>OY759268.1:44950168-45258869 GCA_963662155.1 Lamellibrachia columna | reverse complement strand
ATTGAGAGAGAAATTGGGAGAGAAAGAGAGAGAGAAAGAGAGAGAAATTGAGAGAGAAATTGAGATAGAAAGAGAGAGAAAGAGAGAGAGGAATTAAGAGAGAAAGAGAGAGAGAAATTGAGAGAGAAATTGGGAGAGAAAGAGAGAGAGAGAAAGAGATAGAGAAATTGAGAGAGAAAGAGAGAGAGAAATTGTGAGAGAAAGACAGAGAGAAATTGAGAGAGAAAGAGAGATAAATTGTGAGAGAAATTGAGAGAGAAAGAGAGAGAGAGAAAGAGATTGTGAGAGAAAGGCAGAGAGAAAGGCAGAGAGAAAGAGAGAGAGAGAAATTGAGGGAGAAAGAGAGAGGGAAAGACACAGAGAAATTAAGAGAGAAATTTAGAGAGAAATTGAGATAGAAAGTGAGAGAAAGAGAGAGAGAAAGAGTGAGAGAAATTAAGAGAGAAATTAAGTGAGAAATTGAGATAGAAATTGAGAGAGAAATTAAGAGAGAAATTGAGAGAAATAGAGAGAAAAGGATGAAAGAGAGAAATTGAGAGAGTAATTGAGAGAGAAGGAGAGAGAGAAATTGGGAGAAAAAGTGAGAGAGAAATTGGGAGAGAAAGAGAGAGAGAGAAGAGATAGAGAAATTGAGAGAGAAAGAGAGAGAGAGAAATTGAGAGAGAAAGACAGAGAGAAATTGAGATAGAAAGAGAGAGTAAGAAAGAGAGAAATTAAGAGAGAAAGAGAGAGAGAAATTGAGAGAGAAATTTTGAGAGAAAGAGAGTGAGAGAAAGAGAAAGAGAAATTGTGAGAGAAATTGAGAGAGAAAGAGAGAGAGAAAGAGAGAGAGAAATAGAGAGAATGACATAGAGAAATTAAGAAAGAAATTGAGAGAGAAATTTAAATAGAAAGAGAGAGAAAGAGACATAGAAAGAGTGAGAGAGAAATTAAGAGAGAAATTAAGACAGAAATTGAGAGAGAAATTGAGAGAGAAATTGAGAGAGAAATTGAGAGAGAATTTGTCAGAGAAATTGATAGAGGAATTGGGAGAGAAAGAGAGAAAGAGAGAGAGAAATTGGGAGAGAAAATTGAGAGAAAATTTGAGAGAGAGATTGAGAGAGAAATTGAGAGAGAAATTGAAAGAGAAATTGGGAGAGAAAGAGAGAGAGAAAGAGAGAGAGAAAGAGAGATAACGATAGAGAGAGAAATTAAGAGAGAGGGAGAGAGAAATTGAGAGAGAAATTGTGAGAGAAATTAAGAGAGAAAGAGAGAGAAATTGAGAGAGAAATTAAGAGAGAAAGAGAGAGAAATTGAGAGAGAAATTGAGAGAGAAAGAGAGAAATTGAGAGAGAAAGAGAGAGAGAGAAATTGGGAGAATTTTTTTAGAAAAATTGAGAGAGAAATGTGAGAGAGAAATTGAGAGAGAAATTGAGAGAGAAATTGGGAGAGAAAGAGAGAGAGAAATTGAGAGAGAATGACAAAGAGAAATTAAGAGAGAAGATTGATAGAGAAATTGAGAGAGAAAGAAAGTGAGACATTGAGAGAGAAATTTTCAGAGAAATTGATACAGAAATTGGGAGAGAAAAGAGAGAGAGAGAAATTGGGAGAGAAAGAGAGAGAGAGAAATTGGGAGAAAAATTTAGAGAGAAATTTGATAGAGAAATTGAGAGAGAAATTGGGAGAGAAAGAGAGAGAGAAAGAGAGAAAAAGAGAGAGAGGAATTAAGAGAGAAATTGAGAGAGAAATTGTGAGAGAAAGAGAGAAACAGAAAGAGATAGAGAAATTGAGAGAGAAAGAGAGAGAAAAATTGAGAGAGAAATTGGGAGAGAAAGAGAGAGAGGAAGAGAGAGAGAAATTGAGAGAAAATGACATAGAGAAATTAAGAGAGAAATTGAGAGAGAAATTGAGATAGAAAGAGAGAGAAGAAAGAGAGAGAAAGAGTAAGAGAAATTAAGAGAGAAATTAAGAGAGAAATTGAGAGAGAAAGAAAGTGAGACATTGAGAGAGAAATTGTCAAAGAAATTGGTACAGAAATTGGGAGAGAAAGAGAGAGAGAGAGACATTGCGAGAGAAAGAGAGAGAGAGAGAAATTGGGAGAAAAATTGAGAGAGAAATTTTGATAGAGAAATTGAGAGAGAAATTGGGAGATAAAGAGAGAGGGAAAGAGAGAGAAATTGAGAGAGAAATTGAGATAGAAAGAGAGAGAAAGAGAGAGAGGAATTAAGACAGAAAGAGAGAGAGAAATTGAATGAGAAATTGTGAGAGAAAGAGAGAGAGAGAAATTGGGAGAAAAATTTAGAAAAAAATTGAGAGAGAAATTGATAGAGAAATTGGAGAGAAAAGAGAGAGAAAGAGAGAGAGAAAAATTGAGAGAGAATGACACAGAAAATTAAGAAAGAAATTGAGTTAGAAAGAGAGAGAAAGAGAAAGAGAAAGAGTGAGAGAAATTAAGAACGAAATTGAGAGAGAAATTGAGAGAGAAATTGAGAGAGAAAGAAAGAGAGAAATTGATAGAGAAATTGGGAGAGAAAGATAGAGAGAGAAATTGCGAGAGAAAGAGAGAGAGAGAGAGAAATTGAGACAGAAAATTGACAGAGAAATGGAGAGAGAAATTGAGATAGAAAGAGAGAGAGAGAAAGAGATAGAGAAATTGAGAGAGAAAGAGAGAGAGAAAGAGAGAGATTTTGAGAGAGAGAGAAATTGAGAGAAAAATTAAGAGAGAAAGAGAGAGAAATGGAGAGAGTAATTGAGAGAGAAAGAGAGAGAGAGAATTTGAGAAAGAAATTAAGAGAGAAAGAGAGAGAGAGAGAGAGAGAGAGAGAGAGAAATTGACAGAGAAAGACAGAGAGAAATTAAGAGAGAAATTGAGAGAGAAATTAAGATAGAAAGAGAGAGAAAGAGAGAGAGAAAGAGTGAGAGAAATTAAGAGAGAAATTAAGAGAGAAATTGTGAGAGAAATTGAGAGAGAAAGAAAGAGAGAAAGTGTGAGAGAAAGACCATGAGAGAAATTGAGAGAGAAAGAGAGAGAAATTAAGAGAAAAAAAGAAAGAGAAAGAGAGAGAGAGAAAGAGAGAGAGAAATTGAGAGAAAAATTAAGAGAGAAAGAGAGAGAAATTGAGAGAGAAATTGAGAGAGAAATTAAGAGGGAAAGAGAGAGAAATTGAGAGAGAAATTGAGAGAGAAAGAGAGAAATTGAAAGAGAAAGAGAGAGAGAGAAATTGGGATAAAAATTTTGAGAAAAATTGAGAGAGAAATTGAGAGAGAAATTGGGAGAGAGAGAGAGAGAGAAATTGAGAGAGAATGACAGAGAGAAATTAAGAGAGAAATTGATAGAGAAATTGAGAGAGAAAGAAAGTGAGACATTGAGAGAGAAATTTTCAGAGAAATTGATACAGAAATTGGGAGAGAAAAGAGATAGAGAGAAATTGGGAGAGAAAGAGAGAGAGAGAGAGAAATTGGGAGAAAAATTTAGAGAGAAATTTGATAGAGAAATTGAGAGAGAAATTGAGAGAGAAATTGGGATTGAAAGAGAGAGAGAAAGAGAGAGAAAGAGAGAGAGGGATTAAGAGAGAAATTGAGAGAGAAATTGTGAGAGAAAGAGAGAAACAGAAAGAGATAGAGAAATTGAGAGAGAAAGAGAGAGAAAAATTGAGAGAGAAATTGGGAGAGAAAGAGAGAGAGAAAGAGAGAGAGAAATTGAGAGAAAATGACATAGAGAAATTAAGAGAGAAATTGAGATAGAAAGAAAGAGAAAGAGAGAGAGAAAGAGTAAGAGAAATTAAGAGAGAAATTAAGAGAGAAATTGAGAGAGAAAGAAAGTGAGACATTGAGAGAGAAATTGTCAAAGAAATTGGTACAGAAATTGGGAGAGAAAGAGAGAGAGAGAGACATTGCGAGAGAAAGAGAGAGAGAAACTGGGAGAAAAATTAAGAGAGAAATTTGACAGAGAAATTGAGAGAGAAATTGGGAGATAAAGAGAGAGGGAAAGAGAGAGAAATTGAGAGAGAAATTGAGATAGAAAGAGAGAGAAAGAGAGAGAGAGTAATTAAGACAGAAAGAGAGAGAGAAATTGAGAGAGAAATTGTGAGAGAAAGAGAGAGAGAGAAAGAGATAGAGAAATTGAGAGAGAAAGAGAGAGAGAAATTGTGAAAGAAAGACAGAGAGAAATTGATAGAGAAAGAGAGATAAATTGTGAGAGAAATTGAGAGAGAAAGAGAGAGAGAGAAATTGGGAGAAAATTGAGAGAAAAATTGAGAGAGAAATTGATAGAGAAATTGGGAGAGAAAAGAAAGAGAAAGAGAGAGAGAGAAATTGAGAGAGAATGACAAAGAGAAATTAAGAAAGAAATTGAGTTAGAAAGAGAGAGAAAGAGAAAGAGAAAGAGTGAGAGAAATTAAGAAAGAAATTGAGAGAGAAATTGAGAGAGAAAGAAAGAGAGAAATTGATAGAGAAATTGGGAGAGAAAGAGAGAGAGAGAAATTGCGAGAGAAAGAGAGAGAGAGAGAAATTGCGAGAGAAAGAGAGAGAGAGAGAAATTGCGAGAACAATTGAGAGAGAAAATTGATAGAGAAATGGAGAGAGAAATTGAGATAGAAAGAGAGAGAGAGAAAGAGATAGAGAAATTGAGAGAGAAAGAGAGAGAGAAAGAGAGAGATTTTGAGAGAGAGAGAAATTGAGAGAAAAATTAAGAGAGAAATAGAGAGAAATGGAGAGAGTATTTGAGAGAGAAAGAGAGAGAGAGAGAATTTGAGAGAGAAATTGAGAGAGAAAGAGTGTGAGAAAGAGAGAGAGAAATTGACAGAGAAAGACAGAGAGAAATTAAGAGAGAAATTGAGAGAGAAATTAAGATAGAAAGAGAGAGAAAGAGAGAGAGAAAGAGTGAGAGAAATTAAGAGAGAAATTGTGAGAGAAATTGAGAGAGAAAGAAAGAGAGAAAGTGTGAGAGAAAGACAGAGAGAAATTGAGAGAGAAAGAGAGAGAAATTGAGTGAGAAATTGAGAGAGAAATTGAGAGAGAAATTGAGAGAGAAAGAGAGAGAGAGAGAAAGAGAGAGAGACAAATTGGGAGAAAAATTGAGAGAGAAATTGAGAGAGTAATTGGGAGAGAAAGAGAGAGAAAGAGAGAGAAAAATTGAGAGATAATGATACAGAGTAATTAAGAGAGAAATTGAGAGAGAAATTGAGATAGAAAGAGAGAGAAAGAGAGAGAGAAAGAGTAAAAGAAATTAAGAGAGAAATTAAGAGAGAAATTGAGAGAGAAAGAAAGTGAGACATTGAGAGAGAAATTGTCAGAGAAATTGATACATAAATTGGGACAGAAAGAGACAGAGAGAAATTGCGAGAGAAATTGAGAGAGAAATTGAGAGAGAAATTTAGAGAGAAAGAGAGAGAGAGAGAGAAAGAGAGAGAAATTGAGAGAGAAATTGAGATAGAAAGAGAGAGAAAGATAGAGAGGAATTAAGAGAGAAAGAGAGAGAGAGAAATTGAGAGAAAAATTGTAAGAGAAAGAGAGAGAGAGAAAGAGATAGAGAAATTGAGAGAGAAAGAGAGAGAAAGAGATAGAGAAATTGAGAGAGAAAGAGAGAGAGAAATTGGGAGAAAAATTGAGAGAAAAATTGAGAGAAAAATTCAGAGAGAAATTGATAGAGAAATTGGGAGAGAAAGAGAGAGAGAAAGAGAGAGAGAAATTGAGAGAGAATGACAGAGAGAAATTGAGATAGAAAGAGAGAGAAAGAGAGAGAGAAAGAGTGAGAGAAATTAAGAAAGAAATTGAGAGAGGAATTGAGAGAGAAAGAAAGAGAGACATTGAGAGAGAAATTTGTCAGAGAAATTGATAGAGAAATTGGGAGAGAAAGAGAGAGAGAGAAATTGCGAGAGAAAGAGAGAGAGAGAGAGAAATTGCGAGAGAAAGAGAAATTGGGAGAAAAATTTAGAGAGAAAATTGATAGAGAAATTGAGATAGAAAGAGAGAGAGAGAGAGAGAAAGAGATAGAGAAATTGAAAGAGAAAGAGAGAGAGAAAGAGAGAGATTTTGAGAGAGAGAGAAATTGAGAGAAAAATTAAGAGAGAAAGAGAGAGAAATTGATAGAGTAATTGAGAGAGAAAGAGAGAGAGAGAGAAATTGAGAGAGAATTGAGAGAGAAAAAGAGAGAGGAAGAGAGAGAGAGAAATTGACAGAGAAAGACAGAGAGAAATTGAGAGAGAAAAAGAGAGAGGAAGAGAGAGAGAGAAATTGACAGAGAAAGAGAGAGAGAAATTAAGAGAGAAATTGTGAAAGAAATTGAGAGAGAGAGAAAGAGAGAAAGTGTGAGAGAAAGACAGAGAGAAATTGAGAGAGAAAGAGAGAGAAATTGAGAGAGAAATTGAGAGAAAAAAGAGAGAGAAATCAAGAGAGAAAGAGAGAGAGAAATTGAGAGAAAAATTATGAGAGAAAGAGAGAGAAATTGAGAGAGAAATTAAGAGAGAAAGAGAGAGAAATTGAGAGAGAAATTGAGAGAGAAAGAGAGAAAGAGAGAAATTGAGAGAGAAAGAGAGAGAGAGAAATTGGGTGAAAAATTGAGAGAGAAATTGAGAGAGAAATTGAGAGAGAAATTGAGAGAGAAATTGAGAGAGAAATTGGGAGAGAAAGAGACAGAGAAAGACAGAGAGAAATTGAGAGAGAATGACAGAGAAAAATTAAGAGAGAAATTGAGAGAGAAATTGAGATAGAAAGAGAAAGAAAGAGAGAGAGAAAGAGAGAGAGAGAAATTGTGAGAGAAAGAGAGAGATTTTGAGAGAGAGAGAAATTGAGGAAAAAATTAAGAGACAAAGAGAGAGAAATTGAGAGAGCAATTGAGAGAGAAAGAGAGAGGGAGGGAAATTGAGAGAGAAATTGACAGAGAAAGACAGAGAGAAATTAAGAGAGAAATTGAGAGAGAAATTAAGATAGAAAGAGAGAGAAAGAGAGAGAGAAAGAGTGAGAGAAATTAAGAGAGAAATTGTGAGGGAAATTGAGAGAGAAAGAAAGAGAGAAAGTGTGAGAGAAAGACAGAGAGAAATTGAGAGAGAAAGAGAGAGAAATTGAGAGAAAAAAAGAAAGAGAAATCGAGAGAGAAAGAGAGAGAGAAATTGAGAGAAAAATTAAGAGAGAAAGAGAGAGAAATTGAGAGAGAAATTAAGAGAGAAAGAGAGAGAAATTGAGAGAGAAATTGAGAGAGAAATTGAGAGAGAAATTGGGAGAGAAAGAGACAGAAAAAGAGAGAGAGAAATTAAGAGAGAATGACAGAGAAAAATTAAGAGAGAAATTGAGAGAGAAATTGAGATAGAAAGAGAAAGAAAGAGAGAGAGAAAGAGAGAGAAATTGTGAGAGAAAGAGAGAGATTTTGAGAGAGAGAGAAATTGAGGAAAAAATTGAGAGAGAAATTGAGAGAGAAATTGAGAGAGAAAGAAAGAGAGATATTGAGAGAGAAATTGTCAAAGAAATTAATAGAGAAATTGGGAGAGAAAGAGAGAGAGAGAGAAATTGCGAGAGAAAGAGAGAGAAAGAGTGAAATTGCGAGAGAAAGAGAGAGAGAGAGAAATTGGGAGAAAAATTTAGTGAGAAATTTGATACAGAAATTGAGAGAGAAATTGAGATAGAAAGAGAGAGAAAGAGAGAGAGGAATTAAGAGAGAAAGAGAGAGAGAAATTGAGAGAGAAATTGTGAGAGAAAGAGAGAGAGAGAGGGAGAGAGAGAGAGAGAGAAAGAGATAGAGAAATTGAGAGAGAAAGAGAGAGAGAGAGAAATTGTGAGAGAAATTGAGAAATAAATTGGGAGAGAAAGAGAGAGAGAAAGAGAGAGAGAAATTGAGAGAGAATGACGGAGAGAAATTAAGAGAGAAATTGAGAGAGAAATTGAGATAGAAAGAGAGAGAGAAAGAGTAAGAGAAATTAGGAGAGAAATTGAGAGAGAAAGAAAGAGAGACATTGAGAGAGAAATTGTCAAAGAAATTGATACAGAAATTGGGAGAGAAAGAGAGAGATAGAGAAATTGCGAGAGAAAGAGAGAGAGAGAGAAATTGGGAGAAAAATTGAGAGAGAAATTTGATAGAGAAATTGAGAGAGAAATTGAGAGAGAAATTGGGAGAGAAAGAGAGAGAGAAAGAGAGAGAAATTGACATAAAAAGAGAGAGAGAAATTAAGAGAGAAAGAGAGAGAGAAATTGAGAGAGAAATTGTGAGAGAAAGAGAGAGAGAGAAAGAGATAGAGAAATTGAGAGAGAAAGAGAGAGAGAAATTGTGAGAGAAAGACAGAGAGAAATTGAAAGAGAAAGAGAGAGAAATTGAGAGAGAAATTGAGAGAGAAAGAGAGAGAGAGAAATTGGGAGAAAAATTGAGAGAAAACTTTATAGAGAAATTGATAGAGAAATTGGGAGAGAAAGAGAGAGAGATAGAGAGGGAGAGAGAAATTGAGAGAGAATGACAGAGAGAAATTAAGAGAGAAATTGAGAGAGAAATTGAGATAGAAAGAGAGAGAAAGAGAGAGAGAAAGAGTGAGAGAAATTAAGAGAGAAATTAAGAAAGAAATTGAGAGAGAAATTGAGACACAAATTGAGATAGAAAGAAAGAGACATTGAGAGAGAAATTGTCAGAGAAATTGAGAGAGAAATTGCGAGAGAAAGAGAGAGAGAGAAAGAGATAGAGAAATTGAGAGATAAAGAGAGAGAGAGAAATTGTGAGAGAAAGAGAGAGAGAAACTGAGAGAGAAAGAGAGAGAAATTGTGAGAGAAATTGAGAGAGAAAGAGTGAGATTTTGAGAAAGAGAGAGAGAAATTGTGAGAGAAAGACAGAGAGAAACTGAGAGAGAAAGAGAGAGAAATTGTGATAGAAATTGAGAGAGAAAGGGAGAGATTTTGAGAGAGAGAGAAATTGAGAGAAAAATTAAGAGAGAAAGAGAGAGAAATTGAGAGAGCAATTGAGAGAGAAAGAGAGAGAGAAATTGAGAGAGAAATTGAGAGAGAAAGAGAAAGAGAAAGAGATATTGCAGAGAAAGACTGAGAGCAATTAAGATAGAAATTCAGAGAGAAATTGAGATAGAAAAAGAGAGAAAGAGAGAGAGAAAGAGTGAGAGAAATTAAGAGAGAAATTGAGAGAGAAATTGAGAGAGAAAGAAAGAGAGAAAGTGTGAGAGAAAGACAGAGAGAAATTGAGAGAGAAAGAGAGAGAAATTGAGAGAGAAATTGAGAGAAAAAAAAAGAGAGAAATCGAGAGAGAAAGAGAGAGAAATTGAGAGAAAAATTAAGAGTGAAAGAGAGAGAAATTGAGACAGAAATTAAGAGAGAAAGAGAGAGAAATTGAGAGAGAAAGAGAGAGAGAGAAATTGAGAGAGAAAGAGAGAGAGAGAAATTGAGAGAGAAAGAGAGAGAGAGAAATTGAGAGAGAAAGAGAGAGAGAGAAATTAGGAGAAAAATTGAGAGAGAAATTGAGAGAGAAATTGAGAGAGAAATTGGGAGGGAAAGAGAGAGAGAAAAAGTAAGAGAAATTAAGAGAGAAATTGATAGAGAAAGAAAGTGAGACATTGAGAGAGAAATTGTCAAAGAAATTGATACAAAAATTGGGAGAGAAAGAGAGAGATAGAGAAATTGCGAGAGAAAGAGAGAGAGAGAGAAATTGGGAGAAAAATTGAGAGAGAAATTGAGATAGAAAGAGAGAGAAAGATAGAGGAATTAAGAGAGAAAGAGAGAGAGAAATTGAGAGAGAAATCGTGAGAGAAAGAGAGAGAGAAAGAGATAGAGAAATTGAGAGAGAAAGAGAGAGAGAGAAATTGTGAGAGAAAGACAGAGAGAAATTGAAAGAGAAAGAGAGAGAAATTGTGAGAGAAATTGAGAGAGAAAGAGAGAGAGAGAAATTGGGAGAAAAATTGAGTGAAAACTTTATAGAGAAATTGATAGAGAAATTGGGAGAGAGAGAGACAGAGAGAGAGAGAGAGAGAGAGAGAGAGAGATAGAGAGGGAGAGAGAAATTGAGAGAGAATGACACAGAGAAATTCAGAGAGAAATTGAGATAGAAAGAGAGAGAAAGAGAGAGAGAAAGAGTAAGAGAAATTAAGAGAGAAATTAAGAAAGAAATTGAGAGAGAAATTGAGAGAGAAAGAAAGAGAGATATTGAGAGAGAAATTGTCAAAGAAATTGATAGAAGAATTGGGAGTGAAAGAGAGAGAGAGAAATTGCGAGAGAAAGAGAGAGAGAGAGAAATTGGGAGAAAAATTGAGAGAGAAATTTGATAGAGAAATTGAGAGAGAAATTGAGATAGAAAGAGAGAGAAAGAGGGAGAGGAATTAAGAGAGAAAGAGAGAGAGAAATTGAGAGAGAAATTGTGAGAGAAAGAGATAGAGAGAAAGAGATAGAGAAATTGAGAGAGAAAGAGAGAGGCAAATTGTGAGAGAAAGACAGAGAGAAATTGAGAGAGAAAGAGAGAGAAATTGTGAGAGAAATTGAGAGAGAAAGAGAGAGATTTTGAGAGAGAGAGAAATTGAGAGAAAAATTAATAGAGAAAGAGAGAGAAATTGAGAGAGCAATTGAGAGAGAAAGAGAGAGAGAAATTGTGAGAGAAATTGAGAGAGAAAGAGTGAGATTTTGAGAAAGAGAGAGAGAGAGAAATTGTGAGAGAAAGACAGAGAGAAACTGAGAGAGAAAGAGAGAGAAATTGTGAGAGAAATTGAGAGAGAAAGAGAGAGATTTTGAGAGAGAGAGAAATTGAGAGAAAAATTAAGAGAGAAAGAGAGAGAAATTGAGAGAGCAATTGAGAGAGAAAGAGAAAGAGAAATTGAGAGAGAAATTGAGAGAGAAAGAGAAAGAGAAAGAGATATTGCAGAGAAAGACTGAGAGCAATTAAGATAGAAATTCAGAGAGAAATTGAGATAGAAAAAGAGAGAAAGAGAGAGAGAAAGAGTGAGAGAAATTAAGAGAGAAATTGAGAGAGAAATTGAGAGAGAAAGAAAGAGAGAAAGTGTGAGAGAAAGACAGAGAGAAATTGAGAGAGAAAGAGAGAAATTGAGAGAGAAATTGAGAGAAAAAAAGAGAGAGAAATCGAGAGAGAAAGAGAGAGAAATTGAGAGAAAAATTAAGAGAGAAAGAGAGAGAAATTGAGAGAGAAATTAAGAGAGAAAGAGAGAGAAATTGAGAGAGAAAGAGAGAGAGAGAAATTGAGAGAGAAAGAGAGAGAGAGAAATTAGGAAAACAATTGAGAGAGAAATTGGGAGGGAAAGAGAGAGAGAAAGAGAGAGAGAAATTAAGAGAGAAATTGAGATAGAAAGAGAGAGAGAAAATGTAAGAGAAATTAAGAGAGAAATTGAGAGAGAAAGAAAGTGAGACATTGAGAGAGAAATTGTCAAAGAAATTGATACAAAAATTGGGAGAGAAAGAGAGAGATAGAGAAATTGCGAGAGAAAGAGAGAGAGAGAGAGAAATTGGGAGAAAAATTGAGAGAGAAATTGAGATACAAAGAGAGAGAAAGAGAGAGGAATTAAAAGAGAAAGAGAGAGAGAAAGAGAGAGAGAAATTGAGAGAGAATGACAGAGAGAAATTAAGAGAGAAATTGAGATAGAAAGAGAGAGAGAAAAAGTAAGAGAAATTAAGAGAGAAATTGAGAGAGAAAGAAAGTGAGACATTGAGAGAGAAATTGTCAAAGAAATTGATACAAAAATTGGGAGAGAAAGAGAGAGATAGAGAAATTGCGAGAGAAAGAGGGAGAGAGAGAGAGAGAGAGAAATTGGGAGAAAAATTGAGAGAGAAATTGAGATACAAAGAGAGAGAAAGAGAGAGGAATTAAAAGAGAAAGAGAGAGAGAAATTGAGAGAGAAATTGTGAGAGAAAGAGAGAGAGAGAAAGAGATAGAGAAATTGAGAGAGAAAGAGAGAGAGAGAGAAATTGTGAGAGAAAGACAGAGAGAAATTGAAAGAGAAAGAGAGAGAAATTGTGAGAGAAATTGAGAGAGAAAGAGAGAGAGAGAAATTGGGAGAAAAATTGAGTGAAAACTTTATAGAGAAATTGATAGAGAAATTGGGAGAGAGAGAGAGAGAGAGAGATAGAGAGGGAGAGAGAAATTGAGAGAGAATGACAGAGAGAAATTAAGAGAGAAATTGAGAGAGAAATTGAGATAGAAAGAGAGAGAAAGAGAGAGAGAAAGAGTGAGAGAAATTAAGAGAGAAATTAAGAAAGAAATTGAGAGAGAAATTGAGAGAGAAAGAAAGAGAGATATTGAGAGAGAAATTGTCAAAGAAATTGGTAGAAGAATTGGGAGTGAAAGAGAGAGAGAGAAATTGCGAGAGAAAGAGAGAGAGAGAGAAATTGGGAGAAAAATTGAGAGAGAAATTTGATAGAGAAATTGAGAGAGAAATTGAGATAGAAAGAGAGAGAAAGAGGGAGAGGAATTAAGAGAGAAAGAGAGAGAGAAATTGAGAGAGAAATTGTGAGAGAAAGAGATAGAGAGAAAGAGATAGAGAAATTGAGAGAGAAAGAGAGAGATAAATTGTGAGAGAAAGACAGAGAGAAATTGAGAGAGAAAGAGAGAAAAATTGTGAGAGAAATTAAGAGAGAAAGAGAGAGAGATTTTGAGAGAGAGAAATTGAGACAAAAATTAAGAGAGAAAGAGAGAGATATTGAGAGAGCAATTGAGAGAGAAAGAGAGAGAGAGAAATTGAGATAGAAATTGAGAGAGAAAAAGAGAGAAAGAGAGAGAGAGAGAGAAATTGACAGAGAAAGACAAAGAGAAATTGAGACAGAAATTAAGATAGAAAGAGAGAGAAAGAGAGAGAGAAAGAGTGAGATAAATTAAGAGAGAAATTAAGAGAGAAAGAAAGAGAGAAAGTGTGAGAGAAAGACAGAGAGAAATTGGGAGAGAAAGAGAGAGAAATTGAGAGAAAAAAAGAGAGAGAAAAAAAGAGAGAAATCGAGAGAGAAATAGAGAGAGAAATTGAGAGAAAAATTAAGAGAGAAAGAGAGAGAAATTGAGAGAGAATTTAAGAGAGAAAGAGAGAAAAATTGAGAGAGAAATTGAGAGAGAAAGAGAGAGAGAGAGAAATTGAGAAAGAAAGAGAGAGAGAGAAATTGGGAGAAAAATTGAGTGAAAAATTGGGAGAGAGAGAGAGAGAGAAATTGAGAGAGAATGACAGAGAGAAATTAAGAGAGAAATTGAGAGAGAAAGAAAGAGAGACATTGAGAGAGAAATTGTCAGAGAAATTGATACAGAAATTGGGAGAGAAAGAGAGAAATTGCGAGAGAAAGAGAGAGAGAGAAATTGGGAGAAAAATTTAGAGAGAAATTTGATAGAGAAATTGAGAGAGAAATTGGGAGAGAAAGAGGGAGAGAAAGAGAGAAAAATTGAGAGAGAAATTGAGATAGAAAGAGAGAGAAAGAGAGAGAGGAATTAAGAGAGAAAGAGAGAGAGAAATTGAGAGAGAAATTGTGAGAGAAAGAGAGAGAGAGAAAGATATAGAGAAATAGAGAGAGAAAGAGAGAGAGAAATTGTGAGAGAAAGACAGAGAGAAACTGAGAGAGAAAGAGAGAGAAATTGAGAGAGAAATTGAGAGAGTAAAAGAAAGAGAAATCGAGAGAGAAAGAGAGAGAGAAATTGAGAGAAAAATTAAGAGAGAAAGAGAGAGAAATTGAGAGAGAAATTGATAGAGAAATTGGGAGTGAAAGAGAGAGAGAGAAAGACAGAGAGAAATTGAGAGAGAATGACAGAGAGAAATTAAGAGAGAAATTGAGAGAGAAAGAAAGAGAGACATTGAGAGAGAAATTGTCAGAGAAATTGATAAAGAAATTGGGAGAGAAAGAGAGAAATTGCGAGAGAAAGAGAGAGAGAAATTGGGAGAAAAATTTAGAGAGAAATTTGATAGAGAAATTTAGAGAGAAATTGAGAGAGAAATTGGGAGAGAAAGAGAGAGAGAAAGAGAGAGAAATTGAGAGAGAAATTGAGATAGAAAGAGAGAGAATGAGAGAGAGGAATTAAGAGAGAAAGAGATAGAGAAATTGTGAGAGAAAGAGAGAGAGAGAAAGAGATAGAGAAATTGAGAGAGAAAGAGAGAGAGAAATTGTAAGAGAAAGACAGAGAGAAATTGGGAGAGAAAGAGAGAGAAATTGTGAGAGAAATTGAGAGAGAAAGAGAGAGATTTTGAGAGAGAGAAATTGAGAGAAAAATTAAGAGAGAGAGAGAGAAATTGAGAGAGCAATTGAGAGAGAAAGAGAGAGAGAAAAATTGAGAGAGAAATTGAGAGAGAAAGAGAGAGAGAAAGAGAGAGAGAAATTGAGAGAGAAAGAAAGAGAGAAATTAAGAGAGAAATTGAGGGAGAAATTGAGAGAGAAATTGGGAGAGAAAGAGAGAGAGAAATTGAGAGAGAATGACACAGAGAAATTAAGAGAGAAATTGATAGAGAAATTGAGAGAGAAAGAAAGTGAGACATTGAGAGAGAAATTGTCGGAGAAATTGATACAGAAATTGGAAGAGAAAGAGAGAGAGAGAGAAATTGGGAGAGAAAGAGAGAGAGGGAGAAATTGGGAGAAAAATTTAGAGAGAAATTTGATAGAGAAATTGAGAGAGAAATTGAGAGAGAAATTGGGAGAGAAAGAGAGAGAGAAAGAGAGAGAAATTGAGAGAGAAATTCAGATAGAAAGAGAGAGAAAGAGAGAGAGGATTTAAGAGAGAAATTGAGAGAGGAATTGTGAGAGAAAGAGAGAGAGAGAAAGAGATAGAGAAATTGAGAGAGAAAGAGAGAGAGAAATTGAGAGAGAAATTGGGAGAGAAAGAGAGAGAGAAAGAGAGAGAGAAATTGAGAGAGAATGACATAGAGAAATTAATAGAGAAATTGAGAGAGAAATTCAGATAGAAAGAGAGAGAAAGAGAGAGAGAAAGAGTAAGAAAAATTAAGAGAGAAATTAAAGAGAAATTGAGAGAGAAAGAAAGTGAGACATTGAGAGAGAAATTGTCAAAGAAATTGGTACAGAAATTGGGAGAGAAAGAGAGAGAGAGAGAAATTGCGAGAGAAAGAGAGAGAGAAATTGGGAGAAAAATTGAGAGAGAAATTTGATAGAGAAATTGAGAGAGAAATTGGGAGAGAAAGAGAGAGGGAAAGAGAGAGAAATTGAGAGAGAAATTGAGATAGAAAGAGAGAGAAAGAGAGAAAAATTGTGAGAGAAAGAGAGAGATTTTGAGAGAGAGAAATTGAGAGAAAAATTACGAGAGAAAGAGAGAGAAATTGAGAGAGCAATTGAGAGAGAAAGAGAGAGGGAGAGAAATTGAGAGAGAAATTGAGAGAGAAAGAGAGAGAGAGAAATTGAGAGAGAAATTGAGAGAGAAATTGAGAGAAAAATTAACAGAGAAAGAGAGAGAAATTGAGAGAGAAATTAAGATAGAAAGAGAGAGAAATTGAGAGAGAAAGAGAGAAATTGAGAGAGAAAGAGAGAGAGAGAAATTGGGAGAAAAATTGAGAGAAAAATTGAGAGAAAAATTGAGAGAAAAATTGAGAGAGAAATTGATAGAGAAATTGGGAGAGAAAGAGAGAGAGAAAGAGAGAGAGAGAAATTGAGAGAGAAAGAGAGAGAGAAAGAGAGAGAGAAATTGAGAGAGAACGACAGAGAGAAATTAAGAGAGAAATTGAGATAGAAAGAGAGAGAAAGAGAGAGAGAAAGAGTGAGAGAAATTAAGAAAGAAATTGAGAGAGAAATTGAGAGAGAAAGAAAGAGAGACATTGAGAGAGAAATTGTCAGAGAAATTGATAGAGAAATTGGGAGAGAAAGAGAGAGAGAGAAATTGCGAGAGAAAGAGAGAGAGAGAAATTGCGAGAGAAAAAGAGAGAGAAATTGGGAGAAAAATTTAGAGAGAAAATTGATAGAGAAATTGAGATAGAAAGAGAGAGAGAGAAAGAGATAGAGAAATTGAGAGAGAAAGAGAGAGAGAGAAAGAGAGAGATTTTGAGAGAGAGAGAAATTGAGAGAAAAATTAAGAGAGAAAGAGAGAGAAATTGATAGAGTAATTTAGAGAGAAAGAGAGAGAGAGAGAGAGAGAAATTGAGAGAGAAATTAAGAGACAAATTGTGAGAGAAATTGAGAGAGAAAGAAAGAGAGAAAGTGTGAGAGAAAGACAAAGAGAAATTGAGAGAGAAATTGAGAGAAAAAGAGAGAGATAAATCGAGAGAAAAAGAGAGAGAGAGAAATTGAGAGAAAAATTAAGAGAGAAAGAGAGAGAAATTAAGAGAGAAAGAGAGAGAAATTGAGAGAGAAATTGAGAGAGAAATTGGGAGAGAAAGAGAGATAAATTGTGAGAGAAATTGAGAGAGAAAGAGAGAGAGAGAGAAATTGAGACAAAAATTAAGAGTGAAATTGACAGAGAAATTGAGAGAGAAATTGGGAGAGAAAGAGAGATAGACATTGAGAGAGAAATTGTCAGAGAAATTGAAAGAGGAATTGGGAGAGAAAGAGAGAGAGAGAAATTGGGAGAAAAATTGAGAGAAAAATTGAGAGAGAGATTGAGAGAGAAATTGAGAGAGAAATTGAAAGAGAAATTGGGAGAGAAAGAGAGAAAGAAAGAGAGAGAAATTGTGAGAGAAATTGATAGAGAAAGAGACAGGGAAATCGAGAGAGAAAGAGAGAAATTGAGAGAGAATTTAAGAGAGAAAGATAGAGAGAAAGTGTGAGAGAAAGACAGAGAGAAATTGAGAGAGAAAGAGAGAGAAATTGAAAGAGAAATTGAGAGAAAAAAATAGAGAGGAATCGAGAGAGAAAGAGAGAGAAATTGAGAGAGAGAGAAATTGAGAGAAAAATTAAGAGAGAAAGAGAGAGAAATTGTGAGAGAAAATAAGAGAGAAAGAGAGAGAGATAAATTGAGAAAGAAATTGAGAGAGAAACAGAGAGAGAAATTGAGAGAGAAGTTGAGAGAGAAAGAGAGAGAGAGAAATTGGGAGAAAAATTGAGAAAAAAATTTAGAGAAAAATTGAGAGAGAAATTGGGAGAGAAAGAGAGAGAGAAAAAGGGAGAGAGAGAAATTGAGAGATAATGACACAGAGAAATTAAGAGAGAAATTGAGAGAGAAATTGAGATTGAAAGAGAGAGAAAGAGACAGAGAAAGAGTGAGATAAATTAAGAGAGAAATTAGGAAAGAAATTGAGAGAGAAATTGAGACAGAAATTGAGAGAGAAATTGAGAGAGAAAGAGAGAGAAATTGAGAAAGAAATTGAGAGAAATAAAGAGAGAGAAATCGAGAGAGAAAGAGATAGAGAAATTGAGAGAAAATTAAGATAGAAAGAGAGAGAAATTGAGAGAGAAATTAAGAGAGAAAGAGAGAGAAATTGAGAGAGAAATTGAGAGAGAAATTGGGAGAGAAAGAGAGAGAGAAATTGAGAGAGAATGACACAGAGAAATTAAGAGAGAAATTGATAGAGAAATTGAGAGAGAAAGAAAGTGAGACATTGAGAGAGAAATTGTCAGAGAAATTGATACAGAAATTGGGAGAGAAAGAGAGAGAGAGAGAAATTGGGAGAGAAAGAGAGGGAGAAATTGGGAGAAAAATTTAGAGAGAAATTTGATAGAGAAATTGAGAGAGAAATTGAGAGAGAAATTGGGAGAGAAAGAGAGAGAGAAAGAGAGAGAAATTGAGAGAGAAATTGAGATAGAAAGAGAGAGAAAGAGAGAGAGGAATTAAGAGAGAAATTGAGAGAGAAATTGTGAGAGAAAGAGAGAGAGAGAAAGAGATAGAGAAATTGAGAGAGAAAGAGAGAGAGAAATTGAGAGAGAAATTGGGAGAGAAAGAGAGAGAGAAAGAGAGAGAGAAATTGAGAGAGAATGACATAGAGAAATTAAGAGAGAAATTGAGAGAGAAATTCAGATAGAAAGAGAGAGAAAGAGAGAGAGAAAGAGTAAGAAAAATTAAGAGAGAAATTAAACAGAAATTGAGAGAGAAAGAAAGTGAGACATTGAGAGAGAAATTGTCAAAGAAATTGGTACAGAAATTGGGAGAGAAAGAGAGAGAGAGAGAAATTGCGAGAGAAAGAGAGAGAGAAATTGGGAGAAAAATTGAGAGAGAAATTTAATAGAGAAATTGAGAGAGAAATTGGGAGAGAAAGAGAGAGGGAAAGAGAGAGAAATTGAGAGAGAAATTGAGATAGAAAGAGAGAGAAAGAGAGAGAGAAAGAGAGAAAAATTGTGAGAGAAAGAGAGAGATTTTGAGAGAGAGAAATTGAGAGAAAAATTACGAGAGAAAGAGAGAGAAATTGAGAGAGCAATTGAGAGGGAAAGAGAGAGGGAGAGAAATTGAGAGAGAAATTGAGAGAGAAAGAGAGAGAGAAATTGAGAGAGAAATTGAGAGAAAAAAAGAGAGAGAAATCGAGAGAGAAAGAGAGAGAGAAATTGAGAGAAAAATTAAGACAGAGAGAGAGAGAAATTGAGAGAGAAATTGAGAGAGAAAGAGAGAGAGAGAGAAAGAGAGAGAGACAAATTGGGAGAAAAATTGAGAGAGAAATTGAGAGAGTAATTGGGAGAGAAAGAGAGAGAAAGAGAGAGAAAAATTGAGAGATAATGATACAGAGTAATTAAGAGAGAAATTGAGAGAGAAATTGAGATAGAAAGAGAGAGAAAGAGAGAGAGAAAGAGTAAAAGAAATTAAGAGAGAAATTAAGAGAGAAATTGAGAGAGAAAGAAAGTGAGACATTGAGAGAGAAATTGTCAAAGAAATTGATACATAAATTGGGACAGAAAGAGACAGAGAGAAATTGCGAGAGAAATTGAGAGAGAAATTGAGAGAGAAATTTAGAGAGAAAGAGAGAGAGAGAGAGAAAGAGAGAGAAATTGAGAGAGAAATTGAGATAGAAAGAGAGAGAAAGATAGAGAGGAATTAAGAGAGAAAGAGAGAGAGAGAAATTGAGAGAAAAATTGTAAGAGAAAGAGAGAGAGAAAGAGATAGAGAAATTGAGAGAGAAAGAGAGAGAAAGAGATAGAGAAATTGAGAGAGAAAGAGAGAGAGAAATTGGGAGAAAAATTGAGAGAAAAATTGAGAGAAAAATTCAGAGAGAAATTGATAGAGAAATTGGGAGAGAAAGAGAGAGAGAAAGAGAGAGAGAAATTGAGAGAGAATGACAGAGAGAAATTGAGATAGAAAGAGAGAGAAAGAGAGAGAGAAAGAGTGAGAGAAATTAAGAAAGAAATTGAGAGAGGAATTGAGAGAGAAAGAAAGAGAGACATTGAGAGAGAAATTTGTCAGAGAAATTGATAGAGAAATTGGGAGAGAAAGAGAGAGAGAGAAATTGCGAGAGAAAGAGAGAGAGAGAGAGAAATTGCGAGAGAAAGAGAAATTGGGAGACAAATTTAGAGAGAAAATTGATAGAGAAATTGAGATAGAAAGAGAGAGAGAGAGAGAGAAAGAGATAGAGAAATTGAAAGAGAAAGAGAGAGAGAAAGAGAGAGATTTTGAGAGAGAGAGAAATTGAGAGAAAAATTAAGAGAGAAAGAGAGAGAAATTGATAGAGTAATTGAGAGAGAAAGAGAGAGAGAGAGAAATTGAGAGAGAATTGAGAGAGAAAAAGAGAGAGGAAGAGAGAGAGAGAAATTGACAGAGAAAGACAGAGAGAAATTGAGAGAGAAAAAGAGAGAGGAAGAGAGAGAGAGAAATTGACAGAGAAAGAGAGAGAGAAATTAAGAGAGAAATTGTGAAAGAAATTGAGAGAGAGAGAAAGAGAGAAAGTGTGAGAGAAAGACAGAGAGAAATTGAGAGAGAAAGAGAGAGAAATTGAGAGAGAAATTGAGAGAAAAAAGAGAGAGAAATCAAGAGAGAAAGAGAGAGAGAAATTGAGAGAAAAATTATGAGAGAAAGAGAGAGAAATTGAGAGAGAAATTAAGAGAGAAAGAGAGAGAAATTGAGAGAGAAATTGAGAGAGAAAGAGAGAAAGAGAGAAATTGAGAGAGAAAGAGAGAGAGAGAAATTGGGTGAAAAATTGAGAGAGAAATTGAGAGAGAAATTGAGAGAGAAATTGAGAGAGAAATTGAGAGAGAAATTGGGAGAGAAAGAGACAGAGAAAGACAGAGAGAAATTGAGAGAGAATGACAGAGAAAAATTAAGAGAGAAATTGAGAGAGAAATTGAGATAGAAAGAGAAAGAAAGAGAGAGAGAAAGAGAGAGAAATTGTGAGAGAAAGAGAGAGATTTTGAGAGAGAGAGAAATTGAGGAAAAAATTAAGAGACAAAGAGAGAGAAATTGAGAGAGCAATTGAGAGAGAAAGAGAGAGGGAGGGAAATTGAGAGAGAAATTGACAGAGAAAGACAGAGAGAAATTAAGAGAGAAATTGAGAGAGAAATTAAGATAGAAAGAGAGAGAAAGAGAGAGAGAAAGAGTGAGAGAAATTAAGAGAGAAATTGTGAGGGAAATTGAGAGAGAAAGAAAGAGAGAAAGTGTGAGAGAAAGACAGAGAGAAATTGAGAGAGAAAGAGAGAGAAATTGAGAGAAAAAAAGAAAGAGAAATCGAGAGAGAAAGAGAGAGAGAAATTGAGAGAAAAATTAAGAGAGAAAGAGAGAGAAATTGAGAGAGAAATTAAGAGAGAAAGAGAGAGAAATTGAGAGAGAAATTGAGAGAGAAATTGAGAGAGAAATTGGGAGAGAAAGAGACAGAAAAAGAGAGAGAGAAATTAAGAGAGAATGACAGAGAAAAATTAAGAGAGAAATTGAGAGAGAAATTGAGATAGAAAGAGAAAGAAAGAGAGAGAGAAAGAGAGAGAAATTGTGAGAGAAAGAGAGAGATTTTGAGAGAGAGAGAAATTGAGGAAAAAATTGAGAGAGAAATTGAGAGAGAAATTGAGGGAGAAAGAAAGAGAGATATTGAGAGAGAAATTGTCAAAGAAATTTATAGAGAAATTGGGAGAGAAAGAGAGAGAGAGAGAAATTGCGAGAGAAAGAGAGAGAAAGAGTGAAATTGCGAGAGAAAGAGAGAGAGAGAGAAATTGGGAGAAAAATTTAGTGAGAAATTTGATACAGAAATTGAGAGAGAAATTGAGATAGAAAGAGAGAGAAAGAGAGAGAGGAATTAAGAGAGAAAGAGAGAGAGAAATTGAGAGAGAAATTGTGAGAGAAAGAGAGAGAGAGAGAGAGAGGGAGAGAGAGAGAGAGAGAAAGAGATAGAGAAATTGAGAGAGAAAGAGAGAGAGAGAGAAATTGTGAGAGAAATTGAGAAATAAATTGGGAGAGAAAGAGAGAGAGAAAGAGAGAGAGAAATTGAGAGAGAATGACAGAGAGAAATTAAGAGATAAATTGAGAGAGAAATTGAGATAGAAAGAGAGAGAGAAAGAGTAAGAGAAATTAGGAGAGAAATTGAGAGAGAAAGAAAGAGAGACATTGAGAGAGAAATTGTCAAAGAAATTGATACAGAAATTGGGAGAGAAAGAGAGAGATAGAGAAATTGCGAGAGAAAGAGAGAGAGAGAGAAATTGGGAGAAAAATTGAGAGAGAAATTTGATAGAGAAATTGAGAGAGAAATTGAGAGAGAAATTGGGAGAGAAAGAGAGAGAGAAAGAGAGAGAAATTGACATAAAAAGAGAGAGAGAAATTAAGAGAGAAAGAGAGAGAGAAATTGAGAGAGAAATTGTGAGAGAAAGAGAGAGAGAGAAAGAGATAGAGAAATTGAGAGAGAAAGAGAGAGAGAAATTGTGAGAGAAAGACAGAGAGAAATTGAAAGAGAAAGAGAGAGAAATTGAGAGAGAAATTGAGAGAGAAAGAGAGAGAGAAATTGGGAGAAAAATTGAGAGAAAACTTTATAGAGAAATTGATAGAGAAATTGGGAGAGAAAGAGAGAGAGATAGAGAGGGAGAGAGAAATTGAGAGAGAATGACAGAGAGAAATTAAGAGAGAAATTGAGAGAGAAATTGAGATAGAAAGAGAGAGAAAGAGAGAGAGAAAGAGTGAGAGAAATTAAGAGAGAAATTAAGAAAGAAATTGAGAGAGAAATTGAGACACAAATTGAGATAGAAAGAAAGAGACATTGAGAGAGAAATTGTCAGAGAAATTGAGAGAGAAATTGCGAGAGAAAGAGAGAGAGAGAAAGAGATAGAGAAATTGAGAGATAAAGAGAGAGAGAGAGAAATTGTGAGAGAAAGAGAGAGAGAAACTGAGAGAGAAAGAGAGAGAAATTGTGAGAGAAATTGAGAGAGAAAGAGTGAGATTTTGAGAAAGAGAGAGAGAAATTGTGAGAGAAAGACAGAGAGAAACTGAGAGAGAAAGAGAGAGAAATTGTGATAGAAATTGAGAGAGAAAGGGAGAGATTTTGAGAGAGAGAGAAATTGAGAGAAAAATTAAGAGAGAAAGAGAGAGAAATTGAGAGAGCAATTGAGAGAGAAAGAGAGAGAGAAATTGAGAGAGAAATTGAGAGAGAAAGAGAAAGAGAAAGAGATATTGCAGAGAAAGACTGAGAGCAATTAAGATAGAAATTCAGAGAGAAATTGAGATAGAAAAAGAGAGAAAGAGAGAGAGAAAGAGTGAGAGAAATTAAGAGAGAAATTGAGAGAGAAATTGAGAGAGAAAGAAAGAGAGAAAGTGTGAGAGAAAGACAGAGAGAAATTGAGAGAGAAAGAGAGAGAAATTGAGAGAGAAATTGAGAGAAAAAAAGAGAGAGAAATCGAGAGAGAAAGAGAGAGAAATTGAGAGAAAAATTAAGAGAGAAAGAGAGAGAAATTGAGACAGAAATTAAGAGAGAAAGAGAGAGAAATTGAGAGAGAAAGAGAGAGAGAGAAATTGAGAGAGAAAGAGAGAGAGAGAAATTGAGAGAGAAAGAGAGAGAGAGAAATTGAGAGAGAAAGAGAGAGAGAGAAATTAGGAGAAAAATTGAGAGAGAAATTGAGAGAGAAATTGAGAGAGAAATTGGGAGGGAAAGAGAGAGAGAAAAAGTAAGAGAAATTAAGAGAGAAATTGATAGAGAAAGAAAGTGAGACATTGAGAGAGAAATTGTCAAAGAAATTGATACAAAAATTGGGAGAGAAAGAGAGAGATAGAGAAATTGCGAGAGAAAGAGAGAGAGAGAGAAATTGGGAGAAAAATTGAGAGAGAAATTGAGATAGAAAGAGGGAGAAAGATAGAGGAATTAAGAGAGAAAGAGAGAGAGAAATTGAGAGAGAAATCGTGAGAGAAAGAGAGAGAGAAAGAGATAGAGAAATTGAGAGAGAAAGAGAGAGAGAGAAATTGTGAGAGAAAGACAGAGAGAAATTGAAAGAGAAAGAGAGAGAAATTGTGAGAGAAATTGAGAGAGAAAGAGAGAGAGAGAAATTGGGAGAAAAATTGAGTGAAAACTTTATAGAGAAATTGATAGAGAAATTGGGAGAGAGAGAGACAGAGAGAGAGAGAGAGAGAGAGAGAGAGATAGAGAGGGAGAGAGAAATTGAGAGAGAATGACACAGAGAAATTCAGAGAGAAATTGAGATAGAAAGAGAGAGAAAGAGAGAGAGAAAGAGTAAGAGAAATTAAGAGAGAAATTAAGAAAGAAATTGAGAGAGAAATTGAGAGAGAAAGAAAGAGAGATATTGAGAGAGAAATTGTCAAAGAAATTGATAGAAGAATTGGGAGTGAAAGAGAGAGAGAGAAATTGCGAGAGAAAGAGAGAGAGAGAGAAATTGGGAGAAAAATTGAGAGAGAAATTTGATAGAGAAATTGAGAGAGAAATTGAGATAGAAAGAGAGAGAAAGAGGGAGAGGAATTAAGAGAGAAAGAGAGAGAGAAATTGAGAGAGAAATTGTGAGAGAAAGAGATAGAGAGAAAGAGATAGAGAAATTGAGAGAGAAAGAGAGAGACAAATTGTGAGAGAAAGACAGAGAGAAATTGAGAGAGAAAGAGAGAGAAATTGTGAGAGAAATTGAGAGAGAAAGAGAGAGATTTTGAGAGAGAGAGAAATTGAGAGAAAAATTAATAGAGAAAGAGAGAGAAATTGAGAGAGCAATTGAGAGAGAAAGAGAGAGAGAAATTGTGAGAGAAATTGAGAGAGAAAGAGTGAGATTTTGAGAAAGAGAGAGAGAGAGAAATTGTGAGAGAAAGACAGAGAGAAACTGAGAGAGAAAGAGAGAGAAATTGTGAGAGAAATTGAGAGAGAAAGAGAGAGATTTTGAGAGAGAGAGAAATTGAGAGAAAAATTAAGAGAGAAAGAGAGAGAAATTGAGAGAGCAATTGAGAGAGAAAGAGAAAGAGAAATTGAGAGAGAAATTGAGAGAGAAAGAGAAAGAGAAAGAGATATTGCAGAGAAAGACTGAGAGCAATTAAGATAGAAATTCAGAGAGAAATTGAGATAGAAAAAGAGAGAAAGAGAGAGAGAAAGAGTGAGAGAAATTAAGAGAGAAATTGAGAGAGAAATTGAGAGAGAAAGAAAGAGAGAAAGTGTGAGAGAAAGACAGAGAGAAATTGAGAGAGAAAGAGAGAAATTGAGAGAGAAATTGAGAGAAAAAAAGAGAGAGAAATCGAGAGAGAAAGAGAGAGAAATTGAGAGAAAAATTAAGAGAGAAAGAGAGAGAAATTGAGAGAGAAATTAAGAGAGAAAGAGAGAGAAATTGAGAGAGAAAGAGAGAGAGAGAAATTGAGAGAGAAAGAGAGAGAGAGAAATTAGGAAAACAATTGAGAGAGAAATTGGGAGGGAAAGAGAGAGAGAAAGAGAGAGAGAAATTAAGAGAGAAATTGAGATAGAAAGAGAGAGAGAAAATGTAAGAGAAATTAAGAGAGAAATTGAGAGAGAAAGAAAGTGAGACATTGAGAGAGAAATTGTCAAAGAAATTGATACAAAAATTGGGAGAGAAAGAGAGAGATAGAGAAATTGCGAGAGAAAGAGAGAGAGAGAGAGAAATTGGGAGAAAAATTGAGAGAGAAATTGAGATACAAAGAGAGAGAAAGAGAGAGGAATTAAAAGAGAAAGAGAGAGAGAAAGAGAGAGAGAAATTGAGAGAGAATGACAGAGAGAAATTAAGAGAGAAATTGAGATAGAAAGAGAGAGAGAAAAAGTAAGAGAAATTAAGAGAGAAATTGAGAGAGAAAGAAAGTGAGACATTGAGAGAGAAATTGTCAAAGAAATTGATACAAAAATTGGGAGAGAAAGAGAGAGATAGAGAAATTGCGAGAGAAAGAGGGAGAGAGAGAGAGAGAGAGAAATTGGGAGAAAAATTGAGAGAGAAATTGAGATACAAAGAGAGAGAAAGAGAGAGAGAAATTGAGAGAGAAATTGTGAGAGAAAGAGAGAGAGAGAAAGAGATAGAGAAATTGAGAGAGAAAGAGAGAGAGAGAGAAATTGTGAGAGAAAGACAGAGAGAAATTGAAAGAGAAAGAGAGAGAAATTGTGAGAGAAATTGAGAGAGAAAGAGAGAGAGAGAAATTGGGAGAAAAATTGAGTGAAAACTTTATAGAGAAATTGATAGAGAAATTGGGAGAGAGAGAGAGAGAGAGAGATAGAGAGGGAGAGAGAAATTGAGAGAGAATGACACAGAGAAATTCAGAGAGAAATTGAGATAGAAAGAGAGAGAAAGAGAGAGAGAAAGAGTGAGAGAAATTAAGAGAGAAATTAAGAAAGAAATTGAGAGAGAAATTGAGAGAGAAAGAAAGAGAGATATTGAGAGAGAAATTGTCAAAGAAATTGGTAGAAGAATTGGGAGTGAAAGAGAGAGAGAGAAATTGCGAGAGAAAGAGAGAGAGAGAGAAATTGGGAGAAAAATTGAGAGAGAAATTTGATAGAGAAATTGAGAGAGAAATTGAGATAGAAAGAGAGAGAAAGAGGGAGAGGAATTAAGAGAGAAAGAGAGAGAGAAATTGAGAGAGAAATTGTGAGAGAAAGAGATAGAGAGAAAGAGATAGAGAAATTGAGAGAGAAAGAGAGAGATAAATTGTGAGAGAAAGACAGAGAGAAATTGAGAGAGAAAGAGAGAAAAATTGTGAGAGAAATTAAGAGAGAAAGAGAGAGAGATTTTGAGAGAGAGAAATTGAGACAAAAATTAAGAGAGAAAGAGAGAGATATTGAGAGAGCAATTGAGAGAGAAAGAGAGAGAGAGAAATTGAGAGAGAAATTGAGAGAGAAAAAGAGAGAAAGAGAGAGAGAGAGAAATTGACAGAGAAAGACAAAGAGAAATTGAGACAGAAATTAAGATAGAAAGAGAGAGAAAGAGAGAGAGAAAGAGTGAGATAAATTAAGAGAGAAATTAAGAGAGAAAGAAAGAGAGAAAGTGTGAGAGAAAGACAGAGAGAAATTGGGAGAGAAAGAGAGAGAAATTGAGAGAAAAAAAGAGAGAGAAAAAAAGAGAGAAATCGAGAGAGAAATAGAGAGAGAAATTGAGAGAAAAATTAAGAGAGAAAGAGAGAGAAATTGAGAGAGAATTTAAGAGAGAAAGAGAGAAAAATTGAGAGAGAAATTGAGAGAGAAAGAGAGAGAGAGAGAAATTGAGAAAGAAAGAGAGAGAGAGAAATTGGGAGAAAAATTGAGTGAAAAATTGGGAGAGAGAGAGAGAGAGAAATTGAGAGAGAATTACAGAGAGAAATTAAGAGAGAAATTGAGAGAGAAAGAAAGAGAGACATTGAGAGAGAAATTGTCAGAGAAATTGATACAGAAATTGGGAGAGAAAGAGAGAAATTGCGAGAGAAAGAGAGAGAGAGAAATTGGGAGAAAAATTTAGAGAGAAATTTGATAGAGAAATTGAGAGAGAAATTGGGAGAGAAAGAGGGAGAGAAAGAGAGAAAAATTGAGAGAGAAATTGAGATAGAAAGAGAGAGAAAGAGAGAGAGGAATTAAGAGAGAAAGAGAGAGAGAAATTGAGAGAGAAATTGTGAGAGAAAGAGAGAGAGAGAAAGATATAGAGAAATAGAGAGAGAAAGATAGAGAGAAATTGTGAGAGAAAGACAGAGAGAAACTGAGAGAGAAAGAGAGAGAAATTGAGAGAGAAATTGAGAGAGTAAAAGAAAGAGAAATCGAGAGAGAAAGAGAGAGAGAAATTGAGAGAAAAATTAAGAGAGAAAGAGAGAGAAATTGAGAGAGAAATTGATAGAGAAATTGGGAGTGAAAGAGAGAGAGAGAAAGAGAGAGAGAAATTGAGAGAGAATGACAGAGAGAAATTAAGAGAGAAATTGAGAGAGAAAGAAAGAGAGACATTGAGAGAGAAATTGTCAGAGAAATTGATAAAGAAATTGGGAGAGAAAGAGAGAAATTGCGAGAGAAAGAGAGAGAGAAATTGGGAGAAAAATTTAGAGAGAAATTTGATAGAGAAATTTAGAGAGAAATTGAGAGAGAAATTGGGAGAGAAAGAGAGAGAGAAAGAGAGAGAAATTGAGAGAGAAATTGAGATAGAAAGAGAGAGAATGAGAGAGAGGAATTAAGAGAGAAAGAGATAGAGAAATTGTGAGAGAAAGAGAGAGAGAGAAAGAGA
Source organism: Lamellibrachia columna (assembly GCA_963662155.1). Classification (NCBI taxonomy): domain Eukaryota; kingdom Metazoa; phylum Annelida; class Polychaeta; order Sabellida; family Siboglinidae; genus Lamellibrachia; species Lamellibrachia columna. Next base: position 45,231,527 of record OY759268.1, on the reverse strand, counting down.
TAGAGAAATTGAGAGAGAAAGAGAGAGAGAAATTGTAAGAGAAAGACAGAGAGAAATTGGGAGAGAAAGAGAGAGAAATTGTGAGAGAAATTGAGAGAGAAAGAGAGAGATTTTGAGAGAGAGAAATTGAGAGAAAAATTAAGAGAGAGAGAGAGAAATTGAGAGAGCAATTGAGAGAGAAAGAGAGAGAGAAAAATTGAGAGAGAAATTGAGAGAGAAAGAGAGAGAGAAAGAGAGAGAGAAATTGAGAGAGAAAGAAAGAGAGAAATTAAGAGAGAAATTGAGAGAGAAATTGAGAGAGAAATTGAGTGAGAAAGAGAGAGAGCAAGAGAGAGAGAAATTGAGAGAGAAAGTGAGAGAGTGAAATTGTGAAAGAAAGACAGATAAATTAATAGAAAAATTTAAAAAGAAATTGAGAGAGAAATTGGGAGAAAAATTGAGAAAGAAATTGGAAGAGAAATTGAGAGTGAAATTAAGAGAGAAATTGAGAGAAAAGTTGAGAGAGAAATTGAGACAGAAATTAAGAGAGAAATTGACAGAGAACGAGAGAGAAAAAAAAGAGAGAGAAATTGAGAGAGGAGGAGAGAGAAATTGGGAGAAAAAGTGAGAGAGAAATTAAGAGAGAAATTGAGAGAAAAGTTGAGAGAGAAATTGAGAAAGAGAGAGAGAAATTGGGAGAGAAAGAGAGAGAGAAAGAGAGAGAAATTGAGAGAGAAATTGAGATAGAAAGAGAGAGAATGAGAGAGAGGAATTAAGAGAGAAAGAGATAGAGAAATTGAGAGAGAAATTGTGAGAGAAAGAGAGAGAGAGAAAGAGATAGAGAAATTGAGAGAGAAAGAGAGAGAGAAATTGTAAGAGAAAGGCAGAGAGAAATTGGGAGAGAAAGAGAGAGAAATTGTGAGAGAAATTGAGAGAGAAAGAGAGAGATTTTGAGAGAGAGAAATTGAGAGAAAAATTAAGAGAGAGAGAGAGAGAAATTGAGAGAGCAATTGAGAGAGAAAGAGAAAGAGAAAAATTGAGAGAGAAATTGAGAGAGAAAGAGAGAGAGAAAGAGAGAGAGAAATTGAGAGATAGAAAGAGAGAAATTAAGAGAGAAATTGAGAGAGAAATTGAGAGAGAAATTGAGTGAGAAAGAGAGAGAGCAAGAGAGAGAGAAATTGAGAGAGAAAGTGAGAGAGTGAAATTGTGAAAGAAAGACAGATAAATTAATAGAGAAATTTAAAAAGAAATTGAGAGAGAAATTTGGAGAAAAATTGAGAAAGAAATTGGAAGAGAAATTGAGAGAGAAATTAAGAGAGAAATTAAGAGAAAAGTTGAGAGAGAAATTGAGACAGAAATTAAGAGAGAAATTGACAGAGGAGGAGAGAGAGAAATTGGGAGAAAAAGTGAGAGATAAATTAAGAGAGAAATTGAGAGAAAAGTTGAGAGAGAAATTGAGAGAGAAAGAGAGAGAGAAATTGGGAGAAAAATTGAGAGAAAAATTGGGAGAGAGAGAGAGAGAAATTGAGAGAGAATGACAGAGAGAAATAATTAAGAGAGAAATTGAGAGAGAAATTGAGAGAGAAATTGAGAGAGAAAGAAAGAGAGACATTGAGAGAGAAATTGTCAGAGAAATTGATACAGAAATTGGGAGAGAAAGAGAGAAATTGCGAGAGAAAGAGAGAGAGAGAAATTGGGAGAAAAATTTAGAGAGAAATTTGATAGAGAAATTGAGAGAGAAATTGGGAGAGAAAGAGGGAGAGAAAGAGAGAGAAATTGAGAGAGAAATTGAGATAGAAAGAGAGAGAAAGAGAGAGAGGAATTAAGAGAGAAAGAGAGAGAGAAATTGAGAGAGAAATTGTGAGAGAAAGAGAGAGAGAGAAAGATATAGAGAAATAGAGAGAGAAAGAGAGAGAGAAATTGTGAGAGAAAGACAGAGAGAAATTGAGAGAGAAAGAGAGAGAAATTGAGAGAGAAATTGAGAGAGTAAAAGAAAGAGAAATCGAGAAGGAAAGAGAGAGAGAAATTGAGAGAAAAATTAAGAGAGAAAGAGAGAGAAATTGAGAGAGAAATTGATAGAGAAAGAGAGAGAGAGAGAGAAATTGAGAGAGTAAGAGAGAGATAGAAATTGGTAGAAAAATTGGTAGAAAAATTGAGAGGAAATTGAGAGAGAAATTGAGAGAGAAATTGGGAGTGAAAGAGAAAGAGAAAGAGAGAGAGAGAAATTGAGAGAGAATGACAGAGAGAAATTAAGAGAGAAATTGAGAGAGAAAGAAAGAGAGACATTGAGAGAGAAATTGTCAGAGAAATTGATAAAGAAATTGTGAGAGAAAGAGAGAAATTGCGAGAGAAAGAGAAAGAGAAATTGGGAGAAAAATTTAGAGAGAAATTTCATAGAGAAATTGAGAGAGAAATTGAGAGAGAAATTGGGAGAGAAAGAGAGAGAGAAAAAGAGAGAAATTGAGAGAGAAATTGAGATAGAAAGAGAGAGAATGAGAGAGAGGAATAAAGAGAGAAAGAGAGAGAGAAATTGAGAGAAATTGTGAGAGAAAGAGAGAGAGAGAAAGAGATAGAGAAATTGAGAGAGAAAGAGAGAGAGAAATTGTGAGAGAAAGACAAAGAGAAATTGGGAGAGAAAGAACTCCCAAACTCCCAAACTCCCAAACTCCCAAACTACCAAACTCCCAAACTCCAAAATTCCCAAACTTCAAAACTCCATCACTCCAAAACTCCAAAACTCCAAAACTCCAAAACTCCAAAACTCCAACACTCCAACACTCCAAAACTCCAAAACTCCAACACTACAAAACTCCAAAACTCCAAAACTCCAAAACTCCAAAACTCCAAAACTCCAAAACTCCAAAACTCCAAAACTCCAAAACTCAAAAACTCCAAAACTCCAAAACTCCAAAACTACCAAATTCAGAAACTCAAAAACTCAAAAACTCCAAAACACCAAAACTCCTAAACTCCAAAACTCCAATACTCCAACAAAACTCCCAAACTCCCAAACTCCAAAACTCCAAAACTCCAAAACTCCAAAACTCCAAAACTCCAACACTCCAACACTCCAAAACTCAAAAACTCCAACACTTACAAAACTCCAAAACTCCAATATTCCAACAAAACTCCCAAACTCCCAAACTCCCAAACTCCCAAACTCCCAAACTCCAAAACTCCCAAACTCCAAAACTCCATCACTCCAAAACTCCAAAACTCCAAAACACCAACACTCCAACACTCCAACACTCCAAAACTCCAAAACTCTAAAACTACAAAACTCCAAAACTCCAACACTCCAAAACTCCAAAACTCCAAAACTCCAAAACTCAAAAACTCAAAAACTCAAAAACTCAAAAACTCAAAAACTCAAAAACTCAAAAACTCCAACACTCCAACACTCCAACACTCCAAAACTCCAAAACTCCAACACTCAAAAACTCAAAAACTCAAAAACTCAATACTCCAAGAAAACTCCCAAACTCCAAAACTCCAAAACTCCAAAACTCCAACACTCCAACACTCCAAAACTCCAAAACTCCAACACTACAAAACTCAAAAACTCCCAAACTCCCAAACTCCAAAACTCCAAAACAACAAAACTCCAAAACTCCTAAACTCCAAAACTCCAATACTCCAACAAAACTCCAAAACTCCCAAACTCAAAAACTCAAAAACTCAAAAACTCAAAAACTCTAAACTCTAAAACTCTAAAACTCTAAAACTCTAAAACTCTAAAATTCAAAAACTCAAAAACTCCAACACTCATATACTCAAAAACTCACAAATTCCAACACTCCAACACTCCAAAACTAAAAAACTCCCAAACTCAAAAACTCAAAAACTCAAAAACACCAAAACTCAAAAACTCCTAAACCCCAAAACTCCAATACTCCAACAAAACTCCCAAACTCCCAAATTCCAAAATTCCCAAACTTAAAAACTCCATCACTACAAAACTCCAAAACTCCAAAACTCCAAAACTCAAAAACTCAAAAACTCAAAAACTCAAAAATTCCAAAACTCAAAAACTCAAACTCAAAAACTCAAAAATTCCAAAACTCAAAAACACTCCAAAACACCAAAACTCCTAAACTCCAAAACTCCAATACTCCAACAAAACTCCAAAACTCCCAAAACTCAAAAACTCCCAAACTCAAAAACTCAAAAACTCAAAAACTCAAAAACTCAAAAACTCAAAAACTCAAAAACTCAAAAACTCAAAAACTCAAAAACTCAAAAACTCAAAAACTCAAAAACTCAAAAACTCAAAAACTCAAAAACTCAAAAACTCAAAAACTCAAAAACTCAAAAACTCAAAAACTCAAAAACTCAAAAACTCAAAAACTCAAAAACTTCCAAACTCAAAAACTTCCAAACTCCAATACTCCTAAACTCCAATACTCCCAAACTCAAAAACTCCAAAACTCCAACACTCCAACACTCCAAAACTCAAAAACTCCAACACTACAAAACTCCAAAACTCCCAAACTCCAAAACTCCAAAACAACAAAACTCCAAAACACCTAAACTCCAAAACTCCAATACTCCAACAAAACTCCAAAACTCCCAAACTCAAAAACTCAAAAACTCTAAAACTCTAAAACTCTAAAACTCAAAAACTCAAAAACTCCAACACTCATAAACTCAAATACTCACAAATTCCAACACTCCAACACTCCAAAACTCAAAAACTCCTAAACTCAAAAACTCCAATACTCCAACAAAACTCCCAAACACCCAAACTCCCAAACTCCAAAATTCCCAAACTTCAAAACTCCATCACTCCAAAACTCCAACACTCCAAAACTCCAAAACTCCAACACTACAAAACTCCAAAACTCCCAAACTCCCAAACTCCAAAACTCCAAAACAACAAAACTCCAAAACTCCTAAACTCCAAAACTCCAATACTCCAACAAAACTCCAAAACTCCCAAACTCAAAAACTCAAAAACTCTAACACTCTAAAACCCTAAAACTCAAAAACTCAAAAACTCCAACACTCATAAACTCAAATACTCACAAATTCCAACACTCCAACACTCCAAAACTCAAAAACTCCTAAACTCAAAAACTTCAATACTCCAACAAAACTCCCAAACACCCAAACTCCCAAACTCCAAAATTCCCAAACTTCAAAACTCCATCACTCCAAAACTCCAACACTCCAAAACTCCAAAACTCCAACACTACAAAACTCCAAAACTCAAAAACTCCAAAACTCATAAACTCCAAAACTCAAAAACTCAAAAACTCAAAAACTCAAAAACTCAAAAACTCAAAAACTCCCAAATTCCAAAACTCAAAAACTACAAAACTACAAAACTCCAAAACTTCAAAACTCCAAAACTCCAACACTCCAAAACTCCAAAACTCCAATATTCCAACAAAACTCCCAAACTCCCAAACTCCCAAACTCCAAAACTCCCAAACTCCAAAACTCCCAAACTTCAAAACTCCATCACTCCAAAACTCCAAAACTCCAAAACTCGAACACTCCAACACTCCAAAACTCCAAAACTCCAACACTACTAAACTCCAAAACTCCAAAACTCCAAACCTCCAAAACTCCAATATTCCAACAAAACTCCCAAACTCCCAAACTCCCAAACTCCAAAACTCCAAAACTCCAAAACTCAAAAACTCCAATACTACAAAACTCCAAAACTCAAAAACTCCAACACTCCAACACTCCAACACTCCAACACTCCAAAACTCCAAAACTCCAAAACTCAAAAACTCAAAAACTCAAACACTTACAAAACCCAAAAACTCAAAAACTCCAAAACTTCAAAACTCCAAAACTCCTAAACTCCAACACTCCAAAACTCCAAAACTCAAAAACTCAAAAACTTAAAAACTCAAAAACTCAAAAACTCAATACTCCAACAAAACTCCCAAACTCCCAAACTCCCAAACTCCAAAACTCCAAAACTCCAAAACTCCAAAACTCCAATACTACAAAACTCAAAAATTCCAAAACTCAAAAACTCAAAAACTCAAAAACTCAAAAACTCCCAAATTCCAAAACTCCAAAACTACAAAACTCCAAAACTCTAAAACTACAAAACTCCAAAACTCCAACACTCCAAAACTCCAAAACTCCAAAACTCAAAAACTTAAAAACTCAAAAACTCAAAAACTCAAAAACTCAAAAACTCAAAAACTCAAAAACTCAAAAACTCAAAAATTCCAAAACTCCAAAACTACAAAACTACAAAACTCCAAAACTCAAAAACTCAAAAACTCCAACACTCCAAAACTCAAAAACTCAAAAACTCAAAAACTTAAAAACTCAAAAACTCAAAAACTCAAAAACTCCAACACTCCAACACTCCAAAACTCCAAAACTACAAAACTCCAAAACTCAAAAATTCAAAAACTCAAAAACTCCAACACTACTAAACTCCAAAACTCAAAAACTCCAAAACTCCAATACTCCAACAAAACTCCCAAACTCCCAAACTCCCAAACTCCCAAACTCCAAAACTCCAAAACTCCAAAACTCCAATACTACAAAACTCAAAAACTCAAAAATTCCAAAACTCAAAAACTCAAAAACTCAAAAATTCCCAAATTCCAAAACTCCAAAACTACAAAACTCCAAAACTCTAAAACTACAAAATTCCAAAACTCCAACACTCCAAAACTCCAAAACTCAAAAACTCAAAAACTTAAAAACTCAAAAACTCAAAAACTCAAAAACTCAATACTCCAAGAAAACTCCCAAACTCCCAAACTCAAAAACTCAAAAACTCAAAAACTTTCAAACTCCAATACTCCCAAACTCCAATACTCCCAAACTCCAAAACTCCAAAACTCCAACACTCCAACACTCCAAAACTCCAAAACTCCAACACTACAAAACTCCAAAACTCCCAAACTCCCAAACTCCAAAACTCCAAAACAACAAAACTCCAAAACTCCTAAATTCCAAAACTCCAATACTCCAATAAAACTCCAAAACTCCCAAACTCAAAAACTCAAAAACTCTAAAACTCTAAAACTCAAAAACTCAAAAACTCCAACACTCATCAACTCAAAAACTCACAAATTCCAACACTCCAACACTCCAAAACTCAAAAACTCCCAACCTCAAAAACTCAAAAAACTAAAAAACACCAAAACTCAAAAACTCCTAAACTCAAAAACTCCAATACTCCAACAAAACTCCCAAACACCCAAACTCCCAAACTCAAAAATTCCCAAACTTCAAAACTCCATCACTCCAAAACTCCAAAACTCCAAAACTCCAACACTCCAACACTCCAAAACTCAAAAACTCCAACACTACAAAACTCCAAAACTCCAAAACTCCAAAAACTCAAACACTTACAAAACTCAAAAACTCAAAAACTCCAAAACTCCAAAACTCCAAAACTCCTAAACTCCAACACTCCAAAACTCAAAAACTCAAAAACTCAAAAACTTAAAAACTCAAAAACTCAAAAACTCAATACTCCAACAAAACTCCCAAACTCCCAAACTCCCAAACTCCAAAACTCCAAAACTCCAAAACTCCAAAACTCCAATACTACAAAACTCAAAAATTCCAAAACTCAAAAACTCAAAAACTCAAAAACTCAAAAACTCCCAAATTCCAAAACTCCAAAACTACAAAACTCCAAAACTCTAAAACTACAAAACTCAAAAACTCCAACACTCCAAAACTCAAAAACTCAAAAACTCAAAAACTTAAAAACTCAAAAACTCAAAAACTCAAAAACTCAAAAACTCAAAAACTCAAAAATTCCAAAACTCCAAAACTACAAAACTCCAAAACTCCAAAACTCAAAAACTCAAAAACTCCAACACTCCAAAACTCCAAAACTCAAAAACTCAAAAACTCAAAAACTTAAAAACTCAAAAACTCAAAAACTCAAAAACTCCAACACTCCAACACTCCAAAACTCCAAAACTCCAAAACTCCAAAACTCAAAAATTCAAAAACTCAAAAACTCCAACACTACTAAACTCCCAAACTCCAAAACTCCAAAACTCCAATACTCCAATACTCCAACAAAACTCCCAAACTCCCAAACTCCCAAACTCCCAAACTCCAAAACTCCAAAACTCCTAAACTCCAATACTACAAAACTCAAAAACTCAAAAATTCCAAAACTCAAAAACTCAAAAACTCAAAAACTCAAAAATTCCCAAATTCCCAAATTCCAAAACTCCAAAACTACAAAACTCCAAAACTCTAAAACTACAAAACTCCAAAACTCCAACACTCCAAAACTCCAAAACTCCAAAACTCAAAAACTCAAAAACTTAAAAACTCAAAAACTCAAAAACTCAAAAACTCAATACTCCAAGAAAACTCCCAAACTCCCAAACTCCAAAACTCAAAAACTCCAAAACTTCCAAACTCCAATACTCCCAAACTCCAATACTCCCAAACTCCAAAACTCCAAAACTCCAACACTCCAACACTCCAAAACTCCAACACTACAAAACTCCAAAACTCCCAAACTCCCAAACTACAAAACTCCGAAACAACAAAACTCCAAAACTCCTAAATTCCAAAACTCCAATACTCCAACAAAACTCCCAAACTCCCAAACTCAAAAACTCAAAAACTCTAAAACTCTAAAACTCTAAAACTCAAAAACTCAAAAACTCCAACACTCATAAACTCAAAAACTCACAAATTCCAACACTCCAACACTCCAAAACTCAAAAACTCCCAACCTCAAAAACTCAAAAAACTAAAAAACACCAAAACTCAAAAACTCCTAAATTCAAAAACTCCAATACTCCAACAAAACTCCCAAACACCCAAACTCCCAAACTCAAAAATTCCCAAACTTCAAAACTCCATCACTCCAAAACTCCAAAACTCCAAAACTCCAACACTCCAACACTCCAAAACTCAAAAACTCCAACACTACAAAACTCAAAAACTCCAAAACTCCAAAACTCCAAAACTCCAAAACTCAAAAACTCAAAAACTCAAAAACTCAAAAACTCAAAAACTCCCAAATTCCAAAACTCAAAAACTACAAAACTACAAAACTCAAAAACTCAAAAACTCCAAAACTCCAACACTCCAAAACTCCAAAACTCAAAAACTCAAAAACTTAAAAACTCAAAAACTCAAAAACTCCAAAACTCCAACACTCCAACACTCCAAAACTCCAAAACTCCAAAACTCCAAAACTCCAAAACTCCAACACTCCAACACTCCAAAACTCCAAAACTCCAACACTACAAAACTCAAAAACTCCAAAACTCCCAAACTCCAAAACTCCAAAACTCAAAAACTCCAAAACTCCAATACTACAAAACTCCAAAACTCAAAAATTCCAAAACTCAAAAACTCAAAAACTCAAAAACTCAAAAACTCCAATATTCCATCAAAACTCCCAAACTCCCAAACTCCAAAACTCCATCACTCCAAAACTCCAAAACTCCAAAACTCCAAAACTCCAACACTCCAACACTCCAAAACTCAAAAACTCTAAAACTACAAAACTCAAAAACTCCAACACTCCAAAACTCCAAAACTCAAAAACTTAAAAACTCAAAAACTCAAAAACTCAAAAACTCAAAAACTCAAAAACTCAAAAACTCAAAAACTCAAAAACTCAAAAACTTCCAAACTCAAAAACTTCCAAACTCCAATACTCCCAAACTCCAATACTCCCAAACTCCAAAACTCCAAAACTCCAACACTCCAACACTCCAAAACTCCAAAACTCCAACACTACAAAACTCCAAAACTCCCAAACTCCCAAACTCCAAAACTCCAAAACAACAAAACTCCAAAACTCCTAAATTCCAAAACTCCAATACTCCAACAAAACTCCCAAACTCCCAAACTCAAAAACTCAAAAACTCTAAAACTCTAAAACTCAAAAACTCAAAAACTCCAACACTCATAAACTCAAAAACTCACAAATTCCAACACTCCAACACTCCAAAACTCAAAAACTCCCAACCTCAAAAACTCAAAAAACTAAAAAACACCAAAACTCAAAAACTCCTCAACTCAAAAACTCCAATACTCCAACAAAACTCCCAAACACCCAAACTCCCAAACTCAAAAATTCCCAAACTTCAAAACTCCATCACTCCAAAACTCAAAAATTCCAAAACTCCAACACTCCAACACTCCAAAACTCCAAAACTCCAACACTACAAAACTCCAAAACTCCAAAACTCAAAAACTCCAAAACTCAAAAACTCAAAAACTCAAAAACTCAAAAACTCAAAAACTCAAAAACTCAAAAACTCAAAAACTCCCAAATTCCAAAACTCAAAAACTACAAAACTACAAAACTCAAAATCTCAAAAACTCAAAAACTCAAAAACTCCAACACTCCAAAACTCAAAAACTCAAAAACTCAAAAACTTAAAAACTCCAAAACTCCAAAACTCCAAAACTCCAACACTCCAACACTCCAAAACTCCAAAACTCCAACACTACAAAACTCAAAAACTCAAAAACTCCCAAACTCCAACACTCAAAAACTCCAAAACTCCAAAACTCCAACACTACTAAACTCCAAAACTCCAAAACTCCAAACCTCCAAAACTCAAAAACTCCAATACTCCAACAAAACTCCCAAACCCCCAAACTCCCAAACTCCAAAACTCCAAAACTCCAAAACTCCAAAACTCCAATACTACAAAACTCCAAAACTCAAAAATTCCAAAACTCAAAAACTCAAAAACTCAAAAACTCCAATATTCCATCAAAACTCCCAAACTCCCAAACTCCAAAACTCCATCACTCCAAAACTCCAAAACTCCAAAACTCCAAAACTCCAACACTCCAACACTCCAAAACTCAAAAACTCTAAAACTACAAAACTCCAAAACTCCAACACTCCAAAACTCCAAAACTCAAAAACTCAAAAACTTAAAAACTCAAAAACTCAAAAACTCAAAAACTCAAAAACTTCCAAACTCCAAAACTTCCAAACTCCAATACTCCCAAACTCCAATACTCCCAAACTCCAAAACTCCAAAACTCCAACACTCCAACACTCCAAAACTCCAAAACTCCAACACTACAAAACTCCAAAACTCCCAAACTCCCAAACTCCAAAACTCCAAAACAACAAAACTCCAAAACTCCTAAATTCCAAAACTCCAATACTCCAACAAAACTCCAAAACTCCCAAACTCAAAAACTAAAAAACTCTAAAACTCTAAAACTCTAAAATTCTAAAACTCTAAAACTCTAAAACTCTAAAACTCTAAAACTCTAAAACTCTAAAACTCTAAAACTCTAAAACTCTAAAACTCTAAAACTCTAAAACTCTAAAACTCAATAACTCAAAAACTCAAAAACTCAAAAACTCAAAAACTCCAACACTCCAACACTCCAAAACTTAAAAACTCCAACACTACAAAACTCCAAAATCCAAAACTCAAAATTAACAGAGAAATTACGAGAGAAATTAACAGAGAAATTAAGAGAGAAATTAAGAGAGAAATTAAGAGAGAAATTAAGAGAGAAATTAAGAGAGAAATTAAGAGAGAAATTAAGAGAGAAATTAAGAGATAAATTAAGAGAGAAATTAAGAGAGAAATTAATAGAGAAATTAATAGAGAAATTAATAGAGAAATTAATAGAGAAATTAAGAGAGAAATTAACAGAGAAATTAGCAGAGAAATTAAGAGAGAAATTAAAAGGGAAATTAAGAGAGAAATTAAGAGAGAAATTAAGAGAGAAATTAAGAGAGAAATTAAGAGAGAAATTAAGAGAGAAATTAAGAGAGAAATAAAGAGAGAAATAAAGAGAGAAATTAAGAGAGAAATTAAGAGAGAAATTAAGAGAGAAATTAAGAGAGAAATTAAGAGAGAAATTAAAGAGAAATTAAGAAGAAATTAAGAGAGAAGTTAAGAGAGAAATTAAGAGAGAAATTAAGAGAGAAATTAAGAGAGAAATTAAGAGAGAAATTAAGAGAGAAATTAAAGAGAAATTAAGAAGAAATTAAGAGAGAAATTAAGAGAGAAATTAAGAGGGAAATTAAGAGAGAAATTAAAAGAGAAATTAAGAGAGAAATTAAGAAAGAAATTAAGAGAGAAATTAAGATAGAAATTAAGAGAGAAATTAAGAGAGAAATTATGAGAGAAATTAAAGAGAAATTAAGAAGAAATTAAGAGAGAAATTAAGAAAGAAATTAAGAGAGAAATTAAAAGAGAAATTAAGAGAGAAATTAACAGAGAAATTAAGAGAGAAATTAAGAGAGAAATTAAGAGAGAAATTAAGAGAGAAATTAAGAGAGAAATTAAGAGAAAAATTAAGAGAGAAGTTAAGAGAGAAGTTAAGAGAGAATTTAAGAGAGAAGTTAAGTGAGAAGTTAAAAGAGAAGTTAAGTGAGAAATTAAGAGAGAAATTAAGAGAGAAATTAAGAGAGATATTAAGAGGGAAATTAGGAGAGAAATTAAGAGAGAAATTAAGAGAGGAATTAAGAGAGAAATTAAGAGGGAAATTAAGAGAGAAATTAATAGAGAAATTAAGAGAGAAATTAGGAGAGAAATTAAGAGAGATATTAAGACAGAAATTAAGAGAGAAATTAAGAGAGAAATTAGGAGAGAAATTAAGAGAGAAATTAAGAGAGAAATTAAGAGAGAAATTAAGAGAGAAATTAGCAGAGAAATTAGGAGAGATATTAGCAGAGAAATTAGCAGTGAAATTAGCAGTGAAATTAGCAGAGAAATTAAGAGAGAAATTAAGAGAGAAATTAAGAGAGAAATTAAGAGAGAAATTAACAGAGAAATTAACAGAGAAATTAACAGAGAAATTAAGAGAGAAATTAACAGAGAAATTAACAGAGACATTAAGAGAGGAATTAAGAGAGAAATTAATACAGAAATTAAGAGAGAAATTAATACAGAAATTAAGAGAGAAATTAGGAGAGAAATTAAGAGAGAAATTAAGAGAGAAATTAAGAGAGAAATTAATAGAGAAATTAATAGAGAAATTAAGAGAGAAATTAATAGAGAAATTAAGAGAGAAATTAACAGAGAAATTAGCAGAGAAATTAGCAGAGAAATTAGCAGAGAAATTAGCAGTGAAATTAGCAGAGAAATTAGCAGAGATATTAAGAGAGAAATTAAGACAGAAATTAAGAGAGAAATTAAGAGAGAAATTAGGAGAGAAATTAAGAGAGAAATTAAAAGGGAAATTAAGAGAGAAATTAAGAGAGAAATTAAGAGAGAAATTAAGAGAGAAATTAAGAGAGAAATTAAGAGAGAAATTAAGAGAGAAATAAAGAGAGAAATAAAGAGAGAAATTAAGAGAGAAATTAAGAGAGAAATTAGCAGTGAAATTAGCAGAGAAATTAGCAGAGAAATTAAGACAGAAATTAAGAGAGAAATTAAGAGAGAAATTAGGAGAGAAATTAAGAGAGAAATTAAAAGGGAAATTAAGAGAGAAATTAAGAGAGAAATTAAGAGAGAAATTAAGAGAGAAATTAAGAGAGAAATTAAGAGAGAAATTAAGAGAGAAATAAAGAGAGAAATAAAGAGAGAAATTAAGAGAGAAATTAAGAGAGAAATTAAGAGAGAAATTAAGAGAGAAATTAAAGAGAAATTAAGAAGAAATTAAGAGAGAAGTTAAGAGAGAAATTAAGAGAGAAATTAAGAGAGAAATTAAGAGAGAAATTAAGAGAGAAATTAAGAAAGAAATTATGAGAGAAATTAAGAGAGAAATTATAAGAGAAATTAAAGAGAAATTAAGAAGAAATTAAGAGAGAAATTAAGAAAGAAATTATGAGAGAAATTAAAGAGAAATTAAGAAGAAATTAAGAGAGAAATTAAGAGAGAAATTAAGAGAGAAATTAAAAGAGAAATTAAGAGAGAAATTAAGAGAGAAATTAAGAGAGAAATTAAGATAGAAATTAAGAGAGAAATTAAGAGAGAAATTAAGAGAGAAATTAAGAGAGAAATTAAGAGAAAAATTAAGAGAGAAGTTAAGAGAGAAGTTAAGAGAGAAGTTAAGAGAGAAGTTAAGTGAGAAGTTAAGAGAGAAGTTAAGTGAGAAATTAAGAGAGAAATTAAGAGAGAAATTAAGAGAGATATTAAGAGAGAAATTAGGAGAGAAATTAAGAGAGATATTAAGAGAGAAATTAAGAGAGAAATTAAGAGAGAAATTAAGAGAGAAGTTAAGAGAGAAGTTAAGAGAGAAGTTAAGAGAGAAGTTAAGTGAGAAGTTAAGAGAGAAGTTAAGTGAGAAATTAAAAGAGAAATTAAGAGAGAAATTAAGAGAGAAATTAAGAGAGAAATTAAGAGGGAAATTAAGAGAGAATTTAATAGAGAAATTAAGAGAGAAATTAGGAGAGAAGTTAAGAGAGATATTAAGAGAGAAATTAAGAGAGAAATTAAGAGAGAAATTAGGAGAGAAATTAAGAGAGAAATTAAGAGAGAAATTAAGAGAGAAATTAAGAGAGAAATTAGCAGAGAAATTAGCAGAGAAATTAGCAGAGAAACTAGCAGTGAAATTAGCAGTGAAATTAGCAGAGAAATTAAGAGAGAAATTAAGAGAGAAATTAAGAGAGAAATTAAGAGAGAAATTAACAGAGAAATTAACAGAGAAATTAAGTGAGAAATTAACAGAGAAATTAACAGAGAAATTAGCAGAGAAATTAACAGAGAAATTAGCAGAGAAATTAGCAGAGATATTAAGAGAGAAATTAAGAGAGAAATTAAGACAGAAATTAAGAGAGAAATTAGGAGAGAAATTAAGAGAGAAATTAAAAGGGAAATTAAGAGAGAAATTAAGAGAGAAATTAAGAGAGAAATTAAGAGAGAAATTAAGAGAGAAATTAAGAGAGAAATTAAGAGAGAAATTAAGAGAGAAATAAAGAGAGAAATAAAGAGAGAAATTAAGAGAGAAATTAAGAGAGAAATTAAGAGAGAAATTAAGAGAGAAATTAAGAGAGAAATTAAGAGAGAAATTAAGAAGAAATTAAGAGAGATGTTAAGAGAGAAATTAAGAGAGAAATTAAGAGAAAAATTAAGAGAGAAATTAAGAGAGAAATTAAGAGAAAAGTTGAGAGAGAAATTGAGACAGAAATTAAGAGAGAAATTGACAGAGGAGGAGAGAGAGAAATTGGGAGAAAAAGTGAGAGATAAATTAAGAGAGAAATTGAGAGAAAAGTTGAGAGAGAAATTGAGAGAGAAAGAGAGAGAGAAATTGGGAGAAAAATTGAGAGAAAAATTGGGAGAGAGAGAGAGAGAAATTGAGAGAGAATGACAGAGAGAAATAATTAAGAGAGAAATTGAGAGAGAAATTGAGAGAGAAAGAAAGAGAGACATTGAGAGAGAAATTGTCAGAGAAATTGATACAGAAATTGGGAGAGAAAGAGAGAAATTGCGAGAGAAAGAGAGAGAGAGAAATTGGGAGAAAAATTTAGAGAGAAATTTGATAGAGAAATTGAGAGAGAAATTGGGAGAGAAAGAGGGAGAGAAAGAGAGAGAAATTGAGAGAGAAATTGAGATAGAAAGAGAGAGAAAGAGAGAGAGGAATTAAGAGAGAAAGAGAGAGAGAAATTGAGAGAGAAATTGTGAGAGAAAGAGAGAGAGAGAAAGATATAGAGAAATAGAGAGAGAAATTGTGAGAGAAAGACAGAGAGAAATTGAGAGAGAAAGAGAGAGAAATTGAGAGAGAAATTGAGAGAGTAAAAGAAAGAGAAATCGAGAAGGAAAGAGAGAGAGAAATTGAGAGAAAAATTAAGAGAGAAAGAGAGAGAAAATGAGAGAGAAATTGATAGAGAAAGAGAGAGAGAGAGAGAAATTGAGAGAGTAAGAGAGAGATAGAAATTGGTAGAAAAATTGGTAGAAAAATTGAGAGGAAATTGAGAGAGAAATTGAGAGAGAAATTGGGAGTGAAAGAGAAAGAGAAAGAGAGAGAGAAATTGAGAGAGAATGACAGAGAGAAATTAAGAGAGAAATTGAGAGAGAAAGAAAGAGAGACATTGAGAGAGAAATTGTCAGAGAAATTGATAAAGAAATTGTGAGAGAAAGAGAGAAATTGCGAGAGAAAGAGAAAAAGAAATTGGGAGAAAAATTTAGAGAGAAATTTCATAGAGAAATTGAGAGAGAAATTGAGAGAGAAATTGGGAGAGAAAGAGAGAGAGAAAAAGAGAGAAATTGAGAGAGAAATTGAGATAGAAAGAGAGAGAATGAGAGAGAGGAATTAAGAGAGAAAGAGAGAGAGAAATTGAGAGAAATTGTGAGAGAAAGAGAGAGAGAGAAAGACATAGAGAAATTGAGAGAGAAAGAGAGAGAGAAATTGTGAGAGAAAGACAAAGAGAAATTGGGAGAGAAAGAACTCCCAAACTCCCAAACTCCCAAACTCCCAAACTACCAAACTCCCAAACTCCAAAATTCCCAAACTTCAAAACTCCATCACTCCAAAACTCCAAAACTCCAAAACCCCAAAACTCCAAAACTCCAAACCTCCAACACTCCAACACTCCAAAACTCCAAAACTCCAACACTACAAAACTCCAAAACTCCAAAACTCCAAAACTCCAAAACTCCAAAACTACCAAATTCAGAAACTCAAAAACTCAAAAACTCCAAAACACCAAAACTCCTAAACTCCAAAACTCCAATACTCCAACAAAACTCCCAAACTCCCAAACTCCCAAACTCCCAAACTTCAAAACTCCAAAACTCCAACACTCCAACACTCCAAAACTCAAAAACTCCAACACTTACAAAACTCCAAAACTCCAATATTCCAACAAAACTCCCAAACTCCCAAACTCCCAAACTCCCAAACTCCCAAACTCCAAAACTCCCAAACTCCAAAACTCCATCACTCCAAAACTCAAAAACTCCAAAACACCAACACTCCAACACTCCAACACTCCAAAACTCCAAAACTCTAAAACTACAAAACTCCAAAACTCCAACACTCCAAAACTCCAAAACTCAAAAACTCAAAAACTCAAAAACTCAAAAACTCAAAAACTCAAAAACTCAAAAACTCAAAAACTCAAAAACTCCAACACTCCAACACTCCAACACTCCAAAACTCCAAAACTCCAACACTCAAAAACTCAAAAACTAAAAAACTCAATACTCCAAGAAAACTCCCAAACTCCAAAACTCCAAAACTCCAACACTCCAACACTCCAAAACTCCAAAACTCCAACACTACAAAACTCCAAAACTCCCAAACTCCCAAACTCCAAAACTCCAAAACAACAAAACTCCAAAACTCCTAAACTCCAAAACTCCAATACTCCAACAAAACTCCAAAACTCCCAAACTCAAAAACTCAAAAACTCAAAAACTCAAAAACTCAAAAACTCAAAAACTCTAAACTCTAATACTCTAAAACTCTAAAACTCAAAAACTCAAAAACTCCAACACTCATATACTCAAAAACTCACAAATTCCAACACTCCAACACTCCAAAACTCAAAAACTCCCAAACTCAAAAACTCAAAAACTCAAAAACACCAAAACTCAAAAACTCCTAAACTCCAAAACTCCAATACTCCAACAAAACTCCCAAACTCCCAAACTCCAAAATTCCCAAACTTAAAAACTCCATCACTACAAAACTCCAAAACTCCAAAACTCCAAAACTCAAAAACTCAAAAACTCAAAAACTCAAAAACTCAAAAATTCCAAAACTCAAAAACTCAAACTCAAAAACTCAAAAATTCCAAAACTCAAAAACACTCCAAAACACCAAAACTCCTAAACTCCAAAACTCCAATACTCCAACAAAATTCCAAAACTCCCAAAACTCCAAAACTCCCAAACTCAAAAACTCAAAAACTCAAAAACTCAAAAACTCAAAAACTCAAAAACTTCCAAACTCCAAAACTTCCAAACTCCAATACTCCTAAACTCCAATACTCCCAAACTCCAAAACTCCAAAACTCCAACACTCCAACACTCCAAAACTCCAAAACTCCAACACTACAAAACTCCAAAACTCCCAAACTCCCAAACTCCAAAACTCCAAAACAACAAAACTCAAAAACTCCTAAACTCCAAAACTCCAATACTCCAACAAAACTCCAAAACTCCCAAACTCAAAAACTCAAAAACTCTAAAACTCTAAAACTCTAAAACTCAAAAACTCAAAAACTCCAACACTCATAAACTCAAATACTCACAAATTCCAACACTCCAACACTCCAAAACTCAAAAACTCCTAAACTCAAAAACTCCAATACTCCAACAAAACTCCCAAACACCCAAACTCCCAAACTCCAAAATTCCCAAACTTCAAAACTCCATCACTCCAAAACTCCAACACTCCAAAACTCCAAAACTCCAACACTACAAAACTCCAAAACTCCAAAACTCCAAAACTCCAAAACTCAAAAACTCAAAAACTCAAAAACTCAAAAACTCCCAAATTCCAAAACTCAAAAACTACAAAACTACAAAACTCCAAAACTTAAAAACTCCAAAACTCCAACACTCCAAAACTCCAAAACTCCAATATTCCAACAAAACTCCCAAACTCCCAAACTCCCAAACTCCAAAACTCCCAAACTCCAAAACTCCCAAACTTCAAAACTCCATCACTCCAAAACTCCAAAACTCCAAAACTCCAACACTCCAACACTCCAAAACTCCAAAACTCCAACACTACTAAACTCCAAAACTCCAAAACTCCAAAACTCCAATATTCCAACAAAACTCCCAAACTCCCAAACTCCCAAACTCCAAAACTCCAAAACTCCAAAACTCAAAAACTCAAAAACTCCAATACTACAAAACTCAAAAACTCAAAAACTCCAACACTCCAACAATCAAAAACTCCCAAATTCCAAAACTACAAAACTACAAAACTCCAAAACTCTAAAACTACAAAACTCCAAAACTCCAACACTCCAAAACTCCAAAACTCAAAAACTCAAAAACTTAAAAACTCAAAAACTCAAAAACTCAAAAACTCAAAAACTCAAAAACTCAAAAACTCAAAAATTCCAAAACTCCAAAACTACAAAACTACAAAACTCAAAAACTCAAAAACTCAAAAACTCCAACACTCCAACACTCCAAAACTCCAAAACTCCAAAACTCCAAAACTGAAAAATTCAAAAACTCAAAAACTCCAACACTACTAAACTCCAAAACTCAAAAACTCCAAAACTCCAATACTCCAACAAAACTCCCAAACTCCCAAACTCCCAAACTCCCAAACTCCAAAACTCCAAAACTCAAAAACTCCAATACTACAAAACTCAAAAACTCAAAAATTCCAAAACTCAAAAACTCAAAAACTCAAAAACTCAAAAATTCCCAAATTCCAAAACTCCAAAACTACAAAACTCTAAAACTACAAAACTCCAAAACTCCAACACTCAAAAACTCAAAAACTCAAAAACTCAATACTCCAAGAAAACTCCCAAACTCCCAAACTCCAAAACTCAAAAACTCCAAAACTTCCAAACTCCAAAACTTCCAAACTCCAATACACCCAAACTCCAATACTCCCAAACTCCAAAACTCCAAAACTCCAACACTCCAACACTCCAAAACTCCAAAACTCCAACACTACAAAACTCCAAAACTCCCAAACTCCCAAACTCCAAAACTCCAAAACAACAAAACACCAAAACTCCTAAATTCCAAAACTCCAATACTCCAACAAAACTCCAAAACTCCCAAACTCAAAAACTCAAAAACTCTAAAACTCTAAAACTCAAAAACTCAAAAACTCCAACACTCATAAACTCAAAAACTCACAAATTCCAACACTCCAACACTCCAAAACTCAAAAACTCCCAACCTCAAAAACTCAAAAAACTAAAAAACACCAAAACTCAAAAACTCCTAAACTCAAAAACTCCAATACTCCAACAAAACTCCCAAACACCCAAACTCCCAAACTCAAAAATTCCCAAACTTCAAAACTCCATCACTCCAAAACTCCAAAACTCCAAAACTCCAACACTCCAACACTCCAAAACTCAAAAACTCCAACACTACAAAACTCCAAAACTCCAAAACTCCAAAACTCCAAAACTCCAAAATTCAAAAACTCAAAAACTCAAAAACTCAAAAACTCAAAAACTCAAAAACTCCCAAATTCCAAAACTCCAAAACTACAAAACTACAAAACTCCAAAACTCCAAAACTCCAAAACTCCAAAACTCCAACACTCCAAAACTCAAAAACTCAAAAACTCAAAAACTTAAAAACTCAAAAACTCAAAAACTCCAACACTACTAAACTCCAAAACTCCAAAACTCCAATACTCCAACAAAACTCCCAAACTCCCAAACTCAAAAACTCAAAAACTCAAAAACTCAAAAACTCAAAAACTCAAAAACTCAAAAACTCAAAAACTCAAAAACTCAAAAACTCAAAAACTCAAAAACTCAAAAACTCAAAAACACAAAAACTCAAAAACTCAAAAAATCAAAAACTCAAAAACTCAAAAACTCAAAAACTCAAAAACTCAAAAACTCAAAAACTCAAAAACTCAAAAACTCAAAAACTCAAAAACTCAAAAACTCAAAAACTCTAAAACTCTAAAACTCAAAAACTCAAAAACTCAAAAACTCAAAAACTCAAAAACTCAAAAACTCAAAAACTCCCAAATTCCAAAACTCCAAAACTACAAAACTACAAAACTCAAAAACTCAAAAACTCCAAAACTCCAACACTCAAACTCAAAAACTCAAAAACTCAAAAACTCAATACTCCAAGAAAACTCCCAAACTCCCAAACTCAAAAACTCCAAAACTCAAAAACTTCCAAACTCCAAAACTTCCAAACTCCAATACTCCCAAACTCCAATACTCCCAAACTCCAAAACTCCAAAACTCCAAAACTCCTACACTCCAACACTCCAAAACTCCAAAACTCCAACACTACAAAACTCCCAAACTCCCAAACTCCCAAACTCCAAAACTCCAAAACAACAAAACTCCAAAACTCCTAAATTCCAAAACTCCAATACTCCAACAAAACTCCAAAACTCAAAAACTCAAAAACTCAAAAACTCTAAAACTCTAAATCTCTAAAACTCAAAAACTCAAAAACTCCAACACTCGTTAACTCAAAAACTCACAAATTCCAACACTCCAACACTCCAAAACTCAAAAACTCCCAACCTCAAAAACTCAAAAAACTAAAAAACACCAAAACTCAAAAACTCCTAAACTCAAAAACTCCAATACTCCAACAAAACTCCCAAACACCCAAACTCCCAAACTCAAAAATTCCCAAACTTCAAAACTCCATCACTCCAAAACTCAAAAACTCCAAAACTCCAACACTCCAACACTCCAAAACTCCAAAACTCCAACACTACAAAACTCCAAAACTCCAAAACTCAAAAACTCAAAAACTCAAAAACTCCAAAACTCAAAAACTCAAAAATTCAAAAACTCAAAAACTCAAAAACTCAAAAACTCCCAAATTCCAAAACTCAAAAACTACAAAACTACAAAACTCCAAAACTCCAAAACTCCAAAACTCCAACACTCCAAAACTCCAAAACTCAAAAACTCAATAACTTAAAAACTCCAAAACTCCAAAACTCCAAAACTCCAAAACTCCAACACTCCAACACTCCAAAACTCCCAAACTCCAACACTACAAAACTCAAAAACTCAAAAACTCCCAAACTCCAACACTCAAAAACTCAAAAACTCAAAAACTCCAACACTACTAAACTCCAAAACTCCAAAACTCCAAACCTCCAAAACTCCAAAACTCCAATACTCCAACAAAACTCCCAAACTCCCAAACTCCCAAACTCAAAAACTCCAAAACTCCAAAACTCCAAAACTCCAAAACTCCAATACTACAAAACTCCAAAACTCAAAAATTCCAAAACTCAAAAACTCAAAAACTCCCAAATTCCAAAACTTAAAAACTCAAAAACTCCAACACTCCAACACTCCAAAACTCCAAAACTCCAACACTACAAAACTCAAAAACTCAAAAACTCCCAAACTCCAAAACTCCAAAACTCCAAAACTCCAATACTACAAAACTCAAAAACTCAAAAATTCCAAAACTCAAAAACTCAAAAACTCAAAAATTCCCAAACTCAAAAACTCAAAAACTCAAAAACTCAAAAACTCAAAAACTCAAAAACTCAAAAACTCAAAAACTCAAAAACTCAAAAACTCAAAAACTCAAAAACTCAAAAACTCAAAAACTCAAAAACTCAAAAACTCAAAAACTCAAAAACTCAAAAACTCAAAAACTCAAAAACTCAAAAACACAAAAACTCAAAAACTCAAAAACTCAAAAACTCAAAAACTCAAAAACTCAAAAACTCAAAAACTCAAAAACTCAAAAACTCCAAAACTCAAAAACTCCAACACTCAAACTCAAAAACTCAAAAACTCAATACTCCAAGAAAACTCCCAAACTCAAAAACTCCAAAACTCCAAAACTCCAAAACTTCCAAACTCCAAAACTTCCAAACTCCAATACTCCCAAACTCCAATACTCCCAAACTCCAAAACTCCAAAACTCCTACACTCCAACACTCCAAAACTCCAAAACTCCAACACTACAAAACTCCCAAACTCCCAAACTCCCAAACTCCAAAACTCCAAAACAACAAAACTCCAAAACTCCTAAATTCCAAAACTCCAATACTCCAACAAAACTCCAAAACTCCAAAACTCAAAAACTCAAAAACTCTAAAACTCTAAAACTCTAAAACTCAAAAACACAAAAACTCCAACACTCATTAACTCAAAAACTCACAAATTCCAACACTCCAACACTCCAAAACTCAAAAACTCCCAACCTCAAAAACTCAAAAAACTAAAAAACACCAAAACTCAAAAACTCCTAAACTCAAAAACTCCAATACTCCAACAAAACTCCCAAACACCCAAACTCCCAAACTCAAAAATTCCCAAACTTCAAAACTCCATCACTCCAAAACTCAAAAACTCCAAAACTCCAACACTCCAACACTCCAAAACTCCAAAACTCCAACACTACAAAACTCCAAAACTCCAAAACTCCAAAACTCCAAAACTCAAAAACTCAAAAACTCAAAAACTCAAAAACTCAAAAATTCAAAAACTCAAAAACTCAAAAACTCAAAAACTCAAAAACTCCCAAATTCCAAAACTCAAAAACTACAAAACTACAAAACTCCAAAACTCCAAAACTCCAAAACTCCAACACTCCAAAACTCCAAAACTCAAAAACTCAAAAACTTAAAAACTCCAAAACTCAAAAACTCCAAAACTCCAACACTCCAACACTCCAAAACTCCAAAACTCCAACACTACAAAACTCAAAAACTCAAAAACTCCCAAACTCCAACACTCAAAAACTGAAAAACTCAAAAACTCCAACACTACTAAACTCCAAAACTCCAAAACTCGAAACCTCCAAAACTCCAAAACTCCAATACTCCAACAAAACTCCCAAACTCCCAAACTCCCAAACTCAAAAACTCCAAAACTCCAAAACTCCAAAACTCCAAAACTCCAAAACTCCAAAACTCCAATACTACAAAACTCCAAAACTCAAAAATTCCAAAACTCAAAAACTCAAAAACTCCCAAATTCCAAAACTCAAAAACTCCAAAACTCCAACACTCCAACACTCCAAAACTCCAAAACTCCAACACTACAAAACTCAAAAACTCAAAAACTCCCAAACTCCAACACTCAAAAATTCAAAAACTCAAAAACTCCAACACTACTAAACTCCAAAACTCCAAAACTCCAAACCTCCAAAACTCAAAAACTCCAATACTCCAACAAAACTCCCAAACTCCCAAACTCCCAAACTCCCAAACTCCAAAACTCCAAAACTCCAAAACTCCAAAACTCCAATACTACAAAACTCAAAAACTCAAAAATTCCAAAACTCAAAAACTCCAAAACTCAAAAATTCCAAAACTCAAAAACTCAAAAACTCAAAAACTCAAAAACTCAAAAACTCAAAAACTCAAAAACTCAAAAACTCAAAAACTCAAAAACTCAAAAACTCAAAAACTCAAAAACTCCAACACTCAAACTCAAAAACTCCAAAACTCAAAAACTTAAAAACTCAAAAACTCAAAAACTCAAAAACTCAAAAACTCAAAAACACCAAAACTCCTATACTTCTAAACTCCAAAACTCCAATACTCCAACAAAACTCCCAAACTCCCAAACTCCCAAACTCCAAAACTCCAAAACTCCAAAACTCCAAAACTCAAACACTTACAAAACTCCAAAACTCAAAAACTCCAAAACTCCAATATTCCATCAAAACTCCCAAACTCCCAAACTCCCAAACTCCCAAACTCCAAAACTCCCAAACTCCCAAACTCCCAAACTCCAAAACTCCCAAACTCCAAAACTCCATCACTCCAAAACTCAAAAACTCAAAAACTCAAAAACCCAAAAACTCAAAAACTCAAAAACTCAAAAACTCAAAAACTCAAAAACTCAAAAACTCAAAAACTCAAAAACTCAAAAACTCAAAAACTCAAAAACTCAAAAACTCAAAAACTCAAAAACTCAAAAACTCAAAAACTCAAAAACTCAAAAATTCCAAAACTCAAAAACTACAAAACTACAAAACTCCAAAACTCAAAAACTCCAAAACTCCAACACTCCAAAACTCAAAAACTCAAAAACTCAAAAACTTAAAAACTCAAAAACTCAAAAACTCCAACACTACTAAACTCCAAAACTCAAAAACTCCAAAACTCAAATACTCCAACAAAACTCCCAAACTCCCAAACTCCAAAACTCCAAAACTCCAAAACTCCAAAACTCCAATACTACAAAACTCAAAAACTCAAAAATTCCAAAACTCAAAAACTCAAAAACTCAAAAACTCCCAAATTCCAAAACTCAAAAACTACAAAACTACAAAACTCAAAAACTCAAAAACTCCAACACTCCAAAACTCAAAAACTCAAAAACTTAAAAACTCATAAACTCAAAACTCCAAAACTCCAACACTCCAACACTCCAAAACTCCAAAACTCCAACACTACAAAACTCCAAAACTCAAAAACTCCCAAACTCCAACACTCAAAAATTCAAAAACTCAAAAACTCCAACACTACTAAACTCCAAAACTCCAAAACTCCAAACCTCCAAAACTCCAAAACTCCAATACTCCAACAAAACTCCCAAACTCCCAAACTCCCAAACTCCAAAACTCCAAAACTCCAAAACTCCAATACTACAAAACTCCAAAACTAAAAAATTCCAAAACTCCCAAACTCCCAAACTCAAAATCTCCCAAATTCCAAAACTCCAAAACTACAAAACTCCAAAACTCCAAAACTCCAAAACTCCAAAACTCCAATACTACAAAACTCCAAAACTCAAAAATTCCAAAACTCAAAAACTCAAAAACTCAAAAACTCAAAAACTCAAAAACTCAAAAACTCAAAAACTCAAAAACTCAAAAACTCAAAAACTCAAAAACTCAAAAACTCAAAAACACAAAAACTCAAAAACTCAAAAACTCAAAAACTCAAAAACTCAAAAACTCAAAAACTCAAAAACTCAAAAACTCAAAAACTCAAAAACTCAAAAACTCAAAAACTCAAAAACTCCAAAACTCCAACACTCCAACCCTCCAAAACTCAAAAACTCCAACACTACAAAACTCAAAAACTCAAAAACTCCAAAACTCCAAAACTCCAAAACTCCAATACTCCAACAAAACTCCCAAACTCCAATACTCCAACAAAACTCCCAAACTCCCAAACTCCCAAACTCCCAAACTCCCAAACTCCCAAACTCCCAAACTCCCAAACTCCCAAACTCCCAAACTCCAAAACTCCAAAACTCCAATACTACAAAACTCAAAAACTCAAAAACTCAAAAACTCAAAAACTCAAAAACTCCCAAATTCCAAAACTCCAAAACTACAAAACTCCAAAACTCAAAAATTCCAAAACTCAAAAACTCAAAAACTCAAAAACTCAAAAACTCCCAAATTCCAAAACTCAAAAACTACAAAACTACAAAACTCAAAAACTCAAAAACTCAAAAACTCCAACACTCCAAAACTCAAAAACTCAAAAACTCAAAAACTTAAAAACTCAAAAACTCAAAAACTCAAAAACTCCAACACTCCAACACTCCAAAACTCCAAAACTCCAACACTACAAAACTCAAAAACTCAAAAACTCCCAAACTCCAACACTCAAAAATTCAAAAACTCAAAAACTCCAACACTACTAAACTCCAAAACTCAAAAACTCAAAAACTCCAATACTCCAACAAAACTCCCAAACTCCCAAACTCCCAAACTCCCAAACTCCAAAACTCCAAAACTCCAAAACTCCAATACTACAAAACTCAAAAACTCAAAAATTCCAAAACTCAAAAACTCAAAAACTCCCAAATTCCAAAACTCCAAAACTACAAAACTACAAAACTCAAAAACTCCAAAACTCCAAAACTCCAACACTCCAAAACTCAAAAACTCAAAAACTTAAAAACTCCAAAACTCAAAAACTCCAAAACTCCAAAACTCCAACACTCCAACACTCCAAAACTCCAAAACTCCAACACTACAAAACTCCAAAACTCCCAAACTCCCAAACTCCAACACTCAAACATTCAAAAACTCAAAAACTCCAACACTACTAAACTCCAAAACTCCAAAACTCCAAACCTCCAAAACTCCAAAACTCCAATACTCCAACAAAACTCCCAAACTCCCAAACTCCCAAACTCCAAAACTCCAAAACTCCAAAACTCCAAAACTCCAATACTACAAAACTCCAAAACTAAAAAATTCCAAAACTCCCAAACTCCCAAACTCAAAATCTCCCAAATTCCAAAACTCCAAAACTACAAAACTACAAAACCCCCAAACTCCAAAACTCCAAAACTCCAAAACTCCAAAACTCCAAAACTCCAAAACTCCAATACTACAAAACTCCAAAACTCAAAAATTCCAAAACTCAAAAACTCAAAAACTCAAAAACTCAAAAACTCAAAAACTCAAAAACTCAAAAACTCAAAAACTCAAAAACTCAAAAACTCAAAAACTCAAAAACTCAAAAACTCAAAAACTCAAAAACTCAAAAACTCAAAAACTCAAAAACTCAAAAACTCAAAAACTCAAAAACTCAAAAACTCAAAAACTCAAAAACTCAAAAACTCAAAAACTCAAAAACTCAAAAACTCAAAAACTCAAAAACTCAAAAACTCCAACACTCCAACACTCCAAAACTCAAAAACTCCAACACTACAAAACTCAAAAACTCAAAAACTCCCAAACTCCAACACTCAAAAATTCAAAAACTCAAAAACTCCAACACTACTAAACTCCAAAACTCAAAAACTCAAAAACTCCAATACTCCAACAAAACTCCCAAACTCCAATACTCCAACAAAACTCCCAAACTCCCAAACTCCCAAACTCCCAAACTCCCAAACTCCCAAACTCCCAAACTCCCAAACTCCAAAACTCCAAAACTCCAAAACTCCAAAACTCCAAAACTCCAAAACTCCAATACTACAAAACTCAAAAACTCAAAAACTCAAAAACTCAAAAACTCAAAAACTCCCAAATTCCAAAACTCAAAAACTCAAAAACTCAAAAACTCCCAAATTCCATCACTCCAAAACTACAAAACTACAAAACTCAAAAACTCCAAAACTCAAAAACTCCAACACTCCAAAACTCAAAAACTCAAAAACTCAAAAACTTAAAAACTCAAAAACTCAAAAACTCATAAACACCAAAACTCCTAAACTCCTAAACTCAAAAACTCCAATACTCCAACAAAACTCCCAAACTCCCAAACTCCCAAACTCCCAAACTCCCAAACTCCAAAACTCCAAAACTCCAAAACTCCAAAACTCCAAAACTCCAACACTCCAACACTCCAAAACTCAAAAACTCTAAAACTACAAAACTCAAAAACTCCAACACTCCAAAACTCAAAAACTCAAAAACTCAAAAACTCAAAAACACAAAAACTCAAAAACTCAAAAACTCAAAAACTCAAAAACTCAAAAACTCAAAAACTCAAAAACTCAAAAACTCAAAAACTCCAAAACTCAAAAACTCCAACACTCAAACTCAAAAACTCAAAAACTCAATACTCCAAGAAAACTCCCAAACTCAAAAACTCCAAAACTCCAAAACTCCAAAACTTCCAAACTCCAAAACTTCCAAACTCCAATACTCCCAAACTCCAATACTCCCAAACTCCAAAACTCCAAAACTCCTACACTCCAACACTCCAAAACTCCAAAACTCCAACACTACAAAACTCCCAAACTCCCAAACTCCCAAACTCCAAAACTCCAAAACAACAAAACTCCAAAACTCCTAAATTCCAAAACTCCAATACTCCAACAAAACTCCAAAACTCAAAAACTCAAAAACTCAAAAACTCTAAAACTCTAAAACTCTAAAACTCAAAAACACAAAAACTCCAACACTCATTAACTCAAAAACTCACAAATTCCAACACTCCAACACTCCAAAACTCAAAAACTCCCAACCTCAAAAACTCAAAAAACTAAAAAACACCAAAACTCAAAAACTCCTAAACTCAAAAACTCCAATACTCCAACAAAACTCCCAAACACCCAAACTCCCAAACTCAAAAATTCCCAAACTTCAAAACTCCATCACTCCAAAACTCAAAAACTCCAAAACTCCAACACTCCAACACTCCAAAACTCCAAAACTCCAACACTACAAAACTCCAAAACTCCAAAACTCCAAAACTCCAAAACTCAAAAACTCAAAAACTCAAAAACTCAAAAACTCAAAAATTCAAAAACTCAAAAACTCAAAAACTCAAAAACTCAAAAACTCCCAAATTCCAAAACTCAAAAACTACAAAACTACAAAACTCCAAAACTCCAAAACTCCAAAACTCCAACACTCCAAAACTCCAAAACTCAAAAACTCAAAAACTTAAAAACTCCAAAACTCAAAAACTCCAAAACTCCAACACTCCAACACTCCAAAACTCCAAAACTCCAACACTACAAAACTCAAAAACTCAAAAACTCCCAAACTCCAACACTCAAAAACTGAAAAACTCAAAAACTCCAACACTACTAAACTCCAAAACTCCAAAACTCGAAACCTCCAAAACTCCAAAACTCCAATACTCCAACAAAACTCCCAAACTCCCAAACTCCCAAACTCAAAAACTCCAAAACTCCAAAACTCCAAAACTCCAAAACTCCAAAACTCCAAAACTCCAATACTACAAAACTCCAAAACTCAAAAATTCCAAAACTCAAAAACTCAAAAACTCCCAAATTCCAAAACTCAAAAACTCCAAAACTCCAACACTCCAACACTCCAAAACTCCAAAACTCCAACACTACAAAACTCAAAAACTCAAAAACTCCCAAACTCCAACACTCAAAAATTCAAAAACTCAAAAACTCCAACACTACTAAACTCCAAAACTCCAAAACTCCAAACCTCCAAAACTCAA
Organism: Lamellibrachia columna; assembly: GCA_963662155.1. Taxonomy (NCBI): domain Eukaryota; kingdom Metazoa; phylum Annelida; class Polychaeta; order Sabellida; family Siboglinidae; genus Lamellibrachia; species Lamellibrachia columna. The sequence goes on along the minus strand of OY759268.1, from coordinate 45,202,181 downwards.
AAACTCCAATACTCCAACAAAACTCCCAAACTCCCAAACTCCCAAACTCCCAAACTCCAAACTCCAAAACTCCAAAACTCCAAAACTCCAATACTACAAAACTCAAAAACTCAAAAATTCCAAAACTCAAAAACTCCAAAACTCAAAAATTCCAAAACTCAAAAACTCAAAAACTCAAAAACTCAAAAACTCAAAAACTCAAAAACTCAAAAACTCAAAAACTCAAAAACTCAAAAACTCAAAAACTCAAAAACTCCAACACTCAAACTCAAAAACTCCAAAACTCAAAAACTTAAAAACTCAAAAACTCAAAAACTCAAAAACTCAAAAACTCAAAAACACCAAAACTCCTATACTTCTAAACTCCAAAACTCCAATACTCCAACAAAACTCCCAAACTCCCAAACTCCCAAACTCCAAAACTCCAAAACTCCAAAACTCCAAAACTCAAACACTTACAAAACTCCAAAACTCAAAAACTCCAAAACTCCAATATTCCATCAAAACTCCCAAACTCCCAAACTCCCAAACTCCCAAACTCCAAAACTCCCAAACTCCCAAACTCCCAAACTCCAAAACTCCCAAACTCCAAAACTCCATCACTCCAAAACTCAAAAACTCAAAAACTCAAAAACCCAAAAACTCAAAAACTCAAAAACTCAAAAACTCAAAAACTCAAAAACTCAAAAACTCAAAAACTCAAAAACTCAAAAACTCAAAAACTCAAAAACTCAAAAACTCAAAAACTCAAAAACTCAAAAACTCAAAAACTCAAAAACTCAAAAATTCCAAAACTCAAAAACTACAAAACTACAAAACTCCAAAACTCAAAAACTCAAAAACTCCAACACTCCAAAACTCAAAAACTCAAAAACTCAAAAACTTAAAAACTCAAAAACTCAAAAACTCCAACACTACTAAACTCCAAAACTCAAAAACTCCAAAACTCAAATACTCCAACAAAACTCCCAAACTCCCAAACTCCAAAACTCCAAAACTCCAAAACTCCAAAACTCCAATACTACAAAACTCAAAAACTCAAAAATTCCAAAACTCAAAAACTCAAAAACTCAAAAACTCCCAAATTCCAAAACTCAAAAACTACAAAACTACAAAACTCAAAAACTCAAAAACTCCAACACTCCAAAACTCAAAAACTCAAAAACTTAAAAACTCATAAACTCAAAACTCCAAAACTCCAACACTCCAACACTCCAAAACTCCAAAACTCCAACACTACAAAACTCCAAAACTCAAAAACTCCCAAACTCCAACACTCAAAAATTCAAAAACTCAAAAACTCCAACACTACTAAACTCCAAAACTCCAAAACTCCAAACCTCCAAAACTCCAAAACTCCAATACTCCAACAAAACTCCCAAACTCCCAAACTCCCAAACTCCAAAACTCCAAAACTCCAAAACTCCAATACTACAAAACTCCAAAACTAAAAAATTCCAAAACTCCCAAACTCCCAAACTCAAAATCTCCCAAATTCCAAAACTCCAAAACTACAAAACTCCAAAACTCCAAAACTCCAAAACTCCAAAACTCCAATACTACAAAACTCCAAAACTCAAAAATTCCAAAACTCAAAAACTCAAAAACTCAAAAACTCAAAAACTCAAAAACTCAAAAACTCAAAAACTCAAAAACTCAAAAACTCAAAAACTCAAAAACTCAAAAACACAAAAACTCAAAAACTCAAAAACTCAAAAACTCAAAAACTCAAAAACTCAAAAACTCAAAAACTCAAAAACTCAAAAACTCAAAAACTCAAAAACTCAAAAACTCAAAAACTCCAAAACTCCAACACTCCAACCCTCCAAAACTCAAAAACTCCAACACTACAAAACTCAAAAACTCAAAAACTCCAAAACTCCAAAACTCCAAAACTCCAATACTCCAACAAAACTCCCAAACTCCAATACTCCAACAAAACTCCCAAACTCCCAAACTCCCAAACTCCCAAACTCCCAAACTCCCAAACTCCCAAACTCCCAAACTCCCAAACTCCCAAACTCCAAAACTCCAAAACTCCAATACTACAAAACTCAAAAACTCAAAAACTCAAAAACTCAAAAACTCAAAAACTCCCAAATTCCAAAACTCCAAAACTACAAAACTCCAAAACTCAAAAATTCCAAAACTCAAAAACTCAAAAACTCAAAAACTCAAAAACTCCCAAATTCCAAAACTCAAAAACTACAAAACTACAAAACTCAAAAACTCAAAAACTCAAAAACTCCAACACTCCAAAACTCAAAAACTCAAAAACTCAAAAACTTAAAAACTCAAAAACTCAAAAACTCAAAAACTCCAACACTCCAACACTCCAAAACTCCAAAACTCCAACACTACAAAACTCAAAAACTCAAAAACTCCCAAACTCCAACACTCAAAAATTCAAAAACTCAAAAACTCCAACACTACTAAACTCCAAAACTCAAAAACTCAAAAACTCCAATACTCCAACAAAACTCCCAAACTCCCAAACTCCCAAACTCCCAAACTCCAAAACTCCAAAACTCCAAAACTCCAATACTACAAAACTCAAAAACTCAAAAATTCCAAAACTCAAAAACTCAAAAACTCCCAAATTCCAAAACTCCAAAACTACAAAACTACAAAACTCAAAAACTCCAAAACTCCAAAACTCCAACACTCCAAAACTCAAAAACTCAAAAACTTAAAAACTCAAAAACTCAAAAACTCCAAAACTCCAAAACTCCAACACTCCAACACTCCAAAACTCCAAAACTCCAACACTACAAAACTCCAAAACTCCCAAACTCCCAAACTCCAACACTCAAACATTCAAAAACTCAAAAACTCCAACACTACTAAACTCCAAAACTCCAAAACTCCAAACCTCCAAAACTCCAAAACTCCAATACTCCAACAAAACTCCCAAACTCCCAAACTCCCAAACTCCAAAACTCCAAAACTCCAAAACTCCAAAACTCCAATACTACAAAACTCCAAAACTAAAAAATTCCAAAACTCCCAAACTCCCAAACTCAAAATCTCCCAAATTCCAAAACTCCAAAACTACAAAACTACAAAACCCCCAAACTCCAAAACTCCAAAACTCCAAAACTCCAAAACTCCAAAACTCCAAAACTCCAATACTACAAAACTCCAAAACTCAAAAATTCCAAAACTCAAAAACTCAAAAACTCAAAAACTCAAAAACTCAAAAACTCAAAAACTCAAAAACTCAAAAACTCAAAAACTCAAAAACTCAAAAACTCAAAAACTCAAAAACTCAAAAACTCAAAAACTCAAAAACTCAAAAACTCAAAAACTCAAAAACTCAAAAACTCAAAAACTCAAAAACTCAAAAACTCAAAAACTCAAAAACTCAAAAACTCAAAAACTCAAAAACTCAAAAACTCAAAAACTCAAAAACTCCAACACTCCAACACTCCAAAACTCAAAAACTCCAACACTACAAAACTCAAAAACTCAAAAACTCCCAAACTCCAACACTCAAAAATTCAAAAACTCAAAAACTCCAACACTACTAAACTCCAAAACTCAAAAACTCAAAAACTCCAATACTCCAACAAAACTCCCAAACTCCAATACTCCAACAAAACTCCCAAACTCCCAAACTCCCAAACTCCCAAACTCCCAAACTCCCAAACTCCCAAACTCCCAAACTCCAAAACTCCAAAACTCCAAAACTCCAAAACTCCAAAACTCCAAAACTCCAATACTACAAAACTCAAAAACTCAAAAACTCAAAAACTCAAAAACTCAAAAACTCCCAAATTCCAAAACTCAAAAACTCAAAAACTCAAAAACTCCCAAATTCCATCACTCCAAAACTACAAAACTACAAAACTCAAAAACTCCAAAACTCAAAAACTCCAACACTCCAAAACTCAAAAACTCAAAAACTCAAAAACTTAAAAACTCAAAAACTCAAAAACTCATAAACACCAAAACTCCTAAACTCCTAAACTCAAAAACTCCAATACTCCAACAAAACTCCCAAACTCCCAAACTCCCAAACTCCCAAACTCCCAAACTCCAAAACTCCAAAACTCCAAAACTCCAAAACTCCAAAACTCCAACACTCCAACACTCCAAAACTCAAAAACTCTAAAACTACAAAACTCAAAAACTCCAACACTCCAAAACTCAAAAACTCAAAAACTCAAAAACTTAAAAACTCAAAAACTCAAAAACTCAAAAACTCAAAAACTCAAAAACTCAAAAACTCAAAAACTCAAAAACTCAAAAACTTCCAAACTCCAAAACTTCCAAACTCCAATACTCCCAAACTCCAATACTCCCAAACTCCAAAACTCCAAAACTCCAACACTCCAACACTCCAAAACTCCAAAACTCCAACACTACAAAACTCCAAAACTCCCAAACTCCCAAACTCCAAAACTCCAAAACAACAAAACTCCAAAACTCCTAAATTCCAAAACTCCAATACTCCAACAAAACTCCAAAACTCCCAAACTCAAAAACTCAAAAACTCTAAAACTCTAAAACTCAAAAACTCAAAAACTCCAACACTCATAAACTCAAAAACTCACAAATTCCAACACTCCAACACTCCAAAACTCAAAAACTCCCAACCTCAAAAACTCAAAAAACTAAAAAACACCAAAACTCAAAAACTCCTCAACTCAAAAACTCCAATACTCCAACAAAACTCCCAAACACCCAAACTCCCAAACTCAAAAATTCCCAAACTTCAAAACTCCATCACTCCAAAACTCAAAAATTCCAAAACTCCAACACTCCAACACTCCAAAACTCAAAAACTCCAACACTACAAAACTCCAAAACTCCAAAACTCCAAAACTCAAAAACTCAAAAACTCCAAAACTCAAAAACTCAAAAATTCAAAAACTCAAAAACTCAAAAACTCAAAAACTCAAAAACTCAAAAACTCCCAAATTCCAAAACTCAAAAACTACAAAACTACAAAACTCAAAAACTCAAAAACTCAAAAACTCCAACACTCCAAAACTCAAAAACTCAAAAACTCAAAAACTCAAAAACTTAAAAACTCAAAAACTCAAAAACTCCAAAACTCCAACACTCCAACACTCCAAAACTCCAAAACTCCAACACTACAAAACTCAAAAACTCAAAAACTCCCAAACTCCAAAACTCCAAAACTCAAAAACTCAAAAACTCTAATACTACAAAACTCAAAAACTCAAAAATTCCAAAACTCAAAAACTCAAAAACTCAAAAACTCAAAAACTCAAAAACTCAAAAACTCCAATATTCCATCAAAACTCCCAAACTCCCAAACTCCAAAACTCCATCACTCCAAAACTCCAAAACTCAAAAACTCCAAAACTCCAACACTCCAACACTACAAAACTCAAAAACTCTAAAACTACAAAACTCAAAAACTCCAACACTCCAAAACTCCAAAACTCAAAAACTCAAAAACTTAAAAACTCAAAAACTCAAAAACTCAAAAACTCAAAAACTCAAAAACTCAAAAACTTCCAAACTCCAAAACTTCCAAACTCCAATACTCCCAAACTCCAATACTCCCAAACTCAAAAACTCAAAAACTCCAACACTCCAACACTCCAAAACTCAAAAACTCCCAAACTCCAAAACTCCATCACTCCAAAACTCAAAAACTCAAAAACTCAAAAACTCAAAAACTCAAAAACTCAAAAACTCAAAAACTCAAAAACTCAAAAACTCAAAAACTCAAAAACTCAAAAACTCAAAAATTCAAAAACTCAAAAACTCAAAAACTCAAAAACTCAAAAACTCAAAAACTCAAAAACTCAAAAACTCAAAAACTCAAAAACTCTAAAAACTCAAAAATTCCAAAACTCAAAAACTACAAAACTACAAAACTCCAAAACTCAAAAACTCAAAAACTCCAACACTCCAAAACTCAAAAACTCAAAAACTCAAAAACTTAAAAACTCAAAAACTCAAAAACTCCAACACTACTAAACTCCAAAACTCAAAAACTCCAAAACTCAAATACTCCAACAAAACTCCCAAACTCCCAAACTCCCAAACTCCCAAACTCCAAAACTCCAAAACTCCAAAACTCCAAAACTCCAATACTACAAAACTCAAAAACTCAAAAATTCCAAAACTCAAAAACTCAAAAACTCAAAAACTCCCAAATTCCAAAACTCAAAAACTACAAAACTACAAAACTCAAAAACTCCAAAACTCCAAAACTCCAACACTCCAAAACTCAAAAACTCAAAAACTTAAAAACTCATAAACTCCAAAACTCAAAAACTCCAACACTCCAACACTCCAAAACTCCAAAACTCCAACACTACAAAACTCCAAAACTCAAAAACTCCCAAACTCCAACACTCAAAAATTCAAAAACTCAAAAACTCCAACACTACTAAACTCCAAAACTCCAAAACTCCAAACCTCCAAAACTCCAAAACTCCAATACTCCAACAAAACTCCCAAACTCCCAAACTCCCAAACTCCAAAACTCCAAAACTCCAAAACTCCAATACTACAAAACTCCAAAACTAAAAAATTCCAAAACTCCCAAACTCCCAAACTCAAAAACTCAAAATCTCCCAAATTCCAAAACTCCAAAACTACAAAACTCCAAAACTCCAAAACTCCAAAACTCCAAAACTCCAATACTACAAAACTCCAAAACTCAAAAATTCCAAAACTCAAAAACTCAAAAACTCAAAAACTCAAAAACTCAAAAACTCAAAAACTCAAAAACTCAAAAACTCAAAAACTCAAAAACTCAAAAACACAAAAACTCAAAAACTCAAAAACTCAAAAACTCAAAAACTCAAAAACTCAAAAACTCCAACACTCCAACACTCCAAAACTCAAAAACTCCAACACTACAAAACTCAAAAACTCCAAAACTCCAAAACTCCAAAACTCCAAAACTCCAATACTCCAACAAAACTCCCAAACTCCAATACTCCAACAAAACTCCCAAACTCCCAAACTCCCAAACTCCCAAACTCCCAAACTCCCAAACTCCCAAACTCCCAAACTCCAAAACTCCAAAACTCCAAAACTCCAATACTACAAAACTCAAAAACTCAAAAACTCAAAAACTCAAAATCTCCCAAATTCCAAAACTCCAAAACTACAAAACTCCAAAACTCAAAAATTCCAAAACTCAAAAACTCAAAAACTCAAAAACTCAAAAACTCCCAAATTCCAAAACTCCAAAACTACAAAACTACAAAACTCAAAAACTCCAAAACTCAAAAACTCCAACACTCCAAAACTCAAAAACTCAAAAACTCAAAAACTTAAAAACTCAAAAACTCAAAAACTCAAAAACTCCAACACTCCAACACTCCAAAACTCCAAAACTCCAACACTACAAAACTCAAAAACTCAAAAACTCCCAAACTCCAACACTCAAAAATTCAAAAACTCAAAAACTCCAACACTACTAAACTCCAAAACTCAAAAACTCAAAAACTCCAATACTCCAACAAAACTCCCAAACTCCCAAACTCCCAAACTCCCAAACTCCAAAACTCCAAAACTCCAAAACTCCAATACTACAAAACTCAAAAACTCAAAAATTCCAAAACTCAAAAACTCAAAAACTCCCAAATTCCAAAACTCAAAAACTACAAAACTACAAAACTCAAAAACTCCAAAACTCCAACACTCCAAAACTCAAAAACTCAAAAACTTAAAAACTCAAAAACTCCAACACTCCAACACTCCAAAACTCCAAAACTCCAACACTACAAAACTCCAAAACTCAAAAACTCCCAAACTCCAACACTCAAACATTCAAAAACTCAAAAACTCCAACACTACTAAACTCCAAAACTCCAAAACTCCAAACCTCCAAAACTCCAAAACTCCAATACTCCAACAAAACTCCCAAACTCCCAAACTCCCAAACTCCAAAACTCCAAAACTCCAAAACTCCAAAACTCCAATACTACAAAACTCCAAAACTAAAAAATTCCAAAACTCCCAAACTCCCAAACTCAAAAACTCAAAATCTCCCAAATTCCAAAACTCCAAAACTACAAAACTACAAAACCCCCAAACTCCAAAACTCCAAAACTCCAAAACTCCAAAACTCCAAAACTCCAAAACTCCAATACTACAAAACTCCAAAACTCAAAAATTCCAAAACTCAAAAACTCAAAAACTCAAAAACTCAAAAACTCAAAAACTCAAAAACTCAAAAACTCAAAAACTCAAAAACTCAAAAACTCAAAAACTCAAAAACTCAAAAACTCAAAAACTCAAAAACTCAAAAACTCAAAAACTCAAAAACTCAAAAACTCAAAAACTCCAACACTCCAACACTCCAAAACTCAAAAACTCCAACACTACAAAACTCAAAAACTCAAAAACTCCCAAACTCCAACACTCAAAAATTCAAAAACTCAAAAACTCCAACACTACTAAACTCCAAAACTCAAAAACTCAAAAACTCCAATACTCCAACAAAACTCCCAAACTCCAATACTCCAACAAAACTCCCAAACTCCCAAACTCCCAAACTCCCAAACTCCCAAACTCCCAAACTCCCAAACTCCCAAACTCCCAAACTCCAAAACTCCAAAACTCCAAAACTCCAAAACTCCAAAACTCCAAAACTCCAATACTACAAAACTCAAAAACTCAAAAACTCAAAAACTCAAAAACTCAAAAACTCAAAAACTCCCAAATTCCAAAACTCAAAAACTCAAAAACTCAAAAACTCCCAAATTCCATCACTCCAAAACTACAAAACTACAAAACTCCAAAACTCCAAAACTCCAAAACTCAAAAACTCCAACACTCCAAAACTCAAAAACTCAAAAACTCAAAAACTTAAAAACTCAAAAACTCAAAAACTCATAAACACCAAAACTCCTAAACTCCTAAACTCAAAAACTCCAATACTCCAACAAAACTCCCAAACTCCCAAACTCCCAAACTCCCAAACTCCCAAACTCCAAAACTCCAAAACTCCAAAACTCCAAAACTCCAAAACTCCAACACTCCAACACTCCAAAACTCAAAAACTCTAAAACTACAAAACTCAAAAACTCCAACACTCCAAAACTCAAAAACTCAAAAACTCAAAAACTCAAAAACTCAAAAACTTAAAAACTCAAAAACTCAAAAACTCAAAAACTCAAAAACTCAAAAACTCAAAAACTCAAAAACTCCAAAACTTCCAAACTCCAAAACTTCCAAACTCCAATACTCCCAAACTCCAATACTCCCAAACTCCAAAACTCCAAAACTCCAACACTCCAACACTCCAAAACTCCAAAACTCCAACACTACAAAACTCCAAAACTCCCAAACTCCCAAACTCCAAAACTCAAAAACAACAAAACTCAAAAACTCCTAAATTCCAAAACTCCAATACTCCAACAAAACTCCAAAACTCCCAAACTCAAAAACTCAAAAACTCTAAAACTCTAAAACTCTAAAACTCAAAAACTCAAAAACTCCAACACTCATAAACTCAAAAACTCACAAATTCCAACACTCCAACACTCCAAAACTCAAAAACTCCCAACCTCAAAAACTCAAAAAACTAAAAAACACCAAAACTCAAAAACTCCTCAACTCAAAAACTCCAATACTCCAACAAAACTCCCAAACACCCAAACTCCCAAACTCAAAAATTCCCAAACTTCAAAACTCCATCACTCCAAAACTCAAAAATTCCAAAACTCCAACACTCCAACACTCCAAAACTCCAAAACTCCAACACTACAAAACTCCAAAACTCCAAAACTCCAAAACTCAAAAACTCAAAAACTCAAAAACTCAAAAACTCAAAAATTCAAAAACTCAAAAACTCAAAAACTGAAAAACTCAAAAACTCAAAAACTCCCAAATTCCAAAACTCAAAAACTACAAAACTACAAAACTCAAAAACTCAAAAACTCCAACACTCCAAAACTCCAAAACTCAAAAACTCAAAAACTTAAAAACTCAAAAACTCAAAAACTCAAAAACTCCAACACTCCAACACTCCAAAACTCCAAAACTCCAACACTACAAAACTCAAAAACTCAAAAACTCCCAAACTCCAAAACTCAAAAACTGAAAAACTCAAAAACTCCAATACTACAAAACTCCAAAACTCAAAAATTCCAAAACTCAAAAACTCAAAAACTCAAAAACTCAAAAACTCAAAAACTCAAAAACTCAAAAACTCAAAAACTCAAAAACTCCAATATTCCATCAAAACTCCCAAACTCCCAAACTCCAAAACTCCATCACTCCAAAACTCCAAAACTCCAAAACTCCAAAACTCCAACACTCCAACACTACAAAACTCAAAAACTCTAAAACTACAAAACTCAAAAACTCCAACACTCCAAAACTCAAAAACTCAAAAACTCAAAAACTTAAAAACTCAAAAACTCAAAAACTCAAAAACTCAAAAACTCAAAAACTCAAAAACTCAAAAACTCAAAAACTCAAAAACTCAAAAACTTCCAAACTCAAAAACTTCCAAACTCCAATACTCCCAAACTCCAATACTCCCAAACTCCAAAACTCCAAAACTCCAACACTCCAACACTCCAAAACTCCAAAACTCCAATACTACAAAACTCAAAAACTCAAAAACTCCCAAACTCCAAAACTCCAAAACAACAAAACTCCAAAACTCCTAAATTCCAAAACTCCAATACTCCAACAAAACTCCAAAACTCCCAAACTCAAAAACTCAAAAACTCTAAAACTCTAAAACTCAAAAACTCAAAAACTCAAAAACTCCAACACTCCTAAACTCCAATACTCCCAAACTCCAAAACTCCAAAACTCCAAAACTCCAACACTCCAACACTCCAAAACTCCAAAACTCCAACACTACAAAACTCCAAAACTCCCAAACTCCCAAACTCCAAAACTCCAAAACAACAAAACTCCAACACTCCAACACTCCAAAACTCAAAAACTCCCAACCTCAAAAACTCAAAAAACTAAAAAACACCAAAACTCAAAAACTCCTCAACTCAAAAACTCCAATACTCCAACAAAACTCCCAAACACCCAAACTCCCAAACTCAAAAATTCCCAAACTTCAAAACTCCATCACTCCAAAACTCCAAAACTCCAAAACTCCAATACTACAAAACTCCAAAACTCAAAAATTCCAAAACTCAAAAACTCAAAAACTCAAAAACTCAAAAACTCAAAAACTCCAATATTCCATCAAAACTCCCAAACTCCCAAACTCCAAAACTCCATCACTCCAAAACTCCAAAACTCCAAAACTCCAAAACTCCAACACTCCAACACTACAAAACTCAAAAACTCTAAAACTACAAAACTCAAAAACTCCAACACTCCAAAACTCAAAAACTCAAAAACTCAAAAACTTAAAAACTCAAAAACTCAAAAACTCAAAAACTCAAAAACTCAAAAACTCAAAAACTCAAAAACTCAAAAACTCAAAAACTCAAAAACTTCCAAACTCAAAAACTTCCAAACTCCAATACTCCCAAACTCCAATACTCCCAAACTCCAAAACTCCAAAACTCCAACACTCCAACACTCCAAAACTCCAAAACTCCAATACTACAAAACTCAAAAACTCAAAAACTCCCAAACTCCAAAACTCCAAAACAACAAAACTCCAAAACTCCTAAATTCCAAAACTCCAATACTCCAACAAAACTCCAAAACTCCCAAACTCAAAAACTCAAAAACTCTAAAACTCTAAAACTCAAAAACTCAAAAACTCAAAAACTCCAACACTCCTAAACTCCAATACTCCCAAACTCCAAAACTCCAAAACTCCAAAACTCCAACACTCCAACACTCCAAAACTCCAAAACTCCAACACTACAAAACTCCAAAACTCCCAAACTCCCAAACTCCAAAACTCCAAAACAACAAAACTCCAACACTCCAACACTCCAAAACTCAAAAACTCCCAACCTCAAAAACTCAAAAAACTAAAAAACACCAAAACTCAAAAACTCCTCAACTCAAAAACTCCAATACTCCAACAAAACTCCCAAACACCCAAACTCCCAAACTCAAAAATTCCCAAACTTCAAAACTCCATCACTCCAAAACTCCAAAACTCCAAAACTCCAATACTACAAAACTCCAAAACTCAAAAATTCCAAAACTCAAAAACTCAAAAACTCAAAAACTCAAAAACTCAAAAACTCAAAAACTCAAAAACTCCAATATTCCATCAAAACTCCCAAACTCCCAAACTCCAAAACTCCATCACTCCAAAACTCCAAAACTCCAAAACTCCAAAACTCCCAAACTCCCAAACTCCAAAACTCCAAAACAACAAAACTCCAACACTCCAACACTCCAAAACTCAAAAACTCCCAACCTCAAAAACTCAAAAAACTAAAAAACACCAAAACTCAAAAACTCCTCAACTCAAAAACTCCAATACTCCAACAAAACTCCCAAACACCCAAACTCCCAAACTCAAAAATTCCCAAACTTCAAAACTCCATCACTCCAAAACTCCAAAACTCCAAAACTCCAATACTACAAAACTCCAAAACTCAAAAATTCCAAAACTCAAAAACTCAAAAACTCAAAAACTCAAAAACTCAAAAACTCCAATATTCCATCAAAACTCCCAAACTCCCAAACTCCAAAACTCCATCACTCCAAAACTCCAAAACTCCAAAACTCCAAAACTCCAACACTCCAACACTACAAAACTCAAAAACTCTAAAACTACAAAACTCAAAAACTCCAACACTCCAAAACTCAAAAACTCAAAAACTCAAAAACTTAAAAACTCAAAAACTCAAAAACTCAAAAACTCAAAAACTCAAAAACTCAAAAACTCAAAAACTCAAAAACTCAAAAACTCAAAAACTTCCAAACTCAAAAACTTCCAAACTCCAATACTCCCAAACTCCAATACTCCCAAACTCCAAAACTCCAAAACTCCAACACTCCAACACTCCAAAACTCCAAAACTCCAATACTACAAAACTCAAAAACTCAAAAACTCCCAAACTCCAAAACTCCAAAACAACAAAACTCCAAAACTCCTAAATTCCAAAACTCCAATACTCCAACAAAACTCCAAAACTCCCAAACTCAAAAACTCAAAAACTCTAAAACTCTAAAACTCAAAAACTCAAAAACTCAAAAACTCCAACACTCCTAAACTCCAATACTCCCAAACTCCAAAACTCCAAAACTCCAAAACTCCAACACTCCAACACTCCAAAACTCCAAAACTCCAACACTACAAAACTCCAAAACTCCCAAACTCCCAAACTCCAAAACTCCAAAACAACAAAACTCCAACACTCCAACACTCCAAAACTCAAAAACTCCCAACCTCAAAAACTCAAAAAACTAAAAAACACCAAAACTCAAAAACTCCTCAACTCAAAAACTCCAATACTCCAACAAAACTCCCAAACACCCAAACTCCCAAACTCAAAAATTCCCAAACTTCAAAACTCCATCACTCCAAAACTCCAAAACTCCAAAACTCCAATACTACAAAACTCCAAAACTCAAAAATTCCAAAACTCAAAAACTCAAAAACTCAAAAACTCAAAAACTCAAAAACTCAAAAACTCAAAAACTCCAATATTCCATCAAAACTCCCAAACTCCCAAACTCCAAAACTCCATCACTCCAAAACTCCAAAACTCCAAAACTCCAAAACTCCAAAACTCCAACACTCCAACACTCCAAAACTCAAAAACTCTAAAACTACAAAACTCAAAAACTCCAACACTCCAAAACTCCAAAACTCAAAAACTCAAAAACTTAAAAACTCAAAAACTCAAAAACTCATAAACACCAAAACTCCTAAACTCCTAAACTCAAAAACTCCAATACTCCAACAAAACTCCCAAACTCCCAAACTCCCAAACTCCCAAACTCCCAAACTCCAAAACTCCAAAACTCCAAAACTCCAAAACTCCAAAACTCCAACACTCCAACACTCCAAAACTCAAAAACTCTAAAACTACAAAACTCAAAAACTCCAACACTCCAAAACTCAAAAACTCAAAAACTCAAAAACTTAAAAACTCAAAAACTCAAAAACTCAAAAACTCCAAAACTCAAAAACTCAAAAACTTCCAAACTCCAAAACTTCCAAACTCCAATACTCCCAAACTCCAATACTCCCAAACTCCAAAACTCCAAAACTCCAACACTCCAACACTCCAAAACTCCAAAACTCCAACACTACAAAACTCCAAAACTCCCAAACTCCCAAACTCCAAAACTCCAAAACAACAAAACTCCAAAACTCCTAAATTCCAAAACTCCAATACTCCAACAAAACTCAAAAACTCCCAAACTCCCAAACTTCAAAACTCCATCACTCCAAAACTCAAAAATTCCAAAACTCCAACACTCCAACACTCCAAAACTCCAAAACTCCAACACTACAAAACTCCAAAACTCCAAAACTCCAAAACTCAAAAACTCAAAAACTCAAAAACTCAAAAACTCAAAAATTCAAAAACTCAAAAACTCAAAAACTCAAAAACTCAAAAACTCAAAAACTCCCAAATTCCAAAACTCAAAAACTACAAAACTACAAAACTCAAAAACTCAAAAACTCAAAAACTCCAACACTCCAAAACTCAAAAACTCAAAAACTCAAAAACTCAAAAACTTAAAAACTCAAAAACTCAAAAACTCAAAAACTCCAACACTCCAACACTCCAAAACTCCAAAACTCCAACACTACAAAACTCAAAAACTCAAAAACTCCCAAACTCAAAAACTCCAAAACTCAAAAACTCAAAAACTCTAATACTACAAAACTCAAAAACTCAAAAATTCCAAAACTCAAAAACTCAAAAACTCAAAAACTCAAAAACTCAAAAACTCCAATATTCCATCAAAACTCCCAAACTCCCAAACTCCAAAACTCCATCACTCCAAAACTCCAAAACTCCAAAACTCCAAAACTCCAACACTCCAACACTACAAAACTCAAAAACTCTAAAACTACAAAACTCAAAAACTCCAACACTCCAAAACTCCAAAACTCAAAAACTCAAAAACTTAAAAACTCAAAAACTCAAAAACTCAAAAACTCAAAAACTCAAAAACTCAAAAACTTCCAAACTCCAAAACTTCCAAACTCCAATACTCCCAAACTCCAATACTCCCAAACTCCAAAACTCCAAAACTCCAACACTCCAACACTCCAAAACTCCAAAACTCCCAAACTCCAAAACTCCATCACTCCAAAACTCAAAAACTCAAAAACTCAAAAACTCAAAAACTCAAAAACTCAAAAACTCAAAAACTCAAAAACTCAAAAACTCAAAAACTCAAAAACTCAAAAACTCAAAAACTCAAAAACTCAAAAACTCAAAAACTCAAAAACTCAAAAACTCAAAAACTCAAAAACTCAAAAACTCAAAAATTCCAAAACTCAAAAACTACAAAACTACAAAACTCCAAAACTCAAAAACTCAAAAACTCCAACACTCCAAAACTCAAAAACTCAAAAACTCAAAAACTTAAAAACTCAAAAACTCAAAAACTCCAACACTACTAAACTCCAAAACTCAAAAACTCCAAAACTCAAATACTCCAACAAAACTCCCAAACTCCCAAACTCCCAAACTCCCAAACTCCAAAACTCCAAAACTCCAAAACTCCAAAACTCCAAAACTCCAATACTACAAAACTCAAAAACTCAAAAATTCCAAAACTCAAAAACTCAAAAACTCAAAAACTCCCAAATTCCAAAACTCAAAAACTACAAAACTACAAAACTCAAAAACTCCAAAACTCCAACACTCCAAAACTCAAAAACTCAAAAACTTAAAAACTCATAAACTCCAAAACTCCAAAACTCCAACACTCCAACACTCCAAAACTCCAAAACTCCAACACTACAAAACTCCAAAACTCAAAAACTCCCAAACTCCAACACTCAAAAATTCAAAAACTCAAAAACTCCAACACTACTAAACTCCAAAACTCCAAAACTCCAAACCTCCAAAACTCCAAAACTCCAATACTCCAACAAAACTCCCAAACTCCCAAACTCCCAAACTCCAAAACTCCAAAACTCCAAAACTCCAATACTACAAAACTCCAAAACTAAAAAATTCCAAAACTCCCAAACTCCCAAACTCAAAAACTCAAAATCTCCCAAATTCCAAAACTCCAAAACTACAAAACTCAAAAACTCCAAAACTCCAAAACTCAAAAACTCCAATACTACAAAACTCCAAAACTCAAAAATTCCAAAACTCAAAAACTCAAAAACTCAAAAACTCAAAAACTCAAAAACTCAAAAACTCAAAAACTCAAAAACTCAAAAACTCAAAAACTCAAAAACTCAAAAACTCAAAAACACAAAAACTCAAAAACTCAAAAACTCAAAAACTCAAAAACTCAAAAACTCAAAAACTCAAAAACTCCAACACTCCAACACTCCAAAACTCAAAAACTCCAACACTACAAAACTCAAAAACTCAAAAACTCAAAAACTCAAAAACTCCAAAACTCCAAAACTCCAATACTCCAACAAAACTCCCAAACTCCAATACTCCAACAAAACTCCCAAACTCCCAAACTCCCAAACTCCCAAACTCCCAAACTCCCAAACTCCCAAACTCCCAAACTCCAAAACTCCAAAACTCCAAAACTCCAAAACTCCAATACTACAAAACTCAAAAACTCAAAAACTCAAAAACTCAAAAACTCAAAAACTCCCAAATTCCAAAACTCCAAAACTACAAAACTCCAAAACTCAAAAATTCCAAAACTCAAAAACTCAAAAACTCAAAAACTCAAAAACTCCCAAATTCCAAAACTCCAAAACTACAAAACTACAAAACTCAAAAACTCCAAAACTCAAAAACTCCAACACTCCAAAACTCAAAAACTCCAAAACTCAAAAACTTAAAAACTCAAAAACTCAAAAACTCAAAAACTCCAACACTCCAACACTCCAAAACTCAAAAACTCCAACACTACAAAACTCAAAAACTCAAAAACTCCCAAACTCCAACACTCAAAAATTCAAAAACTCAAAAACTCCAACACTACTAAACTCCAAAACTCAAAAACTCAAAAACTCCAATACTCCAACAAAACTCCCAAACTCCCAAACTCCCAAACTCCCAAACTCCAAAACTCCAAAACTCCAATACTACAAAACTCAAAAACTCAAAAATTCCAAAACTCAAAAACTCAAAAACTCCCAAATTCCAAAACTCCAAAACTACAAAACTACAAAACTCAAAAACTCCAAAACTCCAAAACTCCAACACTCCAAAACTCAAAAACTCAAAAACTTAAAAACTCAAAAACTCAAAAACTCAAAAACTCCAACACTCCAACACTCCAAAACTCCAAAACTCCAACACTACAAAACTCCAAAACTCAAAAACTCCCAAACTCCAACACTCAAACATTCAAAAACTCAAAAACTCCAACACTACTAAACTCCAAAACTCCAAAACTCCAAACCTCCAAAACTCCAAAACTCCAATACTCCAACAAAACTCCCAAACTCCCAAACTCCCAAACTCCAAAACTCCAAAACTCCAAAACTCCAAAACTCCAATACTACAAAACTCCAAAACTAAAAAATTCCAAAACTCCCAAACTCCCAAACTCAAAAACTCAAAATCTCCCAAATTCCAAAACTCCAAAACTACAAAACTACAAAACCCCCAAACTCCAAAACTCCAAAACTCCAAAACTCCAAAACTCCAAAACTCCAAAACTCCAAAACTCCAATACTACAAAACTCCAAAACTCAAAAATTCCAAAACTCAAAAACTCAAAAACTCAAAAACTCAAAAACTCAAAAACTCAAAAACTCAAAAACTCAAAAACTCAAAAACTCAAAAACTCAAAAACTCAAAAACTCAAAAACTCAAAAACTCAAAAACTCAAAAACCCAAAAACTCAAAAACTCAAAAACTCAAAAACTCAAAAACTCAAAAACTCAAAAACTCAAAAACTCCAACACTCCAACACTCCAAAACTCAAAAACTCCAACACTACAAAACTCAAAAACTCAAAAACTCCCAAACTCCAACACTCAAAAATTCAAAAACTCAAAAACTCCAACACTACTAAACTCAAAAACTCAAAAACTCCAATACTCCAACAAAACTCCCAAACTCCAATACTCCAACAAAACTCCCAAACTCCCAAACTCCCAAACTCCCAAACTCCCAAACTCCCAAACTCCCAAACTCCCAAACTCCCAAACTCCCAAACTCCCAAACTCCAAAACTCCAAAACTCCAAAACTCCAAAACTCCAAAACTCCAATACTACAAAACTCAAAAACTCAAAAACTCAAAAACTCAAAAACTCAAAAACTCCCAAATTCCAAAACTCAAAAACTCAAAAACTCAAAAACTCCCAAATTCCATCACTCCAAAACTACAAAACTACAAAACTCCAAAACTCCAAAACTCAAAAACTCCAACACTCCAAAACTCAAAAACTCAAAAACTCAAAAACTTAAAAACTCAAAAACTCAAAAACTCATAAACACCAAAACTCCTAAACTCCTAAACTCAAAAACTCCAATACTCCAACAAAACTCCCAAACTCCCAAACTCCCAAACTCCCAAACTCCCAAACTCCAAAACTCCAAAACTCCAAAACTCCAAAACTCCAAAACTCCAACACTCCAACACTCCAAAACTCAAAAACTCTAAAACTACAAAACTCAAAAACTCCAACACTCCAAAACTCAAAAACTCAAAAACTCAAAAACTCAAAAACTTAAAAACTCAAAAACTCAAAAACTCAAAAACTCAAAAACTCAAAAACTCAAAAACTCCAAAACTTCCAAACTCCAAAACTTCCAAACTCCAATACTCCCAAACTCCAATACTCCCAAACTCAAAAACTCCAAAACTCCAACACTCCAACACTCCAAAACTCCAAAACTCCAACACTACAAAACTCCAAAACTCCCAAACTCCCAAACTCCAAAACTCCAAAACAACAAAACTCCAAAACTCCTAAATTCCAAAACTCCAATACTCCAACAAAACTCCAAAACTCCCAAACTCAAAAACTCAAAAACTCTAAAACTCTAAAACTCTAAAACTCAAAAACTCAAAAACTCCAACACTCATAAACTCAAAAACTCACAAATTCCAACACTCCAACACTCCAAAACTCAAAAACTCCCAACCTCAAAAACTCAAAAAACTAAAAAACACCAAAACTCAAAAACTCCTCAACTCAAAAACTCCAATACTCCAACAAAACTCCCAAACACCCAAACTCCCAAACTCAAAAATTCCCAAACTTCAAAACTCCATCACTCCAAAACTCAAAAATTCCAAAACTCCAACACTCCAACACTCCAAAACTCCAAAACTCCAACACTACAAAACTCCAAAACTCCAAAACTCCAAAACTCAAAAACTCAAAAACTCAAAAACTCAAAAACTCAAAAATTCAAAAACTCAAAAACTCAAAAACTCAAAAACTCAAAAACTCAAAAACTCCCAAATTCCAAAACTCAAAAACTACAAAACTACAAAACTACAAAACTACAAAACTCAAAAACTCAAAAACTCAAAAACTCCAACACTCCAAAACTCAAAAACTCAAAAACTCAAAAACTTAAAAACTCAAAAACTCAAAAACTCCAAAACTCCAACACTCCAACACTCCAAAACTCCAAAACTCCAACACTACAAAACTCAAAAACTCAAAAACTCCCAAACTCCAAAACTCCAAAACTCAAAAACTCAAAAACTCCAATACTACAAAACTCCAAAACTCAAAAATTCCAAAACTCAAAAACTCAAAAACTCAAAAACTCAAAAACTCAAAAACTCAAAAACTCAAAAACTCCAATATTCAATCAAAACTCCCAAACTCCCAAACTCCAAAACTCCATCACTCCAAAACTCCAAAACTCCAAAACTCCAAAACTCCAACACTCCAACACTACAAAACTCAAAAACTCTAAAACTACAAAACTCAAAAACTCCAACACTCCAAAACTCAAAAACTCAAAAACTCAAAAACTTAAAAACTCAAAAACTCAAAAACTCAAAAACTCAAAAACTCAAAAACTCAAAAACTCAAAAACTTCCAAACTCCAAAACTTCCAAACTCCAATACTCCCAAACTCCAATACTCCCAAACTCCAAAACTCCAAAACTCCAACACTCCAACACTCCAAAACTCCAAAACTCCAACACTACAAAACTCCAAAACTCCCAAACTCCCAAACTCCAAAACTCCAAAACAACAAAACTCCAAAACTCCTAAATTCCAAAACTCCAATACTCCAACAAAACTCCAAAACTCCCAAACTCAAAAACTCAAAAACTCTAAAACTCTAAAACTCAAAAACTCAAAAACTCCAACACTCCTAAACTCCAATACTCCCAAACTCCAAAACTCCAAAACTCCAAAACTCCAACACTCCAACACTCCAAAACTCCAAAACTCCAACACTACAAAACTCCAAAACTCCCAAACTCCCAAACTCCAAAACTCCAAAACAACAAAACTCCAACACTCCAACACTCCAAAACTCAAAAACTCCCAACCTCAAAAACTCAAAAAACTAAAAAACACCAAAACTCAAAAACTCCTCAACTCAAAAACTCCAATACTCCAACAAAACTCCCAAACACCCAAACTCCCAAACTCAAAAATTCCCAAACTTCAAAACTCCATCACTCCAAAACTCCAAAACTCCAAAACTCCAATACTACAAAACTCCAAAACTCAAAAATTCCAAAACTCAAAAACTCAAAAACTCAAAAACTCAAAAACTCAAAAACTCAAAAACTCAAAAACTCCAATATTCCATCAAAACTCCCAAACTCCCAAACTCCAAAACTCCATCACTCCAAAACTCCAAAACTCCAAAACTCCAAAACTCCAAAACTCCAACACTCCAACACTCCAAAACTCAAAAACTCTAAAACTACAAAACTCAAAAACTCCAACACTCCAAAACTCAAAAACTCAAAAACTCAAAAACTTAAAAACTCAAAAACTCAAAAACTCAAAAACTCAAAAACTCAAAAACTCAAAAACTCAAAAACTTCCAAACTCCAAAACTTCCAAACTCCAATACTCCCAAACTCCAATACTCCCAAACTCCAAAACTCCAAAACTCCAACACTCCAACACTCCAAAACTCCAAAACTCCAACACTACAAAACTCCAAAACTCCCAAACTCCCAAACTCCAAAACTCCAAAACAACAAAACTCCAAAACTCCTAAATTCCAAAACTCCAATACTCCAACAAAACTCCAAAACTCCCAAACTCAAAAACTCAAAAACTCTAAAACTCTAAAACTCAAAAACTCAAAAACTCCAACACTCATAAACTCAAAAACTCACAAATTCCAACACTCCAACACTCCAAAACTCAAAAACTCCCAACCTCAAAAACTCAAAAAACTAAAAAACACCAAAACTCAAAAACTCCTCAACTCAAAAACTCCAATACTCCAACAAAACTCCCAAACACCCAAACTCCCAAACTCAAAAATTCCCAAACTTCAAAACTCCATCACTCCAAAACTAAAAAATTCCAAAACTCCAACACTCCAACACTCCAAAACTCCAAAACTCCAACACTACAAAACTCCAAAACTCCAAAACTCCAAAACTCCAAAACTCAAAAACTCCAAAACTCAAAAACTCAAAAATTCAAAAACTCAAAAACTCAAAAACTCAAAAACTCAAAAACTCAAAAACTCCCAAATTCCAAAACTCAAAAACTACAAAACTACAAAACTCAAAAACTCAAAAACTCAAAAACTCCAACACTCCAAAACTCAAAAACTCAAAAACTCAAAAACTTAAAAACTCAAAAACTCAAAAACTCCAAAACTCCAACACTCCAACACTCCAAAACTCCAAAACTCCAACACTACAAAACTCAAAAACTCAAAAACTCTAAAACTACAAAACTCAAAAACTCCAACACTCCAAAACTCCAAAATTCCAAAACTCAAAAACTCAAAAACTCAAAAACTCAAAAACTCAAAAACTCAAAAACTCAAAAACTCAAAAACTCAAAAACTCCAATATTCCATCAAAACTCCCAAACTCCCAAACTCCAAAACTCCATCACTCCTAAACTCCAAAACTCCAAAACTCCAAAACTCCAACACTCCAACACTACAAAACTCAAAAACTCTAAAACTACAAAACTCAAAAACTCCAACACTCCAAAACTCCAAAACTCAAAAACTCAAAAACTTAAAAACTCAAAAACTCAAAAACTCAAAAACTCAAAAACTCAAAAACTCAAAAACTCAAAAACTTCCAAACTCAAAAACTTCCAAACTCCAATACTCCCAAACTCCAATACTCCCAAACTCCAAAACTCCAAAACTCCAACACTCCAACACTCCAAAACTCCAAAACTCCAACACTACAAAACTCCCAAACTCCCAAACTCCCAAACTCAAAAACTCCAAAACAACAAAACTCCAAAACTCCTAAATTCCAAAACTCCAATACTCCAACAAAACTCCAAAACTCCCAAACTCAAAAACTCAAAAACTCTAAAACTCTAAAACTCAAAAACTCAAAAACTCCAACACTCCTAAACTCCAATACTCCCAAACTCCAAAACTCCAAAACTCCAAAACTCCAACACTCCAACACTCCAAAACTCCAAAACTCCAACACTACAAAACTCCAAAACTCCCAAACTCCCAAACTCCAAAACTCCAAAACAACAAAACTCCAACACTCCAACACTCCAAAACTCAAAAACTCCCAACCTCAAAAATTCAAAAAACTAAAAAACACCAAAACTCAAAAACTCCTCAACTCAAAAACTCCAATACTCCAACAAAACTCCCAAACACCCAAACTCCCAAACTCAAAAATTCCCAAACTTCAAAACTCCATCACTCCAAAACTCAAAAATTCCAAAACTCCAACACTCCAACACTCCAAAACTCCAAAACTCCAACACTACAAAACTCCAAAACTCCAAAACTCCAAAACTCAAAAACTCAAAAACTCAAAAACTCAAAAACTCCCAAATTCCAAAACTCAAAAACTACAAAACTACAAAACTCAAAAACTCAAAAACTCCAAAACTCCAAAACTCCAAAACTCCAACACTCCAAAACTCAAAAACTCAAAAACTCAAAAACTTAAAAACTCCAAAACTCCAAAACTCCAAAACTCCAACACTCCAACACTCCAAAACTCCAAAACTCCAACACTACAAAACTCAAAAACTCAAAAACTCCCAAACTCCAACACTCAAAAACTCCAAAACTCAAAAACTCCAACACTACTAAACTCCAAAACTCCAAAACTCCAAACCTCCAAAACTCAAAAACTCCAATACTCCAACAAAACTCCCAAACCCCCAAACTCCCAAACTCCAAAACTCCAAAACTCCAAAACTCCAAAACTCCAATACTACAAAACTCCAAAACTCAAAAATTCCAAAACTCAAAAACTCAAAAACTCAAAAACTCCAATATTCCATCAAAACTCCCAAACTCCCAAACTCCAAAACTCCATCACTCCAAAACTCCAAAACTCCAAAACTCCAAAACTCCAAAACTCCAACACTCCAACACTCCAAAACTCAAAAACTCTAAAACTACAAAACTCCAAAACTCCAACACTCCAAAACTCCAAAACTCAAAAACTCAAAAACTTAAAAACTCAAAAACTCAAAAACTCAAAAACTCAAAAACACAAAAACTTCCAAACTCCAAAACTTCCAAACTCCAATACTCCCAAACTCCAATACTCCCAAACTCCAAAACTCCAAAACTCCAACACTCCAACACTCCAAAACTCCCAAACTCCAACACTACAAAACTCCAAAACTCCCAAACTCCAAAACTCCAAAACTCCAAAACAACAAAACTCCAAAACTCCTAAATTCCAAAACTCCAATATTCCAACAAAACTCCAAAACTCCCAAACTCAAAAACTCAAAAACTCTAAAACTCAAAAACTCCAACACTCATAAACTCAAAAACTCACAAATTCCAACACTCCAACACTCCAAAACTCAAAAACTCCCAACCTCAAAAACTCAAAAAACTAAAAAACACCAAAACACAAAAACTCAAAAACTCCTAAACTCAAAAACTCCAATACTCCAACAAAACTCCCAAACTCCCAAACTCCCAAACTCCCAAACTCCCAAACTCCCAAACTCCAAAACTCCAAAACTCCAAAACTCCAAAACTCCAAAACTCCAAAACTCCAAAACTCCAATACTACAAAACTCCAAAACTCCAAAATTCCAAAACTCAAAAACTCAAAAACTCAAAAACTCAAAAACTCAAAAACTCAAAAACTCAAAAACTCAAAAACTCAAAAACTCTAAAACTCAAAAACTCTAAAACTCTAAAACTCAAAAACTCAAAAACTCCAACACTCATAAACTCAAAAACTCACAAATTCCAACACTCCAACACTCCAAAACTCAAAAACTCCCAACCTCAAAAACTCAAAAAACTAAAAAACACCAAAACTCAAAAACTCAAAAACTCCTAAACTCAAAAACTCCAATACTCCAACAAAACTCCCAAATTCCCAAACTCCCAAACTCCCAAACTCCAAAACTCCAAAACTCCCAAACTCCAAAACTCCAATACTACAAAACTCCAAAACTCAAAAATTCCAAAACTCAAAAACTCAAAAACTCAAAAACTCAAAAACTCAAAAACTCAAAAACTCAAAAACTCTAAAACTCTAAAACTCTAAAACTCTAAAACTCTAAAACTCTAAAACTCTAAAACTCTAAAACTCAATAACTCAAAAACTCAAAAACTCAAAAACTCAAAAACTCCAACACTCCAACACTCCAAAACTTAAAAACTCCAACACTACAAAACTCCAAAATCCAAAACTCAAAATTAAGAGAGAAATTAAGAGAGAAATTAAGAGAGAAATTAAGAGAGAAATTAAGAGAGAAATTAAGAGAGAAATTAAGAGAGAAATTAAGAGAGAAATTAAGAGAGAAATTAAGAGAGAAATTAAGAGAGAAATTAAGAGAAAAGTTAAGAGAGAAGTTAAGAGAGAAATTAAGAGAGAAATTAAGAGAGAAATTAATAGAGAAATTAATAGAGAAATTAACAGAGAAATTAACAGAGAAATTAAGAGAGAAATTAAGAGAGAAATTAAGAGAGAAATTAAGATAGAAATTAAGAGAGAAATTAAGAGAGAAATTAAGAGAGAAATTAAGAGAGAAATTAAGAGAGAAATTAAGAGAGAAATTAATAGAGAAATTAACAGAGAAATTAACAGAGAAATTAACAGAGAAATTAACAGAGAAATTAAGACAGAAATTAAGAGAAAAATTAACAGAGAAATTAAGAGAGAAATTAAAGAGAAATTAAGAAGAAATTAAGAGAGAAATTAAGAGAGAAATTAAGAGAGAAATTAACAGAGAAATTAAGAGTGGAATTAAGAGAGGAATTAAGATAGAAATTAAGAGAGAAATTAAGAGAGAAATTAAAGAGAAATTAAGAAGAAATTAAGAGAGAAGTTAAGAGAGAAGTTAAGAGAGAAATTAAGAGAGAAATTAACAGAGAAGTTAAGAGAGAAATTAAAGAGAAATTAAGAGAGAAATTAACAGAGAAATTAAGAGAGAAATTAACAGAGAAATTAACAGAGAAATTAACAGAGAAATTAAGAGAGAAATTAACAGAGAAATTAACAGAGAAATTAACAGAGAAATTAACAGCGAAATTAACAGAGAAATTAACAGAGAAATTAACAGAGAAATTAACAGAGAAATTAACAGAGAAATTAACAGAGAAATTAACAGAGAAATTAACTGAGAAATTAACTGAGAAATTAACAAAGAAATTAACAAAGAAATTAACAAAGAAATTAACCGAGAAATTAACAGCGAAATTAAATGAGAAATTAACAGAGAAATTAACAGGGAAATTAAAAGAGAAATTAATAAAGAAATTAACATAGACATTAACAGAGAAATTAACAGAGAAATTAACAGAGAAATTAAAAGAGAAATTAACAGAGAAATTAACACAGACATTAACAGAGAAACTAACAGAGAAATTAACCGAGAAATTAACAGAGAAATTAACAGAGAAATTAACAGAGAAATTAACAGCGAAATTAACAGAGAAATTAACAGAGAAATTAACAGAGAAATTAACAGAGAAATTAACAGCGAAATTAAAAGAGAAAGTAAAAGAAAAATTAACAGAGAAATTAACATAGAAATTAACAGAGAAATTAACAGAGAAATTAACAGAGAAATTAACAGAGATATTAAAAGAGAAATTAACAGAGATTAACCGAGAAATTAACAGAGAAATTAACAGAGAAATTAACCGAGAAATTAACAGAGAAATTAACAGAGAAATTAACAGAGAAAGTAACAGAGAAATTAACAGAGAAATTAAAAGAGAAATTAACAGAGAAATTAACAGAGAAATTAACAGAGAAATTAACAGAGAAGTTAACTGAGAAATTAACAGAGAAATTAACATAGAAATTAACAGAGAAATTAACCGAGAGATTAACCGAGAAATTAACAGAGAAATTAACAGAGAAATTAACAGAGAAATTAACAGAGATGAACCGAGAAATTAACAGAGAAATTAACAGAGAAATTAACAGAGAAATTAACCGAGAAATTAACAGAGAAATTAACAGAGAAATTAACAGAGAAAGTAACAGAGAAATTAACAGAGAAATTAACAGAGAAATTAACAGAGAAATTAACAAAGAAATTAACAGAGAAATTAACAGAGAAGTTAACTGAGAAATTAACAGAGAAATTAACATAGAAATTAACAGAGAAATTAACAGAGAGATTAACCGAGAAATTAACAGAGAAATTAACAGAGAAATTAACAGAGAAATTAACAGAGAAATTAACAGAGAAATTAACAGAGAAATTAACAGAGAAATTAACAGAGAAATTAACAGACATTTACAGAGAAATTATCCGAGAAATTAACAGCGAAATTAACAGAGAAATTAACCGAGAAATTAACAGTGAAATTAACAGAGAAATTAACCTTGAAATTAACAGAGAAATTAGCCGAGAAATTAACAGAGAAATTAACCGAAAAATTAACAGAGAAATTAACAGAGAAATTAACAGGGAAATTAACAGAGAAATTAACAGAGAAATTTACAGAGAAATTAACAGGGAAATTAACAGAGAAATTAACAGAGAAATTAACACAGAAATTAACAAAGAAATTAACAGAGAAATTAAACGCGAAATTAACCGAGAAATTAACCGAGAAATTAACCGAGAAATTAACAGAGAAATTAACAGAGAAATTAACAGAGAAATTAACAGAGAAATTAACAGAGAAATTAACAGAGAAATTAACAGAGAAATTAACAAAGAAATTAACTGAGAAATTAACTGAGAAATTAACAAAGAAATTAACAAAGAAATTAACCGAGAAATTAACCGAGAAATTAACCGAGAAATTAACCGATAAATTAACAGAGAAATTAACAGTGAAATTAACCGAGAAATTAACCGAGAAATTAACAGCGAAATTAACAGAGAAATTAACACTGAAATTAACAGAGAAATTAACAAAGAAATTAACACAGAAATAAACACAGAAATTAACAGAGAAATTAACCGAGAAATTAACAGAGAAATTAACAGAGAAAGTAACAGAGAAATTAACAGAGAAATTAACAGAGAAATTAACAGAGAAATTAACAGAGAAGTTAACAGAGAAATTAACAAAGAAATTAACAAAGAAATTAACCGAGAAATTTACCGAGAAATTAACCGAGAAATTAACCGAGAAATTAACAGAGAAATTAACCGAGAAATTAACCGAGAAATTAACACCGAAATTAACAGAGAAATTAATACTGAAATTAACAGAGAAATTAACAGAGAAATTAACACAGAAATAAACAGAGAAATTAACATAGAAATTAACCGAGAAATTAACAGAGAAATTAACAGAGAAAGTAACAGAAAAATTAACAGAGAAATTAACAGAGAAATTAACAGAGAAATTAACAGAGAAGTTAACAGAGAAATTAACACAGAAATTAACACAGAAATTAACACAGAAATTAACAGAGAACAGAGAAATTAACCGAAAAATTAACCGAGAAATTAACCGAGAAATTAACCGAGAAATTAACAGAGAAATTAACAAAGAAATTAACAGAGAAATTAACAGAGAAATTAACAGAGAAATTAACAGCGAAATTAACAGAGAAATTAACAGAGAAATTAACAGAGAAATTAACAGAGAAATTAACATAGAAATTAACAGAGAAATTAACAGAGAAATTAACAGAGAAATTAACAGAGAAATTAACAAAGAAATTAACAGAGAAATTAACAGAGAAATAAACAGAGAAATTAACTAAGAAATTAACAGAGAAATTAACATAGAAATTAACAGAGAAATTAACAGAGAAATTAACAGAGAAGTTAACAGAGAAATTAACAAAGAAATTAACAGAGAAATTAACAGAAAAATTAGCCGAGAAATTAACAGAGAAATTAACCGAGAAATTAACAGAGAAATTAACAGAGAAATTAACAGAGAAATTAACAGAGAAATTAACAGAGAAATTAACACAGACATTAACAGAGAAATTAACCGAGAAATTAACAGCGAAATTAACCGAGAAATTAACCGAGAAATTAACCGAGAAATTAAGAGTGAAATTAAAAGAGAAATTAACAGAGAAATTAACAGAGAAATAAACAGAGAAATTAACTAAGAAATTAACAGAGAAATTAACATAGAAATTAACAGAGAAATTAACAGAGAAATTAACAGAGAAGTTAACAGAGAAATTAACAAAGAAATTAACAGAGAAATTAACAGAAAAATTAGCCGAGAAATTAACAGAGAAATTAACCGAGAAATTAACAGAGAAATTAACAGAGAAATTAACAGAGAAATTAACAGAGAAATTAACAGAGAAATTAACACAGACATTAACAGAGATGAACCGAGAAATTAACAGAGAAATTAACAGAGAAATTAACCGAGAAATTAACAGAAAAATTAACAGAGAAATTAACAGAGAAAGTAACAGAGAAATTAACAGAGAAATTAACAGAGAAATTAACAGAGAAATTAACAGAGAAATTAACAGAGAAATTAACAGAGAAATTAACAGAGAAGTTAACTAAGAAATTAACAGAGAAATTAACATAGAAATTAACAGAGAAATTAACAAAGAGATTAACCGAGAAATTAACAGAGAAATTAACAGAGAAATTAACAGAGAAATTAACAGAGAAATTAACAGAGAAATTAACAAAGAAATTAACAGACATTAACAGAGAAATTAACCGAGAAATTAACAGCGAAATTAACCGAGAAATTAACCGAGAAATTAACAGTGAAATTAACAGAGAAATTAACCTTGAAATTAACAGAGAAATTAGCCGAGAAATTAACAGAGAAATTAACCGAAAAATTAACAGAGAAATTAACAGAGAAATTAACAGGGAAATTAACAGAGAAGTTAACAGAGAAATTAACATAGAAATTAACATAGAAATTAACAGAGAAATTAACAGAGAAATTAACAGAGAAATTAACAGAGAAATTAACAGGGAAATTAACAGAGAAATTAACAGAGAAATTAACAGAGAAATTAACACAGAAATTAACAAAAAGAAATTAACAGAGAAATTAAACGCGAGATTAACCGAGAAATTAACCGAGAAATTAAAAGAGAAATTAACAGAGAAATTAACAGACACATTAACAGAGAAATTAACAGAGAAATTAATAAAGAAATTAACAGAGAAATTAACAGAGAAATTAACAGAGAAATTAACTGAGAAATTAACTGAGAAATTAACAAAGAAATTAACAAAGAAATTAACAAAGAAATTAACCGAGAAATTAACCGAGAAATTAACCGAGAAATTAACCGATAAATTAACAGAGAAATTAACCGAGAAATTAACCGAGAAATTAACAGCGAAATTAACAGAGAAATTAACACTGAAATTAACAGAGAAATTAACAGAGAAATTAACACAGAAATAAACAGGGAAATTAACATAGAAATTAACAGAGAAATTAACAGAGAAATTAACAGAGAAAGTAACAGAGAAATTAACAGAGAAATTAACAGAGAAATTAACAGAGAAATTAACAGAGAAGTTAACAGACAAATTAACAAAGAAATTAACAAAGAAATTAACCGAGAAATTTACCGAGAAATTAACCGAGAAATTAACCGAGAAATTAACAGAGAAATTAACCGAGAAATTAACCGAGAAATTAACAGCGAAATTAACAGAGAAATTAATACTGAAATTAACAGAGAAATTAACAGAGAAATTAACACAGAAATAAACAGAGAAATTAACAAAGAAATTAACCGAGAAATTAACAGAGAAATTAACAGAGAAAGTAACAGAAAAATTAACAGAGAAATTAACAGAGAAATTAACAGAGAAATTAACAGAGAAATTAACAGAGAAGTTAACAGAGAAATTAACACAGAAATTAACACAGAAATTAACACAGAAATTAACAGAGAACAGAGAAATTAACCGATAAATTAACCGAGAAATTAACCGAGAAATTAACCGAGAAATTAACAGAGAAATTAACAGAGAAATTAACAAAGAAATTAACAGAGAAATTAACAGCGAAATTAACAGAGAAATTAACAGAGAAATTAACAGAGAAATTAACAGAGAAATTAACAGAGAAATTAACAGAGAAATTAACAGAGAAATTAACAAAGAAATTAACAGAGAAATTAACTAAGAAATTAACAGAGAAATTAACAGAGAAATTAACAGAGAAATTAACAGAGAAATTAACAGAGAAGTTAACAGAGAAATTAACAAAGAAATTAACAGAGAAATTAACAGAAAAATTAACAGAGAGATTAGCCGAGAAATTAACAGAGAAATTAACCGAGAAATTAACAGAGAAATTAACAGAGAAATTAACAAAGAAATTAACAGAGAAATTAACAGAGAAATTAACACAGACATTAACAGAGAAATTAACCGAGAAATTAACAGCGAAATTAACAGAGAAATTAACCGAGAAATTAACCGAGAAATTAACAGTGAAATTAAAAGAGAAATTAACAGAGAAATTAACAGTCACATTAACAGAGAAATTAACCTAGAAATTAACAGAGAAATTAACAGAGAAATTAACAGAGAAATTAACAGAGAAATTAACAGAGAAATTAACTGAGAAATTAATTGAGAAATTAACAAAGAAATTAACAAAGAAATTAACCGAGAAATTAACAGCGAAATTAAATGAGAAATTAACAGAGAAATTAACAGAGAAATTAACAGGGAAATTAAAAGAGAAATTAATAAAGAAATTAACATAGACATTAACAGAGAAATTAACAGAGAAATTAACAAAGAAATTAAAAGAGAAATTAACAGAGAAATTAACACAGACATTAACAGAGAAACTAACAGAGAAATTAACCGAGAAATTAACAGAGAAATTAACAGAGAAATTAACACAGAAATAAACAGAGAAATTAACAGAGAAATTAACCGAGAAATTAACAGAGAAATTAACAGAGAAAGTAACAGAAAAATTAACCGAGAAATTAACAGTGAAATTAAAAGAGAAATTAACAGAGAAATTAACAGTCACATTAACAGAGAAATTAACCTAGAAATTAACAGAGAAATTAACAGAGAAATTAACAGAGAAATTAACAGAGAAATTAACAGAGAAATTAACTGAGAAATTAATTGAGAAATTAACAAAGAAATTAACAAAGAAATTAACCGAGAAATTAACAGCGAAATTAAATGAGAAATTAACAGAGAAATTAACAGAGAAATTAACAGGGAAATTAAAAGAGAAATTAATAAAGAAATTAACATAGACATTAACAGAGAAATTAACAGAGAAATTAACAAAGAAATTAAAAGAGAAATTAACAGAGAAATTAACACAGACATTAACAGAGAAACTAACAGAGAAATTAACCGAGAAATTAACAAAGAAATTAACAGAGAAATTAACAGAGGAATTAACAGGGAAATTAAAAGAGAAATTAATAAAGAAATTAACATAGACATTAACAAAGAAATTAACAGAGAAATTAACAGAGAAATTAAAAGAGAAATTAACAGAGAAATTAACACAGACATTAACAGAGAAACTAACAGAGAAATTAACAGAAAAATTAACAGAGAAATTAACAGAGAAATTAACAGAGAAATTAACAGCGAAATTAACAGAGAAATTAACAGAGAAATTAACAGAGAAATTAACAGAGAAATTAACCGCGAAATTAAAAGAGAAATTAAAAGAGAAAGTAAAAGAAAAATTAACAGAGAAATTAACAGAGAAATTAACAGAGAAATTAACAGAGAAATTAACAGAGAAATTAACAAAGATATTAACAGAGAAATTAACAGAGTTTAACCGAGAAATTAACAGAGAAATTAACAGAGAAATTAACCGAGAAATTAACAGAGAAATTAACAGAGAAATTAACAGAGAAAGTAACAGAGAAATTAACAGAGAAATTAAAAGAGAAATTAACAGAGAAATTAACAGAGAAATTAACAAAGAAGTTAACTGAGAAATTAACAGGGAAATTAACATAGAAATTAACAGAGAAATTAACCGAGAGATTAACCGAGAAATTAACAGAGAAATTAACAAAGAAATTAACAGAGAAATTAACAGAGATGAACCGAGAAATTAACAGAGAAATTAACAGAGAAATTAACAGAGAAATTAACAGAGATATTAACAGAGAAATTAACAGAGATTAACCGAGAAATTAACAGAGAAATTAACAGAGAAATTAACCGAGAAATTAACAGAGAAATTAACAGAGAAATTAACAGAGAAAGTAACAGAGAAATTAACAGAGAAATTAACATAGAAATTAACAGAGAAATTAACCGAGAGATTAACCGAGAAATTAACAGAGAAATTAACAGAGAAATTAACAGAGAAATTAACAGAGATGAACCGAGAAATTAACAGAGAAATTAACAGAGAAATTAACCGAGAAATTAACAGAGAAATTAACAGAGAAATTAACAGAGAAAGTAACAGAGAAATTAACAGAGAAATTAACAGAGAAATTAACAAAGAAATTAACAGAGAAATTAACAGAGAAATTAACAGAGAAATTAAGAGAAGTTAACTGAGAAATTAACAGAGAAATTAACATAGAAATTAACAGAGAAATTAACAGAGAGATTAACCGAGAAATTAACAGAGAAATTAACAGAGAAATTAACAGAGAAATTAACAGAGAAATTAACAGAGAAATTAACAGACATTAACAGAGAAATTAACCGAGAAATTAACAGCGAAATTAACAAAGAAATTAACAGAGAAATTAACAGTGAAATTAACAGAGAAATTAACCTTGAAATTAACAGAGAAATTAGCCGAGAAATTAACAGAGAAATTAACCGAAAAATTAACAGAGAAATTAACAGAGAAATTAACAGGGAAATTAACAGAGAAGTTAACAGAGAAATTAACATAGAAATTAACATAGAAATTAACATAGAAATTAACAGAGAAATTAACAAAGAAATTAACAGAGAAATTAACAGAGAAATTAACAGGGAAATTAACAGAGAAATTAACAAAGAAATTAACAGAGAAATTAACACAGAAATTAACAAAGAAATTAACAGAGAAATTAAACGCGAAATTAACCGAGAAATTAACAGAGAAATTAAAAGAGAAATTAACAGAGAAATTAACAGACACATTAACAGAGAAATTAACAGAGAAATTAACAGAGAAATTAACAGAGAAATTAACAGAGAAATTAAATGAGAAATTAACAGAGAAATTAACAGAGAAATTAACAGAGAAGTTAACAGAGAAATTAACACTGAAATTAACAGAGAAATTAACAGAGAAATTAACACAGAAATAAACAGAGAAATTAACAGAGAAATTAACCGAGAAATTAACAGAGAAATTAACAGAGAAAGTAACAGAGAAATTAACAGAGAAATTAACAGAGAAATTAACAGAGAAATTAACAGAGAAGTTAACAGAGAAATTAACAAAGAAATTAACAAAGAAATTAACCGAGAAATTTACCGAGAAATTAACCGAGAAATTAACCGAGAAATTAACAGTGAAATTAACCGAGAAATTAACCGAGAAATTAACAGCGAAATTAACAGAGAAATTAATACTGAAATTAACAGAGAAATTAACAGAGAAATTAACACAGAAATAAACAGAGAAATTAACAGAGAAATTAACCGAGAAATTAACAGAGAAATTAACAAAGAAAGTAACAGAAAAATTAACAGAGAAATTAACAGAGAAATTAACAGAGAAATTAACAGAGAAATTAACAGAGAAGTTAACAGAGAAATTAACACAGAAATTAACACAGAAATTAACAGAGAACAGAGAAATTAACCGATAAATTAACCGAGAAATTAACCGAGAAATTAACAGAGAAATTAACAGAGAAATTAACAGAGATGAACCGAGAAATTAACAGAGAAATTAACAGAGAAATTAACCGAGAAATTAACTGAAAAATTAACAGAGAAATTAACAGAGAAAGTAACAGAGAAATTAACAGAGAAATTAACAGAGAAATTAACAGAGAAATTAACAGAGAAATTAACAGAGAAATTAACAGAGAAGTTAACTGAGAAATTAACAGAGAAATTAACATAGAAATTAACAGAGAAATTAACAGAGAGATTAACCGAGAAATTAACAGAGAAATTAACAGAGAA
This sequence comes from Lamellibrachia columna, assembly GCA_963662155.1. Lineage (NCBI taxonomy): Eukaryota > Metazoa > Annelida > Polychaeta > Sabellida > Siboglinidae > Lamellibrachia > Lamellibrachia columna. The sequence goes on along the minus strand of OY759268.1, from coordinate 45,167,547 downwards.
ATTAACAGAGAAATTAACAGAGAAATTAACAGAGAAATTAACAAAGAAATTAACAGACATTAACAGAGAAATTAACCGAGAAATTAACAGCGAAATTAACAGAGAAATTAACCGAGAAATTAACAGTGAAATTAACAGAGAAATTAACCTTGAAATTAACAGAGAAATTAGCCGAGAAATTAACAGAGAAATTAACCGAAAAATTAACAGAGAAATTAACAGAGAAATTAACAGGGAAATTAACAGAGAAGTTAACAGAGAAATTAACATAGAAATTAACATAGAAATTAACATAGAAATTAACAGAGAAATTAACAGAGAAATTAACAGAGAAATTAACAGAGAAATTAACAGGGAAATTAACAGAGAAATTAACAGAGAAATTAACACAGAAATTAACACAGAAATTAACAAAAAGAAATTAACAGAGAAATTAACAGACACATTAACAGAGAAATTAACAGAGAAATTAACAAAGAAATTAACAGAGAAATTAACAGAGAAATTAACAGAGAAATTAACTGAGAAATTTAACTGAGAAATTAACAAAGAAATTAACAAAGAAATTAACAAAGAAATTAACCGAGAAATTAACAGCGAAATTAAATGAGAAATTAACAGAGAAATTAACAGGGAAATTAAAAGAGAAATTAATAAAGAAATTAACATAGACATTAACAGAGAAATTAACAGAGAAATTAACAGAGAAATTAAAAGAGAAATTAACAGAGAAATTAACACAGACATTAACAGAGAAACTAACAGAGAAATTAACCGAGAAATTAACAGAGAAATTAACAGAGAAATTAACAGAGAAATTAACAGCGAAATTAACATAGAAATTAACAGAGAAATTAACAGAGAAATTAACAGAGAAATTAACCGCGAAATTAAAAGAGAAATTAAAAGAGAAAGTAAAAGAAAAATTAACAAAGAAATTAACAGAGAAATTAACAGAGAAATTAACAGAGAAATTAACAGAGAAATTAACAGAGAAAGTAACAGAACAATTAACAGAGAAATTAACAGAGAAATTAACAGAGAAATTAACAGAGAAGTTAACAGAGAAATTAACACAGAAATTAACACAGAAATTAACACAGAAATTAACAGAGAACAGAGAAATTAACCGATAAATTAACCGATAAATTAACCGAGAAATTAACCGAGAAATTAACAGAGAAATTAACAGAGAAATTAACAGAGAAATTAACAGCGAAATTAACAGAGAAATTAACAGAGAAATTAACAGAGAAATTAACAGAGAAATTAACAGAGAAATTAACAGAGAAATTAACAGAGAAATTAACAGAGAAATTAACAGAGAAATTAACAGAGAAATTAACAGAGAAATTAACAGAGAAATTAACTAAGAAATTAACAGAGAAATTAACAGAGAAATTAACAGAGAAATTAACAGAGAAATTAACACAGAATTTAACAGAGAAATTAACAGAGAAGTTAACAGAGAAATTAACAAAGAAATTAACAAAGAAATTAACAGAAAAATTAACAGAGAGATTAGCCGAGAAATTAACAGAGAAATTAACCGAGAAATTAACAGAGAAATTAACAGAGAAATTAACAGAGAAATTAACCGAGAAATTAACACAGACATTAACAGAGAAATTAACCGAGAAATTAACAGCGAAATTAACCGAGAAATTAACCGAGAAATTAACCGAGAAATTAACAGTGAAATTAAAAGAGAAATTAACAGAGAAATTAACAGAGAAATTAACAGAGAAATTAACAGAGAAATTAACAGAGAAATTAACTGAGAAATTAACTGAGAAATTAACAAAGAAATTAACAAAGAAATTAACAAAGAAATTAACCGAGAAATTAACAGCGAAATTAAATGAGAAATTAACAGAGAAATTAACAGGGAAATTAAAAGAGAAATTAATAAAGAAATTAACATAGACATTAACAGAGAAATTAACAGAGAAATTAACAGAGAAATTAAAAGAGAAATTAACAGAGAAATTAACACAGACATTAACAGAGAAACTAACAGAGAAATTAACCGAGAAATTAACAGAGAAATTAACAGAGAAATTAACAGAGAAATTAACAGCGAAATTAACATAGAAATTAACAGAGAAATTAACAGAGAAATTAACAGAGAAATTAACCGCGAAATTAAAAGAGAAATTAAAAGAGAAAGTAAAAGAAAAATTAACAGAGAAATTAACAGAGAAATTAACAGAGAAATTAACAGAGAAATTAACAGAGAAATTACCAGAGAAAGTAACAGAACAATTAACAGAGAAATTAACAGAGAAATTAACAGAGAAATTAACAGAGAAGTTAACAGAGAAATTAACACAGAAATTAACACAGAAATTAACACAGAAATTAACAGAGAACAGAGAAATTAACCGATAAATTAACCGATAAATTAACCGAGAAATTAACCGAGAAATTAACAGAGAAATTAACAGAGAAATTAACAGAGAAATTAACAGCGAAATTAACAGAGAAATTAACAGAGAAATTAACAGAGAAATTAACAAAGAAATTAACAGAGAAATTAACAGAGAAATTAACAGAGAAATTAACAGAGAAATTAACAGAGAAATTAACAGAGAAATTAACAGAGAAATTAACTAAGAAATTAACAGAGAAATTAACAGAGAAATTAACAGAGAAATTAACAGAGAAATTAACACAGAAATTAACAGAGAAATTAACAGAGAAGTTAACAGAGAAATTAACAAAGAAATTAACAGAGAAATTAACAGAAAAATTAACAGAGAGATTAGCCGAGAAATTAACAGAGAAATTAACCGAGAAATTAACAGAGAAATTAACAGAGAAATTAACAGAGAAATTAACAGAGAAATTAACACAGACATTAACAGAGAAATTAACCGAGAAATTAACAGCGAAATTAACAGAGAAATCAACCGAGAAATTAACCGAGAAATTAACAGTGAAATTAAAAGAGAAATTAACAGAGAAATTAACAGAGACATTAACAGAGAAATTAACAGAGAAGTTAACTGAGAAATTAACAGAGAAATTAACAGAGAAGTTAACTGAGAAATTAACAGAGAAATTAACATAGAAATTAACAGAGAAATTAACAGAGAGATTAACCGAGAAATTAACAGAGAAATTAACAGAGAAATTAACAGAGAAATTAACAGAGAAATTAACAGAGAAATTAACAAAGAAATTAACAGACATTAACAGAGAAATTAACCGAGAAATTAACAGCGAAATTAACCGAGAAATTAACCGAGAAATTAACAGTGAAATTAACAGAGAAATTAACCTTGAAATTAACAGAGAAATTAGCCGAGAAATTAACAGAGAAATTAACCGAAAAATTAACAGAGAAATTAACAGAGAAATTAACAGGGAAATTAACAGAGAAGTTAACAGAGAAATTAACATAGAAATTAACATAGAAATTAACATAGAAATTAACAGAGAAATTAACAGAGAAATTAACAGAGAAATTAACAGAGAAATTAACAGGGAAATTAACAGAGAAATTAACAGAGAAATTAACAGAGAAATTAACACAGAAATTAACAAAAAGAAATTAACAGAGAAATTAACAGACACATTAACAGAGAAATTAACAGAGAAATTAACAAAGAAATTAACAGAGAAATTAACAGAGAAATTAACAGAGAAATTAACTGAGAAATTAACTGAGAAATTAACAAAGAAATTAACAAAGAAATTAACAAAGAAATTAACCGAGAAATTAACCGAGAAATTAACCGAGAAATTAACCGATAAATTAACAGAGAAATTAACCGAGAAATTAACCGAGAAATTAACAGCGAAATTAACAGAGAAATTAACACTGAAATTAACAGAGAAATTAACAGAGAAATTAACACAGAAATAAACAGGGAAATTAACAGAGAAATTAACCGAGAAATTAACAGAGAAATTAACAGAGAAAGTAACAGAGAAATTAACAGAGAAATTAACAGAGAAATTAACAGAGAAATTAACAGAGAAGTTAACAGACAAATTAACAAAGAAATTAACAAAGAAATTAACCGAGAAATTTACCGGGAAATTAACCGAGAAATTAACCGAGAAATTAACAGAGAAATTAACCGAGAAATTAACCGAGAAATTAACAGCGAAATTAACAGAGAAATTAATACTGAAATTAACAGAGAAATTAACACAGAAATAAACAGAGAAATTAACAGAGAAATTAACCGAGAAATTAACAGAGAAATTAACAGAGAAAGTAACAGAAAAATTAACAGAGAAATTAACAGAGAAATTAACAGAGAAATTAACATAGAAATTAACAGAGAAATTAACCGAGAGATTAACCGAGAAATTAACAGAGAAATTAACAGAGAAATTAACAGAGAAATTAACAGAGATGAACCGAGAAATTAACCGAGAAATTAACAGAGAAATTAACCGAGAAATTAACAGAGAAATTAACAGAGAAATTAACAGAGAAAGGAACAGAGAAATTAACAGAGAAATTAACAGAGAAATTAACAAAGAAATTAACAGAGAAATTAACAGAGAAATTAAGAGAAGTTAACTGAGAAATTAACAGAGAAATTAACATAGAAATTAACAGAGAAATTAACAGAGAGATTAACCGAGAAATTAACAAAGAAATTAACAGAGAAATTAACAGAGAAATTAACAGAGAAATTAACAGAGAAATTAACAGACATTAACAGAGAAATTAACCGAGAAATTAACAGCGAAATTAACAAAGAAATTAACCGAGAAATTAACAGAGAAAGTAACAGAAAAATTAACAGAGAAATTAACAGAGAAATTAACAGAGAAGTTAACAGACAAATTAACAAAGAAATTAACAAAGAAATTAACCGAGAAATTTACCGGGAAATTAACCGAGAAATTAACCGAGAAATTAACAGAGAAATTAACCGAGAAATTAACCGAGAAATTAACAGCGAAATTAACAGAGAAATTAATACTGAAATTAACAGAGAAATTAACACAGAAATAAACAGAGAAATTAACAGAGAAATTAACCGAGAAATTAACAGAGAAATTAACAGAGAAAGTAACAGAAAAATTAACAGAGAAATTAACAGAGAAATTAACAGAGAAATTAACATAGAAATTAACAGAGAAATTAACCGAGAGATTAACCGAGAAATTAACAGAGAAATTAACAGAGAAATTAACAGAGAAATTAACAGAGATGAACCGAGAAATTAACCGAGAAATTAACAGAGAAATTAACCGAGAAATTAACAGAGAAATTAACAGAGAAATTAACAAAGAAAGGAACAGAGAAATTAACAGAGAAATTAACAGAGAAATTAACAAAGAAATTAACAGAGAAATTAACAGAGAAATTAAGAGAAGTTAACTGAGAAATTAACAGAGAAATTAACATAGAAATTAACACAGAAATTAACAGAGAGATTAACCGAGAAATTAACAGAGAAATTAACAGAGAAATTAACAGAGAAATTAACAGAGAAATTAACAGAGAAATTAACAGACATTAACAGAGAAATTAACCGAGAAATTAACAGCGAAATTAACAAAGAAATTAACCGAGAAATTAACAGTGAAATTAACAGAGAAATTAACCTTGAAATTAACAGAGAAATTAGCCGAGAAATTAACAGAGAAATTAACCGAAAAATTAACAGAGAAATTAACAGAGAAATTAACAGGGAAATTAACAGAGAAGTTAACAGAGAAATTAACATAGAAATTAACATAGAAATTAACATAGAAATTAACAGAGAAATTAACAGAGAAATTAACAGAGAAATTAACAGAGAAATTAACAGGGAAATTAACAGAGAAATTAACAAAGAAATTAACAGAGAAATTAACACAGAAATTAACAAAGAAATTAACAGAGAAATTAAACGCGAAATTAACCGAGAAATTAACAGAGAAATTAAAAGAGAAATTAACAGAGAAATTAACAGACACATTAACATAGAAATTAACAGAGAAATTAACAGAGAAATTAACAGAGAAATTAACAGAGAAATTAAATGAGAAATTAACTGAGAAATTAACAAAGAAATTAACAAAGAAATTAACAAAGAAATTAACCGAGAAATTAACCGAGAAATTAACCGATAAATTAACAGAGAAATTAACCGAGAAATTAACAGCGAAATTAACAGAGAAATTAACACTGAAATTAACAGAGAAATTAACAGAGAAATTAACACAGAAATAAACAGAGAAATTAACAGAGAAATTAACCGAGAAATTAACAGAGAAATTAACAGAGAAATTAACAGGGAAATTAACAGAGAAGTTAACAGAGAAATTAACATAGAAATTAACATAGAAATTAACATAGAAATTAACAGAGAAATTAACAGAGAAATTAACAGAGAAATTAACAGAGAAATTAACAGGGAAATTAACAGAGAAATTAACAGAGAAATTAACACAGAAATTAACACAGAAATTAACAAAAAGAAATTAACAGAGAAATTAAAAGCGAGATTAACCGAGAAATTAACCGAGAAATTAAAAGAGAAATTAACAGAGAAATTAACAGACACATTAACAGAGAAATTAACAGAGAAATTAACAAAGAAATTAACAGAGAAATTAACAGAGAAATTAACTGAGAAATTAACTGAGAAATTAACAAAGAAATTAACAAAGAAATTAACAAAGAATTTAACCGAGAAATTAACCGAGAAACTAACCGAGAAATTAACCGATAAATTAACAGAGAAATTAACCGAGAAATTAACCGAGAAATTAACAGCGAAATTAACAGAGAAATTAACACTGAAATTAACAAAGAAATTAACAAAGAAATTAACACAGAAATTAACAGAGAAATTAACAGAGAAATTAAATGAGAAATTAACTGAGAAATTAACAAAGAAATTAACAAAGAAATTAACAAAGAAATTAACCGAGAAATTAACCGAGAAATTAACCGAGAAATTAACAGAGAAATTAACCGAGAAATTAACAGCGAAATTAACAGAGAAATTAACACTGAAATTAACAGAGAAATTAACAGAGAAATTAACACAGAAATAAACAGAGAAATTAACAGAGAAATTAACCGAGAAATTAACAGAGAAATTAACAGAGAAAGTAACAGAGAAATTAACATAGAAATTAACAGAGAAATTAACAGAGAAATTAACAGAGAAGTTAACAGAGAAATTAACAAAGAAATTAACAAAGAAATTAACCGAGAAATTTACCGAGAAATTAACAGAGAAATTAACAGAGAAATTAACAGAGAAATTAACAGAGAAGTTAACTGAGAAATTAACAGAGAAATTAACATAGAAATTAACAGAGAAATTAACCGAGAGATTAACCGAGAAATTAACAGAGAAATTAACAGAGAAATTAACAGAGAAATTAACAGAGATGAACCGAGAAATTAACAGAGAAATTAACAGAGAAATTAACCGAGAAATTAACAGACACATTAACAGAGAAATTAAAAGAGAAATTAACAGAGAAATTAACAGACACATTAACAGAGAAATTAACAGAGAAATTAACAGAGAAATTAACAGAGAAGTTAACTGAGAAATTAACAGAGAAATTAACTGAGAAATTAACAGAGAAATTAACAGAGAGATTAACCGAGAAATTAACAGAGAAATTAACAGAGAAATTAACAGAGAAATTAACAGAGAAATTAACAGAGAAATTAACAGGGAAATTAAAAGAGAAATTAATAAAGAAATTAACATAGACATTAACAGAGAAATTAACAGAGAAATTAACAGAGAAATTAAAAGAGAAATTAACAGAGAAATTAACACAGACATTAACAGAGAAACTAACAGAGAAATTAACCGAGAAATTAACAGAGAAATTAACAGAGAAATTAACAGAGAAATTAACAGCGAAATTAACATAGAAATTAACAGAGAAATTAACAGAGAAATTAACAGAGAAATTAACCGCGAAATTAAAAGAGAAATTAAAAGAGAAAGTAAAAGAAAAATTAACAGAGAAATTAACAGAGAAATTAACAGAGAAATTAACAGCGAAATTAACAGAGAAATTAACAGAGAAATTAACAAAGAAATTAACAGAGAAATTAACCGCGAAATTAAAAGAGAAATTAAAAGAGAAAGTAAAAGAAAAATTAACAGAGAAATTAACACAGAAATTAACAGAGAAATTAACAGAGAAATTAACAGAGAAATTAACAGAGATATTAACAGAGAAATTAACAGAGATTAACCGAGAAATTAACAGAGAAATTAACAGAGAAATTAACCGAGAAATTAACAGAGAAATTAACAGAGAAATTAACACAGAAAGTAACAGAGAAATTAACAGAGAAATTAAAAGAGAAATTAACAGAGAAATTAACAGAGAAATTAACAAAGAAGTTAACTGAGAAATTAACAGGGAAATTAACATAGAAATTAACAGAGAAATTAACCGAGAGATTAACCGAGAAATTAACAGAGAAATTAACAGAGAAATTAACAGAGAAATTAACAGAGATGAACCGAGAAATTAACAGAGAAATTAACAGAGAAATTAACAGAGAAATTAACAGAGAAATTAACATAGATATTAACAGAGAAATTAACAGAGATTAACCGAGAAATTAACCGAGAAATTAACAGAGAAATTAACCGACAAATTAACAGAGAAATTAACAGAGAAATTAACAGAGAAAGTAACAGAGAAATTAACAGAGAAATTAAAAGAGAAATTAAAAGAGAAATTAACAGAGAAATTAACAGAGAAATTAACAGAGAAATTAACAGAGAAGTTAACTGAGAAATTAACAGAGAAATTAACATAGAAATTAACAGAGAAATTAACCGAGAGATTATCCGAGAAATTAACAGAGAAATTAACAGAGAAATTAACAGAGAAATTAACAGAGATGAACCGAGAAATTAACAGAGAAATTAACAGAGAAATTAACCGAGAAATTAACAGAGAAATTAACAGAGAAATTAACAGAGAAAGTAACAGAGAAATTAACAGAGAAATTAACAGAGAAATTAACAAAGAAATTAACAGAGAAATTAACAGAGAAATTAACAGAGAAATTAAGAGAAGTTAACTGAGAAATTAACAGAGAAATTAACATAGAAATTAACAGAGAAATTAACAGAGAGATTAACCGAGAAATTAACAGAGAAATTAACAGAGAAATTAACAGAGAAATTAACAGAGAAATTAACAAAGAAATTAACAGACATTAACAGAGAAATTAACCGAGAAATTAACAGCGAAATTAACAAAGAAATTAACCGAGAAATTAACAGTGAAATTAACAGAGAAATTAACCTTGAAATTAACAGAGAAATTAGCCGAGAAATTAACAGAGAAATTAACCGAAAAATTAACAGAGAAATTAACAGAGAAATTAACAGGGAAATTAACAGAGAAGTTAACAGAGAAATTAACATAGAAATTAACATAGAAATTAACATAGAAATTAACAGAGAAATTAACAGAGAAATTAACAGAGAAATTAACAGAGAAATTAACAGGGAAATTAACAGAGAAATTAACAGAGAAATTAACAGAGAAATTAACACAGAAATTAACAAAGAAATTAACAGAGAAATTAAACGCGAAATTAACCGAGAAATTAACAGAGAAATTAAAAGAGAAATTAACAGAGAAATTAACAGAGAAATTAACAGAGAAATTAACAGAGAAATTAACAGAGAAATTAACAGAGAAATTAACAGAGAAATTAACAGAGAAATTAAATGAGAAATTAACTGAGAAATTAACAAAGAAATTAACAAAGAAATTAACAAAGAAATTAACCGAGAAATTAACCGAGAAATTAACCGATAAATTAACAGAGAAATTAACCGAGAAATTAACAGCGAAATTAACAGAGAAATTAACACTGAAATTAACAGAGAAATTAACAGAGAAATTAACACAGAAATAAACAGAGAAATTAACAGAGAAATTAACCGAGAAATTAACAGAGAAATTAACAGAGAAAGTAACAGAGAAATTAACAGAGAAATTAACAGAGAAATTAACAAAGAAATTAACAGAGAAGTTAACAGAGAAATTAACAAAGAAATTAACAAAGAAATTAACCGAGAAATTTACCGAGAAATTAACCGAGAAATTAACAGAGAAATTAACCGGGAAATTAACCGAGAAATTAACAGCGAAATTAACAGAGAAATTAATACTGAAATTAACAGAGAAATTAACAGAGAAATTAACACAGAAATAAACAGAGAAATTAACAGAGAAATTAACCGAGAAATTAACAGAGAAATTAACAGAGAAAGTAACAGAAAAATTAACAGAGAAATTAACAGAGAAATTAACAGAGAAATTAACAGAGAAATTAACAGAGAAGTTAACAGAGAAATTAACACAGAAATTAACACAGAAATTAACAGAGAACAGAGAAATTAACCGATAAATTAACCGAGAAATTAACCGAGAAATTAACAGAGAAATTAACAGAGATGAACCGAGAAATTAACAGAGAAATTAACAGAGAAATTAACCGAGAAATTAACAGAAAAATTAACAGAGAAATTAACAGAGAAAGTAACAGAGAAATTAACAGAGAAATTAACAGAGAAATTAACAGAGAAATTAACAGAGAAATTAACAGAGAAATTAACAGAGAAATTAACAAAGAAGTTAACTGAGAAATTAACAGAGAAATTAACATAGAAATTAACAGAGAAATTAACAGAGAGATTAACCCAGAAATTAACAGAGAAATTAACAGAGAAATTAACAGAGAAATTAACCGAGAAATTAACAGAGAAATTAACAGAGAAATTAACAGAGAAAGTAACAGAGAAATTAACAGAGAAATTAAAAGAGAAATTAACAGAGAAATTAACAGAGAAATTAACAGAGAAATTAACAGAGAAGTTAACTGAGAAATTAACAGAGAAATTAACATAGAAATTAACAGAGAAATTAACCGAGAGATTAACCGAGAAATTAACAGAGAAATTAAAAGAGAAATTAACAGAGAAATTAACAGAGAAATTAACAGAGAAATTAACAGAGATGAACCGAGAAATTAACAGAGAAATTAACAGAGAAATTAACCGAGAAATTAACAGAGAAATTAACAGAGAAATTAACAGAGAAGTTAACAGAGAAATTAACACAGAAATTAACACAGAAATTAACAGAGAACAGAGAAATTAACCGATAAATTAACCGAGAAATTAACCGAGAAATTAACAGAGAAATTAACAGAGATGAACCGAGAAATTAACAGAGAAATTAACAGAGAAATTAACCGAGAAATTAACAGAAAAATTAACAGAGAAATTAACAGAGAAAGTAACAGAGAAATTAACAGAGAAATTAACAGAGAAATTAACAGAGAAATTAACAGAGAAATTAACAGAGAAATTAACAAAGAAGTTAACTGAGAAATTAACAGAGAAATTAACATAGAAATTAACAGAGAAATTAACAGAGAGATTAACCCAGAAATTAACAGAGAAATTAACAGAGAAATTAACAGAGAAATTAACCGAGAAATTAACAGAGAAATTAACAGAGAAATTAACAGAGAAAGTAACAGAGAAATTAACAGGGAAATTAAAATAGAAATTAACAGAGAAATTAACAGAGAAATTAACAGAGAAGTTAACTGAGAAATTAAGAGAAATTAACATAGAAATTAACAGAGAAATTAACCGAGAGATTAACCGAGAAATTAACAGAGAAATTAACAGAGAAATTAACAGAGAAATTAACAGAGAAATTAACAGAGAAATTAACAGAGATGAACCGAGAAATTAACAGAGAAATTAACAGAGAAATTAACCGAGAAATTAACAGAGAAATTAACAGAGAAATTAACAGAGAAAGTAACAGAGAAATTAACAGAGAAATTAACAGAGAAATTAACAAAGAAATTAACAGAGAAATTAACAGAGAAATTAACAGAGAAATTAAGAGAAGTTAACTGAGAAATTAACAGAGAAATTAACATAGAAATTAACAGAGAAATTAACAGAGAGATTAACCGAGAAATTAACAGAGAAATTAACAGAGAAATTAACAGAGAAATTAACAGAGAAATTAACAGAGAAATTAACAGAGAAATTAACAGACATTAACAGAGAAATTAACCGAGAAATTAACAGCGAAATTAACAGCGAAATTAACCGAGAAATTAACAGTGAAATTAACAGAGAAATTAACCTTGAAATTAACAGAGAAATTAGCCGAGAAATTAACAGAGAAATTAACCGAAAAATTAACAGAGAAATTAACAGAGAAATTAACAGAGAAATTAACAGGGAAATTAACAGAGAAGTTAACAGAGAAATTAACATAGAAATTAACATAGAAATTAACATAGAAATTAACAGAGAAATTAACAGAGAAATTAACAGAGAAATTAACAGAGAAATTAACAGGGAAATTAACAGAGAAATTAACAGAGAAATTAACAGAGAAATTAACACAGAAATTAACAAAGAAATTAACAGAGAAATTAAACGCGAAATTAACCGAGAAATTAACAGAGAAATTAAAAGAGAAATTAACAGAGAAATTAACAGAGAAATTAACAGAGAAATTAACAGAGAAATTAACAGAGAAATTAACAGAGAAATTAAATGAGAAATTAACTGAGAAATTAACAAAGAAATTAACAAAGAAATTAACAAAGAAATTAACCGAGAAATTAACCGAGAAATTAACCGATAAATTAACAGAGAAATTAACCGAGAAATTAACAGCGAAATTAACAGAGAAATTAACACTGAAATTAACAGAGAAATTAACAGAGAAATTAACACAGAAATAAACAGAGAAATTAACAAAGAAATTAACCGAGAAATTAACAGCGAAATTAACAGAGAAAGTAACAGAGAAATTAACAGAGAAATTAACACAGAAATTAACAGAGAAATTAACAGAGAAGTTAACAGAGAAATTAACAAAGAAATTAACAAAGAAATTAACCGAGAAATTTACCGAGAAATTAACCGAGAAATTAACCGAGAAATTAACAGAGAAATTAACCAAGAAATTAACCGAGAAATTAACAGCGAAATTAACAGAGAAATTAATACTGAAATTAACAGAGAAATTAACAGAGAAATTAACACAGAAATAAACAGAGAAATTAACAGAGAAATTAACCGAGAAATTAACAGAGAAATTAACAGAGAAAGTAACAGAAAAATTAACAGAGAAATTAACAGAGAAATTAACAGAGAAATTAACAGAGAAATTAACAGAGAAGTTAACAGAGAAATTAACACAGAAATTAACACAGAAATTAACAGAGAACAGAGAAATTAACCGATAAATTAACCGAGAAATTAACCGAGAAATTAACAGAGAAATTAACAGAGAAATTAACAGAGATGAACCGAGAAATTAACAGAGAAATTAACAGAGAAATTAACCGAGAAATTAACAGAAAAATTAACAGAGAAATTAACAGAGAAAGTAACAGAGAAATTAACAGAGAAATTAACAGAGAAATTAACAGAGAAATTAACAGAGAAATTAACAGAGAAATTAACAGAGAAATTAACAGAGAAGTTAACTGAGAAATTAACAGAGAAATTAACATAGAAATTAACAGAGAAATTAACAGAGAGATTAACCGAGAAATTAACAGAGAAATTAACAGAGAAATTAACAGAGAAATTAACAGAGAAATTAACAGAGAAATTAACAAAGAAATTAACAGACATTAACAGAGAAATTAACCGAGAAATTAACAGCGAAATTAACCGAGAAATTAACCGAGAAATTAACAGTGAAATTAACAGAGAAATTAACCTTGAAATTAACAGAGAAATTAGCCGAGAAATTAACAGAGAAATTAACCGAAAAATTAACAGAGAAATTAACAGAGAAATTAACAGGGAAATTAACAGAGAAGTTAACAGAGAAATTAACATAGAAATTAACATAGAAATTAACATAGAAATTAACAGAGAAATTAACAGAGAAATTAACAGAGAAGTTAACAGAGAAATTAACACAGAAATTAACACAGAAATTAACAGAGAACAGAGAAATTAACCGATAAATTAACCGAGAAATTAACCGAGAAATTAACAGAGAAATTAACAGAGAAATTAACAGAGATGAACCGAGAAATTAACAGAGAAATTAACAGAGAAATTAACCGAGAAATTAACAGAAAAATTAACAGAGAAATTAACAGAGAAAGTAACAGAGAAATTAACAGAGAAATTAACAGAGAAATTAACAGAGAAATTAACAGAGAAATTAACAGAGAAATTAACAGAGAAATTAACAGAGAAGTTAACTGAGAAATTAACAGAGAAATTAACATAGAAATTAACAGAGAAATTAACAGAGAGATTAACCGAGAAATTAACAGAGAAATTAACAGAGAAATTAACAGAGAAATTAACAGAGAAATTAACAGAGAAATTAACAAAGAAATTAACAGACATTAACAGAGAAATTAACCGAGAAATTAACAGCGAAATTAACCGAGAAATTAACCGAGAAATTAACAGTGAAATTAACAGAGAAATTAACCTTGAAATTAACAGAGAAATTAGCCGAGAAATTAACAGAGAAATTAACCGAAAAATTAACAGAGAAATTAACAGAGAAATTAACAGGGAAATTAACAGAGAAGTTAACAGAGAAATTAACATAGAAATTAACATAGAAATTAACATAGAAATTAACAGAGAAATTAACAGAGAAATTAACAGAGAAATTAACAGAGAAATTAACAGGGAAATTAACAGAGAAATTAACAGAGAAATTAACAGAGAAATTAACAAAAAGAAATTAACAGAGAAATTAAACGCGAGATTAACCGAGAAATTAACCGAGAAATTAAAAGAGAAATTAACAGAGAAATTAACAGACACATTAACAGAGAATTTAACAGAGAAATTAATAAAGAAATTAACAGAGAAATTAACAGAGAAATTAACAGAGAAATTAACTGAGAAATTAACTGAGAAATTAACAAAGAAATTAACAAAGAAATTAACAAAGAAATTAACCGAGAAATTAACCGAGAAATTAACCGAGAAATTAACCGATAAATTAACAGAGAAATTAACCGAGAAATTAACCGAGAAATTAACAGCGAAATTAACAGAGAAATTAACACTGAAATTAACAGAGAAATTAACAGAGAAATTAACATAGAAATTAACAGAGAAATTAACAGAGAAAGTAACAGAGAAATTAACAGAGAAGTTAACTGAGAAATTAACAGAGAAATTAACATAGAAATTAACAGAGAAATTAACAGAGAGATTAACCGAGAAATTAACAGAGAAATTAACAGAGAAATTAACAGAGAAATTAACAGAGAAAGTAACAGAGAAATTAACAGAGAAATTAAAAGAGAAATTAACAGAGAAATTAACAGAGAAATTAACAGAGAAGTTAACTGAGAAATTAACAGAGAAATTAACATAGAAATTAACAGAGAAATTAACAGAGATTAACCGAGAAATTAACAGAGAAATTAACAGAGAAATTAACAGAGAAATTAACAGAGATGAACCGAGAAATTAACAAAGAAATTAACATAGAAATTAACAGAGAAATTAACAGAGAAATTAACAGAGATATTAACAGAGAAATTAACAGAGATTAACAGAGATTAACCGAGAAATTAACAGAGAAATTAACAGAGAAATTAACCGAGAAATTAACAGAGAAATTAACTTAGAAATTAACAGAGAAAGTAACAGAGAAATTAACAGAGAAATTAAAAGAGAAATTAACAGAGAAATTAACAGAGAAATTAACAGAGAAATTAACAGAGAAATTAACAGAGAAATTAACAGAGAAGTTAACTGAGAAATTAACAGAGAAATTAACATAGAAATTAACAGAGAAATTAACAGAGAGATTAACCGAGAAATTAACAGAGAAATTAACAGAGAAATTAACAGAGAAATTAACAGAGAAATTAACAGAGAAATTAACAAAGAAATTAACAGACATTAACAGAGAAATTAACCGAGAAATTAACAGCGAAATTAACCGAGAAATTAACCGAGAAATTAACAGTGAAATTAACAGAGAAATTAACCTTGAAATTAACAGAGAAATTAGCCGAGAAATTAACAGAGAAATTAACCGAAAAATTAACAGAGAAATTAACAGAGAAATTAACAGGGAAATTAACAGAGAAGTTAACAGAGAAATTAACATAGAAATTAACATAGAAATTAACATAGAAATTAACAGAGAAATTAACAGAGAAATTAACAGAGAAATTAACAGAGAAATTAACAGGGAAATTAACAGAGAAATTAACAGAGAAATTAACACAGAAATTAACACAGAAATTAACAAAAAGAAATTAACAGAGAAATTAAACGCGAGATTAACCGAGAAATTAACCGAGAAATTAAAAGAGAAATTAACAGAGAAATTAACAGACACATTAACAGAGAATTTAACAGAGAAATTAATAAAGAAATTAACAGAGAAATTAACAGAGAAATTAACAGAGAAATTAACTGAGAAATTAACTGAGAAATTAACAAAGAAATTAACAAAGAAATTAACAAAGAAATTAACCGAGAAATTAACCGAGAAATTAACCGAGAAATTAACCGATAAATTAACAGAGAAATTAACCGAGAAATTAACCGAGAAATTAACAGCGAAATTAACAGAGAAATTAACACTGAAATTTACAGAGAAATTAACAGAGAAATTAACAGAGAAATTAACAGAGAAATTAACAGAGAAAGTAACAGAGAAATTAACAGAGAAGTTAACTGAGAAATTAACAGAGAAATTAACATAGAAATTATCAGAGAAATTAACAGAGAGATTAACCGAGAAATTAACAGAGAAATTAACAGAGAAATTAACAGAGAAATTAACAGAGAAAGTAACAGAGAAATTAACAGAGAAATTAAAAGAGAAATTAACAGAGAAATTAACAGAGAAATTAACAGAGAAGTTAACTGAGAAATTAACAGAGAAATTAACATAGAAATTAACAGAGAAATTAACAGAGATTAACCGAGAAATTAACAGAGAAATTAACAGAGAAATTAACAGAGAAATTAACAGAGATGAACCGAGAAATTAACAAAGAAATTAACATAGAAATTAACAGAGAAATTAACAGAGAAATTAACAGAGATATTAACAGAGAAATTAACAGAGATTAACAGAGATTAACCGAGAAATTAACAGAGAAATTAACAGAGAAATTAACCGAGAAATTAACAGAGAAATTAACTTAGAAATTAACAGAGAAAGTAACAGAGAAATTAACAGAGAAATTAAAAGAGAAATTAACAGAGAAATTAACAGAGAAATTAACAGAGAAATTAACAGAGAAGTTAACTGAGAAATTAACAGAGAAATTAACATAGAAATTAACAGAGAAATTAACCGAGAGATTAACCGAGAAATTAACAGAGAAATTAACAGAGAAATTAACAGAGAAATTAACAGAGATGGACCGAGAAATTAACAGAGAAATTAACCGAGAAATTAACAGAGAAATTAACAGAGAAAGTAACAGAGAAATTAACAGCGAAATTAACAGAGAAATTAACAGAGAAATTAACAGAGAAATTAACAGAGAAATTAACCGCGAAATTAAAAGTGAAATTAAAAGAGAAAGTAAAAGAAAAATTAACAGAGAAATTAACAGAGAAATTAACAGAGAAATTAACTAAGAAATTAACAGAGAAATTAACATAGAAATTAACAGAGAAATTAACAGAGAAATTAACAGAGAAGTTAACAGAGAAATTAAAAAAGAAATTAACAGAGAAATTAACAGAAAAATTAGCCGAGAAATTAACAGAGAAATTAACCGAGAAATTAACAGAGAAATTAACAGAGAAATTAACAGAGAAATTAACAGAGAAATTAACAGAGAAATTAACAGAGAAATTAACACAGACATTAACAGAGAAATTAACCGAGAAATTAACAGCGAAATTAACCGAGAAATTAACCGAGAAATTAACAGTGAAATTAAAAGAGAAATTAACAGAGAAATTAACAGACACATTAACAGAGAAATTAACAGAGAAATTAACACAGAAATTAACAGAGAAATTAACAGAGAAATTAACAGAAAAATTAAATGAGAAATTAACTGAGAAATTAACAAAGAAATTAACAAAGAAATTAACAAAGAAATTAACCGAGAAATTAACAGCGAAATTAAATGAGAAATTAACAGAGAAATTAACAGGGAAATTAAAAGAGAAATTAATAAAGAAATTAACATAGACATTAACAAAGAAATTAACAGAGAAATTAACAGAGAAATTAAAAGAGAAATTAACAGAGAAATTAACACAGACATTAACAGAGAAACTAACAGAGAAATTAACCGAGAAATTAACAGAGAAATTAACAGAGAAATTAACAGAGAAATTAACAGCGAAATTAACAGAGAAATTAACACAGACATTAACAGAGAAATTAACAGAGAAATTAACCGCGAAATTAAAAGAGAAATTAAAAGAGAAAGTAAAAGAAAAATTAACAGAGAAATTAACAGAGAAATTAACAGAGAAATTAACAGAGAAATTAACAGAGAAATTAACAGAGATATTAACAGAGAAATTAACAGAGTTTAACCGAGAAATTAACAGAGAAATTAACAGAGAAATTAACCGAGAAATTAACAGAGAAATTAACAGAGAAATTAACAGAGAAAGTAACAGAGAAATTAACAGAGAAATTAAAAGAGAAATTAACAGAGAAATTAACAGAGAAATTAACAAAGAAGTTAACTCAGAAATTAACAGGGAAATTAACATAGAAATTAACAGAGAAATTAACCGAGAGATTAACCGAGAAATTAACACAGAAATTAACAGAGAAATTAACAGAGAAATTAACAGAGATGAACCGAGAAATTAACAGAGAAATTAACAGAGAAATTAACAGAGAAATTAACAGGGATATTAACAGAGAAATTAACAGAGATTAACCGAGAAATTAACAGAGAAATTAACAGAGAAATTAACCGAGAAATTAACAGAGAAATTAACAGAGAAATTAACAGAGAAAGTAACAGAGAAATTAACAGAGAAATTAACATAGAAATTAACAGAGAAATTAACCGAGAGATTAACCGAGAAATTAACAGAGAAATTAACAGAGAAATTAACAGAGAAATTAACAGAGATGAACCGAGAAATTAACAAAGAAATTAACAGAGAAATTAACCGAGAAATTAACAGAGAAATTAACAGAGAAAGTAACAGAGAAATTAACAGAGAAATTAACAGAGAAATTAACAAAGAAATTAACAGAGAAATTAACAGAGAAATTAACAGAGAAATTAAGAGAAGTTAACTGAGAAATTAACAGAGAAATTAACATAGAAATTAACAGAGAAATTAACAGAGAGATTAACCGAGAAATTAACAGAGAAATTAACAGAGAAATTAACAGAGAAATTAACAGAGAAATTAACAGACATTAACAGAGAAATTAACCGAGAAATTAACAGCGAAATTAACAAAGAAATTAACCGAGAAATTAACAGTGAAATTAACAGAGAAATTAACCTTGAAATTAACAGAGAAATTAGCCGAGAAATTAACAGAGAAATTAACCGAAAAATTAACAGAGAAATTAACAGAGAAATTAACAGGGAAATTAACAGAGAAGTTAACAGAGAAATTAACATAGAAATTAACATAGAAATTAACATAGAAATTAACAGAGAAATTAACAGAGAAATTAACAGAGAAATTAACAGAGAAATTAACAGGGAAATTAACAGAGAAATTAACAAAGAAATTAACAGAGAAATTAACACAGAAATTAACAAAGAAATTAACAGAGAAATTAAACGCGAAATTAACCGAGAAATTAACAGAGAAATTAAAAGAGAAATTAACAGAGAAATTAACAGACACATTAACAGAGAAATTAACAGAGAAATTAACAGAGAAATTAACAGAGAAATTAACAGAGAAATTAAATGAGAAATTAACAGAGAAATTAACAGAGAAATTAACAGAGAAGTTAACAGAGAAATTAACACTGAAATTAACAGAGAAATTAACAGAGAAATTAACACAGAAATAAACAGAGAAATTAACAGAGAAATTAACCGAGAAATTAACAGAGAAATTAACAGAGAAAGTAACAGAGAAATTAACAGAGAAATTAACAGAGAAATTAACAGAGAAATTAACAGAGAAGTTAACAGAGAAATTAACAAAGAAATTAACAAAGAAATTAACCGAGAAATTTACCGAGAAATTAACCGAGAAATTAACCGAGAAATTAACAGAGAAATTAACCGAGAAATTAACCGAGAAATTAACAGCGAAATTAACAGAGAAATTAATACTGAAATTAACAGAGAAATTAACAGAGAAATTAACACAGAAATAAACAGAGAAATTAACAGAGAAATTAACCGAGAAATTAACAGAGAAATTAACAGAGAAAGTAACAGAAAAATTAACAGAGAAATTAACAGAGAAATTAACAGAGAAATTAACAGAGAAATTAACAGAGAAGTTAACAGAGAAATTAACACAGAAATTAACACAGAAATTAACAGAGAACAGAGAAATTAACCGATAAATTAACCGAGAAATTAACCGAGAAATTAACAGAGAAATTAACAGAGAAATTAACAGAGATGAACCGAGAAATTAACAGAGAAATTAACAGAGAAATTAACCGAGAAATTAACAGAAAAATTAACAGAGAAATTAACAGAGAAAGTAACAGAGAAATTAACAGAGAAATTAACAGAGAAATTAACAGAGAAATTAACAGAGAAATTAACAGAGAAATTAACAGAGAAGTTAACTGAGAAATTAACAGAGAAATTAACATAGAAATTAACAGAGAAATTAACAGAGAGATTAACCGAGAAATTAACAGAGAAATTAACAGAGAAATTAACAGAGAAATTAACAGAGAAATTAACAGAGAAATTAACAAAGAAATTAACAGACATTAACAGAGAAATTAACCGAGAAATTAACAGCGAAATTAACCGAGAAATTAACCGAGAAATTAACAGTGAAATTAACAGAGAAATTAACCTTGAAATTAACAGAGAAATTAGCCGAGAAATTAACAGAGAAATTAACCGAAAAATTAACAGAGAAATTAACAGAGAAATTAACAGGGAAATTAACAGAGAAGTTAACAGAGAAATTAACATAGAAATTAACATAGAAATTAACATAGAAATTAACAGAGAAATTAACAGAGAAATTAACAGAGAAATTAACAGGGAAATTAACAGAGAAATTAACAGAAAAATTAACACAGAAATTAACACAGAAATTAACAAAAAGAAATTAACAGAGAAATTAACAGACACATTAACAGAGAAATTAACAGAGAAATTAACAAAGAAATTAACAGAGAAATTAACAGAGAAATTAACAGAGAAATTAACTGAGAAATTAACTGAGAAATTAACAAAGAAATTAACAAAGAAATTAACAAAGAAATTAACCGAGAAATTAACAGCGAAATTAAATGAGAAATTAACAGAGAAATTAACAGGGAAATTAAAAGAGAAATTAATAAAGAAATTAACATAGACATTAACAGAGAAATTAACAGAGAAATTAACAGAGAAATTAAAAGAGAAATTAACAGAGAAATTAACACAGACATTAACAGAGAAACTAACAGAGAAATTAACCGAGAAATTAACAGAGAAATTAACAGAGAAATTAACAGAGAAATTAACAGAGAAATTAACAGCGAAATTAACATAGAAATTAACAGAGAAATTAACAGAGAAATTAACAGAGAAATTAACCGCGAAATTAAAAGAGAAATTAAAAGAGAAAGTAAAAGAAAAATTAACAAAGAAATTAACAGAGAAATTAACAGAGAAATTAACAGAGAAATTAACAGAGAAATTAACAGAGAAATTAACAGAGAAAGTAACAGAACAATTAACAGAGAAATTAACAGAGAAATTAACAGAGAAATTAACAGAGAAGTTAACAGAGAAATTAACACAGAAATTAACACAGAAATTAACACAGAAATTAACAGAGAACAGAGAAATTAACCGATAAATTAACCGATAAATTAACCGAGAAATTAACCGAGAAATTAACAGAGAAATTAACAGAGAAATTAACAGAGAAATTAACAGAGAAATTAACAGAGAAATTAACCGAGAAATTAACAGCGAAATTAACAGAGAAATTAATACTGAAATTAACAGAGAAATTAACAGAGAAATTAACACAGAAATAAACAGAGAAATTAACAGAGAAATTAACCGAGAAATTAACAGAGAAATTAACAGAGAAAGTAACAGAAAAATTAACAGAGAAATTAACAGAGAAATTAACAGAGAAATTAACAGAGAAATTAACAGAGAAGTTAACAGAGAAATTAACACAGAAATTAACACAGAAATTAACAGAGAACAGAGAAATTAACCGATAAATTAACCGAGAAATTAACCGAGAAATTAACAGAGAAATTAACAGAGATGAACCGAGAAATTAACAGAGAAATTAACAGAGAAATTAACCGAGAAATTAACAGAAAAATTAACAGAGAAATTAACAGAGAAAGTAACAGAGAAATTAACAGAGAAATTAACAGAGAAATTAACAGAGAAATTAACAGAGAAATTAACAAAGAAGTTAACTGAGAAATTAACAGAGAAATTAACATAGAAATTAACAGAGAAATTAACAGAGAGATTAACCGAGAAATTAACAGAGAAGTTAACTGAGAAATTAACAGAGAAATTAACATAGAAATTAACAGAGAAATTAACCGAGAGATTAACCGAGAAATTAACAGAGAAATTAACAGAGAAATTAACAGAGAAATTAACAGAGAAATTAACACACACATTAACAGAGAAATTAACAGCGAAATTAACAGAGAAATTAACCGAGAAATTAATCGAGCAATTAACCGAGAAATTAACAGTGAAATTAACAGTGAAATTAACAGAGAAATTAACAGAGAAATTAACAGAGACATTAACACAGACATTAACAGAGAAATTAACCGAGAAATTAACAGCGAAATTAACAGAGAAATTAACAAAGAAATTAACCGAGAAATTAACCGAGAAATTAACAGAGAAATTAACAGAGAAATTATCAGAGAAATTAACAGCGAAATTAACAGAGAAATTAACACTGAAATTAACAGAGAAATTAACAGAGAAATTAACACAGAAATAAACAGAGAAATTAACAGAGAAATTAACCGAGAAATTAACAGAGAAAGTAACAGAGAAATTAACAGAGATTAACAGAGAAATTAACAGAGAAATTAACAGAGAAATTAACAGAGAAATTAACAGAGAAATTAACAGAGAAATTAACATAGAAATTAACAGAGAAATTAACAGAGAAATTAACACAGACATTAACCGAGAAATTAACCGAGAAATTAACCGAGAAATTAACAGAGAAATTAACAGAGAAAGTAACAGAGAAATTAACAGAGAAATTAACAGAGAAATTAACAGAGAAATTAACAGAGAAATTAACAGAGAAGTTAACTGAGAAATTAACAGAGAAATTAACATAGAAATTAACAGAGAAATTAACAGAGAGATTAACCGAGAAATTAACAGAGAAATTAACAGAGAAATTAACAGAGAAATTAACAGAGAAATTAACAGAGAAATTAACAAAGAAATTAACAGACATTAACAGAGAAATTAACCGAGAAATTAACAGCGAAATTAACCGAGAAATTAACCGAGAAATTAACAGTGAAATTAACAGAGAAATTAACCTTGAAATTAACAGAGAAATTAGCCGAGAAATTAACAGAGAAATTAACCGAAAAATTAACAGAGAAATTAACAGAGAAATTAACAGGGAAATTAACAGAGAAGTTAACAGAGAAATTAACATAGAAATTAACATAGAAATTAACATAGAAATTAACAGAGAAATTAACAGAGAAATTAACAGAGAAATTAACAGAGAAATTAACAGGGAAATTAACAGAGAAATTAACAGAGAAATTAACACAGAAATTAACACAGAAATTAACAAAAAGAAATTAACAGAGAAATTAAAAGCGAGATTAACCGAGAAATTAACCGAGAAATTAAAAGAGAAATTAACAGAGAAATTAACAGACACATTAACAGAGAAATTAACAGAGAAATTAACAAAGAAATTAACAGAGAAATTAACAGAGAAATTAACTGAGAAATTAACTGAGAAATTAACAAAGAAATTAACAAAGAAATTAACAAAGAAATTAACCGAGAAATTAACCGAGAAATTAACCGAGAAATTAACCGATAAATTAACAGAGAAATTAACCGAGAAATTAACCGAGAAATTAACAGCGAAATTAACAGAGAAATTAACACTGAAATTAACAAAGAAATTAACAAAGAAATTAACACAGAAATTAACAGAGAAATTAACAGAGAAATTAAATGAGAAATTAACTGAGAAATTAACAAAGAAATTAACAAAGAAATTAACAAAGAAATTAACCGAGAAATTAACCGAGAAATTAACCGAGAAATTAACAGAGAAATTAACCGAGAAATTAACAGCGAAATTAACAGAGAAATTAACACTGAAATTAACAGAGAAATTAACAGAGAAATTAACACAGAAATAAACAGAGAAATTAACAGAGAAATTAACCGAGAAATTAACAGAGAAATTAACAGAGAAAGTAACAGAGAAATTAACATAGAAATTAACAGAGAAATTAACAGAGAAATTAACAGAGAAATTAACAGAGAAGTTAACAGAGAAATTAACAAAGAAATTAACAAAGAAATTAACCGAGAAATTTACCGAGAAATTAACAGAGAAATTAACAGAGAAATTAACAGAGAAATTAACAGAGAAGTTAACTGAGAAATTAACAGAGAAATTAACATAGAAATTAACAGAGAAATTAACCGAGAGATTAACCGAGAAATTAACAGAGAAATTAACAGAGAAATTAACAGAGAAATTAACAGAGATGAACCGAGAAATTAACAGAGAAATTAACAGAGAAATTAACCGAGAAATTAACAGACACATTAACAGAGAAATTAAAAGAGAAATTAACAGAGAAATTAACAGACACATTAACAGAGAAATTAACAGAGAAATTAACAGAGAAATTAACAGAGAAGTTAACTGAGAAATTAACAGAGAAATTAACTGAGAAATTAACAGAGAAATTAACAGAGAGATTAACCGAGAAATTAACAGAGAAATTAACAGAGAAATTAACAGAGAAATTAACAGAGAAATTAACAGGGAAATTAAAAGAGAAATTAATAAAGAAATTAACATAGACATTAACAGAGAAATTAACAGAGAAATTAACAGAGAAATTAAAAGAGAAATTAACAGAGAAATTAACACAGACATTAACAGAGAAACTAACAGAGAAATTAACCGAGAAATTAACAGAGAAATTAACAGAGAAATTAACAGAGAAATTAACAGCGAAATTAACATAGAAATTAACAGAGAAATTAACAGAGAAATTAACAGAGAAATTAACCGCGAAATTAAAAGAGAAATTAAAAGAGAAAGTAAAAGAAAAATTAACAGAGAAATTAACAGAGAAATTAACAGAGAAATTAACAGCGAAATTAACAGAGAAATTAACAGAGAAATTAACAGAGAAATTAACAGAGAAATTAACAGAGAAATTAACCGCGAAATTAACCGCGAAATTAAAAGAGAAAGTAAAAGAAAAATTAACAGAGAAATTAACACAGAAATTAACAGAGAAATTAACAGAGAAATTAACAGAGAAATTAACAGAGATATTAACAGAGAAATTAACAGAGATTAACCGAGAAATTAACAGAGAAATTAACAGAGAAATTAACCGAGAAATTAACAGAGAAATTAACAGAGAAATTAACAGAGAAAGTAACAGAGAAATTAACAGAGAAATTAAAAGAGAAATTAACAGAGAAATTAACAGAGAAATTAACAAAGAAGTTAACTGAGAAATTAACAGGGAAATTAACATAGAAATTAACAGAGAAATTAACCGAGAGATTAACCGAGAAATTAACAGAGAAATTAACAGAGAAATTAACAGAGAAATTAACAGAGATGAACCGAGAAATTAACAGAGAAATTAACAGAGAAATTAACAGAGAAATTAACAGAGAAATTAACATAGATATTAACAGAGAAATTAACAGAGATTAACCGAGAAATTAACAGAGAAATTAACAGAGAAATTAACCGAGAAATTAACAGAGAAATTAACAGAGAAATTAACAGAGAAAGTAACAGAGAAATTAACAGAGAAATTAAAAGAGAAATTAAAAGAGAAATTAACAGAGAAATTAACAGAGAAATTAACAGAGAAAGTAACAGAAAAATTAACAGAGAAATTAACAGAGAAATTAACAGAGAAATTAACAGAGAAATTAACAGAGAAGTTAACAGAGAAATTAACACAGAAATTAACACAGAAATTAACAGAGAACAGAGAAATTAACCGATAAATTAACCGAGAAATTAACCGAGAAATTAACAGAGAAATTAACAGAGAAATTAACAGAGATGAACCGAGAAATTAACAGAGAAATTAACAGAGAAATTAACCGAGAAATTAACAGAAAAATTAACAGAGAAATTAACAGAGAAAGTAACAGAGAAATTAACAGAGAAATTAACAGAGAAATTAACAGAGAAATTAACAGAGAAATTAACAGAGAAATTAACAGAGAAATTAACAGAGAAGTTAACTGAGAAATTAACAGAGAAATTAACATAGAAATTAACAGAGAAATTAACAGAGAGATTAACCGAGAAATTAACAGAGAAATTAACAGAGAAATTAACAGAGAAATTAACAGAGAAATTAACAGAGAAATTAACAAAGAAATTAACAGACATTAACAGAGAAATTAACCGAGAAATTAACAGCGAAATTAACCGAGAAATTAACCGAGAAATTAACAGTGAAATTAACAGAGAAATTAACCTTGAAATTAACAGAGAAATTAGCCGAAAAATTAACAGAGAAATTAACAGAGAAATTAACAGGGAAATTAACAGAGAAGTTAACAGAGAAATTAACATAGAAATTAACATAGAAATTAACATAGAAATTAACAGAGAAATTAACAGAGAAATTAACAGAGAAATTAACAGAGAAATTAACAGGGAAATTAACAGAGAAATTAACAGAGAAATTAACAGAGAAATTAACACAGAAATTAACAAAAAGAAATTAACAAAGAAATTAAACGCGAGATTAACCGAGAAATTAACCGAGAAATTAAAAGAGAAATTAACAGAGAAATTAACAGACACATTAACAGAGAAATTAACAGAGAAATTAATAAAGAAATTAACAGAGAAATTAACAGAGAAATTAACAGAGAAATTAACTGAGAAATTAACTGAGAAATTAACAAAGAAATTAACAAAGAAATTAACAAAGAAATTAACCGAGAAATTAACCGAGAAATTAACCGAGAAATTAACCGAGAAATTAACCGAGAAATTAACAGCGAAATTAACAGAGAAATTAACACTGAAATTAACAGAGAAATTAACAGAGAAATTAACACAGAAATAAACAGGGAAATTAACATAGAAATTAACAGAGAAATTAACAGAGAAATTAACAGAGAAAGTAACAGAGAAATTAACAGAGAAATTAACAGAGAAATTAACAGAGAAATTAACAGAGAAGTTAACAGACAAATTAACAAAGAAATTAACAAAGAAATTAACCGAGAAATTTACCGAGAAATTAACCGAGAAATTAACCGAGAAATTAACAGAGAAATTAACCGAGAAATTAACCGAGAAATTAACAGCGAAATTAACAGAGAAATTAATACTGAAATTAACAGAGAAATTAACAGAGAAATTAACACAGAAATAAACAGAGAAATTAACAGAGAAATTAACCGAGAAATTAACAGAGAAATTAACAGAGAAAGTAACAGAAAAATTAACAGAGAAATTAACAGAGAAATTAACAGAGAAATTAACAGAGAAGTTAACAGAGAAATTAACACAGAAATTAACACAGAAATTAACACAGAAATTAACAGAGAACAGAGAAATTAACCGATAAATTAACCGAGAAATTAACCGAGAAATTAACAGAGAAATTAACAGAGAAATTAACAGAGAAATTAACAGAGAAATTAACAGAGAAATTAACAGCGAAATTAACAAAGAAATTAACAGAGAAATTAACAGAGAAATTAACAGAGAAATTAACAAATAAATTAACAGAGAAATTAACAGAGAAATTAACAAAGAAATTAACAGAGAAATTAACTAAGAAATTAACAGAGAAATTAACAGAGAAATTAACAGAGAAATTAACATAGAGAAATTAACAGAGAAATTAACAGAGAAGTTAACAGAGAAATTAACAAAGAAATTAACAGAGAAATTAACAGAAAAATTAACAGAGAGATTAGCCGAGAAATTAACAGAGAAATTAACCGAGAAATTAACAGAGAAATTAACAGAGAAATTAACAAAGAAATTAACAGAGAAATTAACAGAGAAATTAACACAGACATTAACAGAGAAATTAACCGAGAAATTAACAGCGAAATTAACAGAGAAATTAACCGAGAAATTAACCGAGAAATTAACAGTGAAATTAAAAGAGAAATTAACAGAGAAATTAACAGTCACATTAACAGAGAAATTAACCTAGAAATTAACAGAGAAATTAACAGAGAAATTAACAGAGAAATTAACTGAGAAATTAATTGAGAAATTAACAAAGAAATTAACAAAGAAATTAACAAAGAAATTAACCGAGAAATTAACAGCGAAATTAAATGAGAAATTAACAGAGAAATTAACAGAGAAATTAACAGGGAAATTAAAAGAGAAATTAATAAAGAAATTAACATAGACATTAACAGAGAAATTAACAGAGAAATTAACAAAGAAATTAAAAGAGAAATTAACAGAGAAATTAACACAGACATTAACAGAGAAACTAACAGAGAAATTAACCGAGAAATTAACAGAGAAATTAACAGAGAAATTAACAGAGGAATTAACAGCGAAATTAACAGAGAAATTAACAGAGAAATTAACAGAGAAATTAACCGCGAAATTAAAAGAGAAATTAAAAGAGAAAGTAAAAGAAAAATTAACAGAGAAATTAACAGAGAAATTAACAGAGAAATTAACAAAGAAATTAACAGAGAAATTAACAGTGATATTAACAGAGAAATTAACAGAGATTAACCGAGAAATTAACAGAGAAATTAACAGAGAAATTAACCGAGAAATTAACAGAGAAATTAACAGAGAAATTAACAGAGAAAGTAACAGAGAAATTAACAGAGAAATTAAAAGAGAAATTAACAGAGAAATTAACCGAGAAATTAACAGCGAAATTAACAGAGAAATTAACACTGAAATTAACAGAGAAATTAACAGAGAAATTAACACAGAAATAAACAGAGAAATTAACAGAGAAATTAACCGAGAAATTAACAGAGAAATTAACAGAGAAAGTAACAGAGAAATTAACATAGAAATTAACAGAGAAATTAACAGAGAAATTAACAGAGAAATTAACAGAGAAGTTAACAGAGAAATTAACAAAGAAATTAACAAAGAAATTAACCGAGAAATTTACCGAGAAATTAACAGAGAAATTAACAGAGAAATTAACAGAGAAATTAACAGAGAAGTTAACTGAGAAATTAACAGAGAAATTAACATAGAAATTAACAGAGAAATTAACCGAGAGATTAACCGAGAAATTAACAGAGAAATTAACAGAGAAATTAACAGAGAAATTAACAGAGATGAACCGAGAAATTAACAGAGAAATTAACAGAGAAATTAACCGAGAAATTAACAGACACATTAACAGAGAAATTAAAAGAGAAATTAACAGAGAAATTAACAGACACATTAACAGAGAAATTAACAGAGAAATTAACAGAGAAATTAACAGAGAAGTTAACTGAGAAATTAACAGAGAAATTAACTGAGAAATTAACAGAGAAATTAACAGAGAGATTAACCGAGAAATTAACAGAGAAATTAACAGAGAAATTAACAGAGAAATTAACAGAGAAATTAACAGGGAAATTAAAAGAGAAATTAATAAAGAAATTAACATAGACATTAACAGAGAAATTAACAGAGAAATTAACAGAGAAATTAAAAGAGAAATTAACAGAGAAATTAACACAGACATTAACAGAGAAACTAACAGAGAAATTAACCGAGAAATTAACAGAGAAATTAACAGAGAAATTAACAGAGAAATTAACAGCGAAATTAACATAGAAATTAACAGTGAAATTAACAGAGAAATTAACAGAGAAATTAACCGCGAAATTAAAAGAGAAATTAAAAGAGAAAGTAAAAGAAAAATTAACAGAGAAATTAACAGAGAAATTAACAGAGAAATTAACAGCGAAATTAACAGAGAAATTAACAGAGAAATTAACAGAGAAATTAACAGAGAAATTAACCGCGAAATTAAAAGAGAAATTAAAAGAGAAAGTAAAAGAAAAATTAACAGAGAAATTAACACAGAAATTAACAGAGAAATTAACAGAGAAATTAACAGAGAAATTAACAGAGATATTAACAGAGAAATTAACAGAGATTAACCGAGAAATTAACAGAGAAATTAACAGAGAAATTAACCGAGAAATTAACAGAGAAATTAACAGAGAAATTAACAGAGAAAGTAACAGAGAAATTAACAGAGAAATTAAAAGAGAAATTAACAGAGAAATTAACAGAGAAATTAACAAAGAAGTTAACTGAGAAATTAACAGGGAAATTAACATAGAAATTAACAGAGAAATTAACCGAGAGATTAACCGAGAAATTAACAAAGAAATTAACAGAGAAATTAACAGAGAAATTAACAGAGATGAACCGAGAAATTAACAGAGAAATTAACAGAGAAATTAACAGAGAAATTAACAGAGAAATTAACATAGATATTAACAGAGAAATTAACAGAGATTAACCGAGAAATTAACAGAGAAATTAACAGAGAAATTAACCGAGAAATTAACAGAGAAATTAACAGAGAAATTAACAGAGAAAGTAACAGAGAAATTAACAGAGAAATTAAAAGAGAAATTAAAAGAGAAATTAACAGAGAAATTAACAGAGAAATTAACAGAGAAAGTAACAGAAAAATTAACAGAGAAATTAACAGAGAAATTAACAGAGAAATTAACAGAGAAATTAACAGAGAAGTTAACAGAGAAATTAACACAGAAATTAACACAGAAATTAACAGAGAACAGAGAAATTAACCGATAAATTAACCGAGAAATTAACCGAGAAATTAACAGAGAAATTAACAGAGAAATTAACAGAGATGAACCGAGAAATTAACAGATAAATTAACAGAGAAATTAACCGAGAAATTAACAGAAAAATTAACAGAGAAATTAACAGAGAAAGTAACAGAGAAATTAACAGAGAAATTAACAGAGAAATTAACAGAGAAATTAACAGAGAAATTAACAGAGAAATTAACAGAGAAATTAACAGAGAAGTTAACTGAGAAATTAACAGAGAAATTAACATAGAAATTAACAGAGAAATTAACAGAGAGATTAACCGAGAAATTAACAGAGAAATTAACAGAGAAATTAACAGAGAAATTAACAGAGAAATTAACAGAGAAATTAACAAAGAAATTAACAGACATTAACAGAGAAATTAACCGAGAAATTAACAGCGAAATTAACCGAGAAATTAACCGAGAAATTAACAGTGAAATTAACAGAGAAATTAACCTTGAAATTAACAGAGAAATTAGCCGAGAAATTAACAGAGAAATTAACCGAAAAATTAACAGAGAAATTAACAGAGAAATTAACAGGGAAATTAACAGAGAAGTTAACAGAGAAATTAACATAGAAATTAACATAGAAATTAACATAGAAATTAACAGAGAAATTAACAGAGAAATTAACAGAGAAATTAACAGAGAAATTAACAGGGAAATTAACAGAGAAATTAACAGAGAAATTAACAGAGAAATTAACACAGAAATTAACAAAAAGAAATTAACAGAGAAATTAAACGCGAGATTAACCGAGAAATTAACCGAGAAATTAAAAGAGAAATTAACAGAGAAATTAACAGACACATTAACAGAGAAATTAACAGAGAAATTAATAAAGAAATTAACAGAGAAATTAACAGAGAAATTAACAGAGAAATTAACTGAGAAATTAACTGAGAAATTAACAAAGAAATTAACAAAGAAATTAACAAAGAAATTAACCGAGAAATTAACCGAGAAATTAACCGAGAAATTAACCGAGAAATTAACCGAGAAATTAACAGCGAAATTAACAGAGAAATTAACACTGAAATTAATAGAGAAATTAACAGAGAAATTAACACAGAAATAAACAGGGAAATTAACATAGAAATTAACAGAGAAATTAACAGAGAAATTAACAGAGAAAGTAACAGAGAAATTAACAGAGAAATTAACAAAGAAATTAACAGAGAAATTAACAGAGAAGTTAACAGACAAATTAACAAAGAAATTAACAAAGAAATTAACCGAGAAATTTACCGAGAAATTAACCGAGAAATTAACCGAGAAATTAACAGAGAAATTAACCGAGAAATTAACAGAGAAATTAACAGCGAAATTAACAGAGAAATTAATACTGAAATTAACAGAGAAATTAACAGAGAAATTAACACAGAAATAAACAGAGAAATTAACAGAGAAATTAACCGAGAAATTAACAGAGAAATTAACAGAGAAAGTAACAGAAAAATTAACAGAGAAATTAACAGAGAAATTAACAGAGAAATTAACAGAGAAGTTAACAGAGAAATTAACACAGAAATTAACACAGAAATTAACACAGAAATTAACAGAGAACAGAGAAATTAACCGATAAATTAACCGAGAAATTAACCGAGAAATTAACAGAGAAATTAACAGAGAAATTAACAGAGAAATTAACAGAGAAATTAACAGAG
Source organism: Lamellibrachia columna (assembly GCA_963662155.1). Taxonomy (NCBI): domain Eukaryota; kingdom Metazoa; phylum Annelida; class Polychaeta; order Sabellida; family Siboglinidae; genus Lamellibrachia; species Lamellibrachia columna. The sequence continues at coordinate 45,134,677 of OY759268.1, read as the reverse complement.
AAATTAACAGCGAAATTAACAAAGAAATTAACAGAGAAATTAACAGAGAAATTAACAGAGAAATTAACGGAGAAATTAACAGAGAAATTAACAGAGAAATTAACAAAGAAATTAACAGAGAAATTAACAGAGAAATTAACAGAGAAATTAACAGAGAAATTAACATAGAGAAATTAACAGAGAAATTAACAGAGAAGTTAACAGAGAAATTAACAAAGAAATTAACAGAGAAATTAACAGAAAAATTAACAGAGAGATTAGCCGAGAAATTAACAGAGAAATTAACCGAGAAATTAACAGAGAAATTAACAGAGAAATTAACAAAGAAATTAACAGAGAAATTAACAGAGAAATTAACACAGACATTAACAGAGAAATTAACCGAGAAATTAACAGCGAAATTAACAGAGAAATTAACCGAGAAATTAACCGAGAAATTAACAGTGAAATTAAAAGAGAAATTAACAGAGAAATTAACAGTCACATTAACAGAGAAATTAACCTAGAAATTAACAGAGAAATTAACAAAGAAATTAACAGAGAAATTAACAGAGAAATTAACTGAGAAATTAATTGAGAAATTAACAAAGAAATTAACAAAGAAATTAACAAAGAAATTAACCGAGAAATTAACAGCGAAATTAAATGAGAAATTAACAGAGAAATTAACAGAGAAATTAACAGGGAAATTAAAAGAGAAATTAATAAAGAAATTAACATAGACATTAACAGAGAAATTAACAGAGAAATTAACAAAGAAATTAAAAGAGAAATTAACAGAGAAATTAACACAGACATTAACAGAGAAACTAACAGAGAAATTAACCGAGAAATTAACAGAGAAATTAACAGAGAAATTAACAGAGGAATTAACAGCGAAATTAACAGAGAAATTAACAGAGAAATTAACAGAGAAATTAACCGCGAAATTAAAAGAGAAATTAAAAGAGAAAGTAAAAGAAAAATTAACAGAGAAATTAACAGAGAAATTAACAGAGAAATTAACAAAGAAATTAACAGAGAAATTAACAGTGATATTAACAGAGAAATTAACAGAGATTAACCGAGAAATTAACAGAGAAATTTACAGAGAAATTAACCGAGAAATTAACAGAGAAATTAACAGAGAAATTAACAGAGAAAGTAACAGAGAAATTAACAGAGAAATTAAAAGAGAAATTAACAGAGAAATTAACAGAGAAATTAACAGAGAAGTTAACTGAGAAATTAACAGAGAAATTAACATAGAAATTAACAGAGAAATTAACCGTGAGATTAACCGAGAAATTAACAGAGAAATTAACAGAGAAATTAACAGAGAAATTAACAGAGAAATTAACAGAGATGAACCGAGAAATTAACAGAGAAATTAACATAGAAATTAACAAAGAAATTAACAGAGATATTAACAGAGATATTAACAGAGAAATTAACCGAGAGATTAACCGAGAAATTAACAGAGAAATTAACCGAGAAATTAACCGAGAAATTAACAAAGAAATTAACAGAGAAATTAACAGAGAAAGTAACATAGAAATTAACAGAGAAATTAAAAGAGAAACTAACAGAGAAATTAACAGAGAAATTAACAGAGAAATTAACAGAGAAGTTAACTGAGAAATTAACAGAGAAATTAACATAGAAATTAACAGAGAAATTAACCGAGAGATTAACCGAGAAATTAACAGAGAAATTAACAGAGAAATTAACAGAGAAATTAACAAAGATGAAACGAGAAATTAACAGAGAAATTAACAGAGAAATTAACCGAGAAATTAACAGAGAAATTAACAGAGAAATTAACAGAGAAATTAACAGAGAAAGTAACAGAGAAATTAACAGAGAAAGTAACAGAGAAATTAACAGAGAAATTAACAGAGAAATTAACAAAGAAATTAACAGAGAAATTAACAGAGAAATTAACAGAGAAATTAAGAGAAGTTAACTGAGAAATTAACAGAGAAATTAACATAGAAATTAACAGAGAAATTAACAGAGAAATTAACAGAGAAATTAACAGAGAAATTAACAGAGAAATTAACAGAGAAATTAACAGACATTAACAGAGAAATTAACCGAGAAATTAACAGCGAAATTAACAAAGAAATTAACCGAGAAATTAACAGTGAAATTAACAGAGAAATTAACCTTGAAATTAACAGAGAAATTAGCCGAGAAATTAACAGAGAAATTAACCGAAAAATTAACAGAGAAATTAACAGAGAAATTAACAGGGAAATTAACAGAGAAGTTAACAGAGAAATTAACATAGAAATTAACATAGAAATTAACATAGAAATTAACAGAGAAATTAACAGAGAAATTAACAGAGAAATTAACAGAGAAATTAACAGGGAAATTAACAGAGAAATTAACAAAGAAATTAACAGAGAAATTAACACAGAAATTAACAAAGAAATTAACAGAGAAATTAAACGCGAAATTAACCGAGAAATTAACAGAGAAATTAAAAGAGAAATTAACAGAGAAATTAACAGACACATTAACAGAGAAATTAACAAAGAAATTAACAGAGAAATTAACAGAGAAATTAACAGAGAAATTAAATGAGAAATTAACAGAGAAATTAACAGAGAAATTAACAGAGAAGTTAACAGAGAAATTAACACTGAAATTAACAGAGAAATTAACAGAGAAATTAACACAGAAATAAACAGAGAAATTAACAGAGAAATTAACCGAGAAATTAACAGAGAAATTAACAGAGAAAGTAACAGAGAAATTAACAGAGAAATTAACAGAGAAATTAACAGAGAAATTAACAGAGAAGTTAACAGAGAAATTAACAAAGAAATTAACAAAGAAATTAACCGAGAAATTTACCGAGAAATTAACCGAGAAATTAACCGAGAAATTAACAGAGAAATTAACCGAGAAATTAACCGAGAAATTAACAGCGAAATTAACAGAGAAATTAATACTGAAATTAACAGAGAAATTAACAGAGAAATTAACACAGAAATAAACAGAGAAATTAACAGAGAAATTAACCGAGAAATTAACAGAGAAATTAACAGAGAAAGTAACAGAAAAATTAACAGAGAAATTAACAGAGAAATTAACAGAGAAATTAACAGAGAAATTAACAGAGAAGTTAACAGAGAAATTAACACAGAAATTAACACAGAAATTAACAGAGAACAGAGAAATTAACCGATAAATTAACCGAGAAATTAACCGAGAAATTAACAGAGAAATTAACAGAGAAATTAACAGAGATGAACCGAGAAATTAACAGAGAAATTAACCGAGAAATTAACCGAGAAATAAACAGAAAAATTAACAGAGAAATTAACAGAGAAAGTAACAGAGAAATTAACAGAGAAATTAACAGAGAAATTAACAGAGAAATTAACAGAGAAATTAACAGAGAAATTAACAGAGAAGTTAACTGAGAAATTAACAGAGAAATTAACATAGAAATTAACAGAGAAATTAACAGAGAGATTAACCGAGAAATTAACAGAGAAATTAACAGAGAAATTAACAGAGAAATTAACAGAGAAATTAACAGAGAAATTAACAAAGAAATTAACAGACATTAACAGAGAAATTAACCGAGAAATTAACAGCGAAATTAACCGAGAAATTAACCGAGAAATTAACAGTGAAATTAACAGAGAAATTAACCTTGAAATTAACAGAGAAATTAGCCGAGAAATTAACAGAGAAATTAACCGAAAAATTAACAGAGAAATTAACAGAGAAATTAACAGGGAAATTAACAAAGAAGTTAACAGAGAAATTAACATAGAAATTAACATAGAAATTAACATAGAAATTAACAGAGAAATTAACAGAGAAATTAACAGAGAAATTAACAGAGAAATTAACAGGGAAATTAACAGAGAAATTAACACAGAAATTAACACAGAAATTAACACAGAAATTAACAAAAAGAAATTAACAGAGAAATTAACAGACACATTAACAGAGAAATTAACAGAGAAATTAACAAAGAAATTAACAGAGAAATTAACAGAGAAATTAACAGAGAAATTAACTGAGAAATTAACTGAGAAATTAACAAAGAAATTAACAAAGAAATTAACAAAGAAATTAACCGAGAAATTAACAGCGAAATTAAATGAGAAATTAACAGAGAAATTAACAGGGAAATTAAAAGAGAAATTAATAAAGAAATTAACATAGACATTAACAGAGAAATTAACAGAGAAATTAACAGAGAAATTAAAAGAGAAATTAACAGAGAAATTAACACAGACATTAACAGAGAAACTAACAGAGAAATTAACCGAGAAATTAACAGAGAAATTAACAGAGAAATTAACAGAGAAATTAACAGCGAAATTAACATAGAAATTAACAGAGAAATTAACAGAGAAATTAACAGAGAAATTAACCGCGAAATTAAAAGAGAAATTAAAAGAGAAAGTAAAAGAAAAATTAACAAAGAAATTAACAGAGAAATTAACAGAGAAATTAACAGAGAAATTAACAGAGAAATTAACAGAGAAAGTAACAGAACAATTAACAGAGAAATTAACAGAGAAATTAACAGAGAAATTAACAGAGAAGTTAACAGAGAAATTAACACATAAATTAACACAGAAATTAACACAGAAATTAACAGAGAACAGTGAAATTAACCGATAAATTAACCGATAAATTAACCGATAAATTAACCGAGAAATTAACCGAGAAATTAACAGAGAAATTAACAGAGAAATTAACAGCGAAATTAACAGAGAAATTAACAGAGAAATTAACAGAGAAATTAACAGAGAAATTAACAGAGAAATTAACAGAGAAATTAACAGAGAAATTAACAGAGAAATTAACAGAGAAATTAACAGAGAAATTAAAAGAGAAATTAACTAAGAAATTAACAGAGAAATTAACAGAGAAATTAACAGAGAAATTAACAGAGAAATTAACACAGAAATTAACAGAGAAATTAACAGAGAAGTTAACAGAGAAATAAACAGAGAAATTAACTAAGAAATTAACAGAGAAATTAACATAGAAATTAACAAAGAAATTAACAGAGAAATTAACAGAGAAGTTAACAGAGAAATTAACAAAGAAATTAACAGAGAAATTAACAGAAAAATTAGCAGAGAAATTAACAGAGAAATTAACCGAGAAATTAACAGAGAAATTAACAGAGAAATTAACAGAGAAATTAACAGAGAAATTAACCGAGAAATTAACACAGACATTAACAGAGAAATTAACCGAGAAATTAACAGCGAAATTAACCGAGAAATTAACCGAGAAATTAACCGAGAAATTAACAATGAAATTAAAAGAGAAATTAACAGAGAATTTAACAGAGAAATTAACAGAGAAATTAACAGAGAAATTAACTGAGAAATTAACTGAGAAATTAACAAAGAAATTAACAAAGAAATTAACAAAGAAATTAACCGAGAAATTAACAGCGAAATTAAATGAGAAATTAACAGAGAAATTAACAGTGAAATTAAAAGAGAAATTAATAAAGAAATTAACATAGACATTAACAGAGAAATTAACAGAGAAATTAACAGAGAAATTAAAAGAGAAATTAACAGAGAAATTAACACAGACATTAACAGAGAAACTAACAGAGAAATTAACCGAGAAATTAACAGAGAAATTAACAGAGAAATTAACAGAGAAATTAACAGCGAAATTAACATAGAAATTAACAGAGAAATTAACAGAGAAATTAACAGAGAAATTAACCGCGAAATTAAAAGAGAAATTAAAAGAGAAAGTAAAAGAAAAATTAACAGAGAAATTAACAGAGAAATTAACAGAGAAATTAACACAGAAATTAACAGAGAAATTAACAGAGAAAGTAACAGAACAATTAACAGAGAAATTAACAGAGAAATTAACAGAGAAATTAACAGAGAAGTTAACAGAGAAATTAACACAGAAATTAACACAGAAATTAACACAGAAATTAACAGAGAACAGAGAAATTAACCGATAAATTAACCGATAAATTAACCGAGAAATTAACCGAGAAATTAACAGAGAAATTAACAGAGAAATTAACAGAGAAATTAACAGCGAAATTAACAGAGAAATTAACAGAGAAATTAACAGAGAAATTAACAGAGAAATTAACAGAGAAATTAACAGAGAAATTAACAGAGAAATTAACAGAGAAATTAACAGAGAAATTAACAGAGAAATTAACTAAGAAATTAACAGAGAAATTAACAGAGAAATTAACAGAGAAATTAACACAGAAATTAACACAGAAATTAACAGAGAAATTAACAGAGAAGTTAACAGAGAAATTAACAAAGAAATTAACAGAGAAATTAACAGAAAAATTAACAGAGAGATTAGCCGAGAAATTAACAGAGAAATTAACAGAGAAATTAACAGAGAAATTAACAGAGAAATTAACAGAGAAATTAACAGAGAAATTAACAGAGAAAGTAACAGAAAAATTAACAGAGAAATTAACAGAGAAATTAACAGAGAAATTAACAGAGAAATTAACAGAGAAGTTAACAGAGAAATTAACACAGAAATTAACACAGAAATTAACAGAGAACAGAGAAATTAACCGATAAATTAACCGAGAAATTAACCGAGAAATTAACAGAGAAATTAACAGAGAAATTAACAGAGATGAACCGAGAAATTAACAGAGAAATTAACAGAGAAATTAACCGAGAAATTAACAGAAAAATTAACAGAGAAATTAACAGAGAAAGTAACAGAGAAATTAACAGAGAAATTAACAGAGAAATTAACAGAGAAATTAACAGAGAAATTAACAGAGAAATTAACAGAGAAATTAACAGAGAAGTTAACTGAGAAATTAACAGAGAAATTAACATAGAAATTAACAGAGAAATTAACCGAGAAATTTACCGAGAAATTAACCGAGAAATTAACCGAGAAATTAACAGAGAAATTAACCGAGAAATTAACCGAGAAATTAACAGCGAAATTAACAGAGAAATTAATACTGAAATTAACAGAGAAATTAACAGAGAAATTAACACAGAAATAAACAGAGAAATTAACAGAGAAATTAACCGAGAAATTAACAGAGAAATTAACAGAGAAAGTAACAGAAAAATTAACAGAGAAATTAACAGAGAAATTAACAGAGAAATTAACAGAGAAATTAACAGAGAAGTTAACAGAGAAATTAACACAGAAATTAACACAGAAATTAACAGAGAACAGAGAAATTAACCGATAAATTAACCGAGAAATTAACCGAGAAATTAACAGAGAAATTAACAGAGAAATTAACAGAGATGAACCGAGAAATTAACAGAGAAATTAACAGAGAAATTAACCGAGAAATTAACCGAGAAATAAACAGAAAAATTAACAGAGAAATTAACAGAGAAAGTAACAGAGAAATTAACAGAGAAATTAACAGAGAAATTAACAGAGAAATTAACAGAGAAATTAACAGAGAAATTAACAGAGAAGTTAACTGAGAAATTAACAGAGAAATTAACATAGAAATTAACAGAGAAATTAACAGAGAGATTAACCGAGAAATTAACAGAGAAATTAACAGAGAAATTAACAGAGAAATTAACAGAGAAATTAACAGAGAAATTAACAAAGAAATTAACAGACATTAACAAAGAAATTAACCGAGAAATTAACAGCGAAATTAACCGAGAAATTAACCGAGAAATTAACAGTGAAATTAACAGAGAAATTAACCTTGAAATTAACAGAGAAATTAGCCGAGAAATTAACAGAGAAATTAACCGAAAAATTAACAGAGAAATTAACAGAGAAATTAACAGGGAAATTAACAAAGAAGTTAACAGAGAAATTAACATAGAAATTAACATAGAAATTAACATAGAAATTAACAGAGAAATTAACAGAGAAATTAACAGAGAAATTAACAGAGAAATTAACAGGGAAATTAACAGAGAAATTAACACAGAAATTAACACAGAAATTAACACAGAAATTAACAAAAAGAAATTAACAGAGAAATTAACAGACACATTAACAGAGAAATTAACAGAGAAATTAACAAAGAAATTAACAGAGAAATTAACAGAGAAATTAACAGAGAAATTAACTGAGAAATTAACTGAGAAATTAACAAAGAAATTAACAAAGAAATTAACAAAGAAATTAACCGAGAAATTAACAGCGAAATTAAATGAGAAATTAACAGAGAAATTAACAGGGAAATTAAAAGAGAAATTAATAAAGAAATTAACATAGACATTAACAGAGAAATTAACAGAGAAATTAACAGAGAAATTAAAAGAGAAATTAACAGAGAAATTAACACAGACATTAACAGAGAAACTAACAGAGAAATTAACCGAGAAATTAACAGAGAAATTAACAGAGAAATTAACAGAGAAATTAACAGCGAAATTAACATAGAAATTAACAGAGAAATTAACAGAGAAATTAACAGAGAAATTAACCGCGAAATTAAAAGAGAAATTAAAAGAGAAAGTAAAAGAAAAATTAACAAAGAAATTAACAAAGAAATTAACAGAGAAATTAACAGAGAAATTAACAGAGAAATTAACAGAGAAAGTAACAGAACAATTAACAGAGAAATTAACAGAGAAATTAACAGAGAAATTAACAGAGAAGTTAACAGAGAAATTAACACAGAAATTAACACAGAAATTAACACAGAAATTAACAGAGAACAGTGAAATTAACCGATAAATTAACCGATAAATTAACCGATAAATTAACCGAGAAATTAACCGAGAAATTAACAGAGAAATTAACAGAGAAATTAACAGCGAAATTAACAGAGAAATTAACAGAGAAATTAACAGAGAAATTAACAGAGAAATTAACAGAGAAATTAACAGAGAAATTAACAGAGAAATTAACAGAGAAATTAACAAAGAAATTAACAGAGAAATTAAAAGAGAAATTAACTAAGAAATTAACAGAGAAATTAACAGAGAAATTAACAGAGAAATTAACAGAGAAGTTAACAGAGAAATAAACAGAGAAATTAACTAAGAAATTAACAGAGAAATTAACATAGAAATTAACAAAGAAATTAACAGAGAAATTAACAGAGAAGTTAACAGAGAAATTAACAAAGAAATTAACAGAGAAATTAACAGAAAAATTAGCAGAGAAATTAACAGAGAAATTAACCGAGAAATTAACAGAGAAATTAACAGAGAAATTAACAGAGAAATTAACAGAGAAATTAACCGAGAAATTAACACAGACATTAACAGAGAAATTAACCGAGAAATTAACAGCGAAATTAACCGAGAAATTAACCGAGAAATTAACCGAGAAATTAACAATGAAATTAAAAGAGAAATTAACAGAGAATTTAACAGAGAAATTAACAGAGAAATTAACAGAGAAATTAACTGAGAAATTAACTGAGAAATTAACAAAGAAATTAACAAAGAAATTAACAAAGAAATTAACCGAGAAATTAACAGCGAAATTAAATGAGAAATTAACAGAGAAATTAACAGTGAAATTAAAAGAGAAATTAATAAAGAAATTAACATAGACATTAACAGAGAAATTAACAGAGAAATTAACAGAGAAATTAAAAGAGAAATTAACAGAGAAATTAACACAGACATTAACAGAGAAACTAACAGAGAAATTAACCGAGAAATTAACAGAGAAATTAACAGAGAAATTAACAGAGAAATTAACAGCGAAATTAACATAGAAATTAACAGAGAAATTAACAGAGAAATTAACAGAGAAATTAACCGCGAAATTATAAGAGAAATTAAAAGAGAAAGTAAAAGAAAAATTAACAGAGAAATTAACAGAGAAATTAACAGAGAAATTAACACAGAAATTAACAGAGAAATTAACAGAGAAAGTAACAGAACAATTAACAGAGAAATTAACAGAGAAATTAACAGAGAAATTAACAGAGAAGTTAACAGAGAAATTAACACAGAAATTAACACAGAAATTAACACAGAAATTAACAGAGAACAGAGAAATTAACCGATAAATTAACCGATAAATTAACCGAGAAATTAACCGAGAAATTAACAGAGAAATTAACAGAGAAATTAACAGAGAAATTAACAGCGAAATTAACAGAGAAATTAACAGAGAAATTAACAGAGAAATTAACAGAGAAATTAACAGAGAAATTAACAGAGAAATTAACAGAGAAATTAACAGAGAAATTAACAGAGAAATTAACAGAGAAATTAACAGAGAAATTAACTAAGAAATTAACAGAGAAATTAACAGAGAAATTAACAGAGAAATTAACAGAGAAATTAACACAGAAATTAACAGAGAAATTAACAGAGAAGTTAACAGAGAAATTAACAAAGAAATTAACAGAGAAATTAACAGAAAAATTAACAGAGAGATTAGCCGAGAAATTAACAGAGAAATTAACAGAGAAATTAACAGAGAAATTAACAGAGAAATTAACAGAGAAATTAACAGAGAAATTAACAGAGAAAGTAACAGAAAAATTAACAGAGAAATTAACAGAGAAATTAACAGAGAAATTAACAGAGAAATTAACAGAGAAGTTAACAGAGAAATTAACACAGAAATTAACACAGAAATTAACAGAGAACAGAGAAATTAACCGATAAATTAACCGAGAAATTAACCGAGAAATTAACAGAGAAATTAACAGAGAAATTAACAGAGATGAACCGAGAAATTAACAGAGAAATTAACAGAGAAATTAACCGAGAAATTAACAGAAAAATTAACAGAGAAATTAACAGAGAAAGTAACAGAGAAATTAACAGAGAAATTAACAGAGAAATTAACAGAGAAATTAACAGAGAAATTAACAGAGAAATTAACAGAGAAATTAACAGAGAAGTTAACTGAGAAATTAACAGAGAAATTAACATAGAAATTAACAGAGAAATTAACAGAGAGATTAACCGAGAAATTAACAGAGAAATTAACAGAGAAATTAACAGAGAAATTAACAGAGAAATTAACAGAGAAATTAACAAAGAAATTAACAGACATTAACAGAGAAATTAACCGAGAAATTAACAGCGAAATTAACCGAGAAATTAACCGAGAAATTAACAGTGAAATTAACAGAGAAATTAACCTTGAAATTAACAGAGAAATTAGCCGAGAAATTAACAGAGAAATTAACCGAAAAATTAACAGAGAAATTAACAGAGAAATTAACAGGGAAATTAACAGAGAAGTTAACAGAGAAATTAACATAGAAATTAACATAGAAATTAACATAGAAATTAACAGAGAAATTAACAGAGAAATTAACAGAGAAATTAACAGAGAAATTAACAGGGAAATTAACAGAGAAATTAACAGAGAAATTAACAGAGAAATTAACACAGAAATTAACAAAAAGAAATTAACAGAGAAATTAAACGCGAGATTAACCGAGAAATTAACCGAGAAATTAAAAGAGAAATTAACAGAGAAATTAACAGACACATTAACAGAGAAATTAACAGAGAAATTAATAAAGAAATTAACAGAGAAATTAACAGAGAAATTAACAGAGAAATTAACTGAGAAATTAACTGAGAAATTAACAAAGAAATTAACAAAGAAATTAACAAAGAAATTAACCGAGAAATTAACCGAGAAATTAACCGAGAAATTAACCGAGAAATTAACCGAGAAATTAACCGAGAAATTAACAGCGAAATTAACAGAGAAATTAACAGAGAAATTAACAGAGAAGTTAACAGACAAATTAACAAAGAAATTAACAAAGAAATTAACCGAGAAATTTACCGAGAAATTAACCGAGAAATTAACCGAGAAATTAATCGAGAAATTAACAGAGAAATTAACTGAGAAATTAACAGAGAAATTAAAAAAGAAATTAACAGAGAAATTAACAGAGATTAACAGAGAAATTAACAGAGAAATTAACAGAGAAATTAACAGAGAAATTAACAGAGAAATTAAGAGAGAAATTAACAGAGAAATTAACAAAGAAATTAACAGAGAAATTAACAGAGAAGTTAACAGAGAAATTAACAAAGAAATTAACAGAGAAATTAACAGAAAAATTAGCAGAGAAATTAACAGAGAAATTAACCGAGAAATTAACAGAGAAATTAACAGAGAAATTAACAGAGAAATTAACAGAGAAATTAACAGAGAAGTTAACTGAGAAATTAACAGAGAAATTAACATAGAAATTAACAGAGAAATTAACAGAGAGATTAACCGAGAAATTAACAGAGAAATTAACAGAGAAATTAACAGAGAAATTAACAGAGAAATTAACAGAGAAATTAACAAAGAAATTAACAGACATTAACAAAGAAATTAACCGAGAAATTAACAGCGAAATTAACCGAGAAATTAACCGAGAAATTAACAGTGAAATTAACAGAGAAATTAACCTTGAAATTAACAGAGAAATTAGCCGAGAAATTAACAGAGAAATTAACCGAAAAATTAACAGAGAAATTAACAGAGAAATTAACAGGGAAATTAACAAAGAAGTTAACAGAGAAATTAACATAGAAATTAACATAGAAATTAACATAGAAATTAACAGAGAAATTAACAGAGAAATTAACAGAGAAATTAACAGAGAAATTAACAGGGAAATTAACAGAGAAATTAACACAGAAATTAACACAGAAATTAACACAGAAATTAACAAAAAGAAATTAACAGAGAAATTAACAGACACATTAACAGAGAAATTAACAGAGAAATTAACAAAGAAATTAACAGAGAAATTAACAGAGAAATTAACAGAGAAATTAACTGAGAAATTAACTGAGAAATTAACAAAGAAATTAACAAAGAAATTAACAAAGAAATTAACCGAGAAATTAACAGCGAAATTAAATGAGAAATTAACAGAGAAATTAACAGGGAAATTAAAAGAGAAATTAATAAAGAAATTAACATAGACATTAACAGAGAAATTAACAGAGAAATTAACAGAGAAATTAAAAGAGAAATTAACAGAGAAATTAACACAGACATTAACAGAGAAACTAACAGAGAAATTAACCGAGAAATTAACAGAGAAATTAACAGAGAAATTAACAGAGAAATTAACAGCGAAATTAACATAGAAATTAACAGAGAAATTAACAGAGAAATTAACAGAGAAATTAACCGCGAAATTAAAAGAGAAATTAAAAGAGAAAGTAAAAGAAAAATTAACAAAGAAATTAACAAAGAAATTAACAGAGAAATTAACAGAGAAATTAACAGAGAAATTAACAGAGAAAGTAACAGAACAATTAACAGAGAAATTAACAGAGAAATTAACAGAGAAATTAACAGAGAAGTTAACAGAGAAATTAACACAGAAATTAACACAGAAATTAACACAGAAATTAACAGAGAACAGTGAAATTAACCGATAAATTAACCGATAAATTAACCGATAAATTAACCGAGAAATTAACCGAGAAATTAACAGAGAAATTAACAGAGAAATTAACAGCGAAATTAACAGAGAAATTAACAGAGAAATTAACAGAGAAATTAACAGAGAAATTAACAGAGAAATTAACAGAGAAATTAACAGAGAAATTAACAGAGAAATTAACAAAGAAATTAACAGAGAAATTAAAAGAGAAATTAACTAAGAAATTAACAGAGAAATTAACAGAGAAATTAACAGAGAAATTAACAGAGAAGTTAACAGAGAAATAAACAGAGAAATTAACTAAGAAATTAACAGAGAAATTAACATAGAAATTAACAAAGAAATTAACAGAGAAATTAACAGAGAAGTTAACAGAGAAATTAACAAAGAAATTAACAGAGAAATTAACAGAAAAATTAGCAGAGAAATTAACAGAGAAATTAACCGAGAAATTAACAGAGAAATTAACAGAGAAATTAACAGAGAAATTAACAGAGAAATTAACCGAGAAATTAACACAGACATTAACAGAGAAATTAACCGAGAAATTAACAGCGAAATTAACCGAGAAATTAACCGAGAAATTAACCGAGAAATTAACAATGAAATTAAAAGAGAAATTAACAGAGAATTTAACAGAGAAATTAACAGAGAAATTAACAGAGAAATTAACTGAGAAATTAACTGAGAAATTAACAAAGAAATTAACAAAGAAATTAACAAAGAAATTAACCGAGAAATTAACAGCGAAATTAAATGAGAAATTAACAGAGAAATTAACAGTGAAATTAAAAGAGAAATTAATAAAGAAATTAACATAGACATTAACAGAGAAATTAACAGAGAAATTAACAGAGAAATTAAAAGAGAAATTAACAGAGAAATTAACACAGACATTAACAGAGAAACTAACAGAGAAATTAACCGAGAAATTAACAGAGAAATTAACAGAGAAATTAACAGAGAAATTAACAGCGAAATTAACATAGAAATTAACAGAGAAATTAACAGAGAAATTAACAGAGAAATTAACCGCGAAATTATAAGAGAAATTAAAAGAGAAAGTAAAAGAAAAATTAACAGAGAAATTAACAGAGAAATTAACAGAGAAATTAACACAGAAATTAACAGAGAAATTAACAGAGAAAGTAACAGAACAATTAACAGAGAAATTAACAGAGAAATTAACAGAGAAATTAACAGAGAAGTTAACAGAGAAATTAACACAGAAATTAACACAGAAATTAACACAGAAATTAACAGAGAACAGAGAAATTAACCGATAAATTAACCGATAAATTAACCGAGAAATTAACCGAGAAATTAACAGAGAAATTAACAGAGAAATTAACAGAGAAATTAACAGCGAAATTAACAGAGAAATTAACAGAGAAATTAACAGAGAAATTAACAGAGAAATTAACAGAGAAATTAACAGAGAAATTAACAGAGAAATTAACAGAGAAATTAACAGAGAAATTAACAGAGAAATTAACAGAGAAATTAACTAAGAAATTAACAGAGAAATTAACAGAGAAATTAACAGAGAAATTAACAGAGAAATTAACACAGAAATTAACAGAGAAATTAACAGAGAAGTTAACAGAGAAATTAACAAAGAAATTAACAGAGAAATTAACAGAAAAATTAACAGAGAGATTAGCCGAGAAATTAACAGAGAAATTAACAGAGAAATTAACAGAGAAATTAACAGAGAAATTAACAGAGAAATTAACAGAGAAATTAACAGAGAAAGTAACAGAAAAATTAACAGAGAAATTAACAGAGAAATTAACAGAGAAATTAACAGAGAAATTAACAGAGAAGTTAACAGAGAAATTAACACAGAAATTAACACAGAAATTAACAGAGAACAGAGAAATTAACCGATAAATTAACCGAGAAATTAACCGAGAAATTAACAGAGAAATTAACAGAGAAATTAACAGAGATGAACCGAGAAATTAACAGAGAAATTAACAGAGAAATTAACCGAGAAATTAACAGAAAAATTAACAGAGAAATTAACAGAGAAAGTAACAGAGAAATTAACAGAGAAATTAACAGAGAAATTAACAGAGAAATTAACAGAGAAATTAACAGAGAAATTAACAGAGAAATTAACAGAGAAGTTAACTGAGAAATTAACAGAGAAATTAACATAGAAATTAACAGAGAAATTAACAGAGAGATTAACCGAGAAATTAACAGAGAAATTAACAGAGAAATTAACAGAGAAATTAACAGAGAAATTAACAGAGAAATTAACAAAGAAATTAACAGACATTAACAGAGAAATTAACCGAGAAATTAACAGCGAAATTAACCGAGAAATTAACCGAGAAATTAACAGTGAAATTAACAGAGAAATTAACCTTGAAATTAACAGAGAAATTAGCCGAGAAATTAACAGAGAAATTAACCGAAAAATTAACAGAGAAATTAACAGAGAAATTAACAGGGAAATTAACAGAGAAGTTAACAGAGAAATTAACATAGAAATTAACATAGAAATTAACATAGAAATTAACAGAGAAATTAACAGAGAAATTAACAGAGAAATTAACAGAGAAATTAACAGGGAAATTAACAGAGAAATTAACAGAGAAATTAACAGAGAAATTAACACAGAAATTAACAAAAAGAAATTAACAGAGAAATTAAACGCGAGATTAACCGAGAAATTAACCGAGAAATTAAAAGAGAAATTAACAGAGAAATTAACAGACACATTAACAGAGAAATTAACAGAGAAATTAATAAAGAAATTAACAGAGAAATTAACAGAGAAATTAACAGAGAAATTAACTGAGAAATTAACTGAGAAATTAACAAAGAAATTAACAAAGAAATTAACAAAGAAATTAACCGAGAAATTAACCGAGAAATTAACCGAGAAATTAACCGAGAAATTAACCGAGAAATTAACCGAGAAATTAACAGCGAAATTAACAGAGAAATTAACAGAGAAATTAACAGAGAAGTTAACAGACAAATTAACAAAGAAATTAACAAAGAAATTAACCGAGAAATTTACCGAGAAATTAACCGAGAAATTAACCGAGAAATTAACAGAGAAATTAACCGAGAAATTAACCGAGAAATTAACAGCGAAATTAACAGAGAAATTAATACTGAAATTAACAGAGAAATTAACAGAGAAATTAACACAGAAATAAACAGAGAAATTAACAGAGAAATTAACCGAGAAATTAACAGAGAAATTAACAAAGAATGTAACAGAAAAATTAACACAGACATTAACAGAGAAACTAACAGAGAAATTAACCGAGAAATTAACAGAGAAATTAACAGAGAAATTAACAGAGAAATTAACAGCGAAATTAACATAGAAATTAACAGAGAAATTAACAGAGAAATTAACAGAGAAATTAACCGCGAAATTAAAAGAGAAATTAAAAGAGAAAGTAAAAGAAAAATTAACAGAGAAATTAACAGAGAAATTAACAGAGAAATTAACACAGAAATTAACAGAGAAATTAACAGAGAAAGTAACAGAACAATTAACAGAGAAATTAACAGAGAAATTAACAGAGAAATTAACAGAGAAGTTAACAGAGAAATTAACACAGAAATTAACACAGAAATTAACACAGAAATTAACAGAGAACAGAGAAATTAACCGATAAATTAACCGATAAATTAACCGAGAAATTAACCGAGAAATTAACAGAGAAATTAACAGAGAAATTAACAGAGAAATTAACAGCGAAATTAACAGAGAAATTAACAGAGAAATTAACAGAGAAATTAACAGAGAAATTAACAGAGAAATTAACAGAGAAATTAACAGAGAAATTAACAGAGAAATTAACAGAGAAATTAACAGAGAAATTAACTGAGAAATTAACAGAGAAATTAACAGAGAAATTAACAGAGAAATTAACAGAGAAATTAACACAGAAATTAACAGAGAAATTAACAGAGAAGTTAACAGAGAAATTAACAAAGAAATTAACAGAGAAATTAACAGAAAAATTAACAGAGAGATTAGCCGAGAAATTAACAGAGAAATTAACAGAGAAATTAACAGAGAAATTAACAGAGAAATTAACAGAGAAATTAACAGAGAAATTAACAGAGAAAGTAACAGAAAAATTAACAGAGAAATTAACAGAGAAATTAACAGAGAAATTAACAGAGAAATTAACAGAGAAGTTAACAGAGAAATTAACACAGAAATTAACACAGAAATTAACAGAGAACAGAGAAATTAACCGATAAATTAACCGAGAAATTAACCGAGAAATTAACAGAGAAATTAACAGAGAAATTAACAGAGATGAACCGAGAAATTAACCGAGAAATTAACAGAGAAATTAACCGAGAAATTAACAGAAAAATTAACAGAGAAATTAACAGAGAAAGTAACAGAGAAATTAACAGAGAAATTAACAGAGAAATTAACAGAGAAATTAACAGAGAAATTAACAGAGAAATTAACAGAGAAATTAACAGAGAAGTTAACTGAGAAATTAACAGAGAAATTAACATAGAAATTAACAGAGAAATTAACAGAGAGATTAACCGAGAAATTAACAGAGAAATTAACAGAGAAATTAACAGAGAAATTAACAGAGAAATTAACAGAGAAATTAACAAAGAAATTAACAGACATTAACAGAGAAATTAACCGAGAAATTAACAGCGAAATTAACCGAGAAATTAACCGAGAAATTAACAGTGAAATTAACAGAGAAATTAACCTTGAAATTAACAGAGAAATTAGCCGAGAAATTAACAGAGAAATTAACCGAAAAATTAACAGAGAAATTAACAGAGAAATTAACAGGGAAATTAACAGAGAAGTTAACAGAGAAATTAACATAGAAATTAACATAGAAATTAACATAGAAATTAACAGAGAAATTAACAGAGAAATTAACAGAGAAATTAACAGAGAAATTAACAGGGAAATTAACAGAGAAATTAACATAGAAATTAACAGAGAAATTAACAGAGAAATTAACAGAGAAATTAACAGAGAAATTAACAGAGAAATTAACAGAGAAATTAACAGACATTAACAGAGAAATTAACCGAGAAATTAACAGCGAAATTAACAAAGAAATTAACCGAGAAATTAACAGTGAAATTAACAGAGAAATTAACCTTGAAATTAACAGAGAAATTAGCCGAGAAATTAACAGAGAAATTAACCGAAAAATTAACAGAGAAATTAACAGAGAAATTAACAGGGAAATTAACAGAGAAGTTAACAGAGAAATTAACATAGAAATTAACATAGAAATTAACATAGAAATTAACAGAGAAATTAACAGAGAAATTAACAGAGAAATTAACAGAGAAATTAACAGGGAAATTAACAGAGAAATTAACAAAGAAATTAACAGAGAAATTAACACAGAAATTAACAAAGAAATTAACAGAGAAATTAAACGCGAAATTAACCGAGAAATTAACAGAGAAATTAAAAGAGAAATTAACAGAGAAATTAACAGACACATTAACAGAGAAATTAACAAAGAAATTAACAGAGAAATTAACAGAGAAATTAACAGAGAAATTAAATGAGAAATTAACAGAGAAATTAACAGAGAAATTAACAGAGAAGTTAACAGAGAAATTAACACTGAAATTAACAGAGAAATTAACAGAGAAATTAACACAGAAATAAACAGAGAAATTAACAGAGAAATTAACCGAGAAATTAACAGAGAAATTAACAGAGAAAGTAACAGAGAAATTAACAGAGAAATTAACAGAGAAATTAACAGAGAAATTAACAGAGAAGTTAACAGAGAAATTAACAAAGAAATTAACAAAGAAATTAACCGAGAAATTTACCGAGAAATTAACCGAGAAATTAACCGAGAAATTAACAGAGAAATTAACCGAGAAATTAACCGAGAAATTAACAGCGAAATTAACAGAGAAATTAATACTGAAATTAACAGAGAAATTAACAGAGAAATTAACACAGAAATAAACAGAGAAATTAACAGAGAAATTAACCGAGAAATTAACAGAGAAATTAACAGAGAAAGTAACAGAAAAATTAACAGAGAAATTAACAGAGAAATTAACAGAGAAATTAACAGAGAAATTAACAGAGAAGTTAACAGAGAAATTAACACAGAAATTAACACAGAAATTAACAGAGAACAGAGAAATTAACCGATAAATTAACCGAGAAATTAACCGAGAAATTAACAGAGAAATTAACAGAGAAATTAACAGAGATGAACCGAGAAATTAACAGAGAAATTAACCGAGAAATTAACCGAGAAATAAACAGAAAAATTAACAGAGAAATTAACAGAGAAAGTAACAGAGAAATTAACAGAGAAATTAACAGAGAAATTAACAGAGAAATTAACAGAGAAATTAACAGAGAAATTAACAGAGAAGTTAACTGAGAAATTAACAGAGAAATTAACATAGAAATTAACAGAGAAATTAACAGAGAGATTAACCGAGAAATTAACAGAGAAATTAACAGAGAAATTAACAGAGAAATTAACAGAGAAATTAACAGAGAAATTAACAAAGAAATTAACAGACATTAACAGAGAAATTAACCGAGAAATTAACAGCGAAATTAACCGAGAAATTAACCGAGAAATTAACAGTGAAATTAACAGAGAAATTAACCTTGAAATTAACAGAGAAATTAGCCGAGAAATTAACAGAGAAATTAACCGAAAAATTAACAGAGAAATTAACAGAGAAATTAACAGGGAAATTAACAAAGAAGTTAACAGAGAAATTAACATAGAAATTAACATAGAAATTAACATAGAAATTAACAGAGAAATTAACAGAGAAATTAACAGAGAAATTAACAGAGAAATTAACAGGGAAATTAACAGAGAAATTAACACAGAAATTAACACAGAAATTAACACAGAAATTAACAAAAAGAAATTAACAGAGAAATTAACAGACACATTAACAGAGAAATTAACAGAGAAATTAACAAAGAAATTAACAGAGAAATTAACAGAGAAATTAACAGAGAAATTAACTGAGAAATTAACTGAGAAATTAACAAAGAAATTAACAAAGAAATTAACAAAGAAATTAACCGAGAAATTAACAGCGAAATTAAATGAGAAATTAACAGAGAAATTAACAGGGAAATTAAAAGAGAAATTAATAAAGAAATTAACATAGACATTAACAGAGAAATTAACAGAGAAATTAACAGAGAAATTAAAAGAGAAATTAACAGAGAAATTAACACAGACATTAACAGAGAAACTAACAGAGAAATTAACCGAGAAATTAACAGAGAAATTAACAGAGAAATTAACAGAGAAATTAACAGCGAAATTAACATAGAAATTAACAGAGAAATTAACAGAGAAATTAACAGAGAAATTAACCGCGAAATTAAAAGAGAAATTAAAAGAGAAAGTAAAAGAAAAATTAACAAAGAAATTAACAGAGAAATTAACAGAGAAATTAACAGAGAAATTAACAGAGAAATTAACAGAGAAAGTAACAGAACAATTAACAGAGAAATTAACAGAGAAATTAACAGAGAAATTAACAGAGAAGTTAACAGAGAAATTAACACATAAATTAACACAGAAATTAACACAGAAATTAACAGAGAACAGTGAAATTAACCGATAAATTAACCGATAAATTAACCGATAAATTAACCGAGAAATTAACCGAGAAATTAACAGAGAAATTAACAGAGAAATTAACAGCGAAATTAACAGAGAAATTAACAGAGAAATTAACAGAGAAATTAACAGAGAAATTAACAGAGAAATTAACAGAGAAATTAACAGAGAAATTAACAGAGAAATTAACAGAGAAATTAACAGAGAAATTAAAAGAGAAATTAACTAAGAAATTAACAGAGAAATTAACAGAGAAATTAACAGAGAAATTAACAGAGAAATTAACACAGAAATTAACAGAGAAATTAACAGAGAAGTTAACAGAGAAATAAACAGAGAAATTAACTAAGAAATTAACAGAGAAATTAACATAGAAATTAACAAAGAAATTAACAGAGAAATTAACAGAGAAGTTAACAGAGAAATTAACAAAGAAATTAACAGAGAAATTAACAGAAAAATTAGCAGAGAAATTAACAGAGAAATTAACCGAGAAATTAACAGAGAAATTAACAGAGAAATTAACAGAGAAATTAACAGAGAAATTAACCGAGAAATTAACACAGACATTAACAGAGAAATTAACCGAGAAATTAACAGCGAAATTAACCGAGAAATTAACCGAGAAATTAACCGAGAAATTAACAATGAAATTAAAAGAGAAATTAACAGAGAATTTAACAGAGAAATTAACAGAGAAATTAACAGAGAAATTAACTGAGAAATTAACTGAGAAATTAACAAAGAAATTAACAAAGAAATTAACAAAGAAATTAACCGAGAAATTAACAGCGAAATTAAATGAGAAATTAACAGAGAAATTAACAGTGAAATTAAAAGAGAAATTAATAAAGAAATTAACATAGACATTAACAGAGAAATTAACAGAGAAATTAACAGAGAAATTAAAAGAGAAATTAACAGAGAAATTAACACAGACATTAACAGAGAAACTAACAGAGAAATTAACCGAGAAATTAACAGAGAAATTAACAGAGAAATTAACAGAGAAATTAACAGCGAAATTAACATAGAAATTAACAGAGAAATTAACAGAGAAATTAACAGAGAAATTAACCGCGAAATTAAAAGAGAAATTAAAAGAGAAAGTAAAAGAAAAATTAACAGAGAAATTAACAGAGAAATTAACAGAGAAATTAACACAGAAATTAACAGAGAAATTAACAGAGAAAGTAACAGAACAATTAACAGAGAAATTAACAGAGAAATTAACAGAGAAATTAACAGAGAAGTTAACAGAGAAATTAACACAGAAATTAACACAGAAATTAACACAGAAATTAACAGAGAACAGAGAAATTAACCGATAAATTAACCGATAAATTAACCGAGAAATTAACCGAGAAATTAACAGAGAAATTAACAGAGAAATTAACAGAGAAATTAACAGCGAAATTAACAGAGAAATTAACAGAGAAATTAACAGAGAAATTAACAGAGAAATTAACAGAGAAATTAACAGAGAAATTAACAGAGAAATTAACAGAGAAATTAACAGAGAAATTAACAGAGAAATTAACAGAGAAATTAACTAAGAAATTAACAGAGAAATTAACAGAGAAATTAACAGAGAAATTAACACAGAAATTAACACAGAAATTAACAGAGAAATTAACAGAGAAGTTAACAGAGAAATTAACAAAGAAATTAACAGAGAAATTAACAGAAAAATTAACAGAGAGATTAGCCGAGAAATTAACAGAGAAATTAACAGAGAAATTAACAGAGAAATTAACAGAGAAATTAACAGAGAAATTAACAGAGAAATTAACAGAGAAAGTAACAGAAAAATTAACAGAGAAATTAACAGAGAAATTAACAGAGAAATTAACAGAGAAATTAACAGAGAAGTTAACAGAGAAATTAACACAGAAATTAACACAGAAATTAACAGAGAACAGAGAAATTAACCGATAAATTAACCGAGAAATTAACCGAGAAATTAACAGAGAAATTAACAGAGAAATTAACAGAGATGAACCGAGAAATTAACAGAGAAATTAACAGAGAAATTAACCGAGAAATTAACAGAAAAATTAACAGAGAAATTAACAGAGAAAGTAACAGAGAAATTAACAGAGAAATTAACAGAGAAATTAACAGAGAAATTAACAGAGAAATTAACAGAGAAATTAACAGAGAAATTAACAGAGAAGTTAACTGAGAAATTAACAGAGAAATTAACATAGAAATTAACAGAGAAATTAACCGAGAAATTTACCGAGAAATTAACCGAGAAATTAACCGAGAAATTAACAGAGAAATTAACCGAGAAATTAACCGAGAAATTAACAGCGAAATTAACAGAGAAATTAATACTGAAATTAACAGAGAAATTAACAGAGAAATTAACACAGAAATAAACAGAGAAATTAACAGAGAAATTAACCGAGAAATTAACAGAGAAATTAACAGAGAAAGTAACAGAAAAATTAACAGAGAAATTAACAGAGAAATTAACAGAGAAATTAACAGAGAAATTAACAGAGAAGTTAACAGAGAAATTAACACAGAAATTAACACAGAAATTAACAGAGAACAGAGAAATTAACCGATAAATTAACCGAGAAATTAACCGAGAAATTAACAGAGAAATTAACAGAGAAATTAACAGAGATGAACCGAGAAATTAACAGAGAAATTAACAGAGAAATTAACCGAGAAATTAACCGAGAAATAAACAGAAAAATTAACAGAGAAATTAACAGAGAAAGTAACAGAGAAATTAACAGAGAAATTAACAGAGAAATTAACAGAGAAATTAACAGAGAAATTAACAGAGAAATTAACAGAGAAGTTAACTGAGAAATTAACAGAGAAATTAACATAGAAATTAACAGAGAAATTAACAGAGAGATTAACCGAGAAATTAACAGAGAAATTAACAGAGAAATTAACAGAGAAATTAACAGAGAAATTAACAGAGAAATTAACAAAGAAATTAACAGACATTAACAGAGAAATTAACCGAGAAATTAACAGCGAAATTAACCGAGAAATTAACCGAGAAATTAACAGTGAAATTAACAGAGAAATTAACCTTGAAATTAACAGAGAAATTAGCCGAGAAATTAACAGAGAAATTAACCGAAAAATTAACAGAGAAATTAACAGAGAAATTAACAGGGAAATTAACAAAGAAGTTAACAGAGAAATTAACATAGAAATTAACATAGAAATTAACATAGAAATTAACAGAGAAATTAACAGAGAAATTAACAGAGAAATTAACAGAGAAATTAACAGGGAAATTAACAGAGAAATTAACACAGAAATTAACACAGAAATTAACACAGAAATTAACAAAAAGAAATTAACAGAGAAATTAACAGACACATTAACAGAGAAATTAACAGAGAAATTAACAAAGAAATTAACAGAGAAATTAACAGAGAAATTAACAGAGAAATTAACTGAGAAATTAACTGAGAAATTAACAAAGAAATTAACAAAGAAATTAACAAAGAAATTAACCGAGAAATTAACAGCGAAATTAAATGAGAAATTAACAGAGAAATTAACAGGGAAATTAAAAGAGAAATTAATAAAGAAATTAACATAGACATTAACAGAGAAATTAACAGAGAAATTAACAGAGAAATTAAAAGAGAAATTAACAGAGAAATTAACACAGACATTAACAGAGAAACTAACAGAGAAATTAACCGAGAAATTAACAGAGAAATTAACAGAGAAATTAACAGAGAAATTAACAGCGAAATTAACATAGAAATTAACAGAGAAATTAACAGAGAAATTAACAGAGAAATTAACCGCGAAATTAAAAGAGAAATTAAAAGAGAAAGTAAAAGAAAAATTAACAAAGAAATTAACAAAGAAATTAACAGAGAAATTAACAGAGAAATTAACAGAGAAATTAACAGAGAAAGTAACAGAACAATTAACAGAGAAATTAACAGAGAAATTAACAGAGAAATTAACAGAGAAGTTAACAGAGAAATTAACACAGAAATTAACACAGAAATTAACACAGAAATTAACAGAGAACAGTGAAATTAACCGATAAATTA
The DNA here is from genome assembly GCA_963662155.1 of Lamellibrachia columna. Lineage (NCBI taxonomy): Eukaryota > Metazoa > Annelida > Polychaeta > Sabellida > Siboglinidae > Lamellibrachia > Lamellibrachia columna. The sequence continues at coordinate 45,109,682 of OY759268.1, read as the reverse complement.
ACCGATAAATTAACCGATAAATTAACCGAGAAATTAACCGAGAAATTAACAGAGAAATTAACAGAGAAATTAACAGCGAAATTAACAGAGAAATTAACAGAGAAATTAACAGAGAAATTAACAGAGAAATTAACAGAGAAATTAACAGAGAAATTAACAGAGAAATTAACAGAGAAATTAACAAAGAAATTAACAGAGAAATTAAAAGAGAAATTAACTAAGAAATTAACAGAGAAATTAACAGAGAAATTAACAGAGAAATTAACAGAGAAATTAACACAGAAATTAACAGAGAAATTAACAGAGAAGTTAACAGAGAAATAAACAGAGAAATTAACTAAGAAATTAACAGAGAAATTAACATAGAAATTAACAAAGAAATTAACAGAGAAATTAACAGAGAAGTTAACAGAGAAATTAACAAAGAAATTAACAGAGAAATTAACAGAAAAATTAGCAGAGAAATTAACAGAGAAATTAACCGAGAAATTAACAGAGAAATTAACAGAGAAATTAACAGAGAAATTAACAGAGAAATTAACCGAGAAATTAACACAGACATTAACAGAGAAATTAACCGAGAAATTAACAGCGAAATTAACCGAGAAATTAACCGAGAAATTAACCGAGAAATTAACAATGAAATTAAAAGAGAAATTAACAGAGAATTTAACAGAGAAATTAACAGAGAAATTAACAGAGAAATTAACTGAGAAATTAACTGAGAAATTAACAAAGAAATTAACAAAGAAATTAACAAAGAAATTAACCGAGAAATTAACAGCGAAATTAAATGAGAAATTAACAGAGAAATTAACAGTGAAATTAAAAGAGAAATTAATAAAGAAATTAACATAGACATTAACAGAGAAATTAACAGAGAAATTAACAGAGAAATTAAAAGAGAAATTAACAGAGAAATTAACACAGACATTAACAGAGAAACTAACAGAGAAATTAACCGAGAAATTAACAGAGAAATTAACAGAGAAATTAACAGAGAAATTAACAGCGAAATTAACATAGAAATTAACAGAGAAATTAACAGAGAAATTAACAGAGAAATTAACCGCGAAATTAAAAGAGAAATTAAAAGAGAAAGTAAAAGAAAAATTAACAGAGAAATTAACAGAGAAATTAACAGAGAAATTAACACAGAAATTAACAGAGAAATTAACAGAGAAAGTAACAGAACAATTAACAGAGAAATTAACAGAGAAATTAACAGAGAAATTAACAGAGAAGTTAACAGAGAAATTAACACAGAAATTAACACAGAAATTAACACAGAAATTAACAGAGAACAGAGAAATTAACCGATAAATTAACCGATAAATTAACCGAGAAATTAACCGAGAAATTAACAGAGAAATTAACAGAGAAATTAACAGAGAAATTAACAGCGAAATTAACAGAGAAATTAACAGAGAAATTAACAGAGAAATTAACAGAGAAATTAACAGAGAAATTAACAGAGAAATTAACAGAGAAATTAACAGAGAAATTAACAGAGAAATTAACAGAGAAATTAACAGAGAAATTAACTAAGAAATTAACAGAGAAATTAACAGAGAAATTAACAGAGAAATTAACAGAGAAATTAACACAGAAATTAACAGAGAAATTAACAGAGAAGTTAACAGAGAAATTAACAAAGAAATTAACAGAGAAATTAACAGAAAAATTAACAGAGAGATTAGCCGAGAAATTAACAGAGAAATTAACAGAGAAATTAACAGAGAAATTAACAGAGAAATTAACAGAGAAATTAACAGAGAAATTAACAGAGAAAGTAACAGAAAAATTAACAGAGAAATTAACAGAGAAATTAACAGAGAAATTAACAGAGAAATTAACAGAGAAGTTAACAGAGAAATTAACACAGAAATTAACACAGAAATTAACAGAGAACAGAGAAATTAACCGATAAATTAACCGAGAAATTAACCGAGAAATTAACAGAGAAATTAACAGAGAAATTAACAGAGATGAACCGAGAAATTAACAGAGAAATTAACAGAGAAATTAACCGAGAAATTAACAGAAAAATTAACAGAGAAATTAACAGAGAAAGTAACAGAGAAATTAACAAAGAAATTAACAGAGAAATTAACAGAGAAATTAACAGAGAAATTAACAGAGAAATTAACAGAGAAATTAACAGAGAAGTTAACTGAGAAATTAACAGAGAAATTAACATAGAAATTAACAGAGAAATTAACAGAGAGATTAACCGAGAAATTAACAGAGAAATTAACAGAGAAATTAACAGAGAAATTAACAGAGAAATTAACAGAGAAATTAACAAAGAAATTAACAGACATTAACAGAGAAATTAACCGAGAAATTAACAGCGAAATTAACCGAGAAATTAACCGAGAAATTAACAGTGAAATTAACAGAGAAATTAACCTTGAAATTAACAGAGAAATTAGCCGAGAAATTAACAGAGAAATTAACCGAAAAATTAACAGAGAAATTAACAGAGAAATTAACAGGGAAATTAACAGAGAAGTTAACAGAGAAATTAACATAGAAATTAACATAGAAATTAACATAGAAATTAACAGAGAAATTAACAGAGAAATTAACAGAGAAATTAACAGAGAAATTAACAGGGAAATTAACAGAGAAATTAACAGAGAAATTAACAGAGAAATTAACACAGAAATTAACAAAAAGAAATTAACAGAGAAATTAAACGCGAGATTAACCGAGAAATTAACCGAGAAATTAAAAGAGAAATTAACAGAGAAATTAACAGACACATTAACAGAGAAATTAACAGAGAAATTAATAAAGAAATTAACAGAGAAATTAACAGAGAAATTAACAGAGAAATTAACTGAGAAATTAACTGAGAAATTAACAAAGAAATTAACAAAGAAATTAACAAAGAAATTAACCGAGAAATTAACCGAGAAATTAACCGAGAAATTAACCGAGAAATTAACCGAGAAATTAACCGAGAAATTAACAGCGAAATTAACAGAGAAATTAACAGAGAAATTAACAGAGAAGTTAACAGACAAATTAACAAAGAAATTAACAAAGAAATTAACCGAGAAATTTACCGAGAAATTAACCGAGAAATTAACCGAGAAATTAACAGAGAAATTAACCGAGAAATTAACCGAGAAATTAACAGCGAAATTAACAGAGAAATTAATACTGAAATTAACAGAGAAATTAACAGAGAAATTAACACAGAAATAAACAGAGAAATTAACAGAGAAATTAACCGAGAAATTAACAGAGAAATTAACAAAGAATGTAACAGAAAAATTAACACAGACATTAACAGAGAAACTAACAGAGAAATTAACCGAGAAATTAACAGAGAAATTAACAGAGAAATTAACAGAGAAATTAACAGCGAAATTAACATAGAAATTAACAGAGAAATTAACAGAGAAATTAACAGAGAAATTAACCGCGAAATTAAAAGAGAAATTAAAAGAGAAAGTAAAAGAAAAATTAACAGAGAAATTAACAGAGAAATTAACAGAGAAATTAACACAGAAATTAACAGAGAAATTAACAGAGAAAGTAACAGAACAATTAACAGAGAAATTAACAGAGAAATTAACAGAGAAATTAACAGAGAAGTTAACAGAGAAATTAACACAGAAATTAACACAGAAATTAACACAGAAATTAACAGAGAACAGAGAAATTAACCGATAAATTAACCGATAAATTAACCGAGAAATTAACCGAGAAATTAACAGAGAAATTAACAGAGAAATTAACACAGAAATTAACAGCGAAATTAACAGAGAAATTAACAGAGAAATTAACAGAGAAATTAACAGAGAAATTAACAGAGAAATTAACAGAGAAATTAACAGAGAAATTAACAGAGAAATTAACAGAGAAATTAACAGAGAAATTAACAGAGAAATTAACTAAGAAATTAACAGAGAAATTAACAGAGAAATTAACAGAGAAATTAACAGAGAAATTAACACAGAAATTAACAGAGAAATTAACAGAGAAGTTAACAGAGAAATTAACAAAGAAATTAACAGAGAAATTAACAGAAAAATTAACAGAGAGATTAGCCGAGAAATTAACAGAGAAATTAACAGAGAAATTAACAGAGAAATTAACAGAGAAATTAACAGAGAAATTAACAGAGAAATTAACAGAGAAAGTAACAGAAAAATTAACAGAGAAATTAACAGAGAAATTAACAGAGAAATTAACAGAGAAATTAACAGAGAAGTTAACAGAGAAATTAACACAGAAATTAACACAGAAATTAACAGAGAACAGAGAAATTAACCGATAAATTAACCGAGAAATTAACCGAGAAATTAACAGAGAAATTAACAGAGAAATTAACAGAGATGAACCGAGAAATTAACCGAGAAATTAACAGAGAAATTAACCGAGAAATTAACAGAAAAATTAACAGAGAAATTAACAGAGAAAGTAACAGAGAAATTAACAGAGAAATTAACAGAGAAATTAACAGAGAAATTAACAGAGAAATTAACAGAGAAATTAACAGAGAAATTAACAGAGAAGTTAACTGAGAAATTAACAAAGAAATTAACATAGAAATTAACAGAGAAATTAACAGAGAGATTAACCGAGAAATTAACAGAGAAATTAACAGAGAAATTAACAGAGAAATTAACAGAGAAATTAACAGAGAAATTAACAAAGAAATTAACAGACATTAACAGAGAAATTAACCGAGAAATTAACAGCGAAATTAACCGAGAAATTAACCGAGAAATTAACAGTGAAATTAACAGAGAAATTAACCTTGAAATTAACAGAGAAATTAGCCGAGAAATTAACAGAGAAATTAACCGAAAAATTAACAGAGAAATTAACAGAGAAATTAACAGGGAAATTAACAGAGAAGTTAACAGAGAAATTAACATAGAAATTAACATAGAAATTAACATAGAAATTAACAGAGAAATTAACAGAGAAATTAACAGAGAAATTAACAGAGAAATTAACAGGGAAATTAACAGAGAAATTAACAGAGAAATTAACAGAGAAATTAACACAGAAATTAACAAAAAGAAATTAACAGAGAAATTAAACGCGAGATTAACCGAGAAATTAACCGAGAAATTAAAAGAGAAATTAACAGAGAAATTAACAGACACATTAACAGAGAAATTAACAGAGAAATTAATAAAGAAATTAACAGAGAAATTAACAGAGAAATTAACAGAGAAATTAACTGAGAAATTAACTGAGAAATTAACAAAGAAATTAACAAAGAAATTAACAAAGAAATTAACCGAGAAATTAACCGAGAAATTAACCGAGAAATTAACCGAGAAATTAACCGAGAAATTAACCGAGAAATTAACAGCGAAATTAACAGAGAAATTAACAGAGAAATTAACAGAGAAGTTAACAGACAAATTAACAAAGAAATTAACAAAGAAATTAACCGAGAAATTTACCGAGAAATTAACCGAGAAATTAACCGAGAAATTAACAGAGAAATTAACCGAGAAATTAACCGAGAAATTAACAGCGAAATTAACAGAGAAATTAATACTGAAATTAACAGAGAAATTAACAGAGAAATTAACACAGAAATAAACAGAGAAATTAACAGAGAAATTAACCGAGAAATTAACAGAGAAATTAACAGAGAAAGTAACAGAAAAATTAACAGAGAAATTAACAGAGAAATTAACAGAGAAATTAACAGAGAAGTTAACAGAGAAATTAACACAGAAATTAACACAGAAATTAACACAGAAATTAACAGAGAACAGAGAAATTAACCGAGAAATTAACCGAGAAATTAACCGAGAAATTAACCGAGAAATTAACAGAGAAATTAACAGAGAAATTAACAGAGAAATTAACAGAGAAATTAACAGCGAAATTAACAAAGAAATTAACAGAGAAATTAACAGAGAAATTAACAGAGAAATTAACAGAGAAATTAACAGAGAAATTAACAGAGAAATTAACAAAGAAATTAACAGAGAAATTAACTAAGAAATTAACAGAGAAATTAACAGAGAAATTAACAGAGAAATTAACATTGAGAAATTAACAGAGAAATTAACAGAGAAGTTAACAGAGAAATTAACAAAGAAATTAACAGAGAAATTAACAGAAAAATTAACAGAGAGATTAGCCGAGAAATTAACAGAGAAATTAACCGAGAAATTAACAGAGAAATTAACAGAGAAATTAACAAAGAAATTAACAGAGAAATTAACAGAGAAATTAACACAGACATTAACAGAGAAATTAACCGAGAAATTAACAGCGAAATTAACAGAGAAATTAACCGAGAAATTAACCGAGAAATTAACAGTGAAATTAAAAGAGAAATTAACAGAGAAATTAACAGTCACATTAACAGAGAAATTAACCTAGAAATTAACAGAGAAATTAACAGAGAAATTAACAGAGAAATTAACTGAGAAATTAATTGAGAAATTAACAAAGAAATTAACAAAGAAATTAACAAAGAAATTAACCGAGAAATTAACAGCGAAATTAAATGAGAAATTAACAGAGAAATTAACAGAGAAATTAACAGGGAAATTAAAAGAGAAATTAATAAAGAAATTAACATAGACATTAACAGAGAAATTAACAGAGAAATTAAAAAAGAAATTAAAAGAGAAATTAACAGAGAAATTAACACAGACATTAACAGAGAAACTAACAGAGAAATTAACCGAGAAATTAACAGAGAAATTAACAGAGAAATTAACAGAGGAATTAACAGCGAAATTAACAGAGAAATTAACAGAGAAATTAACAGAGAAATTAACCGCGAAATTAAAAGAGAAATTAAAAGAGAAAGTAAAAGAAAAATTAACAGAGAAATTAACAGAGAAATTAACAGAGAAATTAACAAAGAAATTAACAGAGAAATTAACAGTGATATTAACAGAGAAATTAACAGAGATTAACCGAGAAATTAACAGAGAAATTAACAGAGAAATTAACCGAGAAATTAACAGAGAAATTAACAGAGAAATTAACAGAGAAAGTAACAGAGAAATTAACAGAGAAATTAAAAGAGAAATTAACAGAGAAATTAACAGAGAAATTAACAGAGAAGTTAACTGAGAAATTAACAGAGAAATTAACATAGAAATTAACAGAGAAATTAACCGTGAGATTAACAGCGAAATTAAATGAGAAATTAACAGAGAAATTAACAGGGAAATTAAAAGAGAAATTAATAAAGAAATTAACATAGACATTAACAGAGAAATTAACAGAGAAATTAACAGAGAAATTAAAAGAGAAATTAACAGAGAAATTAACACAGACATTAACAGAGAAACTAACAGAGAAATTAACCGAGAAATTAACAGAGAAATTAACAGAGAAATTAACAGAGAAATTAACAGCGAAATTAACATAGAAATTAACAGAGAAATTAACAGAGAAATTAACAGAGAAATTAACCGCGAAATTAAAAGAGAAATTAAAAGAGAAAGTAAAAGAAAAATTAACAAAGAAATTAACAGAGAAATTAACAGAGAAATTAACAGAGAAATTAACAGAGAAATTAACAGAGAAAGTAACAGAACAATTAACAGAGAAATTAACAGAGAAATTAACAGAGAAATTAACAGAGAAGTTAACAGAGAAATTAACACAGAAATTAACACAGAAATTAACACAGAAATTAACAGAGAACAGTGAAATTAACCGATAAATTAACCGATAAATTAACCGATAAATTAACCGATAAATTAACCGAGAAATTAACAGAGAAATTAACAGAGAAATTAACAGCGAAATTAACAGAGAAATTAACAGAGAAATTAACAGAGAAATTAACAGAGAAATTAACAGAGAAATTAACAGAGAAATTAACAGAGAAATTAACAGAGAAATTAACAGAGAAATTAACAGAGAAATTAAAAGAGAAATTAACTAAGAAATTAACAGAGAAATTAACAGAGAAATTAACAGAGAAATTAACAGAGAAATTAACACAGAAATTAACAGAGAAATTAACAGAGAAGTTAACAGAGAAATAAACAGAGAAATTAACTAAGAAATTAACAGAGAAATTAACATAGAAATTAACAAAGAAATTAACAGAGAAATTAACAGAGAAGTTAACAGAGAAATTAACAAAGAAATTAACAGAGAAATTAACAGAAAAATTAGCAGAGAAATTAACAGAGAAATTAACCGAGAAATTAACAGAGAAATTAACAGAGAAATTAACAGAGAAATTAACAGAGAAATTAACCGAGAAATTAACACAGACATTAACAGAGAAATTAACCGAGAAATTAACAGCGAAATTAACCGAGAAATTAACCGAGAAATTAACCGAGAAATTAACAATGAAATTAAAAGAGAAATTAACAGAGAATTTAACAGAGAAATTAACAGAGAAATTAACAGAGAAATTAACTGAGAAATTAACTGAGAAATTAACAAAGAAATTAACAAAGAAATTAACAAAGAAATTAACCGAGAAATTAACAGCGAAATTAAATGAGAAATTAACAGAGAAATTAACAGTGAAATTAAAAGAGAAATTAATAAAGAAATTAACATAGACATTAACAGAGAAATTAACAGAGAAATTAACAGAGAAATTAAAAGAGAAATTAACAGAGAAATTAACACAGACATTAACAGAGAAACTAACAGAGAAATTAACCGAGAAATTAACAGAGAAATTAACAGAGAAATTAACAGAGAAATTAACAGCGAAATTAACATAGAAATTAACAGAGAAATTAACAGAGAAATTAACAGAGAAATTAACCGCGAAATTAAAAGAGAAATTAAAAGAGAAAGTAAAAGAAAAATTAACAGAGAAATTAACAGAGAAATTAACAGAGAAATTAACACAGAAATTAACAGAGAAATTAACAGAGAAAGTAACAGAACAATTAACAGAGAAATTAACAGAGAAATTAACAGAGAAATTAACAGAGAAGTTAACAGAGAAATTAACACAGAAATTAACACAGAAATTAACACAGAAATTAACAGAGAACAGAGAAATTAACCGATAAATTAACCGATAAATTAACCGAGAAATTAACCGAGAAATTAACAGAGAAATTAACAGAGAAATTAACACAGAAATTAACAGCGAAATTAACAGAGAAATTAACAGAGAAATTAACAGAGAAATTAACAGAGAAATTAACAGAGAAATTAACAAAGAAATTAACAGAGAAATTAACAGAGAAATTAACAGAGAAATTAACAGAGAAATTAACAGAGAAATTAACTAAGAAATTAACAGAGAAATTAACAGAGAAATTAACAGAGAAATTAACAGAGAAATTAACACAGAAATTAACAGAGAAATTAACAGAGAAGTTAACAGAGAAATTAACAAAGAAATTAACAGAGAAATTAACAGAAAAATTAACAGAGAGATTAGCCGAGAAATTAACAGAGAAATTAACAGAGAAATTAACAGAGAAATTAACAGAGAAATTAACAGAGAAATTAACAGAGAAATTAACAGAGAAAGTAACAGAAAAATTAACAGAGAAATTAACAGAGAAATTAACAGAGAAATTAACAGAGAAATTAACAGAGAAGTTAACAGAGAAATTAACACAGAAATTAACACAGAAATTAACAGAGAACAGAGAAATTAACCGATAAATTAACCGAGAAATTAACCGAGAAATTAACAGAGAAATTAACAGAGAAATTAACAGAGATGAACCGAGAAATTAACAGAGAAATTAACAGAGAAATTAACCGAGAAATTAACAGAAAAATTAACAGAGAAATTAACAGAGAAAGTAACAGAGAAATTAACAGAGAAATTAACAGAGAAATTAACAGAGAAATTAACAGAGAAATTAACAGAGAAATTAACAGAGAAATTAACAGAGAAGTTAACTGAGAAATTAACAGAGAAATTAACATAGAAATTAACAGAGAAATTAACAGAGAGATTAACCGAGAAATTAACAGAGAAATTAACAGAGAAATTAACAGAGAAATTAACAGAGAAATTAACAGAGAAATTAACAAAGAAATTAACAGACATTAACAGAGAAATTAACCGAGAAATTAACAGCGAAATTAACCGAGAAATTAACCGAGAAATTAACAGTGAAATTAACAGAGAAATTAACCTTGAAATTAACAGAGAAATTAGCCGAGAAATTAACAGAGAAATTAACCGAAAAATTAACAGAGAAATTAACAGAGAAATTAACAGGGAAATTAACAGAGAAGTTAACAGAGAAATTAACATAGAAATTAACATAGAAATTAACATAGAAATTAACAGAGAAATTAACAGAGAAATTAACAGAGAAATTAACAGAGAAATTAACAGGGAAATTAACAGAGAAATTAACAGAGAAATTAACAGAGAAATTAACACAGAAATTAACAAAAAGAAATTAACAGAGAAATTAAACGCGAGATTAACCGAGAAATTAACCGAGAAATTAAAAGAGAAATTAACAGAGAAATTAACAGACACATTAACAGAGAAATTAACAGAGAAATTAATAAAGAAATTAACAGAGAAATTAACAGAGAAATTAACAGAGAAATTAACTGAGAAATTAACTGAGAAATTAACAAAGAAATTAACAAAGAAATTAACAAAGAAATTAACCGAGAAATTAACCGAGAAATTAACCGAGAAATTAACCGAGAAATTAACCGAGAAATTAACCGAGAAATTAACAGCGAAATTAACAGAGAAATTAACAGAGAAATTAACAGAGAAGTTAACAGACAAATTAACAAAGAAATTAACAAAGAAATTAACCGAGAAATTTACCGAGAAATTAACCGAGAAATTAACAGAGAAATTAACAGAGAAATTAACCGAGAAATTAACCGAGAAATTAACAGCGAAATTAACAGAGAAATTAATACTGAAATTAACAGAGAAATTAACAGAGAAATTAACACAGAAATAAACAGAGAAATTAACAGAGAAATTAACCGAGAAATTAACAGAGAAATTAACAGAGAAAGTAACAGAAAAATTAACAGAGAAATTAACAGAGAAATTAACAGAGAAATTAACAGAGAAGTTAACAGAGAAATTAACACAGAAATTAACACAGAAATTAACACAGAAATTAACAGAGAACAGAGAAATTAACCGATAAATTAACCGAGAAATTAACCGAGAAATTAACAGAGAAATTAACAGAGAAATTAACAGAGAAATTAACAGAGAAATTAACAGAGAAATTAACAGCGAAATTAACAAAGAAATTAACAGAGAAATTAACAGAGAAATTAACAGAGAAATTAACAGAGAAATTAACAGAGAAATTAACAGAGAAATTAACAAAGAAATTAACAGAGAAATTAACTAAGAAATTAACAGAGAAATTAACAGAGAAATTAACAGAGAAATTAACATAGAGAAATTAACAGAGAAATTAACAGAGAAATTAACAGAAAAATTAACAGAGAGATTAGCCGAGAAATTAACAGAGAAATTAACCGAGAAATTAACAGAGAAATTAACAGAGAAATTAACAAAGAAATTAACAGAGAAATTAACACAGACATTAACAGAGAAATTAACCGAGAAATTAACAGCGAAATTAACAGAGAAATTAACCGAGAAATTAACCGAGAAATTAACAGTGAAATTAAAAGAGAAATTAACAGAGAAATTAACAGTCACATTAACAGAGAAATTAACCTAGAAATTAACAGAGAAATTAACAGAGAAATTAACAGAGAAATTAACAGAGAAATTAACTGAGAAATTAATTGAGAAATTAACAAAGAAATTAACAAAGAAATTAACAAAGAAATTAACCGAGAAATTAACAGCGAAATTAAATGAGAAATTAACAGAGAAATTAACAGAGAAATTAACAGGGAAATTAAAAGAGAAATTAATAAAGAAATTAACATAGACATTAACAGAGAAATTAACAGAGAAATTAAAAAAGAAATTAAAAGAGAAATTAACAGAGAAATTAACACAGACATTAACAGAGAAACTAACAGAGAAATTAACCGAGAAATTAACAGAGAAATTAACAGAGAAATTAACAGAGGAATTAACAGCGAAATTAACAGAGAAATTAACAGAGAAATTAACAGAGAAATTAACCGCGAAATTAAAAGAGAAATTAAAAGAGAAAGTAAAAGAAAAATTAACAGAGAAATTAACAAAGAAATTAACAGAGAAATTAACAAAGAAATTAACAGAGAAATTAACAGTGATATTAACAGAGAAATTAACAGAGATTAACCGAGAAATTAACAGAGAAATTAACAGAGAAATTAACCGAGAAATTAACAGAGAAATTAACAGAGAAATTAACAGAGAAAGTAACAGAGAAATTAACAGAGAAATTAAAAGAGAAATTAACAGAGAAATTAACAGAGAAATTAACAGAGAAGTTAACTGAGAAATTAACAGAGAAATTAACATAGAAATTAACAGAGAAATTAACCGTGAGATTAACCGAGAAATTAACAGAGAAATTAACAGAGAAATTAACAGAGAAATTAACAGAGAAATTAACAGAGATGAACCGAGAAATTAACAGAGAAATTAACATAGAAATTAACAAAGAAATTAACAGAGATATTAACAGAGATATTAACAGAGAAATTAACCGAGAGATTAACCGAGAAATTAACAGAGAAATTAACCGAGAAATTAACCGAGAAATTAACAAAGAAATTAACAGAGAAATTAACAGAGAAAGTAACATAGAAATTAACAGAGAAATTAAAAGAGAAATTAACAGAGAAATTAACAGAGAAATTAACAGAGAAATTAACAGAGAAGTTAACTGAGAAATTAACAGAGAAATTAACATAGAAATTAACAGAGAAATTAACCGAGAGATTAACCGAGAAATTAACAGAGAAATTAACAGAGAAATTAACAGAGAAATTAACAAAGATGAAACGAGAAATTAACAGAGAAATTAACAGAGAAATTAACCGAGAAATTAACAGAGAAATTAACAGAGAAATTAACAGAGAAATTAACAGAGAAAGTAACAGAGAAATTAACAGAGAAAGTAACAGAGAAATTAACAGAGAAATTAACAGAGAAATTAACAAAGAAATTAACAGAGAAATTAACAGAGAAATTAACAGAGAAATTAAGAGAAGTTAACTGAGAAATTAACAGAGAAATTAACATAGAAATTAACAGAGAAATTAACAGAGAGATTAACCGAGAAATTAACAGAGAAATTAACAGAGAAATTAACAGAGAAATTAACAGAGAAATTAACAGAGAAATTAACAGACATTAACAGAGAAATTAACCGAGAAATTAACAGCGAAATTAACAAAGAAATTAACCGAGAAATTAACAGTGAAATTAACAGAGAAATTAACCTTGAAATTAACAGAGAAATTAGCCGAGAAATTAACAGAGAAATTAACCGAAAAATTAACAGAGAAATTAACAGAGAAATTAACAGGGAAATTAACAGAGAAGTTAACAGAGAAATTAACATAGAAATTAACATAGAAATTAACATAGAAATTAACAGAGAAATTAACAGAGAAATTAACAGAGAAATTAACAGAGAAATTAACAGGGAAATTAACGGAGAAATTAACAAAGAAATTAACAGAGAAATTAACACAGAAATTAACAAAGAAATTAACAGAGAAATTAAACGCGAAATTAACCGAGAAATTAACAGAGAAATTAAAAGAGAAATTAACAGAGAAATTAACAGACACATTAACAGAGAAATTAACAAAGAAATTAACAGAGAAATTAACAGAGAAATTAACAGAGAAATTAAATGAGAAATTAACAGAGAAATTAACAGAGAAATTAACAGAGAAGTTAACAGAGAAATTAACACTGAAATTAACAGAGAAATTAACAGAGAAATTAACACAGAAATAAACAGAGAAATTAACAGAGAAATTAACCGAGAAATTAACAGAGAAATTAACAGAGAAAGTAACAGAGAAATTAACAGAGAAATTAACAGAGAAATTAACAGAGAAATTAACAGAGAAGTTAACAGAGAAATTAACAAAGAAATTAACAAAGAAATTAACCGAGAAATTTACCGAGAAATTAACCGAGAAATTAACCGAGAAATTAACAGAGAAATTAACCGAGAAATTAACCGAGAAATTAACAGCGAAATTAACAGGGAAATTAATACTGAAATTAACAGAGAAATTAACAGAGAAATTAACACAGAAATAAACAGAGAAATTAACAGAGAAATTAACCGAGAAATTAACAGAGAAATTAACAGAGAAAGTAACAGAAAAATTAACAGAGAAATTAACAGAGAAATTAACAGAGAAATTAACAGAGAAATTAACAGAGAAGTTAACAGAGAAATTAACACAGAAATTAACACAGAAATTAACAGAGAACAGAGAAATTAACCGATAAATTAACCGAGAAATTAACCGAGAAATTAACAGAGAAATTAACAGAGAAATTAACAGAGAAATTAACAGAGAAATTAACAGAGAAATTAACAGGGAAATTAACAGAGAAATTAACAGAGAAATTAACAGAGAAATTAACACAGAAATTAACAAAAAGAAATTAACAGAGAAATTAAACGCGAGATTAACCGAGAAATTAACCGAGAAATTAAAAGAGAAATTAACAGAGAAATTAACAGACACATTAACAGAGAAATTAACAGAGAAATTAATAAAGAAATTAACAGAGAAATTAACAGAGAAATTAACAGAGAAATTAACTGAGAAATTAACTGAGAAATTAACAAAGAAATTAACAAAGAAATTAACAAAGAAATTAACCGAGAAATTAACCGAGAAATTAACCGAGAAATTAACCGAGAAATTAACCGAGAAATTAACCGAGAAATTAACAGCGAAATTAACAGAGAAATTAACAGAGAAATTAACAGAGAAGTTAACAGACAAATTAACAAAGAAATTAACAAAGAAATTAACCGAGAAATTTACCGAGAAATTAACCGAGAAATTAACCGAGAAATTAACAGAGAAATTAACCGAGAAATTAACCGAGAAATTAACAGCGAAATTAACAGAGAAATTAATACTGAAATTAACAGAGAAATTAACAGAGAAATTAACACAGAAATAAACAGAGAAATTAACAGAGAAATTAACCGAGAAATTAACAGAGAAATTAACAGAGAAAGTAACAGAAAAATTAACAGAGAAATTAACAGAGAAATTAACAGAGAAATTAACAGAGAAGTTAACAGAGAAATTAACACAGAAATTAACACAGAAATTAACACAGAAATTAACAGAGAACAGAGAAATTAACCGAGAAATTAACCGAGAAATTAACCGAGAAATTAACCGAGAAATTAACAGAGAAATTAACAGAGAAATTAACAGAGAAATTAACAGAGAAATTAACAGCGAAATTAACAAAGAAATTAACAGAGAAATTAACAGAGAAATTAACAGAGAAATTAACAGAGAAATTAACAGAGAAATTAACAGAGAAATTAACAAAGAAATTAACAGAGAAATTAACTAAGAAATTAACAGAGAAATTAACAGAGAAATTAACAGAGAAATTAACATTGAGAAATTAACAGAGAAATTAACAGAGAAGTTAACAGAGAAATTAACAAAGAAATTAACAGAGAAATTAACAGAAAAATTAACAGAGAGATTAGCCGAGAAATTAACAGAGAAATTAACCGAGAAATTAACAGAGAAATTAACAGAGAAATTAACAAAGAAATTAACAGAGAAATTAACAGAGAAATTAACACAGACATTAACAGAGAAATTAACCGAGAAATTAACAGCGAAATTAACAGAGAAATTAACCGAGAAATTAACCGAGAAATTAACAGTGAAATTAAAAGAGAAATTAACAGAGAAATTAACAGTCACATTAACAGAGAAATTAACCTAGAAATTAACAGAGAAATTAACAGAGAAATTAACAGAGAAATTAACTGAGAAATTAATTGAGAAATTAACAAAGAAATTAACAAAGAAATTAACAAAGAAATTAACCGAGAAATTAACAGCGAAATTAAATGAGAAATTAACAGAGAAATTAACAGAGAAATTAACAGGGAAATTAAAAGAGAAATTAATAAAGAAATTAACATAGACATTAACAGAGAAATTAACAGAGAAATTAAAAAAGAAATTAAAAGAGAAATTAACAGAGAAATTAACACAGACATTAACAGAGAAACTAACAGAGAAATTAACCGAGAAATTAACAGAGAAATTAACAGAGAAATTAACAGAGGAATTAACAGCGAAATTAACAGAGAAATTAACAGAGAAATTAACAGAGAAATTAACCGCGAAATTAAAAGAGAAATTAAAAGAGAAAGTAAAAGAAAAATTAACAGAGAAATTAACAGAGAAATTAACAGAGAAATTAACAAAGAAATTAACAGAGAAATTAACAGTGATATTAACAGAGAAATTAACAGAGATTAACCGAGAAATTAACAGAGAAATTAACAGAGAAATTAACCGAGAAATTAACAGAGAAATTAACAGAGAAATTAACAGAGAAAGTAACAGAGAAATTAACAGAGAAATTAAAAGAGAAATTAACAGAGAAATTAACAGAGAAATTAACAGAGAAGTTAACTGAGAAATTAACAGAGAAATTAACATAGAAATTAACAGAGAAATTAACCGTGAGATTAACAGCGAAATTAAATGAGAAATTAACAGAGAAATTAACAGGGAAATTAAAAGAGAAATTAATAAAGAAATTAACATAGACATTAACAGAGAAATTAACAGAGAAATTAACAGAGAAATTAAAAGAGAAATTAACAGAGAAATTAACACAGACATTAACAGAGAAACTAACAGAGAAATTAACCGAGAAATTAACAGAGAAATTAACAGAGAAATTAACAGAGAAATTAACAGCGAAATTAACATAGAAATTAACAGAGAAATTAACAGAGAAATTAACAGAGAAATTAACCGCGAAATTAAAAGAGAAATTAAAAGAGAAAGTAAAAGAAAAATTAACAAAGAAATTAACAGAGAAATTAACAGAGAAATTAACAGAGAAATTAACAGAGAAATTAACAGAGAAAGTAACAGAACAATTAACAGAGAAATTAACAGAGAAATTAACAGAGAAATTAACAGAGAAGTTAACAGAGAAATTAACACAGAAATTAACACAGAAATTAACACAGAAATTAACAGAGAACAGTGAAATTAACCGATAAATTAACCGATAAATTAACCGATAAATTAACCGATAAATTAACCGAGAAATTAACAGAGAAATTAACAGAGAAATTAACAGCGAAATTAACAGAGAAATTAACAGAGAAATTAACAGAGAAATTAACAGAGAAATTAACAGAGAAATTAACAGAGAAATTAACAGAGAAATTAACAGAGAAATTAACAGAGAAATTAACAGAGAAATTAAAAGAGAAATTAACTAAGAAATTAACAGAGAAATTAACAGAGAAATTAACAGAGAAATTAACAGAGAAATTAACACAGAAATTAACAGAGAAATTAACAGAGAAGTTAACAGAGAAATAAACAGAGAAATTAACTAAGAAATTAACAGAGAAATTAACATAGAAATTAACAAAGAAATTAACAGAGAAATTAACAGAGAAGTTAACAGAGAAATTAACAAAGAAATTAACAGAGAAATTAACAGAAAAATTAGCAGAGAAATTAACAGAGAAATTAACCGAGAAATTAACAGAGAAATTAACAGAGAAATTAACAGAGAAATTAACAGAGAAATTAACCGAGAAATTAACACAGACATTAACAGAGAAATTAACCGAGAAATTAACAGCGAAATTAACCGAGAAATTAACCGAGAAATTAACCGAGAAATTAACAATGAAATTAAAAGAGAAATTAACAGAGAATTTAACAGAGAAATTAACAGAGAAATTAACAGAGAAATTAACTGAGAAATTAACTGAGAAATTAACAAAGAAATTAACAAAGAAATTAACAAAGAAATTAACCGAGAAATTAACAGCGAAATTAAATGAGAAATTAACAGAGAAATTAACAGTGAAATTAAAAGAGAAATTAATAAAGAAATTAACATAGACATTAACAGAGAAATTAACAGAGAAATTAACAGAGAAATTAAAAGAGAAATTAACAGAGAAATTAACACAGACATTAACAGAGAAACTAACAGAGAAATTAACCGAGAAATTAACAGAGAAATTAACAGAGAAATTAACAGAGAAATTAACAGCGAAATTAACATAGAAATTAACAGAGAAATTAACAGAGAAATTAACAGAGAAATTAACCGCGAAATTAAAAGAGAAATTAAAAGAGAAAGTAAAAGAAAAATTAACAGAGAAATTAACAGAGAAATTAACAGAGAAATTAACACAGAAATTAACAGAGAAATTAACAGAGAAAGTAACAGAACAATTAACAGAGAAATTAACAGAGAAATTAACAGAGAAATTAACAGAGAAGTTAACAGAGAAATTAACACAGAAATTAACACAGAAATTAACACAGAAATTAACAGAGAACAGAGAAATTAACCGATAAATTAACCGATAAATTAACCGAGAAATTAACCGAGAAATTAACAGAGAAATTAACAGAGAAATTAACAGAGAAATTAACAGCGAAATTAACAGAGAAATTAACAGAGAAATTAACAGAGAAATTAACAGAGAAATTAACAGAGAAATTAACAGAGAAATTAACAGAGAAATTAACAGAGAAATTAACAGAGAAATTAACAGAGAAATTAACAGAGAAATTAACTAAGAAATTAACAGAGAAATTAACAGAGAAATTAACAGAGAAATTAACAGAGAAATTAACACAGAAATTAACAGAGAAATTAACAGAGAAGTTAACAGAGAAATTAACAAAGAAATTAACAGAGAAATTAACAGAAAAATTAACAGAGAGATTAGCCGAGAAATTAACAGAGAAATTAACAGAGAAATTAACAGAGAAATTAACAGAGAAATTAACAGAGAAATTAACAGAGAAATTAACAGAGAAAGTAACAGAAAAATTAACAGAGAAATTAACAGAGAAATTAACAGAGAAATTAACAGAGAAATTAACAGAGAAGTTAACAGAGAAATTAACACAGAAATTAACACAGAAATTAACAGAGAACAGAGAAATTAACCGATAAATTAACCGAGAAATTAACCGAGAAATTAACAGAGAAATTAACAGAGAAATTAACAGAGATGAACCGAGAAATTAACAGAGAAATTAACAGAGAAATTAACCGAGAAATTAACAGAAAAATTAACAGAGAAATTAACAGAGAAAGTAACAGAGAAATTAACAGAGAAATTAACAGAGAAATTAACAGAGAAATTAACAGAGAAATTAACAGAGAAATTAACAGAGAAATTAACAGAGAAGTTAACTGAGAAATTAACAGAGAAATTAACATAGAAATTAACAGAGAAATTAACAGAGAGATTAACCGAGAAATTAACAGAGAAATTAACAGAGAAATTAACAGAGAAATTAACAGAGAAATTAACAGAGAAATTAACAAAGAAATTAACAGACATTAACAGAGAAATTAACCGAGAAATTAACAGCGAAATTAACCGAGAAATTAACCGAGAAATTAACAGTGAAATTAACAGAGAAATTAACCTTGAAATTAACAGAGAAATTAGCCGAGAAATTAACAGAGAAATTAACCGAAAAATTAACAGAGAAATTAACAGAGAAATTAACAGGGAAATTAACAGAGAAGTTAACAGAGAAATTAACATAGAAATTAACATAGAAATTAACATAGAAATTAACAGAGAAATTAACAGAGAAATTAACAGAGAAATTAACAGAGAAATTAACAGGGAAATTAACAGAGAAATTAACAGAGAAATTAACAGAGAAATTAACACAGAAATTAACAAAAAGAAATTAACAGAGAAATTAAACGCGAGATTAACCGAGAAATTAACCGAGAAATTAAAAGAGAAATTAACAGAGAAATTAACAGACACATTAACAGAGAAATTAACAGAGAAATTAATAAAGAAATTAACAGAGAAATTAACAGAGAAATTAACAGAGAAATTAACTGAGAAATTAACTGAGAAATTAACAAAGAAATTAACAAAGAAATTAACAAAGAAATTAACCGAGAAATTAACCGAGAAATTAACCGAGAAATTAACCGAGAAATTAACCGAGAAATTAACCGAGAAATTAACAGCGAAATTAACAGAGAAATTAACAGAGAAATTAACAGAGAAGTTAACAGACAAATTAACAAAGAAATTAACAAAGAAATTAACCGAGAAATTAACAGAGAAATTAACAGAGAAATTAACCGAGAAATTAACCGAGAAATTAACAGCGAAATTAACAGAGAAATTAATACTGAAATTAACAGAGAAATTAACAGAGAAATTAACACAGAAATAAACAGAGAAATTAACAGAGAAATTAACCGAGAAATTAACAGAGAAATTAACAGAGAAAGTAACAGAAAAATTAACAGAGAAATTAACAGAGAAATTAACAGAGAAATTAACAGAGAAGTTAACAGAGAAATTAACACAGAAATTAACACAGAAATTAACACAGAAATTAACAGAGAACAGAGAAATTAACCGATAAATTAACCGAGAAATTAACCGAGAAATTAACAGAGAAATTAACAGAGAAATTAACAAAGAAATTAACAGAGAAATTAACAGAGAAATTAACAGCGAAATTAACAAAGAAATTAACAGAGAAATTAACAGAGAAATTAACAGAGAAATTAACAGAGAAATTAACAGAGAAATTAACAGAGAAATTAACAAAGAAATTAACAGAGAAATTAACTAAGAAATTAACAGAGAAATTAACAGAGAAATTAACAGAGAAATTAACATAGAGAAATTAACAGAGAAATTAACAGAGAAGTTAACAGAGAAATTAACAAAGAAATTAACAGAGAAATTAACAGAAAAATTAACAGAGAGATTAGCCGAGAAATTAACAGAGAAATTAACCGAGAAATTAACAGAGAAATTAACAGAGAAATTAACAAAGAAATTAACAGAGAAATTAACACAGACATTAACAGAGAAATTAACCGAGAAATTAACAGCGAAATTAACAGAGAAATTAACCGAGAAATTAACCGAGAAATTAACAGTGAAATTAAAAGAGAAATTAACAGAGAAATTAACAGTCACATTAACAGAGAAATTAACCTAGAAATTAACAGAGAAATTAACAGAGAAATTAACAGAGAAATTAACAGAGAAATTAACTGAGAAATTAATTGAGAAATTAACAAAGAAATTAACAAAGAAATTAACAAAGAAATTAACCGAGAAATTAACAGCGAAATTAAATGAGAAATTAACAGAGAAATTAACAGAGAAAT
Source organism: Lamellibrachia columna (assembly GCA_963662155.1). Classification (NCBI taxonomy): domain Eukaryota; kingdom Metazoa; phylum Annelida; class Polychaeta; order Sabellida; family Siboglinidae; genus Lamellibrachia; species Lamellibrachia columna. The sequence continues at coordinate 45,088,399 of OY759268.1, read as the reverse complement.
TAACAGGGAAATTAAAAGAGAAATTAATAAAGAAATTAACATAGACATTAACAGAGAAATTAACAGAGAAATTAAAAAAGAAATTAAAAGAGAAATTAACAGAGAAATTAACACAGACATTAACAGAGAAACTAACAGAGAAATTAACCGAGAAATTAACAGAGAAATTAACAGAGAAATTAACAGAGGAATTAACAGCGAAATTAACAGAGAAATTAACAGAGAAATTAACAGAGAAATTAACCGCGAAATTAAAAGAGAAATTAAAAGAGAAAGTAAAAGAAAAATTAACAGAGAAATTAACAGAGAAATTAACAGAGAAATTAACAAAGAAATTAACAGAGAAATTAACAGTGATATTAACAGAGAAATTAACAGAGATTAACCGAGAAATTAACAGAGAAATTAACAGAGAAATTAACCGAGAAATTAACAGAGAAATTAACAGAGAAATTAACAGAGAAAGTAACAGAGAAATTAACAGAGAAATTAAAAGAGAAATTAACAGAGAAATTAACAGAGAAATTAACAGAGAAGTTAACTGAGAAATTAACAGAGAAATTAACATAGAAATTAACAGAGAAATTAACCGTGAGATTAACCGAGAAATTAACAGAGAAATTAACAGAGAAATTAACAGAGAAATTAACAGAGAAATTAACAGAGATGAACCGAGAAATTAACAGAGAAATTAACATAGAAATTAACAAAGAAATTAACAGAGATATTAACAGAGATATTAACAGAGAAATTAACCGAGAGATTAACCGAGAAATTAACAGAGAAATTAACCGAGAAATTAACCGAGAAATTAACAAAGAAATTAACAGAGAAATTAACAGAGAAAGTAACATAGAAATTAACAGAGAAATTAAAAGAGAAATTAACAGAGAAATTAACAGAGAAATTAACAGAGAAATTAACAGAGAAGTTAACTGAGAAATTAACAGAGAAATTAACATAGAAATTAACAGAGAAATTAACCGAGAGATTAACCGAGAAATTAACAGAGAAATTAACAGAGAAATTAACAGAGAAATTAACAAAGATGAAACGAGAAATTAACAGAGAAATTAACAGAGAAATTAACCGAGAAATTAACAGAGAAATTAACAGAGAAATTAACAGAGAAATTAACAGAGAAAGTAACAGAGAAATTAACAGAGAAAGTAACAGAGAAATTAACAGAGAAATTAACAGAGAAATTAACAAAGAAATTAACAGAGAAATTAACAGAGAAATTAACAGAGAAATTAAGAGAAGTTAACTGAGAAATTAACAGAGAAATTAACATAGAAATTAACAGAGAAATTAACAGAGAGATTAACCGAGAAATTAACAGAGAAATTAACAGAGAAATTAACAGAGAAATTAACAGAGAAATTAACAGAGAAATTAACAGACATTAACAGAGAAATTAACCGAGAAATTAACAGCGAAATTAACAAAGAAATTAACCGAGAAATTAACAGTGAAATTAACAGAGAAATTAACCTTGAAATTAACAGAGAAATTAGCCGAGAAATTAACAGAGAAATTAACCGAAAAATTAACAGAGAAATTAACAGAGAAATTAACAGGGAAATTAACAGAGAAGTTAACAGAGAAATTAACATAGAAATTAACATAGAAATTAACATAGAAATTAACAGAGAAATTAACAGAGAAATTAACAGAGAAATTAACAGAGAAATTAACAGGGAAATTAACAGAGAAATTAACAAAGAAATTAACAGAGAAATTAACACAGAAATTAACAAAGAAATTAACAGAGAAATTAAACGCGAAATTAACCGAGAAATTAACAGAGAAATTAAAAGAGAAATTAACAGAGAAATTAACAGACACATTAACAGAGAAATTAACAAAGAAATTAACAGAGAAATTAACAGAGAAATTAACAGAGAAATTAAATGAGAAATTAACAGAGAAATTAACAGAGAAATTAACAGAGAAGTTAACAGAGAAATTAACACTGAAATTAACAGAGAAATTAACAGAGAAATTAACACAGAAATAAACAGAGAAATTAACAGAGAAATTAACCGAGAAATTAACAGAGAAATTAACAGAGAAAGTAACAGAGAAATTAACAGAGAAATTAACAGAGAAATTAACAGAGAAATTAACAGAGAAGTTAACAGAGAAATTAACAAAGAAATTAACAAAGAAATTAACCGAGAAATTTACCGAGAAATTAACCGAGAAATTAACCGAGAAATTAACAGAGAAATTAACCGAGAAATTAACCGAGAAATTAACAGCGAAATTAACAGGGAAATTAATACTGAAATTAACAGAGAAATTAACAGAGAAATTAACACAGAAATAAACAGAGAAATTAACAGAGAAATTAACCGAGAAATTAACAGAGAAATTAACAGAGAAAGTAACAGAAAAATTAACAGAGAAATTAACAGAGAAATTAACAGAGAAATTAACAGAGAAGTTAACAGAGAAATTAACACAGAAATTAACACAGAAATTAACAGAGAACAGAGAAATTAACCGATAAATTAACCGAGAAATTAACCGAGAAATTAACAGAGAAATTAACAGAGAAATTAACAGAGATGAACCGAGAAATTAACAGAGAAATTAACAGAGAAATTAACCGAGAAATTAACCGAGAAATAAACAGAAAAATTAACAGAGAAATTAACAGAGAAAGTAACAGAGAAATTAACAGAGAAATTAACAGAGAAATTAACAGAGAAATTAACAGAGAAATTAACAGAGAAATTAACAGAGAAGTTAACTGAGAAATTAACAGAGAAATTAACATAGAAATTAACAGAGAAATTAACACAGAGATTAACCGAGAAATTAACAGAGAAATTAACAGAGAAATTAACAGAGAAATTAACAGAGAAATTAACAGAGAAATTAACAAAGAAATTAACAGACATTAACAGAGAAATTAACCGAGAAATTAACAGCGAAATTAACCGAGAAATTAACCGAGAAATTAACAGTGAAATTAACAGAGAAATTAACCTTGAAATTAACAGAGAAATTAGCCGAGAAATTAACAGAGAAATTAACCGAAAAATTAACAGAGAAATTAACAGAGAAATTAACAGGGAAATTAACAAAGAAGTTAACAGAGAAATTAACATAGAAATTAACATAGAAATTAACATAGAAATTAACAAAGAAATTAACAGAGAAATTAACAGAGAAATTAACAGAGAAATTAACAGGGAAATTAACAGAGAAATTAACAGAGAAATTAACACAGAAATTAACACAGAAATTAACAAAAAGAAATTAACAGAGAAATTAACAGACACATTAACAGAGAAATTAACAGAGAAATTAACAAAGAAATTAACAGAGAAATTAACAGAGAAATTAACAGAGAAATTAACTGAGAAATTAACTGAGAAATTAACAAAGAAATTAACAAAGAAATTAACAAAGAAATTAACCGAGAAATTAACAGCGAAATTAAATGAGAAATTAACAGAGAAATTAACAGGGAAATTAAAAGAGAAATTAATAAAGAAATTAACATAGACATTAACAGAGAAATTAACAGAGAAATTAACAGAGAAATTAAAAGAGAAATTAACAGAGAAATTAACACAGACATTAACAGAGAAACTAACAGAGAAATTAACCGAGAAATTAACAGAGAAATTAACAGAGAAATTAACAGAGAAATTAACAGCGAAATTAACATAGAAATTAACAGAGAAATTAACAGAGAAATTAACAGAGAAATTAACCGCGAAATTAAAAGAGAAATTAAAAGAGAAAGTAAAAGAAAAATTAACAAAGAAATTAACAGAGAAATTAACAGAGAAATTAACAGAGAAATTAACAGAGAAATTAACAGAGAAAGTAACAGAACAATTAACAGAGAAATTAACAGAGAAATTAACAGAGAAATTAACAGAGAAGTTAACAGAGAAATTAACACAGAAATTAACACAGAAATTAACACAGAAATTAACAGAGAACAGTGAAATTAACCGATAAATTAACCGATAAATTAACCGATAAATTAACCGAGAAATTAACCGAGAAATTAACAGAGAAATTAACAGAGAAATTAACAGCGAAATTAACAGAGAAATTAACAGAGAAATTAACAGAGAAATTAACAGAGAAATTAACAGAGAAATTAACAGAGAAATTAACAGAGAAATTAACAGAGAAATTAACAGAGAAATTAACAGAGAAATTAAAAGAGAAATTAACTAAGAAATTAACAGAGAAATTAACAGAGAAATTAACAGAGAAATTAACAGAGAAATTAACACAGAAATTAACAGAGAAATTAACAGAGAAGTTAACAGAGAAATAAACAGAGAAATTAACAGAGAAATTAACAGAGAAATTAACAGAGAAATTAACACAGAAATTAACAGAGAAATTAACAGAGAAGTTAACAGAGAAATTAACAAAGAAATTAACAGAGAAATTAACAGAAAAATTAACAGAGAGATTAGCCGAGAAATTAACAGAGAAATTAACAGAGAAATTAACAGAGAAATTAACAGAGAAATTAACAGAGAAATTAACAGAGAAATTAACAGAGAAAGTAACAGAAAAATTAACAGAGAAATTAACAGAGAAATTAACAGAGAAATTAACAGAGAAATTAACAGAGAAGTTAACAGAGAAATTAACACAGAAATTAACACAGAAATTAACAGAGAACAGAGAAATTAACCGATAAATTAACCGAGAAATTAACCGAGAAATTAACAGAGAAATTAACAGAGAAATTAACAGAGATGAACCGAGAAATTAACAGAGAAATTAACAGAGAAATTAACCGAGAAATTAACAGAAAAATTAACAGAGAAATTAACAGAGAAAGTAACAGAGAAATTAACAGAGAAATTAACAGAGAAATTAACAGAGAAATTAACAGAGAAATTAACAGAGAAATTAACAGAGAAATTAACAGAGAAGTTAACTGAGAAATTAACAGAGAAATTAACATAGAAATTAACAGAGAAATTAACAGAGAGATTAACCGAGAAATTAACAGAGAAATTAACAGAGAAATTAACAGAGAAATTAACAGAGAAATTAACAGAGAAATTAACAAAGAAATTAACAGACATTAACAGAGAAATTAACCGAGAAATTAACAGCGAAATTAACCGAGAAATTAACCGAGAAATTAACAGTGAAATTAACAGAGAAATTAACCTTGAAATTAACAGAGAAATTAGCCGAGAAATTAACAGAGAAATTAACCGAAAAATTAACAGAGAAATTAACAGAGAAATTAACAGGGAAATTAACAGAGAAGTTAACAGAGAAATTAACATAGAAATTAACATAGAAATTAACATAGAAATTAACAGAGAAATTAACAGAGAAATTAACAGAGAAATTAACAGAGAAATTAACAGGGAAATTAACAGAGAAATTAACAGAGAAATTAACAGAGAAATTAACACAGAAATTAACAAAAAGAAATTAACAGAGAAATTAAACGCGAGATTAACCGAGAAATTAACCGAGAAATTAAAAGAGAAATTAACAGAGAAATTAACAGACACATTAACAGAGAAATTAACAGAGAAATTAATAAAGAAATTAACAGAGAAATTAACAGAGAAATTAACAGAGAAATTAACTGAGAAATTAACTGAGAAATTAACAAAGAAATTAACAAAGAAATTAACAAAGAAATTAACCGAGAAATTAACCGAGAAATTAACCGAGAAATTAACCGAGAAATTAACCGAGAAATTAACCGAGAAATTAACAGCGAAATTAACAGAGAAATTAACAGAGAAATTAACAGAGAAGTTAACAGACAAATTAACAAAGAAATTAACAAAGAAATTAACCGAGAAATTTACCGAGAAATTAACCGAGAAATTAACCGAGAAATTAACAGAGAAATTAACCGAGAAATTAACCGAGAAATTAACAGCGAAATTAACAGAGAAATTAATACTGAAATTAACAGAGAAATTAACAGAGAAATTAACACAGAAATAAACAGAGAAATTAACAGAGAAATTAACCGAGAAATTAACAGAGAAATTAACAGAGAAAGTAACAGAAAAATTAACAGAGAAATTAACAGAGAAATTAACAGAGAAATTAACAGAGAAGTTAACAGAGAAATTAACACAGAAATTAACACAGAAATTAACACAGAAATTAACAGAGAACAGAGAAATTAACCGATAAATTAACCGAGAAATTAACCGAGAAATTAACAGAGAAATTAACAGAGAAATTAACAGAGAAATTAACAGAGAAATTAACAGAGAAATTAACAGCGAAATTAACAAAGAAATTAACAGAGAAATTAACAGAGAAATTAACAGAGAAATTAACAGAGAAATTAACAGAGAAATTAACAGAGAAATTAACAAAGAAATTAACAGAGAAATTAACTAAGAAATTAACAGAGAAATTAACAGAGAAATTAACAGAGAAATTAACATAGAGAAATTAACAGAGAAATTAACAGAGAAGTTAACAGAGAAATTAACAAAGAAATTAACAGAGAAATTAACAGAAAAATTAACAGAGAGATTAGCCGAGAAATTAACAGAGAAATTAACAGAGAAATTAACAGAGAAATTAACAGAGAAATTAACAAAGAAATTAACAGAGAAATTAACACAGACATTAACAGAGAAATTAACCGAGAAATTAACAGCGAAATTAACAGAGAAATTAACCGAGAAATTAACCGAGAAATTAACAGTGAAATTAAAAGAGAAATTAACAGAGAAATTAACAGTCACATTAACAGAGAAATTAACCTAGAAATTAACAGAGAAATTAACAGAGAAATTAACAGAGAAATTAACAGAGAAATTAACTGAGAAATTAATTGAGAAATTAACAAAGAAATTAACAAAGAAATTAACAAAGAAATTAACCGAGAAATTAACAGCGAAATTAAATGAGAAATTAACAGAGAAATTAACAGAGAAATTAACAGGGAAATTAAAAGAGAAATTAATAAAGAAATTAACATAGACATTAACAGAGAAATTAACAGAGAAATTAAAAAAGAAATTAAAAGAGAAATTAACAGAGAAATTAACACAGACATTAACAGAGAAACTAACAGAGAAATTAACCGAGAAATTAACAGAGAAATTAACAGAGAAATTAACAGAGGAATTAACAGCGAAATTAACAGAGAAATTAACAGAGAAATTAACAGAGAAATTAACCGCGAAATTAAAAGAGAAATTAAAAGAGAAAGTAAAAGAAAAATTAACAGAGAAATTAACAGAGAAATTAACAGAGAAATTAACAAAGAAATTAACAGAGAAATTAACAGTGATATTAACAGAGAAATTAACAGAGATTAACCGAGAAATTAACAGAGAAATTAACAGAGAAATTAACCGAGAAATTAACAGAGAAATTAACAGAGAAATTAACAGAGAAAGTAACAGAGAAATTAACAGAGAAATTAAAAGAGAAATTAACAGAGAAATTAACAGAGAAATTAACAGAGAAGTTAACTGAGAAATTAACAGAGAAATTAACATAGAAATTAACAGAGAAATTAACCGTGAGATTAACCGAGAAATTAACAGAGAAATTAACAGAGAAATTAACAGAGAAATTAACAGAGAAATTAACAGAGATGAACCGAGAAATTAACAGAGAAATTAACATAGAAATTAACAAAGAAATTAACAGAGATATTAACAGAGATATTAACAGAGAAATTAACCGAGAGATTAACCGAGAAATTAACAGAGAAATTAACCGAGAAATTAACCGAGAAATTAACAAAGAAATTAACAGAGAAATTAACAGAGAAAGTAACATAGAAATTAACAGAGAAATTAAAAGAGAAATTAACAGAGAAATTAACAGAGAAATTAACAGAGAAATTAACAGAGAAGTTAACTGAGAAATTAACAGAGAAATTAACATAGAAATTAACAGAGAAATTAACCGAGAGATTAACCGAGAAATTAACAGAGAAATTAACAGAGAAATTAACAGAGAAATTAACAAAGATGAAACGAGAAATTAACAGAGAAATTAACAGAGAAATTAACCGAGAAATTAACAGAGAAATTAACAGAGAAATTAACAGAGAAATTAACAGAGAAAGTAACAGAGAAAGTAACAGAGAAATTAACAGAGAAATTAACAGAGAAATTAACAAAGAAATTAACAGAGAAATTAACAGAGAAATTAACAGAGAAATTAAGAGAAGTTAACTGAGAAATTAACAGAGAAATTAACATAGAAATTAACAGAGAAATTAACAGAGAGATTAACCGAGAAATTAACAGAGAAATTAACAGAGAAATTAACAGAGAAATTAACAGAGAAATTAACAGAGAAATTAACAGACATTAACAGAGAAATTAACCGAGAAATTAACAGCGAAATTAACAAAGAAATTAACCGAGAAATTAACAGTGAAATTAACAGAGAAATTAACCTTGAAATTAACAGAGAAATTAGCCGAGAAATTAACAGAGAAATTAACCGAAAAATTAACAGAGAAATTAACAGAGAAATTAACAGGGAAATTAACAGAGAAGTTAACAGAGAAATTAACATAGAAATTAACATAGAAATTAACATAGAAATTAACAGAGAAATTAACAGAGAAATTAACAGAGAAATTAACAGAGAAATTAACAGGGAAATTAACAGAGAAATTAACAAAGAAATTAACAGAGAAATTAACACAGAAATTAACAAAGAAATTAACAGAGAAATTAAACGCGAAATTAACCGAGAAATTAACAGAGAAATTAAAAGAGAAATTAACAGAGAAATTAACAGACACATTAACAGAGAAATTAACAAAGAAATTAACAGAGAAATTAACAGAGAAATTAACAGAGAAATTAAATGAGAAATTAACAGAGAAATTAACAGAGAAATTAACAGAGAAGTTAACAGAGAAATTAACACTGAAATTAACAGAGAAATTAACAGAGAAATTAACACAGAAATAAACAGAGAAATTAACAGAGAAATTAACCGAGAAATTAACAGAGAAATTAACAGAGAAAGTAACAGAGAAATTAACAGAGAAATTAACAGAGAAATTAACAGAGAAATTAACAGAGAAGTTAACAGAGAAATTAACAAAGAAATTAACAAAGAAATTAACCGAGAAATTTACCGAGAAATTAACCGAGAAATTAACCGAGAAATTAACAGAGAAATTAACCGAGAAATTAACCGAGAAATTAACAGCGAAATTAACAGGGAAATTAATACTGAAATTAACAGAGAAATTAACAGAGAAATTAACACAGAAATAAACAGAGAAATTAACAGAGAAATTAACCGAGAAATTAACAGAGAAATTAACAGAGAAAGTAACAGAAAAATTAACAGAGAAATTAACAGAGAAATTAACAGAGAAATTAACAGAGAAATTAACAGAGAAGTTAACAGAGAAATTAACACAGAAATTAACACAGAAATTAACAGAGAACAGAGAAATTAACCGATAAATTAACCGAGAAATTAACCGAGAAATTAACAGAGAAATTAACAGAGAAATTAACAGAGATGAACCGAGAAATTAACAGAGAAATTAACAGAGAAATTAACCGAGAAATTAACCGAGAAATAAACAGAAAAATTAACAGAGAAATTAACAGAGAAAGTAACAGAGAAATTAACAGAGAAATTAACAGAGAAATTAACAGAGAAATTAACAGAGAAATTAACAGAGAAATTAACAGAGAAGTTAACTGAGAAATTAACAGAGAAATTAACATAGAAATTAACAGAGAAATTAACACAGAGATTAACCGAGAAATTAACAGAGAAATTAACAGAGAAATTAACAGAGAAATTAACAGAGAAATTAACAGAGAAATTAACAAAGAAATTAACAGACATTAACAGAGAAATTAACCGAGAAATTAACAGCGAAATTAACCGAGAAATTAACCGAGAAATTAACAGTGAAATTAACAGAGAAATTAACCTTGAAATTAACAGAGAAATTAGCCGAGAAATTAACAGAGAAATTAACCGAAAAATTAACAGAGAAATTAACAGAGAAATTAACAGGGAAATTAACAAAGAAGTTAACAGAGAAATTAACATAGAAATTAACATAGAAATTAACATAGAAATTAACAGAGAAATTAACAGAGAAATTAACAGAGAAATTAACAGAGAAATTAACAGGGAAATTAACAGAGAAATTAACAGAGAAATTAACACAGAAATTAACACAGAAATTAACAAAAAGAAATTAACAGAGAAATTAACAGACACATTAACAGAGAAATTAACAGAGAAATTAACAAAGAAATTAACAGAGAAATTAACAGAGAAATTAACAGAGAAATTAACTGAGAAATTAACTGAGAAATTAACAAAGAAATTAACAAAGAAATTAACAAAGAAATTAACCGAGAAATTAACAGCGAAATTAAATGAGAAATTAACAGAGAAATTAACAGGGAAATTAAAAGAGAAATTAATAAAGAAATTAACATAGACATTAACAGAGAAATTAACAGAGAAATTAACAGAGAAATTAAAAGAGAAATTAACAGAGAAATTAACACAGACATTAACAGAGAAACTAACAGAGAAATTAACCGAGAAATTAACAGAGAAATTAACAGAGAAATTAACAGAGAAATTAACAGCGAAATTAACATAGAAATTAACAGAGAAATTAACAGAGAAATTAACAGAGAAATTAACCGCGAAATTAAAAGAGAAATTAAAAGAGAAAGTAAAAGAAAAATTAACAAAGAAATTAACAGAGAAATTAACAGAGAAATTAACAGAGAAATTAACAGAGAAATTAACAGAGAAAGTAACAGAACAATTAACAGAGAAATTAACAGAGAAATTAACAGAGAAATTAACAGAGAAGTTAACAGAGAAATTAACACAGAAATTAACACAGAAATTAACACAGAAATTAACAGAGAACAGTGAAATTAACCGATAAATTAACCGATAAATTAACCGATAAATTAACCGAGAAATTAACCGAGAAATTAACAGAGAAATTAACAGAGAAATTAACAGCGAAATTAACAGAGAAATTAACAGAGAAATTAACAGAGAAATTAACAGAGAAATTAACAGAGAAATTAACAGAGAAATTAACAGAGAAATTAACAGAGAAATTAACAGAGAAATTAACAGAGAAATTAAAAGAGAAATTAACTAAGAAATTAACAGAGAAATTAACAGAGAAATTAACAGAGAAATTAACAGAGAAATTAACACAGAAATTAACAGAGAAATTAACAGAGAAGTTAACAGAGAAATAAACAGAGAAATTAACTAAGAAATTAACAGAGAAATTAACATAGAAATTAACAAAGAAATTAACAGAGAAATTAACAGAGAAGTTAACAGAGAAATTAACAAAGAAATTAACAGAGAAATTAACAGAAAAATTAGCAGAGAAATTAACAGAGAAATTAACCGAGAAATTAACAGAGAAATTAACAGAGAAATTAACAGAGAAATTAACAGAGAAATTAACCGAGAAATTAACACAGACATTAACAGAGAAATTAACCGAGAAATTAACAGCGAAATTAACCGAGAAATTAACCGAGAAATTAACAGTGAAATTAAAAGAGAAATTAACAGAGAATTTAACAGAGAAATTAACAGAGAAATTAACAGAGAAATTAACTGAGAAATTAACTGAGAAATTAACAAAGAAATTAACAAAGAAATTAACAAAGAAATTAACCGAGAAATTAACAGCGAAATTAAATGAGAAATTAACAGAGAAATTAACAGTGAAATTAAAAGAGAAATTAATAAAGAAATTAACATAGACATTAACAGAGAAATTAACAGAGAAATTAACAGAGAAATTAAAAGAGAAATTAACAGAGAAATTAACACAGACATTAACAGAGAAACTAACAGAGAAATTAACCGAGAAATTAACAGAGAAATTAACAGAGAAATTAACAGAGAAATTAACAGCGAAATTAACATAGAAATTAACAGAGAAATTAACAGAGAAATTAACAGAGAAATTAACCGCGAAATTAAAAGAGAAATTAAAAGAGAAAGTAAAAGAAAAATTAACAGAGAAATTAACAGAGAAATTAACAGAGAAATTAACACAGAAATTAACAGAGAAATTAACAGAGAAAGTAACAGAACAATTAACAGAGAAATTAACAGAGAAATTAACAGAGAAATTAACAGAGAAGTTAACAGAGAAATTAACACAGAAATTAACACAGAAATTAACACAGAAATTAACAGAGAACAGAGAAATTAACCGATAAATTAACCGATAAATTAACCGAGAAATTAACCGAGAAATTAACAGAGAAATTAACAGAGAAATTAACAGAGAAATTAACAGCGAAATTAACAGAGAAATTAACAGAGAAATTAACAGAGAAATTAACAGAGAAATTAACAGAGAAATTAACAGAGAAATTAACAGAGAAATTAACAGAGAAATTAACAAAGAAATTAACAGAGAAATTAACAGAGAAATTAACTAAGAAATTAACAGAGAAATTAACAGAGAAATTAACAGAGAAATTAACAGAGAAATTAACTAAGAAATTAACAGAGAAATTAACAGAGAAGTTAACAGAGAAATTAACAAAGAAATTAACAGAGAAATTAACAGAAAAATTAACAGAGAGATTAGCCGAGAAATTAACAGAGAAATTAACAGAGAAATTAACAGAGAAATTAACAGAGAAATTAACAGAGAAATTAACAGAGAAATTAACACAGACATTAACAGAGAAATTAACCGAGAAATTAACAGCGAAATTAACAGAGAAATTAACCGAGAAATTAACCGAGAAATTAACAGTGAAATTAAAAGAGAAATTAACAGAGAAATTAACAGAGACATTAACAGAGAAATTAACAGAGAAGTTAACTGAGAAATTAACAGAGAAATTAACATAGAAATTAACAGAGAAATTAACAGAGAGATTAACCGAGAAATTAACAGAGAAATTAACAGAGAAATTAACAGAGAAATTAACAGAGAAATTAACAGAGAAATTAACAAAGAAATTAACATAGAAATTAACAGAGAAATTAACAGAGAAATTAACAGAGAAATTAACCGCGAAATTAAAAGAGAAATTAAAAGAGAAAGTAAAAGAAAAATTAACAGAGAAATTAACAGAGAAATTAACAGAGAAATTAACAGAGAAATTAACAGAGAAATTAACAGAGAAAGTAACCGAACAATTAACAGAGAAATTAACAGAGAAATTAACAGAGAAGTTAACAGAGAAATTAACACAGAAATTAACACAGAAATTAACACAGAAATTAACAGAGAACAGAGAAATTAACCGATAAATTAACCGATAAATTAACCGATAAATTAACCGAGAAATTAACAGAGAAATTAACAGAGAAATTAACAGAGAAATTAACAGCGAAATTAACAGAGAAATTAACAGAGAAATTAACAGAGAAATTAACAGAGAAATTAACAGAGAAATTAACAGAGAAATTAACAGAGAAATTAACAGAGAAATTAACAGAGAAATTAACAGAGAAATTAACAGAGAAATTAACTAAGAAATTAACAGAGAAATTAACAGAGAAATTAACAGAGAAATTAACAGAGAAATTAACACAGAAATTAACAGAGAAATTAAAAGAGAAATTAACAGAGAAATTAACACAGACATTAACAGAGAAACTAACAGAGAAATTAACCGAGAAATTAACAGAGAAATTAACAGAGAAATTAACAGAGAAATTAACAGCGAAATTAACATAGAAATTAACAGAGAAATTAACAGAGAAATTAACAGAGAAATTAACCGCGAAATTAAAAGAGAAATTAAAAGAGAAAGTAAAAGAAAAATTAACAAAGAAATTAACAGAGAAATTAACAGAGAAATTAACAGAGAAATTAACAGAGAAATTAACAGAGAAAGTAACAGAACAATTAACAGAGAAATTAACAGAGAAATTAACAGAGAAATTAACAGAGAAGTTAACAGAGAAATTAACACAGAAATTAACACAGAAATTAACACAGAAATTAACAGAGAACAGTGAAATTAACCGATAAATTAACCGATAAATTAACCGATAAATTAACCGAGAAATTAACCGAGAAATTAACAGAGAAATTAACAGAGAAATTAACAGCGAAATTAACAGAGAAATTAACAGAGAAATTAACAGAGAAATTAACAGAGAAATTAACAGAGAAATTAACAGAGAAATTAACAGAGAAATTAACAGAGAAATTAACAGAGAAATTAACAGAGAAATTAAAAGAGAAATTAACTAAGAAATTAACAGAGAAATTAACAGAGAAATTAACAGAGAAATTAACAGAGAAATTAACACAGAAATTAACAGAGAAATTAACAGAGAAGTTAACAGAGAAATAAACAGAGAAATTAACTAAGAAATTAACAGAGAAATTAACATAGAAATTAACAAAGAAATTAACAGAGAAATTAACAGAGAAGTTAACAGAGAAATTAACAAAGAAATTAACAGAGAAATTAACAGAAAAATTAGCAGAGAAATTAACAGAGAAATTAACCGAGAAATTAACAGAGAAATTAACAGAGAAATTAACAGAGAAATTAACAGAGAAATTAACCGAGAAATTAACACAGACATTAACAGAGAAATTAACCGAGAAATTAACAGCGAAATTAACCGAGAAATTAACCGAGAAATTAACAGTGAAATTAAAAGAGAAATTAACAGAGAATTTAACAGAGAAATTAACAGAGAAATTAACAGAGAAATTAACTGAGAAATTAACTGAGAAATTAACAAAGAAATTAACAAAGAAATTAACAAAGAAATTAACCGAGAAATTAACAGCGAAATTAAATGAGAAATTAACAGAGAAATTAACAGTGAAATTAAAAGAGAAATTAATAAAGAAATTAACATAGACATTAACAGAGAAATTAACAGAGAAATTAAAAGAGAAATTAACAGAGAAATTAACACAGACATTAACAGAGAAACTAACAGAGAAATTAACCGAGAAATTAACAGAGAAATTAACAGAGAAATTAACAGAGAAATTAACAGCGAAATTAACATAGAAATTAACAGAGAAATTAACAGAGAAATTAACAGAGAAATTAACCGCGAAATTAAAAGAGAAATTAAAAGAGAAAGTAAAAGAAAAATTAACAGAGAAATTAACAGAGAAATTAACAGAGAAATTAACACAGAAATTAACAGAGAAATTAACAGAGAAAGTAACAGAACAATTAACAGAGAAATTAACAGAGAAATTAACAGAGAAATTAACAGAGAAGTTAACAGAGAAATTAACACAGAAATTAACACAGAAATTAACACAGAAATTAACAGAGAACAGAGAAATTAACCGATAAATTAACCGATAAATTAACCGAGAAATTAACCGAGAAATTAACAGAGAAATTAACAGAGAAATTAACAGAGAAATTAACAGCGAAATTAACAGAGAAATTAACAGAGAAATTAACAGAGAAATTAACAGAGAAATTAACAGAGAAATTAACAGAGAAATTAACAGAGAAATTAACAGAGAAATTAACAGAGAAATTAACAGAGAAATTAACAGAGAAATTAACTAAGAAATTAACAGAGAAATTAACAGAGAAATTAACAGAGAAATTAACAGAGAAATTAACACAGAAATTAACAGAGAAATTAACAGAGAAGTTAACAGAGAAATTAACAAAGAAATTAACAGAGAAATTAACAGAAAAATTAACAGAGAGATTAGCCGAGAAATTAACAGAGAAATTAACAGAGAAATTAACAGAGAAATTAACAGAGAAATTAACAGAGAAATTAACAGAGAAATTAACACAGACATTAACAGAGAAATTAACCGAGAAATTAACAGCGAAATTAACAGAGAAATTAACCGAGAAATTAACCGAGAAATTAACAGTGAAATTAAAAGAGAAATTAACAGAGAAATTAACAGAGACATTAACAGAGAAATTAACAGAGAAGTTAACTGAGAAATTAACAGAGAAATTAACATAGAAATTAACAGAGAAATTAACAGAGAGATTAACCGAGAAATTAACAGAGAAATTAACAGAGAAATTAACAGAGAAATTAACAGAGAAATTAACAGAGAAATTAACAAAGAAATTAACATAGAAATTAACAGAGAAATTAACAGAGAAATTAACAGGGAAATTAACAGAGAAGTTAACAGAGAAATTAACATAGAAATTAACATAGAAATTAACATAGAAATTAACAGAGAAATTAACAGAGAAATTAACAGAGAAATTAACAGAGAAATTAACAGGGAAATTAACAGAGAAATTAACAGAGAAATTAACAGAGAAATTAACACAGAAATTAACAAAAAGAAATTAACAGAGAAATTAAACGCGAGATTAACCGAGAAATTAACCGAGAAATTAAAAGAGAAATTAACAGAGAAATTAACAGACACATTAACAGAGAAATTAACAGAGAAATTAATAAAGAAATTAACAGAGAAATTAACAGAGAAATTAACAGAGAAATTAACTGAGAAATTAACTGAGAAATTAACAAAGAAATTAACAAAGAAATTAACAAAGAAATTAACCGAGAAATTAACCGAGAAATTAACCGAGAAATTAACCGAGAAATTAACCGAGAAATTAACCGAGAAATTAACAGCGAAATTAACAGAGAAATTAACAGAGAAATTAACAGAGAAGTTAACAGACAAATTAACAAAGAAATTAACAAAGAAATTAACCGAGAAATTTACCGAGAAATTAACCGAGAAATTAACCGAGAAATTAACAGAGAAATTAACCGAGAAATTAACCGAGAAATTAACAGCGAAATTAACAGAGAAATTAATACTGAAATTAACAGAGAAATTAACAGAGAAATTAACACAGAAATAAACAGAGAAATTAACAGAGAAATTAACCGAGAAATTAACAGAGAAATTAACAGAGAAAGTAACAGAAAAATTAACAGAGAAATTAACAGAGAAATTAACAGAGAAATTAACAGAGAAGTTAACAGAGAAATTAACACAGAAATTAACACAGAAATTAACACAGAAATTAACAGAGAACAGAGAAATTAACCGATAAATTAACCGAGAAATTAACCGAGAAATTAACAGAGAAATTAACAGAGAAATTAACAGAGAAATTAACAGAGAAATTAACAGAGAAATTAACAGCGAAATTAACAAAGAAATTAACAGAGAAATTAACAGAGAAATTAACAGAGAAATTAACAGAGAAATTAACAGAGAAATTAACAGAGAAATTAACAAAGAAATTAACAGAGAAATTAACTAAGAAATTAACAGAGAAATTAACAGAGAAATTAACAGAGAAATTAACATAGAGAAATTAACAGAGAAATTAACAGAGAAGTTAACAGAGAAATTAACAAAGAAATTAACAGAGAAATTAACAGAAAAATTAACAGAGAGATTAGCCGAGAAATTAACAGAGAAATTAACAGAGAAATTAACAGAGAAATTAACAGAGAAATTAACAAAGAAATTAACAGAGAAATTAACACAGACATTAACAGAGAAATTAACCGAGAAATTAACAGCGAAATTAACAGAGAAATTAACCGAGAAATTAACCGAGAAATTAACAGTGAAATTAAAAGAGAAATTAACAGAGAAATTAACAGTCACATTAACAGAGAAATTAACCTAGAAATTAACAGAGAAATTAACAGAGAAATTAACAGAGAAATTAACAGAGAAATTAACTGAGAAATTAATTGAGAAATTAACAAAGAAATTAACAAAGAAATTAACAAAGAAATTAACCGAGAAATTAACAGCGAAATTAAATGAGAAATTAACAGAGAAATTAACAGAGAAATTAACAGGGAAATTAAAAGAGAAATTAATAAAGAAATTAACATAGACATTAACAGAGAAATTAACAGAGAAATTAAAAAAGAAATTAAAAGAGAAATTAACAGAGAAATTAACACAGACATTAACAGAGAAACTAACAGAGAAATTAACCGAGAAATTAACAGAGAAATTAACAGAGAAATTAACAGAGGAATTAACAGCGAAATTAACAGAGAAATTAACAGAGAAATTAACAGAGAAATTAACCGCGAAATTAAAAGAGAAATTAAAAGAGAAAGTAAAAGAAAAATTAACAGAGAAATTAACAGAGAAATTAACAGAGAAATTAACAAAGAAATTAACAGAGAAATTAACAGTGATATTAACAGAGAAATTAACAGAGATTAACCGAGAAATTAACAGAGAAATTAACAGAGAAATTAACCGAGAAATTAACAGAGAAATTAACAGAGAAATTAACAGAGAAAGTAACAGAGAAATTAACAGAGAAATTAAAAGAGAAATTAACAGAGAAATTAACAGAGAAATTAACAGAGAAGTTAACTGAGAAATTAACAGAGAAATTAACATAGAAATTAACAGAGAAATTAACCGTGAGATTAACCGAGAAATTAACAGAGAAATTAACAGAGAAATTAACAGAGAAATTAACAGAGAAATTAACAGAGATGAACCGAGAAATTAACAGAGAAATTAACATAGAAATTAACAAAGAAATTAACAGAGATATTAACAGAGATATTAACAGAGAAATTAACCGAGAGATTAACCGAGAAATTAACAGAGAAATTAACCGAGAAATTAACCGAGAAATTAACAAAGAAATTAACAGAGAAATTAACAGAGAAAGTAACATAGAAATTAACAGAGAAATTAAAAGAGAAATTAACAGAGAAATTAACAGAGAAATTAACAGAGAAATTAACAGAGAAGTTAACTGAGAAATTAACAGAGAAATTAACATAGAAATTAACAGAGAAATTAACCGAGAGATTAACCGAGAAATTAACAGAGAAATTAACAGAGAAATTAACAGAGAAATTAACAAAGATGAAACGAGAAATTAACAGAGAAATTAACAGAGAAATTAACCGAGAAATTAACAGAGAAATTAACAGAGAAATTAACAGAGAAATTAACAGAGAAAGTAACAGAGAAAGTAACAGAGAAATTAACAGAGAAATTAACAGAGAAATTAACAAAGAAATTAACAGAGAAATTAACAGAGAAATTAACAGAGAAATTAAGAGAAGTTAACTGAGAAATTAACAGAGAAATTAACATAGAAATTAACAGAGAAATTAACAGAGAGATTAACCGAGAAATTAACAGAGAAATTAACAGAGAAATTAACAGAGAAATTAACAGAGAAATTAACAGAGAAATTAACAGACATTAACAGAGAAATTAACCGAGAAATTAACAGCGAAATTAACAAAGAAATTAACCGAGAAATTAACAGTGAAATTAACAGAGAAATTAACCTTGAAATTAACAGAGAAATTAGCCGAGAAATTAACAGAGAAATTAACCGAAAAATTAACAGAGAAATTAACAGAGAAATTAACAGGGAAATTAACAGAGAAGTTAACAGAGAAATTAACATAGAAATTAACATAGAAATTAACATAGAAATTAACAGAGAAATTAACAGAGAAATTAACAGAGAAATTAACAGAGAAATTAACAGGGAAATTAACAGAGAAATTAACAAAGAAATTAACAGAGAAATTAACACAGAAATTAACAAAGAAATTAACAGAGAAATTAAACGCGAAATTAACCGAGAAATTAACAGAGAAATTAAAAGAGAAATTAACAGAGAAATTAACAGACACATTAACAGAGAAATTAACAAAGAAATTAACAGAGAAATTAACAGAGAAATTAACAGAGAAATTAAATGAGAAATTAACAGAGAAATTAACAGAGAAATTAACAGAGAAGTTAACAGAGAAATTAACACTGAAATTAACAGAGAAATTAACAGAGAAATTAACACAGAAATAAACAGAGAAATTAACAGAGAAATTAACCGAGAAATTAACAGAGAAATTAACAGAGAAAGTAACAGAGAAATTAACAGAGAAATTAACAGAGAAATTAACAGAGAAATTAACAGAGAAGTTAACAGAGAAATTAACAAAGAAATTAACAAAGAAATTAACCGAGAAATTTACCGAGAAATTAACCGAGAAATTAACCGAGAAATTAACAGAGAAATTAACCGAGAAATTAACCGAGAAATTAACAGCGAAATTAACAGGGAAATTAATACTGAAATTAACAGAGAAATTAACAGAGAAATTAACACAGAAATAAACAGAGAAATTAACAGAGAAATTAACCGAGAAATTAACAGAGAAATTAACAGAGAAAGTAACAGAAAAATTAACAGAGAAATTAACAGAGAAATTAACAGAGAAATTAACAGAGAAATTAACAGAGAAGTTAACAGAGAAATTAACACAGAAATTAACACAGAAATTAACAGAGAACAGAGAAATTAACCGATAAATTAACCGAGAAATTAACCGAGAAATTAACAGAGAAATTAACAGAGAAATTAACAGAGATGAACCGAGAAATTAACAGAGAAATTAACAGAGAAATTAACCGAGAAATTAACCGAGAAATAAACAGAAAAATTAACAGAGAAATTAACAGAGAAAGTAACAGAGAAATTAACAGAGAAATTAACAGAGAAATTAACAGAGAAATTAACAGAGAAATTAACAGAGAAATTAACAGAGAAGTTAACTGAGAAATTAACAGAGAAATTAACATAGAAATTAACAGAGAAATTAACACAGAGATTAACCGAGAAATTAACAGAGAAATTAACAGAGAAATTAACAGAGAAATTAACAGAGAAATTAACAGAGAAATTAACAAAGAAATTAACAGACATTAACAGAGAAATTAACCGAGAAATTAACAGCGAAATTAACCGAGAAATTAACCGAGAAATTAACAGTGAAATTAACAGAGAAATTAACCTTGAAATTAACAGAGAAATTAGCCGAGAAATTAACAGAGAAATTAACCGAAAAATTAACAGAGAAATTAACAGAGAAATTAACAGGGAAATTAACAAAGAAGTTAACAGAGAAATTAACATAGAAATTAACATAGAAATTAACATAGAAATTAACAGAGAAATTAACAGAGAAATTAACAGAGAAATTAACAGAGAAATTAACAGGGAAATTAACAGAGAAATTAACAGAGAAATTAACACAGAAATTAACACAGAAATTAACAAAAAGAAATTAACAGAGAAATTAACAGACACATTAACAGAGAAATTAACAGAGAAATTAACAAAGAAATTAACAGAGAAATTAACAGAGAAATTAACAGAGAAATTAACTGAGAAATTAACTGAGAAATTAACAAAGAAATTAACAAAGAAATTAACAAAGAAATTAACCGAGAAATTAACAGCGAAATTAAATGAGAAATTAACAGAGAAATTAACAGGGAAATTAAAAGAGAAATTAATAAAGAAATTAACATAGACATTAACAGAGAAATTAACAGAGAAATTAACAGAGAAATTAAAAGAGAAATTAACAGAGAAATTAACACAGACATTAACAGAGAAACTAACAGAGAAATTAACCGAGAAATTAACAGAGAAATTAACAGAGAAATTAACAGAGAAATTAACAGCGAAATTAACATAGAAATTAACAGAGAAATTAACAGAGAAATTAACAGAGAAATTAACCGCGAAATTAAAAGAGAAATTAAAAGAGAAAGTAAAAGAAAAATTAACAAAGAAATTAACAGAGAAATTAACAGAGAAATTAACAGAGAAATTAACAGAGAAATTAACAGAGAAAGTAACAGAACAATTAACAGAGAAATTAACAGAGAAATTAACAGAGAAATTAACAGAGAAGTTAACAGAGAAATTAACACAGAAATTAACACAGAAATTAACACAGAAATTAACAGAGAACAGTGAAATTAACCGATAAATTAACCGATAAATTAACCGATAAATTAACCGAGAAATTAACCGAGAAATTAACAGAGAAATTAACAGAGAAATTAACAGCGAAATTAACAGAGAAATTAACAGAGAAATTAACAGAGAAATTAACAGAGAAATTAACAGAGAAATTAACAGAGAAATTAACAGAGAAATTAACAGAGAAATTAACAGAGAAATTAACAGAGAAATTAAAAGAGAAATTAACTAAGAAATTAACAGAGAAATTAACAGAGAAATTAACAGAGAAATTAACAGAGAAATTAACACAGAAATTAACAGAGAAATTAACAGAGAAGTTAACAGAGAAATAAACAGAGAAATTAACTAAGAAATTAACAGAGAAATTAACATAGAAATTAACAAAGAAATTAACAGAGAAATTAACAGAGAAGTTAACAGAGAAATTAACAAAGAAATTAACAGAGAAATTAACAGAAAAATTAGCAGAGAAATTAACAGAGAAATTAACCGAGAAATTAACAGAGAAATTAACAGAGAAATTAACAGAGAAATTAACAGAGAAATTAACCGAGAAATTAACACAGACATTAACAGAGAAATTAACCGAGAAATTAACAGCGAAATTAACCGAGAAATTAACCGAGAAATTAACAGTGAAATTAAAAGAGAAATTAACAGAGAATTTAACAGAGAAATTAACAGAGAAATTAACAGAGAAATTAACTGAGAAATTAACTGAGAAATTAACAAAGAAATTAACAAAGAAATTAACAAAGAAATTAACCGAGAAATTAACAGCGAAATTAAATGAGAAATTAACAGAGAAATTAACAGTGAAATTAAAAGAGAAATTAATAAAGAAATTAACATAGACATTAACAGAGAAATTAACAGAGAAATTAACAGAGAAATTAAAAGAGAAATTAACAGAGAAATTAACACAGACATTAACAGAGAAACTAACAGAGAAATTAACCGAGAAATTAACAGAGAAATTAACAGAGAAATTAACAGAGAAATTAACAGCGAAATTAACATAGAAATTAACAGAGAAATTAACAGAGAAATTAACAGAGAAATTAACCGCGAAATTAAAAGAGAAATTAAAAGAGAAAGTAAAAGAAAAATTAACAGAGAAATTAACAGAGAAATTAACAGAGAAATTAACACAGAAATTAACAGAGAAATTAACAGAGAAAGTAACAGAACAATTAACAGAGAAATTAACAGAGAAATTAACAGAGAAATTAACAGAGAAGTTAACAGAGAAATTAACACAGAAATTAACACAGAAATTAACACAGAAATTAACAGAGAACAGAGAAATTAACCGATAAATTAACCGATAAATTAACCGAGAAATTAACCGAGAAATTAACAGAGAAATTAACAGAGAAATTAACAGAGAAATTAACAGCGAAATTAACAGAGAAATTAACAGAGAAATTAACAGAGAAATTAACAGAGAAATTAACAGAGAAATTAACAGAGAAATTAACAGAGAAATTAACAGAGAAATTAACAAAGAAATTAACAGAGAAATTAACAGAGAAATTAACTAAGAAATTAACAGAGAAATTAACAGAGAAATTAACAGAGAAATTAACAGAGAAATTAACTAAGAAATTAACAGAGAAATTAACAGAGAAGTTAACAGAGAAATTAACAAAGAAATTAACAGAGAAATTAACAGAAAAATTAACAGAGAGATTAGCCGAGAAATTAACAGAGAAATTAACAGAGAAATTAACAGAGAAATTAACAGAGAAATTAACAGAGAAATTAACAGAGAAATTAACACAGACATTAACAGAGAAATTAACCGAGAAATTAACAGCGAAATTAACAGAGAAATTAACCGAGAAATTAACCGAGAAATTAACAGTGAAATTAAAAGAGAAATTAACAGAGAAATTAACAGAGACATTAACAGAGAAATTAACAGAGAAGTTAACTGAGAAATTAACAGAGAAATTAACATAGAAATTAACAGAGAAATTAACAGAGAGATTAACCGAGAAATTAACAGAGAAATTAACAGAGAAATTAACAGAGAAATTAACAGAGAAATTAACAGAGAAATTAACAAAGAAATTAACATAGAAATTAACAGAGAAATTAACAGAGAAATTAACAGAGAAATTAACCGCGAAATTAAAAGAGAAATTAAAAGAGAAAGTAAAAGAAAAATTAACAGAGAAATTAACAGAGAAATTAACAGAGAAATTAACAGAGAAATTAACAGAGAAATTAACAGAGAAAGTAACCGAACAATTAACAGAGAAATTAACAGAGAAATTAACAGAGAAGTTAACAGAGAAATTAACACAGAAATTAACACAGAAATTAACACAGAAATTAACAGAGAACAGAGAAATTAACCGATAAATTAACCGATAAATTAACCGATAAATTAACCGAGAAATTAACAGAGAAATTAACAGAGAAATTAACAGAGAAATT
This sequence comes from Lamellibrachia columna, assembly GCA_963662155.1. Classification (NCBI taxonomy): domain Eukaryota; kingdom Metazoa; phylum Annelida; class Polychaeta; order Sabellida; family Siboglinidae; genus Lamellibrachia; species Lamellibrachia columna. The sequence goes on along the minus strand of OY759268.1, from coordinate 45,064,193 downwards.
AACAGCGAAATTAACAGAGAAATTAACAGAGAAATTAACAGAGAAATTAACAGAGAAATTAACAGAGAAATTAACAGAGAAATTAACAGAGAAATTAACAGAGAAATTAACAGAGAAATTAACAGAGAAATTAACAGAGAAATTAACTAAGAAATTAACAGAGAAATTAACAGAGAAATTAACAGAGAAATTAACAGAGAAATTAACACAGAAATTAACAGAGAAATTAAAAGAGAAATTAACAGAGAAATTAACACAGACATTAACAGAGAAACTAACAGAGAAATTAACCGAGAAATTAACAGAGAAATTAACAGAGAAATTAACAGAGAAATTAACAGCGAAATTAACATAGAAATTAACAGAGAAATTAACAGAGAAATTAACAGAGAAATTAACCGCGAAATTAAAAGAGAAATTAAAAGAGAAAGTAAAAGAAAAATTAACAAAGAAATTAACAGAGAAATTAACAGAGAAATTAACAGAGAAATTAACAGAGAAATTAACAGAGAAAGTAACAGAACAATTAACAGAGAAATTAACAGAGAAATTAACAGAGAAATTAACAGAGAAGTTAACAGAGAAATTAACACAGAAATTAACACAGAAATTAACACAGAAATTAACAGAGAACAGTGAAATTAACCGATAAATTAACCGATAAATTAACCGATAAATTAACCGAGAAATTAACCGAGAAATTAACAGAGAAATTAACAGAGAAATTAACAGCGAAATTAACAGAGAAATTAACAGAGAAATTAACAGAGAAATTAACAGAGAAATTAACAGAGAAATTAACAGAGAAATTAACAGAGAAATTAACAGAGAAATTAACAGAGAAATTAACAGAGAAATTAAAAGAGAAATTAACTAAGAAATTAACAGAGAAATTAACAGAGAAATTAACAGAGAAATTAACAGAGAAATTAACACAGAAATTAACAGAGAAATTAACAGAGAAGTTAACAGAGAAATAAACAGAGAAATTAACTAAGAAATTAACAGAGAAATTAACATAGAAATTAACAAAGAAATTAACAGAGAAATTAACAGAGAAGTTAACAGAGAAATTAACAAAGAAATTAACAGAGAAATTAACAGAAAAATTAGCAGAGAAATTAACAGAGAAATTAACCGAGAAATTAACAGAGAAATTAACAGAGAAATTAACAGAGAAATTAACAGAGAAATTAACCGAGAAATTAACACAGACATTAACAGAGAAATTAACCGAGAAATTAACAGCGAAATTAACCGAGAAATTAACCGAGAAATTAACAGTGAAATTAAAAGAGAAATTAACAGAGAATTTAACAGAGAAATTAACAGAGAAATTAACAGAGAAATTAACTGAGAAATTAACTGAGAAATTAACAAAGAAATTAACAAAGAAATTAACAAAGAAATTAACCGAGAAATTAACAGCGAAATTAAATGAGAAATTAACAGAGAAATTAACAGTGAAATTAAAAGAGAAATTAATAAAGAAATTAACATAGACATTAACAGAGAAATTAACAGAGAAATTAAAAGAGAAATTAACAGAGAAATTAACACAGACATTAACAGAGAAACTAACAGAGAAATTAACCGAGAAATTAACAGAGAAATTAACAGAGAAATTAACAGAGAAATTAACAGCGAAATTAACATAGAAATTAACAGAGAAATTAACAGAGAAATTAACAGAGAAATTAACCGCGAAATTAAAAGAGAAATTAAAAGAGAAAGTAAAAGAAAAATTAACAGAGAAATTAACAAAGAAATTAACAGAGAAATTAACACAGAAATTAACAGAGAAATTAACAGAGAAAGTAACAGAACAATTAACAGAGAAATTAACAGAGAAATTAACAGAGAAATTAACAGAGAAGTTAACAGAGAAATTAACACAGAAATTAACACAGAAATTAACACAGAAATTAACAGAGAACAGAGAAATTAACCGATAAATTAACCGATAAATTAACCGAGAAATTAACCGAGAAATTAACAGAGAAATTAACAGAGAAATTAACAGAGAAATTAACAGCGAAATTAACAGAGAAATTAACAGAGAAATTAACAGAGAAATTAACAGAGAAATTAACAGAGAAATTAACAGAGAAATTAACAGAGAAATTAACAGAGAAATTAACAGAGAAATTAACAGAGAAATTAACAGAGAAATTAACTAAGAAATTAACAGAGAAATTAACAGAGAAATTAACAGAGAAATTAACAGAGAAATTAACACAGAAATTAACAGAGAAATTAACAGAGAAGTTAACAGAGAAATTAACAAAGAAATTAACAGAGAAATTAACAGAAAAATTAACAGAGAGATTAGCCGAGAAATTAACAGAGAAATTAACAGAGAAATTAACAGAGAAATTAACAGAGAAATTAACAGAGAAATTAACAGAGAAATTAACACAGACATTAACAGAGAAATTAACCGAGAAATTAACAGCGAAATTAACAGAGAAATTAACCGAGAAATTAACCGAGAAATTAACAGTGAAATTAAAAGAGAAATTAACAGAGAAATTAACAGAGACATTAACAGAGAAATTAACAGAGAAGTTAACTGAGAAATTAACAGAGAAATTAACATAGAAATTAACAGAGAAATTAACAGAGAGATTAACCGAGAAATTAACAGAGAAATTAACAGAGAAATTAACAGAGAAATTAACAGAGAAATTAACAGAGAAATTAACAAAGAAATTAACATAGAAATTAACAGAGAAATTAACAGAGAAATTAACAGAGAAATTAACCGCGAAATTAAAAGAGAAATTAAAAGAGAAAGTAAAAGAAAAATTAACAGAGAAATTAACAGAGAAATTAACAGAGAAATTAACAGAGAAATTAACAGAGAAATTAACAGAGAAAGTAACCGAACAATTAACAGAGAAATTAACAGAGAAATTAACAGAGAAGTTAACAGAGAAATTAACACAGAAATTAACACAGAAATTAACACAGAAATTAACAGAGAACAGAGAAATTAACCGATAAATTAACCGATAAATTAACCGATAAATTAACCGAGAAATTAACAGAGAAATTAACAGAGAAATTAACAGAGAAATTAACAGCGAAATTAACAGAGAAATTAACAGAGAAATTAACAGAGAAATTAACAGAGAAATTAACAGAGAAATTAACAGAGAAATTAACAGAGAAATTAACAGAGAAATTAACAGAGAAATTAACAGAGAAATTAACAGAGAAATTAACTAAGAAATTAACAGAGAAATTAACAGAGAAATTAACAGAGAAATTAACAGAGAAATTAACACAGAAATTAACAGAGAAATTAACAGAGAAGTTAACAGAGAAATTAACAAAGAAATTAACAGAGAAATTAACAGAAAAATTAACAGAGAGATTAGCCGAGAAATTAACAGAGAAATTAACCGAGAAATTAACAGAGAAATTAACAGAGAAATTAACAGAGAAATTAACAGAGAAATTAACACAGACATTAACAGAGAAATTAACCGAGAAATTAACAGCGAAATTAACAGAGAAATTAACCGAGAAATTAACCGAGAAATTAACAGTGAAATTAAAAGAGAAATTAACAGAGAAATTAACAGAGACATTAACAGAGAAATTAACAGAGAAGTTAACTGAGAAATTAACAAGAGAAATTAACAGAGAAGTTAACTGAGAAATTAACAGAGAAATTAACATAGAAATTAACAGAGAAATTAACAGAGAGATTAACCGAGAAATTAACAGAGAAATTAACAGAGAAATTAACAGAGAAATTAACAGAGAAATTAACAGAGAAATTAACAAAGAAATTAACAGACATTAACAGAGAAATTAACCGAGAAATTAACAGCGAAATTAACCGAGAAATTAACCGAGAAATTAACAGTGAAATTAACAGAGAAATTAACCTTGAAATTAACAGAGAAATTAGCCGAGAAATTAACAGAGAAATTAACCGAAAAATTAACAGAGAAATTAACAGAGAAATTAACAGGGAAATTAACAGAGAAGTTAACAGAGAAATTAACATAGAAATTAACATAGAAATTAACATAGAAATTAACAGAGAAATTAACAGAGAAATTAACAGAGAAATTAACAGAGAAATTAACAGGGAAATTAACAGAGAAATTAACAGAGAAATTAACATAGAAATTAACACAGAAATTAACAAAAAGAAATTAACAGAGAAATTAACAGACACATTAACAGAGAAATTAACAGAGAAATTAACAAAGAAATTAACACAGAAATTAACAGAGAAATTAACAGAGAAATTAACTGAGAAATTAACTGAGAAATTAACAAAGAAATTAACAAAGAAATTAACAAAGAAATTAACCGAGAAATTAACCGAGAAATTAACCGAGAAATTAACCGATAAATTAACAGAGAAATTAACCGAGAAATTAACCGAGAAATTAACAGCGAAATTAACAGAGAAATTAACACTGAAATTAACAGAGAAATTAACAGAGAAATTAACACAGAAATAAACAGGGAAATTAACAGAGAAATTAACCGAGAAATTAACAGAGAAATTAACAGAGAAAGTAACAGAGAAATTAACAGAGAAATTAACAGAGAAATTAACAGAGAAATTAACAGAGAAGTTAACAGACAAATTAACAAAGAAATTAACAAAGAAATTAACCGAGAAATTTACCGAGAAATTAACCGAGAAATTAACCGAGAAATTAACAGAGAAATTAACCGAGAAATTAACCGAGAAATTAACAGCGAAATTAACAGAGAAATTAATACTGAAATTAACAGAGAAATTAACAGAGAAATTAACACAGAAATAAACAGAGAAATTAACAGAGAAATTAACCGAGAAATTAACACAGAAATTAACAGAGAAAGTAACAGAAAAATTAACAGAGAAATTAACAGAGAAATTAACAGAGAAATTAACATAGAAATTAACAGAGAAATTAACCGAGAGATTAACCGAGAAATTAACAGAGAAATTAACAGAGAAATTAACAGAGAAATTAACAGAGATGAACCGAGAAATTAACCGAGAAATTAACAGAGAAATTAACCGAGAAATTAACAGAGAAATTAACAGAGAAATTAACAGAGAAAGTAACAGAGAAATTAACAGAGAAATTAACAAAGAAATTAACAAAGAAATTAACAAAGAAATTAACCGAGAAATTAACAGCGAAATTAAATGAGAAATTAACAGAGAAATTAACAGTGAAATTAAAAGAGAAATTAATAAAGAAATTAACATAGACATTAACAGAGAAATTAACAGAGAAATTAACAGAGAAATTAAAAGAGAAATTAACAGAGAAATTAACACAGACATTAACAGAGAAACTAACAGAGAAATTAACCGAGAAATTAACAGAGAAATTAACAGAGAAATTAACAGAGAAATTAACAGCGAAATTAACATAGAAATTAACAGAGAAATTAACAGAGAAATTAACAGGGAAATTAACCGCGAAATTAAAAGAGAAATTAAAAGAGAAAGTAAAAGAAAAATTAACAGAGAAATTAACAGAGAAATTAACAGAGAAATTAACAAAGAAATTAACAGAGAAATTAACAGAGAAAGTAACAGAACAATTAACAGAGAAATTAACAGAGAAATTAACAGAGAAATTAACAGAGAAGTTAACAGAGAAATTAACACAGAAATTAACACAGAAATTAACACAGAAATTAACAGAGAACAGAGAAATTAACCGATAAATTAACCGATAAATTAACCGAGAAATTAACCGAGAAATTAACAGAGAAATTAACAGAGAAATTAACAGAGAAATTAACAGCGAAATTAACAGAGAAATTAACAGAGAAATTAACAGAGAAATTAACAGAGAAATTAACAGAGAAATTAACAGAGAAATTAACAGAGAAATTAACAGAGAAATTAACAGAGAAATTAACAGAGAAATTAACAGAGAAATTAACTAAGAAATTAACAGAGAAATTAACAGAGAAATTAACAGAGAAATTAACAGAGAAATTAACACAGAAATTAACAGAGAAATTAACAGAGAAGTTAACAGAGAAATTAACAAAGAAATTAACAGAGAAATTAACAGAAAAATTAACAGAGAGATTAGCCGAGAAATTAACAGAGAAATTAACCGAGAAATTAACAGAGAAATTAACAGAGAAATTAACAGAGAAATTAACAGAGAAATTAACACAGACATTAACAGAGAAATTAACCGAGAAATTAACAGCGAAATTAACAGAGAAATTAACCGAGAAATTAACCGAGAAATTAACAGTGAAATTAAAAGAGAAATTAACAGAGAAATTAACAGAGACATTAACAGAGAAATTAACAGAAAAGTTAACTGAGAAATTAACAGAGAAATTAACAGAGAAGTTAACTGAGAAATTAACAGAGAAATTAACATAGAAATTAACAGAGAAATTAACAGAGAGATTAACCGAGAAATTAACAGAGAAATTAACAGAGAAATTAACAGAGAAATTAACAAAGAAATTAACAGAGAAATTAACAAAGAAATTAACAGATATTAACAGAGAAATTAACCGAGAAATTAACAGCGAAATTAACCGAGAAATTAACCGAGAAATTAACAGTGAAATTAACAGAGAAATTAACCTTGAAATTAACAGAGAAATTAGCCGAGAAATTAACAGAGAAATTAACCGAAAAATTAACAGAGAAATTAACAGAGAAATTAACAGGGAAATTAACAGAGAAGTTAACAGAGAAATTAACATAGAAATTAACATAGAAATTAACATAGAAATTAACAGAGAAATTAACAGAGAAATTAACAGAGAAATTAACAGAGAAATTAACAGGGAAATTAACAGAGAAATTAACAGAGAAATTAACACAGAAATTAACACAGAAATTAACAAAAAGAAATTAACAGAGAAATTAACAGACACATTAACAGAGAAATTAACAGAGAAATTAACAAAGAAATTAACAGAGAAATTAACAGAGAAATTAACAGAGAAATTAACTGAGAAATTAACTGAGAAATTAACAAAGAAATTAACAAAGAAATTAACAAAGAAATTAACCGAGAAATTAACCGAGAAATTAACCGAGAAATTAACCGAGAAATTAACCGATAAATTAACAGAGAAATTAACCGAGAAATTAACCGAGAAATTAACAGCGAAATTAACAGAGAAATTAACACTGAAATTAAGAGAGAAATTAACAGAGAAATTAACACAGAAATAAACAGTGAAATTAACAGAGAAATTAACCGAGAAATTAACAGAGAAATTAACAGAGAAAGTAACAGAGAAATTAACAGAGAAATTAACAGAGAAATTAACAGAGAAATTAACAGAGAAGTTAACAGACAAATTAACAAAGAAATTAACAAAGAAATTAACCGAGAAATTTACCGAGAAATTAACCGAGAAATTAACCGAGAAATTAACAGAGAAATTAACCGAGAAATTAACCGAGAAATTAACAGCGAAATTAACAAAGAAATTAATACTGAAATTAACAGAGAAATTAACAGAGAAATTAACACAGAAATAAACAGAGAAATTAACAGAGAAATTAACCGAGAAATTAACAGAGAAATTAACAGAGAAAGTAACAGAAAAATTAACAGAGAAATTAACAGAGAAATTAACAGAGAAATTAACATAGAAATTAACAGAGAAATTAACCGAGAGATTAACAGAGAAATTAACAGAGAAATTAACAGAGAAATTAACAGAGAAATTAACAGAGATGAACCGAGAAATTAACCGAGAAATTAACAGAGAAATTAACCGAGAAATTAACAGAGAAATTAACAGAGAAATTAACAGAGAAAGTAACAGAGAAATTAACAGAGAAATTAACAGAGAAATTAACAAAGAAATTAACAGAGAAATTAACAGAGAAATTAACAGAGAAATTAAGAGAAGTTAACTGAGAAATTAACAGAGAAATTAACATAGAAATTAACAGAGAAATTAACAGAGAGATTAACCGAGAAATTAACAGAGAAATTAACAGAGAAATTAACAGAGAAATTAACAGAGAAATTAACAGAGAAATTAACAGACATTAACAGAGAAATTAACCGAGAAATTAACAGCGAAATTAACAAAGAAATTAACCGAGAAATTTACAGTGAAATTAACAGAGAAATTAACCTTGAAATTAACAGAGAAATTAGCCGAGAAATTAACAGAGAAATTAACCGAAAAATTAACAGAGAAATTAACAGAGAAATTAACAGGGAAATTAACAGAGAAGTTAACAGAGAAATTAACATAGAAATTAACATAGAAATTAACATAGAAATTAACAGAGAAATTAACAGAGAAATTAACAGAGAAATTAACAGAGAAATTAACAGGGAAATTAACAAAGAAATTAACAGAGAAATTAACACAGAAATTAACAAAGAAATTAACAGAGAAATTAAACGCGAAATTAACCGAGAAATTAACAGAGAAATTAAAAGAGAAATTAACAGAGAAATTAACAGACACATTAACATAGAAATTAACAGAGAAATTAACAGAGAAATTAACAGAGAAATTAACAGAGAAATTAAATGAGAAATTAACTGAGAAATTAACAAAGAAATTAACAAAGAAATTAACAAAGAAATTAACCGAGAAATTAACCGAGAAATTAACCGATAAATTAACAGAGAAATTAACCGAGAAATTAACAGCGAAATTAACAGAGAAATTAACACTGAAATTAACAGAGAAATTAACAGAGAAATTAACACAGAAATAAACAGAGAAATTAACAGAGAAATTAACCGAGAAATTAACAGAGAAATTAACAGAGAAAGTAACAGAGAAATTAACAGAGAAATTAACAGAGAAATTAACAGAGAAATTAACAGAGAAATTAACAGAGAAGTTAACAGAGAAATTAACAAAGAAATTAACAAAGAAATTAACCGAGAAATTTACCGAGAAATTAACCGAGAAATTAACCGAGAAATTAACAGAGAAATTAACCGAGAAATTAACCGAGAAATTAACAGCGAAATTAACAGAGAAATTAATACTGAAATTAACAGAGAAATTAACAGAGAAATTAACACAGAAATAAACAGAGAAATTAACAGAGAAATTAACCGAGAAATTAACAGAGAAATTAACAGAGAAAGTAACAGAAAAATTAACAGAGAAATTAACAGAGAAATTAACAGAGAAATTAACAGAGAAATTAACAGAGAAGTTAACAGAGAAATTAACACAGAAATTAACACAGAAATTAACAGAGAACAGAGAAATTAACCGATAAATTAACCGAGAAATTAACCGAGAAATTAACAGAGAAATTAACAGAGAAATTAACAGAGATGAACCGAGAAATTAACAGAGAAATTAACAGAGAAATTAACCGAGAAATTAACAGAAAAATTAACAGAGAAATTAACAGAGAAAGTAACAGAGAAATTAACAGAGAAATTAACAGAGAAATTAACAGAGAAATTAACAGAGAAATTAACAGAGAAATTAACAGAGAAGTTAACTGAGAAATTAACAGAGAAATTAACATAGAAATTAACAGAGAAATTAACAGAGAGATTAACCGAGAAATTAACAGAGAAATTAACAGAGAAATTAACAGAGAAATTAACAGAGAAATTAACAGAGAAATTAACAAAGAAATTAACAGACATTAACACAGAAATTAACCGAGAAATTAACAGCGAAATTAACCGAGAAATTAACCGAGAAATTAACAGTGAAATTAACAGAGAAATTAATCTTGAAATTAACAGAGAAATTAGCCGAGAAATTAACAGAGAAATTAACCGAAAAATTAACAGAGAAATTAACAGAGAAATTAACAGGGAAATTAACAGAGAAGTTAACAGAGAAATTAACATAGAAATTAACATAGAAATTAACATAGAAATTAACAGAGAAATTAACAGAGAAATTAACAGAGAAATTAACAGAGAAATTAACAGGGAAATTAACAGAGAAATTAACAGAGAAATTAACACAGAAATTAACACAGAAATTAACAAAAAGAAATTAACAGAGAAATTAAAAGCGAGATTAACCGAGAAATTAACCGAGAAATTAAAAGAGAAATTAACAGAGAAATTAACAGACACATTAACAGAGAAATTAACAGAGAAATTAACAAAGAAATTAACAGAGAAATTAACAGAGAAATTAACTGAGAAATTAACTGAGAAATTAACAAAGAAATTAACAAAGAAATTAACAAAGAAATTAACCGAGAAATTAACCGAGAAATTAACCGATAAATTAACCGATAAATTAACAGAGAAATTAACCGAGAAATTAACAGCGAAATTAACAGAGAAATTAACACTGAAATTAACAAAGAAATTAACAAAGAAATTAACACAGAAATTAACAGAGAAATTAACAGAGAAATTAAATGAGAAATTAACTGAGAAATTAACAAAGAAATTAACAAAGAAATTAACAAAGAAATTAACCGAGAAATTAACCGAGAAATTAACCGAGAAATTAACAGAGAAATTAACCGAGAAATTAACAGCGAAATTAACAGAGAAATTAACAGAGAAATTAACAGAGAAATTAAATGAGAAATTAACTGAGAAATTAACAAAGAAATTAACAAAGAAATTAACAAAGAAATTAACCGAGAAATTAACCGAGAAATTAACCGATAAATTAACAGAGAAATTAACCGAGAAATTAACAGCGAAATTAACAGAGAAATTAACACTGAAATTAACAGAGAAATTAACAGAGAAATTAACACAGAAATAAACAGAGAAATTAACAGAGAAATTAACCGAGAAATTAACAGAGAAATTAACAGAGAAAGTAACAGAGAAATTAACAGAGAAATTAACAGAGAAATTAACAGAGAAATTAACAGAGAAGTTAACAGAGAAATTAACAAAGAAATTAACAAAGAAATTAACCGAGAAATTTACCGAGAAATTAACCGAGAAATTAACCGAGAAATTAACAGAGAAATTAACCGAGAAATTAACCGAGAAATTAACAGCGAAATTAACAGAGAAATTAATACTGAAATTAACAGAGAAATTAACAGAGAAATTAACACAGAAATAAACAGAGAAATTAACAGAGAAATTAACCGAGAAATTAACAGAGAATTTAACAGAGAAAGTAACAGAAAAATTAACAGAGAAATTAACAGAGAAATTAACAGAGAAGTTAACAGAGAAATTAACACAGAAATTAACACAGAAATTAACAGAGAACAGAGAAATTAACCGATAAATTAACCGAGAAATTAACCGAGAAATTAGCCGAGAAATTAACAGAGAAATTAACCGAAAAATTAACAGAGAAATTAACAGAGAAATTAACAGGGAAATTAACAGAGAAGTTAACAGAGAAATTAACATAGAAATTAACATAGAAATTAACATAGAAATTAACAGAGAAATTAACAGAGAAATTAACAGAGAAATTAAAAGAGAAATTAACAGAGAAATTAACAGAGAAATTAACAAAGAAGTTAACTGAGAAATTAACAGGGAAATTAACATAGAAATTAACAGAGAAATTAACCGAGAGATTAACCGAGAAATTAACAGAGAAATTAACAGAGAAATTAACAGAGAAATTAACAGAGATGAACCGAGAAATTAACAGAGAAATTAACAGAGAAATTAACAGAGAAATTAACAGAGAAATTAACATAGATATTAACAGAGAAATTAACAGAGATTAACCGAGAAATTAACAGAGAAATTAACAGAGAAATTAACCGAGAAATTAACAGAGAAATTAACAGAGAAATTAACAGAGAAAGTAACAGAGAAATTAACAGAGAAATTAAAAGAGAAATTAAAAGAGAAATTAACAGAGAAATTAACAGAGAAATTAACAGAGAAATTAACAGAGAAGTTAACTGAGAAATTAACAGAGAAATTAACATAGAAATTAACAGAGAAATTAACCGAGAGATTAACCGAGAAATTAACAGAGAAATTAACAGAGAAATTAACAGAGAAATTAACAGAGATGAACCGAGAAATTAACAGAGAAATTAACAGAGAAATTAACCGAGAAATTAACAGAGAAATTAACAGAGAAATTAACAGAGAAAGTAACAGAGAAATTAACAGAGAAATTAACAGAGAAATTAACAAAGAAATTAACAGAGAAATTAACAGAGAAATTAACAGAGAAATTAAGAGAAGTTAACTGAGAAATTAACAGAGAAATTAACATAGAAATTAACAGAGAAATTAACAGAGAGATTAACCGAGAAATTAACAGAGAAATTAACAGAGAAATTAACAGAGAAATTAACAGAGAAATTAACAGAGAAATTAACAGACATTAACAGAGAAATTAACCGAGAAATTAACAGCGAAATTAACAAAGAAATTAACCGAGAAATTAACAGTGAAATTAACAGAGAAATTAACCTTGAAATTAACAGAGAAATTAGCCGAGAAATTAACAGAGAAATTAACCGAAAAATTAACAGAGAAATTAACAGAGAAATTAACAGGGAAATTAACAGAGAAGTTAACAGAGAAATTAACATAGAAATTAACATAGAAATTAACATAGAAATTAACAGAGAAATTAACAGAGAAATTAACAGAGAAATTAACAGAGAAATTAACAGGGAAATTAACAGAGAAATTAACAGAGAAATTAACAGAGAAATTAACACAGAAATTAACAAAGAAATTAACAGAGAAATTAAACGCGAAATTAACCGAGAAATTAACAGAGAAATTAAAAGAGAAATTAACAGAGAAATTAACAGAGAAATTAACAGAGAAATTAACAGAGAAATTAACAGAGAAATTAACAGAGAAATTAACAGAGAAATTAAATGAGAAATTAACTGAGAAATTTACAAAGAAATTAACAAAGAAATTAACAAAGAAATTAACCGAGAAATTAACCGAGAAATTAACCGATAAATTAACCGAGAAATTAACCGAGAAATTAACAGCGAAATTAACAGAGAAATTAACACTGAAATTAACAGAGAAATTAACAGAGAAATTAACACAGAAATAAACAGAGAAATTAACAGAGAAATTAACCGAGAAATTAACAGAGAAATTAACAGAGAAAGTAACAGAGAAATTAACAGAGAAATTAACAGAGAAATTAACAGAGAAATTAACAGAGAAGTTAACAGAGAAATTAACAAAGAAATTAACAAAGAAATTAACCGAGAAATTTACCGAGAAATTAACCGAGAAATTAACAGAGAAATTAACCGAGAAATTAACCGAGAAATTAACAGCGAAATTAACAGAGAAATTAATACTGAAATTAACAGAGAAATTAACAGAGAAATTAACACAGAAATAAACAGAGAAATTAACAGAGAAATTAACCGAGAAATTAACAGAGAAATTAACAGAGAAAGTAACAGAAAAATTAACAGAGAAATTAACAGAGAAATTAACAGAGAAATTAACAGAGAAATTAACAGAGAAGTTAACAGAGAAATTAACACAGAAATTAACACAGAAATTAACAGAGAACAGAGAAATTAACCGATAAATTAACCGAGAAATTAACCGAGAAATTAACAGAGAAATTAACAGAGATGAACCGAGAAATTAACAGAGAAATTAACAGAGAAATTAACCGAGAAATTAACAGAAAAATTAACAGAGAAATTAACAGAGAAAGTAACAGAGAAATTAACAGAGAAATTAACAGAGAAATTAACAGAGAAATTAACAGAGAAATTAACAGAGAAATTAACAAAGAAGTTAACTGAGAAATTAACAGAGAAATTAACATTGAAATTAACAGAGAAATTAACAGAGAGATTAACCGAGAAATTAACAGAGAAATTAACAGAGAAATTAACAGAGAAATTAACAGAGAAATTAACAGAGAAATTAACAGAGAAATTAACAGAGAAAGTAACAGAGAAATTAACAGAGAAATTAAAAGAGAAATTAACAGAGAAATTAACAGAGAAATTAACAGAGAAATTAACAGAGAAGTTAACTGAGAAATTAACAGAGAAATTAACATAGAAATTAACAGAGAAATTAACCGAGAGATTAACCGAGAAATTAACAGAGAAATTAACAGAGAAATTAACAGAGAAATTAACAGAGAAATTAACAGAGAAATTAACAGAGATGAACCGAGAAATTAACAGAGAAATTAACAGAGAAATTAACCGAGAAATTAACAGAGAAATTAACAGAGAAATTAACAGAGAAAGTAACAGAGAAATTAACAGAGAAATTAACAGAGAAATTAACAAAGAAATTAACAGAGAAATTAACAGAGAAATTAACAGAGAAATTAAGAGAAGTTAACTGAGAAATTAACAGAGAAATTAACATAGAAATTAACAGAGAAATTAACAGAGAGATTAACCGAGAAATTAACAGAGAAATTAACAGAGAAATTAACAGAGAAATTAACAGAGAAATTAACAGAGAAATTAACAGACATTAACAGAGAAATTAACCGAGAAATTAACAGCGAAATTAACAGCGAAATTAACCGAGAAATTAACAGTGAAATTAACAGAGAAATTAACCTTGAAATTAACAGAGAAATTATCCGAGAAATTAACAGAGAAATTAACCGAAAAATTAACAGAGAAATTAACAGAGAAATTAACAGAGAAATTAACAGGGAAATTAACAGAGAAGTTAACAGAGAAATTAACATAGAAATTAACATAGAAATTAACATAGAAATTAACAGAGAAATTAACAGAGAAATTAACAGAGAAATTAACAGAGAAATTAACAGGGAAATTAACAGAGAAATTAACAGAGAAATTAACAGAGAAATTAACACAGAAATTAACAAAGAAATTAACAGAGAAATTAAACGCGAAATTAACCGAGAAATTAACAGAGAAATTAAAAGAGAAATTAACAGAGAAATTAACAGAGAAATTAACAGAGAAATTAACAGAGAAATTAAATGAGAAATTAACTGAGAAATTAACAAAGAAATTAACAAAGAAATTAACAAAGAAATTAACCGAGAAATTAACCGAGAAATTAACCGATAAATTAACAGAGAAATTAACCGAGAAATTAACAGCGAAATTAACAGAGAAATTAACACTGAAATTAACAGAGAAATTAACAGAGAAATTAACACAGAAATAAACAGAGAAATTAACAGAGAAATTAACCGAGAAATTAACAAAGAAATTAACAGAGAAAGTAACAGAGAAATTAACAGAGAAATTAACAGAGAAATTAACAGAGAAGTTAACAGAGAAATTAACAAAGAAATTAACAAAGAAATTAACCGAGAAATTTACCGAGAAATTAACCGAGAAATTAACCGAGAAATTAACAGAGAAATTAACCAAGAAATTAACCGAGAAATTAACAGCGAAATTAACAGAGAAATTAATACTGAAATTAACAGAGAAATTAACAGAGAAATTAACAGAGAAATTAACACAGAAATAAACAGAGAAATTAACAGAGAAATTAACCGAGAAATTAACAGAGAAATTAACAGAGAAAGTAACAGAAAAATTAACAGAGAAATTAACAGAGAAATTAACAGAGAAATTAACAGAGAAATTAACAGAGAAGTTAACAGAGAAATTAACACAGAAATTAACACAGAAATTAACAGAGAACAGAGAAATTAACCGATAAATTAACCGAGAAATTAACCGAGAAATTAACAGAGAAATTAACAGAGAAATTAACAGAGATGAACCGAGAAATTAACAGAGAAATTAACAGAGAAATTAACCGAGAAATTAACAGAAAAATTAACAGAGAAATTAACAGAGAAAGTAACAGAGAAATTAACAGAGAAATTAACAGAGAAATTAACAGAGAAATTAACAGAGAAATTAACAGAGAAATTAACAGAGAAATTAACAGAGAAATTAACAGAGAAGTTAACTGAGAAATTAACAGAGAAATTAACATAGAAATTAACAGAGAAATTAACAGAGAGATTAACCGAGAAATTAACAGAGAAATTAACAGAGAAATTAACAGAGAAATTAACAGAGAAATTAACAGAGAAATTAACAAAGAAATTAACAGACATTAACAGAGAAATTAACAGAGAAATTAACAGCGAAATTAACCGAGAAATTAACCGAGAAATTAACAGTGAAATTAACAGAGAAATTAACCTTGAAATTAACAGAGAAATTAGCCGAGAAATTAACAGAGAAATTAACCGAAAAATTAACAGAGAAATTAACAGAGAAATTAACAGGGAAATTAACAGAGAAGTTAACAGAGAAATTAACATAGAAATTAACATAGAAATTAACATAGAAATTAACAGAGAAATTAACAGAGAAATTAACAGAGAAATTAACAGAGAAATTAACAGGGAAATTAACAGAGAAATTAACAGAGAAATTAACAGAGAAATTAACACAGAAATTAACAAAAAGAAATTAACAGAGAAATTAAACGCGAGATTAACCGAGAAATTAACCGAGAAATTAAAAGAGAAATTAACAGAGAAATTAACAGACACATTAACAGAGAAATTAACAGAGAAATTAATAAAGAAATTAACAGAGAAATTAACAGAGAAATTAACAGAGAAATTAACTGAGAAATTAACTGAGAAATTAACAAAGAAATTAACAAAGAAATTAACAAAGAAATTAACCGAGAAATTAACCGAGAAATTAACCGAGAAATTAACCGATAAATTAACAGAGAAATTAACCGAGAAATTAACCGAGAAATTAACAGCGAAATTAACAGAGAAATTAACACTGAAATTAACAGAGAAATTAACAGAGAAATTAACACAGAAATAAACAGGGAAATTAACATAGAAATTAACAGAGAAATTAACAGAGAAATTAACAGAGAAAGTAACAGAGAAATTAACAGAGAAATTAACAGAGAAATTAACAGAGAAATTAACAGAGAAGTTAACAGACAAATTAACAAAGAAATTAACAAAGAAATTAACCGAGAAATTTACCGAGAAATTAACCGAGAAATTAACCGAGAAATTAACAGAGAAATTAACCGAGAAATTAACCGAGAAATTAACAGCGAAATTAACAGAGAAATTAATACTGAAATTAACAGAGAAATTAACAGAGAAATTAACACAGAAATAAACAGAGAAATTAACAGAGAAATTAACCGAGAAATTAACAGAGAAATTAACAGAGAAAGTAACAGAAAAATTAACAGAGAAATTAACAGAGAAATTAACAGAGAAATTAACAGAGAAGTTAACAGAGAAATTAACACAGAAATTAACACAGAAATTAACACAGAAATTAACAGAGAACAGAGAAATTAACCGATAAATTAACCGAGAAATTAACCGAGAAATTAACCGAGAAATTAACAGAGAAATTAACAGAGAAATTAACAGAGAAATTAACAGAGAAATTAACAGCGAAATTAACAGAGAAATTAACAGAGAAATTAACAGAGAAATTAACAGAGAAATTAACAGAGAAATTAACAGAGAAATTAACAGAGAAATTAACAAAGAAATTAACAGAGAAATTAACTAAGAAATTAACAGAGAAATTAACAGAGAAATTAACAGAGAAATTAACAGAGAAATTAACAGAGAAATTAACAGAGAAGTTAACAGAGAAATTAACATAGAAATTAACAGAGAAATTAACAGAAAAATTAACAGAGAGATTAGCCGAGAAATTAACAGAGAAATTAACCGAGAAATTAACAGAGAAATTAACAGAGAAATTAACAAAGAAATTAACAGAGAAATTAACAGAGAAATTAACACAGACATTAACAGAGAAATTAACCGAGAAATTAACAGCGAAATTAACAGAGAAATTAACCGAGAAATTAACCGAGAAATTAACAGTGAAATTAAAAGAGAAATTAACAGAGAAATTAACAGTCACATTAACAGAGAAATTAACCTAGAAATTAACAGAGAAATTAACAGAGAAATTAACAGAGAAATTAACAGAGAAATTAACAGAGAAATTAACTGAGAAATTAATTGAGAAATTAACAAAGAAATTAACAAAGAAATTAACAAAGAAATTAACCGAGAAATTAACAGCGAAATTAAATGAGAAATTAACAGAGAAATTAACAGAGAAATTAACAGGGAAATTAAAAGAGAAATTAATAAAGAAATTAACATAGACATTAACAGAGAAATTAACAGAGAAATTAACAAAGAAATTAAAAGAGAAATTAACAGAGAAATTAACACAGACATTAACAGAGAAACTAACAGAGAAATTAACCGAGAAATTAACAGAGAAATTAACAGAGAAATTAACCGAGGAATTAACAGCGAAATTAACAGATAAATTAACAGAGAAATTAACAGAGAAATTAACAGAGAAATTAACCGCGAAATTAAAAGAGAAATTAAAAGAGAAAGTAAAAGAAAAATTAACAGAGAAATTAACAGAGAAATTAACAGAGAAATTAACAAAGAAATTAACAGAGAAATTAACAGTGATATTAACAGAGAAATTAACAGAGATTAACCGAGAAATTAACAGAGAAATTAACCGAGAAATTAACCGAGAAATTAACAGAGAAATTAACAGAGAAATTAACAGAGAAAGTAACAGAGAAATTAACAGAGAAATTAAAAGAGAAATTAACAGAGAAATTAACAGAGAAATTAACAGAGAAGTTAACTGAGAAATTAACAGAGAAATTAACATAGAAATTAACAGAGAAATTAACCGTGAGATTAACCGAGAAATTAACAGAGAAATTAACAGAGAAATTAACAGAGAAATTAACAGAGAAATTAACAGAGATGAACCGAGAAATTAACAGAGAAATTAACATAGAAATTAACAAAGAAATTAACAGAGATATTAACAGAAATATTAACAGAGAAATTAACCGAGAGATTAACCGAGAAATTAACAGAGAAATTAACCGAGAAATTAATAAAGAAATTAACAGAGAAATTAACAGAGAAAGTAACATAGAAATTAACAGAGAAATTAAAAGAGAAATTAACAGAGAAATTAACAGAGAAATTAACAGAGAAGTTAACTGAGAAATTAACAGAGAAATTAACATAGAAATTAACAGAGAAATTAACCGAGAGATTAACCGAGAAATTAACAGAGAAATTAACAGAGAAATTAACAGAGAAATTAACAAAGATGAAACGAGAAATTAACAGAGAAATTAACAGAGAAATTAACCGAGAAATTAACAGAGAAATTAACAGAGAAATTAACAGAGAAATTAACAGAGAAAGTAACAGAGAAATTAACAGAGAAATTAACAGAGAAATTAACAGAGAAAGTAACAGAGAAATTAACAGAGAAATTAACAGAGAAGTTAACTGAGAAATTAACAGAGAAATTAACATAGAAATTAACAGAGAGATTAACCGAGAAATTAACAGAGAAATTAACAGAGAAATTAACAGAGAAATTAACAGAGAAAGTAACAGAGAAATTAACAGAGAAATTAAAAGAGAAATTAACAGAGAAATTAACAGAGAAATTAACAGAGAAGTTAACTGAGAAATTAATTGAGAAATTAACAAAGAAATTAACAAAGAAATTAACAAAGAAATTAACCGAGAAATTAACAGCGAAATTAAATGAGAAATTAACAGAGAAATTAACAGAGAAATTAACAGGGAAATTAAAAGAGAAATTAATAAAGAAATTAACATAGACATTAACAGAGAAATTAACAGAGAAATTAACAAAGAAATTAAAAGAGAAATTAACAGAGAAATTAACACAGACATTAACAGAGAAACTAACAGAGAAATTAACCGAGAAATTAACAGAGAAATTAACAGAGAAATTAACAGAGGAATTAACAGCGAAATTAACAGATAAATTAACAGAGAAATTAACAGAGAAATTAACAGAGAAATTAACCGCGAAATTAAAAGAGAAATTAAAAGAGAAAGTAAAAGAAAAATTAACAGAGAAATTAACAGAGAAATTAACAGAGAAATTAACAAAGAAATTAACAGAGAAATTAACTGTGATATTAACAGAGAAATTAACAGAGATTAACCGAGAAATTAACAGAGAAATTAACAGAGAAATTAACCGAGAAATTAACAGAGAAATTAACAGAGAAATTAACAGAGAAAGTAACAGAGAAATTAACAGAGAAATTAAAAGAGAAATTAACAGAGAAATTAACAGAGAAATTAACAGAGAAGTTAACTGAGAAATTAACAGAGAAATTAACATAGAAATTAACAGAGAAATTAACCGTGAGATTAACCGAGAAATTAACAGAGAAATTAACAGAGAAATTAACAGAGAAATTAACAGAGAAATTAACAGAGAAATTAACAGAGATGAACCGAGAAATTAACAGAGAAATTAACATAGAAATTAACAAAGAAATTAACAGAGATATTAACAGAAATATTAACAGAGAAATTAACCGAGAGATTAACCGAGAAATTAACAGAGAAATTAACCGAGAAATTAATAAAGAAATTAACAGAGAAATTAACAGAGAAAGTAACATAGAAATTAACAGAGAAATTAAAAGAGAAATTAACAGAGAAATTAACAGAGAAATTAACAGAGAAGTTAACTGAGAAATTAACAGAGAAATTAACATAGAAATTAACAGAGAAATTAACCGAGAGATTAACCGAGAAATTAACAGAGAAATTAACAGAGAAATTAACAGAGAAATTAACAAAGATGAAACGAGAAATTAACAGAGAAATTAACAGAGAAATTAACCGAGAAATTAACAGAGAAATTAACAGAGAAATTAACAGAGAAATTAACAGAGAAAGTAACAGAGAAATTAACAGAGAAATTAACAGAGAAATTAACAGAGAAAGTAACAGAGAAATTAACAGAGAAATTAACAGAGAAGTTAACTGAGAAATTAACAGAGAAATTAACATAGAAATTAACAGAGAAATTAACAGAGAGATTAACCGAGAAATTAACAGAGAAATTAACAGAGAAATTAACAGAGAAATTAACAGAGAAAGTAACAGAGAAATTAACAGAGAAATTAAAAGAGAAATTAACAGAGAAATTAACAGAGAAATTAACAGAGAAGTTAACTGAGAAATTAACAGAGAAATTATCATAGAAATTAACACAGAAATTAACAGAGATTAACCGAGAAATTAACAGAGAAATTAACAGAGAAATTAACAGAGAAATTAACAGAGATGAACCGAGAAATTAACAAAGAAATTAACAGAGAAATTAACAGAGAAATTAACAGAGAAATTAACAGAGATATTAACAGAGCAATTAACAGAGATTAACAGAGATTAACCGAGAAATTAACAGAGAAATTAACAGAGAAATTAACCGAGAAATTAACAGAGAAATTAACTTAGAAATTAACAGAGAAAGTAACAGAGAAATTAACAGAGAAATTAAAAGAGAAATTAACAGAGAAATTAACAGAGAAATTAACAGAGAAATTAACAGAGAAGTTAACTGAGAAATTAACAGAGAAATTAACATAGAAATTAACAGAGAAATTAACCGAGAGATTAACCGAGAAATTAACAGAGAAATTAACAGAGAAATTAACAGAGAAATTAACAGAGATGGACCGAGAAATTAACAGAGAAATTAACCGAGAAATTAACAGAGAAATTAACAGAGAAAGTAACAGAGAAATTAACAGCGAAATTAACAGAGAAATTAACAGAGAAATTAACAGAGAAATTAACAGAGAAATTAACCGCGAAATTAAAAGAGAAATTAAAAGAGAAAGTAAAAGAAAAATTAACAGAGAAATTAACAGAGAAATTAACAGAGAAATTAACAGAGAAATTAACTAAGAAATTAACAGAGAAATTAACATAGAAATTAACAGAGAAATTAACAGAGAAATTAACAGAGAAGTTAACAGAGAAATTAAAAAAGAAATTAACAGAGAAATTAACAGAAAAATTAGCCGAGAAATTAACAGAGAAATTAACCGAGAAATTAACAGAGAAATTAACAGAGAAATTAACAGAGAAATTAACAGAGAAATTAACAGAGAAATTAACAGAGAAATTAACACAGACATTAACAGAGAAATTAACCGAGAAATTAACAGCGAAATTAACCGAGAAATTAACCGAGAAATTAACAGTGAAATTAAAAGAGAAATTAACAGAGAAATTAACAGACACATTAACAGAGAAATTAACAGAGAAATTAACAGAGAAATTAACAGAGAAATTAACAGAGAAATTAACAGAGAAATTAACTGAGAAATTAACTGAGAAATTAACAAAGAAATTAACAAAGAAATTAACAAAGAAATTAACCGAGAAATTAACAGCGAAATTAAATGAGAAATTAACAGAGAAATTAACAGGGAAATTAAAAGAGAAATTAATAAAGAAATTAACATAGACATTAACAAAGAAATTAACAGAGAAATTAAAAGAGAAATTAACAGAGAAATTAACACAGACATTAACAGAGAAACTAACAGAGAAATTAACCGAGAAATTAACAGAGAAATTAACAGAGAAATTAACAGAGAAATTAACAGCGAAATTAACAGAGAAATTAACAGAGAAATTAACAGAGAAATTAACAGAGAAATTAACCGCGAAATTAAAAGAGAAATTAAAAGAGAAAGTAAAAGAAAAATTAACAGAGAAATTAACAGAGAAATTAACAGAGAAATTAACAGAGAAATTAACAGAGAAATTAACAGAGAAATTAACAGACATTAACAGAGAAATTAACCGAGAAATTAACAGCGAAATTAACAAAGAAATTAACCGAGAAATTAACAGTGAAATTAACAGAGAAATTAACCTTGAAATTAACAGAGAAATTAGCCGAGAAATTAACAGAGAAATTAACCGAAAAATTAACAGAGAAATTAACAGAGAAATTAACAGGGAAATTAACAGAGAAGTTAACAGAGAAATTAACATAGAAATTAACATAGAAATTAACATAGAAATTAACAGAGAAATTAACAGAGAAATTAACATAGAAATTAACAGAGAAATTAACAGGGAAATTAACAGAGAAATTAACAAAGAAATTAACAGAGAAATTAACACAGAAATTAACAAAGAAATTAACAGAGAAATTAAACGCGAAATTAACCGAGAAATTAACAGAGAAATTAAAAGAGAAATTAACAGAGAAATTAACAGACACATTAACAGAGAAATTAACAGAGAAATTAACAGAGAAATTAACAGAGAAATTAACAGAGAAATTAAATGAGAAATTAACTGAGAAATTAACAAAGAAATTAACAAAGAAATTAACAAAGAAATTAACCGAGAAATTAACCGAGAAATTAACCGATAAATTAACAGAGAAATTAACCGAGAAATTAACAGCGAAATTAACAGAGAAATTAACACTGAAATTAACAGAGAAATTAACAGAGAAATTAACACAGAAATAAACAGAGAAATTAACAGAGAAATTAACCGAGAAGTTAAAAGAGAAATTAACAGAGAAAGTAACAGAGAAATTAACAGAGAAATTAACAGAGAAATTAACAGAGAAATTAACAGAGAAGTTAACAGAGAAATTAACAAAGAAATTAACAAAGAAATTAACCGAGAAATTTACCGAGAAATTAACCGAGAAATTAACCGAGAAATTAACAGAGAAATTAACCGAGAAATTAACCGAGAAATTAACAGCGAAATTAACAGAGAAATTAATACTGAAATTAACAGAGAAATTAACAGAGAAATTAACACAGAAATAAACAGAGAAATTAACAGAGAAATTAACCGAGAAATTAACAGAGAAATTAACAGAGAAAGTAACAGAAAAATTAACAGAGAAATTAACAGAGAAATTAACAGAGAAATTAACAGAGAAATTAACAGAGAAGTTAACAGAGAAATTAACACAGAAATTAACACAGAAATTAACAGAGAACAGAGAAATTAACCGATAAATTAACCGAGAAATTAACCGAGAAATTAACAGAGAAATTAACAGAGATGAACCGAGAAATTAACAGAGAAATTAACAGAGAAATTAACCGAGAAATTAACAGAAAAATTAACAGAGAAATTAACAGAGAAAGTAACAGAGAAATTAACAGAGAAATTAACAGAGAAATTAACAGAGAAATTAACAGAGAAATTAACAGAGAAATTAACAGAGAAGTTAACTGAGAAATTAACAGAGAAATTAACATAGAAATTAACAGAGAAATTAACAGAGAGATTAACCGAGAAATTAACAGAGAAATTAACAGAGAAATTAACAGAGAAATTAACAGAGAAATTAACAGAGAAATTAACAAAGAAATTAACAGACATTAACAGAGAAATTAACCGAGAAATTAACAGCGAAATTAACCGAGAAATTAACCGAGAAATTAACAGTGAAATTAACAGAGAAATTAACCTTGAAATTAACAGAGAAATTAGCCGAGAAATTAACAGAGAAATTAACCGAAAAATTAACAGAGAAATTAACAGAGAAATTAACAGGGAAATTAACAGAGATGTTAACAGAGAAATTAACATAGAAATTAACATAGAAATTAACATAGAAATTAACAGAGAAATTAACAGAGAAATTAACAGAGAAATTAACAGAGAAATTAACAGGGAAATTAACAGAGAAATTAACACAGAAATTAACACAGAAATTAACACAGAAATTAACAAAAAGAAATTAACAGAGAAATTAACAGACACATTAACAGAGAAATTAACAGAGAAATTAACAAAGAAATTAACAGAGAAATTAACAGAGAAATTAACAGAGAAATTAACTGAGAAATTAACTGAGAAATTAACAAAGAAATTAACAAAGAAATTAACAAAGAAATTAACCGAGAAATTAACCGAGAAATTAACACTGAAATTAACAGAGAAATTAACAGAGAAATTAACACAGAAATAAACAGGGAAATTAACAAAGAAATTAACCGAGAAATTAACAGAGAAATTAACAGAGAAAGTAACAGAGAAATTAACAGAGAAATTAACAGAGAAATTAACAGAGAAATTAACAGAGAAGTTAACAGACAAATTAACAAAGAAATTAACAAAGAAATTAACCGAGAAATTTACCGAGAAATTAACCGAGAAATTAACCGAGAAATTAACAGAGAAATTAACCGAGAAATTAACCGAGAAATTAACCGAGAAATTAACCGAGAAATTAACAGCGAAATTAACAGAGAAATTAATACTGAAATTAACAGAGAAATTAACAGAGAAATTAACACAGAAATAAACAGGGAAATTAACAGAGAAATTAACCGAGAAATTAACAGAGAAATTAACAGAGAAAGTAACAGAAAAATTAACAGAGAAATTAACAGAGAAATTAACAGAGAAGTTAACAGAGAAATTAACACAGAAATTAAGACAGAAATTAACACAGAAATTAACAGAGAACAGAGAAATTAACCGATAAATTAACCGAGAAATTAACCGAGAAATTAACCGAGAAATTAACAGAGAAATTAACAGAGAAATTAACAGAGAAATTAACAGAGAAATTAACAGCGAAATTAACAGAGAAATTAACAGAGAAATTAACAGAGAAATTAACACAGAAATTAACAGAGAAATTAACAGAGAAATTAACAGAGAAATTAACAGAGAAATTAACAGAGAAATTAACTAAGAAATTAACAGAGAAATTAACAGAGAAATTAACAGAGAAATTAACAGAGAAATTAACAGAGAAATTAACAGAGAAGTTAACAGAGAAATTAACAAAGAAATTAACAGAGAAATTAACAGAAAAATTAACAGAGAGATTAGCCGAGAAATTAACAGAGAAATTAACCGAGAAATTAACAGAGAAATTAACAGAGAAATTAACAAAGAAATTAACAGAGAAATTAACAGAGAAATTAACACAGACATTAACAGAGAAATTAACCGAGAAATTAACAGCGAAATTAACAGAGAAATTAACCGAGAAATTAACCGAGAAATTAACAGTGAAATTAAAATAGAAATTAACAGAGAAATTAACAGACACATTAACAGAGAAATTAACCTAGAAATTAACCTAGAAATTAACAGAGAAATTAACAGAGAAATTAACAGAGAAATTAACAGAGAAATTAACAGAGAAATTAACTGAGAAATTAATTGAGAAATTAACAAAGAAATTAACAAAGAAATTAACAAAGAAATTAACCGAGAAATTAACAGCGAAATTAAATGAGAAATTAACAGAGAAATTAACAGAGAAATTAACAGGGAAATTAAAAGAGAAATTAATAAAGAAATTAACATAGACATTAACAGAGAAATTAACAGAGAAATTAACAAAGAAATTAAAAGAGAAATTAACAGAGAAATTAACACAGACATTAACAGAGAAACTAACAGAGAAATTAACCGAGAAATTAACAGAGAAATTAACAGAGAAATTAACAGAGGAATTAACAGCGAAATTAACATAGAAATTAACAGAGAAATTAACAGAGAAATTAACAGAGAAATTAACAGAGAAATTAACCGCGAAATTAAAAGAGAAATTAAAAGAGAAAGTAAAAGAAAAATTAACAGAGAAATTAACAAAGAAATTAACAGAGAAATTAACAAAGAAATTAACAGAGAAATTAACAGAGATATTAACAGAGAAATTAACAGAGATTAACCGAGAAATTAACAGAGAAATTAACAGAGAAATTAACCGAGAAATTAACAGAGAAATTAACAGAGAAATTAACAGAGAAAGTAACAGAGAAATTAACAGAGAAATTAAAAGAGAAATTAACAGAGAAATTAACAGAGAAATTAACACAGAAGTTAACTGAGAAATTAACAGAGAAATTAACATAGAAATTAACAGAGAAATTAACCGTGAGATTAACCGAGAAATTAACAGAGAAATTAACAGAGAAATTAACAGAGAAATTAACAGAGATGAACAGAGAAATTAACAGAGAAATTAACAGAGAAATTAACAGAGAAATTAACAAAGAAATTAACAGAGATATTAACAGAGATATTAACAGAGAAATTAACCGAGAGATTAACCGAGAAATTAACAGAGAAATTAACCGAGAAATTAACCGAGAAATTAACAAAGAAATTAACAGAGAAATTAACAGAGAAAGTAACATAGAAATTAACAGAGAAATTAAAACAGAAATTAACAGAGAAATTAACAGAGAAATTAACAGAGAAATTAACATAGAAGTTAACTGAGAAATTAACAGAGAAATTAACATAGAAATTAACAGAGAAATTAACCGAGAGATTAACCGAGAAATTAACAGAGAAATTAACAGAGAAATTAACAGAGAAATTAACAAAGATGAAACGAGAAATTAACAGAGAAATTAACAGAGAAATTAACCGAGAAATTAACAGAGAAATTAACAGAGAAATTAACAGAGAAAGTAACAGAGAAATTAACAGAGAAATTAACAGAGAAATTAACAGAGAAAGTAACAGAGAAATTAACAGAGAAATTAACAGAGAAGTTAACTGAGAAATTAACAGAGAAATTAACATAGAAATTAACAGAGAAATTAACAGAGAGATTAACCGAGAAATTAACAGAGAAATTAACAGAGAAATTAACCGAGAAATTAACAGAAAAATTAACAGAGAATTTAACAGAGAAAGTAACAGAGAAATTAACAGAGAAATTAACAGAGAAATTAACAGAGAAATTAACAGAGAAATTAACAGAGAAATTAACAAAGAAGTTAACTGAGAAATTAACAGAGAAATTAACATTGAAATTAACAGAGAAATTAACAGAGAGATTAACCGAGAAATTAACACAGAAATTAACAGAGAAATTAACAGAGAAATTAACAGAGAAATTAACCGAGAAATTAACAGAGAAATTAACAGAGAAATTAACAGAGAAAGTAACAGAGAAATTAACAGAGAAATTAAAAGAGAAATTAACAGAGAAATTAACAGAGAAATTAACAGAGAAATTAACAGAGAAGTTAACTGAGAAATTAACAGAGAAATTAACATAGAAATTAACAGAGAAATTAACCGAGAGATTAACCGAGAAATTAACAGAGAAATTAACAGAGAAATTAACAGAGAAATTAACAGAGAAATTAACAGAGAAATTAACAGAGATGAACCGAGAAATTAACAGAGAAATTAACAGAGAAATTAACCGAGAAATTAACAGAGAAATTAACAGAGAAATTAACAGAGAAAGTAACAGAGAAATTAACAGAGAAATTAACAGAGAAATTAACAAAGAAATTAACAGAGAAATTAACAGAGAAATTAACAGAGAAATTAAGAGAAGTTAACTGAGAAATTAACAGAGAAATTAACATAGAAATTAACAGAGAAATTAACAGAGAGATTAACCGAGAAATTAACAGAGAAATTAACAGAGAAATTAACAGAGAAATTAACAGAGAAATTAACAGAGAAATTAACAGACATTAACAGAGAAATTAACCGAGAAATTAACAGCGAAATTAACAGCGAAATTAACCGAGAAATTAACAGTGAAATTAACAGAGAAATTAACCTTGAAATTAACAGAGAAATTAGCCGAGAAATTAACAGAGAAATTAACCGAAAAATTAACAGAGAAATTAACAGAGAAATTAACAGAGAAATTAACAGGGAAATTAACAGAGAAGTTAACAGAGAAATTAACATAGAAATTAACATAGAAATTAACATAGAAATTAACAGAGAAATTAACAGAGAAATTAACAGAGAAATTAACAGAGAAATTAACAGGGAAATTAACAGAGAAATTAACAGAGAAATTAACAGAGAAATTAACACAGAAATTAACAAAGAAATTAACAGAGAAATTAAACGCGAAATTAACCGAGAAATTAACAGAGAAATTAAAAGAGAAATTAACAGAGAAATTAACAGAGAAATTAACAGAGAAATTAACAGAGAAATTAACAGAGAAATTAACAGAGAAATTAACAGAGAAATTAAATGAGAAATTAACTGAGAAATTAACAAAGAAATTAACAAAGAAATTAACAAAGAAATTAACCGAGAAATTAACCGAGAAATTAACCGATAAATTAACAGAGAAATTAACCGAGAAATTAACAGCGAAATTAACAGAGAAATTAACACTGAAATTAACAGAGAAATTAACAGAGAAATTAACACAGAAATAAACAGAGAAATTAACAGAGAAATTAACCGAGAAATTAACAAAGAAATTAACAGAGAAAGTAACAGAGAAATTAACAGAGAAATTAACAGAGAAATTAACAGAGAAGTTAACAGAGAAATTAACAAAGAAATTAACAAAGAAATTAACCGAGAAATTTACCGAGAAATTAACCGAGAAATTAACCGAGAAATTAACAGAGAAATTAACCAAGAAATTAACCGAGAAATTAACAGCGAAATTAACAGAGAAATTAATACTGAAATTAACAGAGAAATTAACAGAGAAATTAACACAGAAATAAACAGAGAAATTAACAGAGAAATTAACCGAGAAATTAACAGAGAAATTAACAGAGAAAGTAACAGAAAAATTAACAGAGAAATTAACAGAGAAATTAACAGAGAAATTAACAGAGAAATTAACAGAGAAGTTAACAGAGAAATTAACACAGAAATTAACACAGAAATTAACAGAGAACAGAGAAATTAACCGATAAATTAACCGAGAAATTAACCGAGAAATTAACAGAGAAATTAACAGAGAAATTAACAGAGATGAACCGAGAAATTAACAGAGAAATTAACAGAGAAATTAACCGAGAAATTAACAGAAAAATTAACAGAGAAATTAACAGAGAAAGTAACAGAGAAATTAACAGAGAAATTAACAGAGAAATTAACAGAGAAATTAACAGAGAAATTAACAGAGAAATTAACAGAGAAATTAACAGAGAAATTAACAGAGAAGTTAACTGAGAAATTAACAGAGAAATTAACATAGAAATTAACAGAGAAATTAACAGAGAGATTAACCGAGAAATTAACAGAGAAATTAACAGAGAAATTAACAGAGAAATTAACAGAGAAATTAACAGAGAAATTAACAAAGAAATTAACAGACATTAACAGAGAAATTAACAGAGAAATTAACAGCGAAATTAACCGAGAAATTAACCGAGAAATTAACAGTGAAATTAACAGAGAAATTAACCTTGAAATTAACAGAGAAATTAGCCGAGAAATTAACAGAGAAATTAACCGAAAAATTAACAGAGAAATTAACAGAGAAATTAACAGGGAAATTAACAGAGAAGTTAACAGAGAAATTAACATAGAAATTAACATAGAAATTAACATAGAAATTAACAGAGAAATTAACAGAGAAATTAACAGAGAAATTAACTGAGAAATTAACAGGGAAATTAACAGAGAAATTAACAGAGAAATTAACAGAGAAATTAACACAGAAATTAACAAAAAGAAATTAACAGAGAAATTAAACGCGAGATTAACCGAGAAATTAACCGAGAAATTAAAAGAGAAATTAACAGAGAAATTAACAGACACATTAACAGAGAAATTAACAGAGAAATTAATAAAGAAATTAACAGAGAAATTAACAGAGAAATTAACAGAGAAATTAACTGAGAAATTAACTGAGAAATTAACAAAGAAATTAACAAAGAAATTAACAAAGAAATTAACCGAGAAATTAACCGAGAAATTAACCGAGAAATTAACCGAGAAATTAACAGAGAAATTAACCGAGAAATTAACCGAGAAATTAACAGCGAAATTAACAGAGAAATTAACACTGAAATTAACAGAGAAATTAACAGAGAAATTAACACAGAAATAAACAGGGAAATTAACATAGAAATTAACAGAGAAATTAACAGAGAAATTAACAGAGAAAGTAACAGAGAAATTAACAGAGAAATTAACAGAGAAATTAACAGAGAAATTAACAGAGAAGTTAACAGACAAATTAACAAAGAAATTAACAAAGAAATTAACCGAGAAATTTACCGAGAAATTAACCGAGAAATTAACCGAGAAATTAACAGAGAAATTAACCGAGAAATTAACCGAGAAATTAACAGCGAAATTAACAGAGAAATTAATACTGAAATTAACAGAGAAATTAACAGAGAAATTAACACAGAAATAAACAGAGAAATTAACAGAGAAATTAACCGAGAAATTAACAGAGAAATTAACAGAGAAAGTAACAGAAAAATTAACAGAGAAATTAACAGAGAAATTAACAGAGAAATTAACAGAGAAGTTAACAGAGAAATTAACACAGAAATTAACACAGAAATTAACACAGAAATTAACAGAGAACAGAGAAATTAACCGATAAATTAACCGAGAAATTAACCGAGAAATTAACCGAGAAATTAACAGAGAAATTAACAGAGAAATTAACAGAGAAATTAACAGAGAAATTAACAGCGAAATTAACAGAGAAATTAACAGAGAAATTAACAGAGAAATTAACAGAGAAATTAACAGAGAAATTAACAGAGAAATTAACAGAGAAATTAACAAAGAAATTAACAGAGAAATTAACTAAGAAATTAACAGAGAAATTAACAGAGAAATTAACAGAGAAATTAACAGAGAAATTAACAGAGAAATTAACAGAGAAGTTAACAGAGAAATTAACAAAGAAATTAACAGAGAAATTAACAGAAAAATTAACAGAGAGATTAGCCGAGAAATTAACAGAGAAATTAACCGAGAAATTAACAGAGAAATTAACAGAGAAATTAACAAAGAAATTAACAGAGAAATTAACAGAGAAATTAACACAGACATTAACAGAGAAATTAACCGAGAAATTAACAGCGAAATTAACAGAGAAATTAACCGAGAAATTAACCGAGAAATTAACAGTGAAATTAAAAGAGAAATTAACAGAGAAATTAACAGTCACATTAACAGAGAAATTAACCTAGAAATTAACAGAGAAATTAACAGAGAAATTAACAGAGAAATTAACAGAGAAATTAACAGAGAAATTAAATGAGAAATTAATTGAGAAATTAACAAAGAAATTAACAAAGAAATTAACAAAGAAATTAACCGAGAAATTAACAGCGAAATTAAATGAGAAATTAACAGAGAAATTAACAGAGAAATTAACAGGGAAATTAAAAGAGAAATTAATAAAGAAATTAACATAGACATTAACAGAGAAATTAACAGAGAAATTAACAAAGAAATTAAAAGAGAAATTAACAGAGAAATTAACACAGACATTAACAGAGAAACTAACAGAGAAATTAACCGAGAAATTAACAGAGAAATTAACAGAGAAATTAACAGAGGAATTAACAGCGAAATTAACAGATAAATTAACAGAGAAATTAACAGAGAAATTAACAGAGAAATTAACCGCGAAATTAAAAGAGAAATTAAAAGAGAAAGTAAAAGAAAAATTAACAGAGAAATTAACAGAGAAATTAACAGAGAAATTAACAAAGAAATTAACAGAGAAATTAACAGTGATATTAACAGAGAAATTAACAGAGATTAACCGAGAAATTAACAGAGAAATTAACCGAGAAATTAACCGAGAAATTAACAGAGAAATTAACAGAGAAATTAACAGAGAAAGTAACAGAGAAATTAACAGAGAAATTAAAAGAGAAATTAACAGAGAAATTAACAGAGAAATTAACAGAGAAGTTAACTGAGAAATTAACAGAGAAATTAACATAGAAATTAACAGAGAAATTAACCGTGAGATTAACCGAGAAATTAACAGAGAAATTAACAGAGAAATTAACAGAGAAATTAACAGAGAAATTAACAGAGATGAACCGAGAAATTAACAGAGAAATTAACATAGAAATTAACAAAGAAATTAACAGAGATATTAACAGAAATATTAACAGAGAAATTAACCGAGAGATTAACCGAGAAATTAACAGAGAAATTAACCGAGAAATTAATAAAGAAATTAACAGAGAAATTAACAGAGAAAGTAACATAGAAATTAACAGAGAAATTAAAAGAGAAATTAACAGAGAAATTAACAGAGAAATTAACAGAGAAGTTAACTGAGAAATTAACAGAGAAATTAACATAGAAATTAACAGAGAAATTAACCGAGAGATTAACCGAGAAATTAACAGAGAAATTAACAGAGAAATTAACAGAGAAATTAACAAAGATGAAACGAGAAATTAACAGAGAAATTAACAGAGAAATTAACCGAGAAATTAACAGAGAAATTAACAGAGAAATTAACAGAGAAATTAACAGAGAAAGTAACAGAGAAATTAACAGAGAAATTAACAGAGAAATTAACAGAGAAAGTAACAGAGAAATTAACAGAGAAATTAACAGAGAAGTTAACTGAGAAATTAACAGAGAAATTAACATAGAAATTAACAGAGAAATTAACAGAGAGATTAACCGAGAAATTAACAGAGAAATTAACAGAGAAATTAACAGAGAAATTAACAGAGAAAGTAACAGAGAAATTAACAGAGAAATTAAAAGAGAAATTAACAGAGAAATTAACAGAGAAATTAACAGAGAAGTTAACTGAGAAATTAATTGAGAAATTAACAAAGAAATTAACAAAGAAATTAACAAAGAAATTAACCGAGAAATTAACAGCGAAATTAAATGAGAAATTAACAGAGAAATTAACAGAGAAATTAACAGGGAAATTAAAAGAGAAATTAATAAAGAAATTAACATAGACATTAACAGAGAAATTAACAGAGAAATTAACAAAGAAATTAAAAGAGAAATTAACAGAGAAATTAACACAGACATTAACAGAGAAACTAACAGAGAAATTAACCGAGAAATTAACAGAGAAATTAACAGAGAAATTAACAGAGGAATTAACAGCGAAATTAACAGATAAATTAACAGAGAAATTAACAGAGAAATTAACAGAGAAATTAACCGCGAAATTAAAAGAGAAATTAAAAGAGAAAGTAAAAGAAAAATTAACAGAGAAATTAACAGAGAAATTAACAGAGAAATTAACAAAGAAATTAACAGAGAAATTAACAGTGATATTAACAGAGAAATTAACAGAGATTAACCGAGAAATTAACAGAGAAATTAACAGAGAAATTAACCGAGAAATTAACAGAGAAATTAACAGAGAAATTAACAGAGAAAGTAACAGAGAAATTAACAGAGAAATTAAAAGAGAAATTAACAGAGAAATTAACAGAGAAATTAACAGAGAAGTTAACTGAGAAATTAACAGAGAAATTAACATAGAAATTAACAGAGAAATTAACCGTGAGATTAACCGAGAAATTAACAGAGAAATTAACAGAGAAATTAACAGAGAAATTAACAGAGAAATTAACAGAGATGAACCGAGAAATTAACAGAGAAATTAACATAGAAATTAACAAAGAAATTAACAGAGATATTAACAGAAATATTAACAGAGAAATTAACCGAGAGATTAACCGAGAAATTAACAGAGAAATTAACCGAGAAATTAATAAAGAAATTAACAGAGAAATTAACAGAGAAAGTAACATAGAAATTAACAGAGAAATTAAAAGAGAAATTAACAGAGAAATTAACAGAGAAATTAACAGAGAAGTTAACTGAGAAATTAACAGAGAAATTAACATAGAAATTAACAGAGAAATTAACCGAGAGATTAACCGAGAAATTAACAGAGAAATTAACAGAGAAATTAACAGAGAAATTAACAAAGATGAAACGAGAAATTAACAGAGAAATTAACAGAGAAATTAACCGAGAAATTAACAGAGAAATTAACAGAGAAATTAACAGAGAAATTAACAGAGAAAGTAACAGAGAAATTAACAGAGAAATTAACAGAGAAATTAACAGAGAAAGTAACAGAGAAATTAACAGAGAAATTAACAGAGAAGTTAACTGAGAAATTAACAGAGAAATTAACATAGAAATTAACAGAGAAATTAACAGAGAGATTAACCGAGAAATTAACAGAGAAATTAACAGAGAAATTAACAGAGAAATTAACAGAGAAAGTAACAGAGAAATTAACAGAGAAATTAAAAGAGAAATTAACAGAGAAATTAACAGAGAAATTAACAGAGAAGTTAACTGAGAAATTAACAGAGAAATTATCATAGAAATTAACACAGAAATTAACAGAGATTAACCGAGAAATTAACAGAGAAATTAACAGAGAAATTAACAGAGAAATTAACAGAGATGAACCGAGAAATTAACAAAGAAATTAACAGAGAAATTAACAGAGAAATTAACAGAGAAATTAACAGAGATATTAACAGAGAAATTAACAGAGATTAACAGAGATTAACCGAGAAATTAACAGAGAAATTAACAGAGAAATTAACAGAGAAATTAACAGAGAAATTAAAAGAGAAATTAACAGAGAAATTAACAGAGAAATTAACAGAGAAATTAACAGAGAAGTTAACTGAGAAATTAACAGAGAAATTAACATAGAAATTAACAGAGAAATTAACCGAGAGATTAACCGAGAAATTAACAGAGAAATTAACAGAGAAATTAACAGAGAAATTAACAGAGATGGACCGAGAAATTAACAGAGAAATTAACCGAGAAATTAACAGAGAAATTAACAGAGAAAGTAACAGAGAAATTAACAGCGAAATTAACAGAGAAATTAACAGAGAAATTAACAGAGAAATTAACAGAGAAATTAACCGCGAAATTAAAAGAGAAATTAAAAGAGAAAGTAAAAGAAAAATTAACAGAGAAATTAACAGAGAAATTAACAGAGAAATTAACAGAGAAATTAACTAAGAAATTAACAGAGAAATTAACATAGAAATTAACAGAGAAATTAACAGAGAAATTAACAGAGAAGTTAACAGAGAAATTAAAAAAGAAATTAACAGAGAAATTAACAGAAAAATTAGCCGAGAAATTAACAGAGAAATTAACCGAGAAATTAACAGAGAAATTAACAGAGAAATTAACAGAGAAATTAACAGAGAAATTAACAGAGAAATTAACAGAGAAATTAACACAGACATTAACAGAGAAATTAACCGAGAAATTAACAGCGAAATTAACCGAGAAATTAACCGAGAAATTAACAGTGAAATTAAAAGAGAAATTAACAGAGAAATTAACAGACACATTAACAGAGAAATTAACAGAGAAATTAACAGAGAAATTAACAGAGAAATTAACAGAGAAATTAACAGAGAAATTAACTGAGAAATTAACTGAGAAATTAACAAAGAAATTAACAAAGAAATTAACAAAGAAATTAACCGAGAAATTAACAGCGAAATTAAATGAGAAATTAACAGAGAAATTAACAGGGAAATTAAAAGAGAAATTAATAAAGAAATTAACATTGACATTAACAAAGAAATTAACAGAGAAATTAAAAGAGAAATTAACAGAGAAATTAACACAGACATTAACAGAGAAACTAACAGAGAAATTAACCGAGAAATTAACAGAGAAATTAACAGAGAAATTAACAGAGAAATTAACAGCGAAATTAACAGAGAAATTAACAGAGAAATTAACAGAGAAATTAACAGAGAAATTAACCGCGAAATTAAAAGAGAAATTAAAAGAGAAAGTAAAAGAAAAATTAACAAAGAAATTAACAGAGAAATTAACAGAGAAATTAACAGAGAAATTAACAGAGAAATTAACAGAGAAATTAACAGACATTAACAGAGAAATTAACCGAGAAATTAACAGCGAAATTAACAAAGAAATTAACCGAGAAATTAACAGTGAAATTAACAGAGAAATTAACCTTGAAATTAACAGAGAAATTAGCCGAGAAATTAACAGAGAAATTAACCGAAAAATTAACAGAGAAATTAACAGAGAAATTAACAGGGAAATTAACAGAGAAGTTAACAGAGAAATTAACATAGAAATTAACATAGAAATTAACATAGAAATTAACAGAGAAATTAACAGAGAAATTAACATAGAAATTAACAGAGAAATTAACAGGGAAATTAACAGAGAAATTAACAAAGAAATTAACAGAGAAATTAACACAGAAATTAACAAAGAAATTAACAGAGAAATTAAACGCGAAATTAACCGAGAAATTAACAGAGAAATTAAAAGAGAAATTAACAGAGAAATTAACAGACACATTAACAGAGAAATTAACAGAGAAATTAACAGAGAAATTAACAGAGAAATTAACAGAGAAATTAAATGAGAAATTAACTGAGAAATTAACAAAGAAATTAACAAAGAAATTAACAAAGAAATTAACCGAGAAATTAACCGAGAAATTAACCGATAAATTAACAGAGAAATTAACCGAGAAATTAACAGCGAAATTAACAGAGAAATTAACACTGAAATTAACAGAGAAATTAACAGAGAAATTAACACAGAAATAAACAGAGAAATTAACAGAGAAATTAACCGAGAAATTAACAGAGAAATTAACAGAGAAAGTAACAGAGAAATTAACAGAGAAATTAACAGAGAAATTAACAGAGAAATTAACAGAGAAGTTAACAGAGAAATTAACAAAGAAATTAACAAAGAAATTAACCGAGAAATTTACCGAGAAATTAACCGAGAAATTAACCGAGAAATTAACAGAGAAATTAACCGAGAAATTAACCGAGAAATTAACAGCGAAATTAACAGAGAAATTAATACTGAAATTAACAGAGAAATTAACAGAGAAATTAACACAGAAATAAACAGAGAAATTAACAGAGAAATTAACCGAGAAATTAACAGAGAAATTAACAGAGAAAGTAACAGAAAAATTAACAGAGAAATTAACAGAGAAATTAACAGAGAAATTAACAGAGAAATTAACAGAGAAGTTAACAGAGAAATTAACACAGAAATTAACACAGAAATTAACAGAGAACAGAGAAATTAACCGATAAATTAACCGAGAAATTAACCGAGAAATTAACAGAGAAATTAACAGAGATGAACCGAGAAATTAACAGAGAAATTAACAGAGAAATTAACCGAGAAATTAACAGAAAAATTAACAGAGAAATTAACAGAGAAAGTAACAGAGAAATTAACAGAGAAATTAACAGAGAAATTAACAGAGAAATTAACAGAGAAATTAACAGAGAAATTAACAGAGAAGTTAACTGAGAAATTAACAGAGAAATTAACATAGAAATTAACAGAGAAATTAACAGAGAGATTAACCGAGAAATTAACAGAGAAATTAACAGAGAAATTAACAGAGAAATTAACAGAGAAATTAACAGAGAAATTAACAAAGAAATTAACAGACATTAACAGAGAAATTAACCGAGAAATTAACAGCGAAATTAACCGAGAAATTAACCGAGAAATTAACAGTGAAATTAACAGAGAAATTAACCTTGAAATTAACAGAGAAATTAGCCGAGAAATTAACAGAGAAATTAACCGAAAAATTAACAGAGAAATTAACAGAGAAATTAACAGGGAAATTAACAGAGAAGTTAACAGAGAAATTAACATAGAAATTAACATAGAAATTAACATAGAAATTAACAGAGAAATTAACAGAGAAATTAACAGAGAAATTAACAGAGAAATTAACAGGGAAATTAACAGAGAAATTAACACAGAAATTAACACAGAAATTAACACAGAAATTAACAAAAAAAAATTAACAGAGAAATTAACAGACACATTAACAGAGAAATTAACAGAGAAATTAACAAAGAAATTAACAGAGAAATTAACAGAGAAATTAACAGAGAAATTAACTGAGAAATTAACTGAGAAATTAACAAAGAAATTAACAAAGAAATTAACAAAGAAATTAACCGAGAAATTAACCGAGAAATTAACACTGAAATTAACAGAGAAATTAACAGAGAAATTAACACAGAAATAAACAGGGAAATTAACAGAGAAATTAACCGAGAAATTAACAGAGAAATTAACAGAGAAAGTAACAGAGAAATTAACAGAGAAATTAACAGAGAAATTAACAGAGAAATTAACAGAGAAGTTAACAGACAAATTAACAAAGAAATTAACAAAGAAATTAACCGAGAAATTTACCGAGAAATTAACCGAGAAATTAACCGAGAAATTAACAGAGAAATTAACCGAGAAATTAACCGAGAAATTAACCGAGAAATTAACAGCGAAATTAACAGAGAAATTAATACTGAAATTAACAGAGAAATTAACAGAGAAATTAACACAGAAATAAACAGGGAAATTAACAGAGAAATTAACCGAGAAATTAACAGAGAAATTAACAGAGAAAGTAACAGAAAAATTAACAGAGAAATTAACAGAGAAATTAACAGAGAAATTAACAGAGAAGTTAACAGAGAAATTAACACAGAAATTAAGACAGAAATTAACACAGAAATTAACAGAGAACAGAGAAATTAACCGATAAATTAACCGATAAATTAACCGAGAAATTAACCGAGAAATTAACCGAGAAATTAACAGAGAAATTAACAGAGAAATTAACAGAGAAATTAACAGCGAAATTAACAGAGAAATTAACAGAGAAATTAACAGAGAAATTAACACAGAAATTAACAGAGAAATTAACAGAGAAATTAACAGAGAAATTAACAGAGAAATTAACAGAGAAATTAACTAAGAAATTAACAGAGAAATTAACAGAGAAATTAACAGAGAAATTAACAGAGAAATTAACAGAGAAATTAACAGAGAAGTTAACAGAGAAATTAACAAAGAAATTAACAGAGAAATTAAGAGAAAAATTAACAGAGAGATTAGCCGAGAAATTAACAGAGAAATTAACCGAGAAATTAACAGAGAAATTAACAGAGAAATTAACAAAGAAATTAACAGAGAAATTAACCGAGAAATTAACAGCGAAATTAACAGAGAAATTAACCGAGAAATTAACCGAGAAATTAACAGTGAAATTAAAATAGAAATTAACAGAGAAATTAACAGACACATTAACAGAGAAATTAACCTAGAAATTAACCTAGAAATTAACAGAGAAATTAACAGAGAAATTAACAGAGAAATTAACAGAGAAATTAACAGAGAAATTAACTGAGAAATTAATTGAGAAATTAACAAAGAAATTAACAAAGAAATTAACAAAGAAATTAACCGAGAAATTAACAGCGAAATTAAATGAGAAATTAACAGAGAAATTAACAGAGAAATTAACAGGGAAATTAAAAGAGAAATTAATAAAGAAATTAACATAGACATTAACAGAGAAATTAACAGAGAAATTAACAAAGAAATTAAAAGAGAAATTAACAGAGAAATTAACACAGACATTAACAGAGAAACTAACAGAGAAATTAACCGAGAAATTAACAGAGAAATTAACAGAGAAATTAACAGAGGAATTAACAGCGAAATTAACATAGAAATTAACAGAGAAATTAACAGAGAAATTAACAGAGAAATTAACAGAGAAATTAACCGCGAAATTAAAAGAGAAATTAAAAGAGAAAGTAAAAGAAAAATTAACAGAGAAATTAACAAAGAAATTAACAGAGAAATTAACAAAGAAATTAACAGAGAAATTAACAGAGATATTAACAGAGAAATTAACAGAGATTAACCGAGAAATTAACAGAGAAATTAACAGAGAAATTAACCGAGAAATTAACAGAGAAATTAACAGAGAAATTAACAGAGAAAGTAACAGAGAAATTAACAGAGAAATTAAAAGAGAAATTAACAGAGAAATTAACAGAGAAATTAACACAGAAGTTAACTGAGAAATTAACAGAGAAATTAACATAGAAATTAACAGAGAAATTAACCGTGAGATTAACCGAGAAATTAACAGAGAAATTAACAAAGAAATTAACAGAGAAATTAACAGAGATGAACAGAGAAATTAACAGAGAAATTAACAGAGAAATTAACAGAGAAATTAACAAAGAAATTAACAGAGATATTAACAGAGATATTAACAGAGAAATTAACCGAGAGATTAACCGAGAAATTAACAGAGAAATTAACCGAGAAATTAACCGAGAAATTAACAAAGAAATTAACAGAGAAATTAACAGAGAAAGTAACATAGAAATTAACAGAGAAATTAAAACAGAAATTAACAGAGAAATTAACAGAGAAATTAACAGAGAAATTAACAGAGAAGTTAACTGAGAAATTAACAGAGAAATTAACATAGAAATTAACAGAGAAATTAACCGAGAGATTAACCGAGAAATTAACAGAGAAATTAACAGAGAAATTAACAGAGAAATTAACAAAGATGAAACGAGAAATTAACAGAGAAATTAACAGAGAAATTAACCGAGAAATTAACAAAGAAATTAACAGAGAAATTAACAGAGAAAGTAACAGAGAAATTAACAGAGAAATTAACAGAGAAATTAACAGAGAAAGTAACAGAGAAATTAACAGAGAAATTAACAGAGAAGTTAACTGAGAAATTAACAGAGAAATTAACATAGAAATTAACAGAGAAATTAACAGAGAGATTAACCGAGAAATTAACAGAGAAATTAACAGAGAAATTAACAGAGAAATTAACAGAGAAAGTAACAGAGAAATTAACAGAGAAATTAAAAGAGAAATTAACAGAGAAATTAACAGAGAAATTAACAGAGAAGTTAACTGAGAAATTAACAGAGAAATTAACATAGAAATTAACAGAGAAATTAACAGAGATTAACCGAGAAATTAACAGAGAAATTAACAGAGAAATTAACAGAGAAATTAACAGAGATGAACCGAGAAATTAACAGAGAAATTAACAGAGAAATTAACAGAGAAATTAACAGAGAAATTAACAGAGATATTAACAGAGAAATTAACAGAGATTAACAGAGATTAACCGAGAAATTAACAGAGAAATTAACCGAGAAATTAACCGAGAAATTAACAGAGAAATTAACAGAGAAATTAACAGAGAAAGTAACAGAGAAATTAACAGAGAAATTAAAAGAGAAATTAACAGAGAAATTAACAGAGAAATTAACAGAGAAATTAACAGAGAAGTTAACTGAGAAATTAACAGAGAAATTAACATAGAAATTAACAGAGAAATTAACCGAGAGATTAACCGAGAAATTAACAGAGAAATTAACAGAGAAATTAACAGAGAAATTAACAGAGATGGACCGAGAAATTAACAGAGAAATTAACCGAGAAATTAACAGAGAAATTAACAGAGAAAGTAACAGAGAAATTAACAGCGAAATTAACAGAGAAATTAACACAGAAATTAACAGAGAAATTAACAGAGAAATTAACCGCGAAATTAAAAGAGAAATTAAAAGAGAAAGTAAAAGAAAAATTAACAGAGAAATTAACAGAGAAATTAACAGAGAAATTAACTAAGAAATTAACAGAGAAATTAACATAGAAATTAACAGAGAAATTAACAGAGAAATTAACAGAGAAGTTAACAGGGAAATTAACAAAGAAATTAACAGAGAAATTAACAGAAAAATTAGCCGAGAAATTAACAGAGAAATTAACCGAGAAATTAACAGAGAAATTAACAGAGAAATTAACAGAGAAATTAACAGAGAAATTAACAGAGAAATTAACAGAGAAATTAACACAGACATTAACAGAGAAATTAACCGAGAAATTAACAGCGAAATTAACCGAGAAATTAACCGAGAAATTAACAGTGAAATTAAAAGAGAAATTAACAGAGAAATTAACAGACACATTAACAGAGAAATTAACAGAGAAATTAACAGAGAAATTAACAGAGAAATTAACAGAGAAATTAACAGAGAAATTAACAGAGAAATTAACTGAGAAATTAACTGAGAAATTAACAAAGAAATTAACAAAGAAATTAACCGAGAAATTAAGAGCGAAATTAAATGAGAAATTAACAGAGAAATTAACAGGGAAATTAAAAGAGAAATTAACAGAGAAATTAACCGAGAGATTAACCGAGAAATTAACAGAGAAATTAACATAGAAATTAACAGAGAAATTAACAGAGATGAACCAAGAAATTAACAGAGAAATTAACAGAGAAATTAACAGAGAAATTAACAGAGATATTAACAGAGAAATTAACAGAGATTAACCGAGAAATTAACAGAGAAATTAACAGAGAAATTAACAGTGAAATTAAAAGAGAAATTAACAGAGAAATTAACAGACACATTAACAGAGAAATTAACCTAGAAATTAACCTAGAAATTAACAGAGAAATTAACAGAGAAATTAACAGAGAAATTAACAGAGAAATTAACAGAGAAATTAACTGAGAAATTAATTGAGAAATTAACAAAGAAATTAACAAAGAAATTAACAAAGAAATTAACCGAGAAATTAACAGCGAAATTAAATGAGAAATTAACAGAGAAATTAACAGAGAAATTAACAGGGAAATTAAAAGAGAAATTAATAAAGAAATTAACATAGACATTAACAGAGAAATTAACAGAGAAATTAACAAAGAAATTAAAAGAGAAATTAACAGAGAAATTAACACAGACATTAACAGAGAAACTAACAGAGAAATTAACCGAGAAATTAACAGAGAAATTAACAGAGAAATTAACAGAGGAATTAACAGCGAAATTAACATAGAAATTAACAGAGAAATTAACAAAGAAATTAACAGAGAAATTAACAGAGAAATTAACAGAGAAATTAACCGCGAAATTAAAAGAGAAATTAAAAGAGAAAGTAAAAGAAAAATTAACAGAGAAATTAACAAAGAAATTAACAGAGAAATTAACAAAGAAATTAACAGAGAAATTAACAGAGATATTAACAGAGAAATTAACAGAGATTAACCGAGAAATTAACAGAGAAATTAACAGAGAAATTAACCGAGAAATTAACAGAGAAATTAACAGAGAAATTAACAGAGAAAGTAACAGAGAAATTAACAGAGAAATTAAAAGAGAAATTAACAGAGAAATTAACAGAGAAATTAACAGAGAAGTTAACTGAGAAATTAACAGAGAAATTAACATAGAAATTAACAGAGAAATTAACCGTGAGATTAACCGAGAAATTAACAGAGAAATTAACAGAGAAATTAACAGAGAAATTAACAGAGATGAACAGAGAAATTAACAGAGAAATTAA
Source organism: Lamellibrachia columna (assembly GCA_963662155.1). Taxonomy (NCBI): domain Eukaryota; kingdom Metazoa; phylum Annelida; class Polychaeta; order Sabellida; family Siboglinidae; genus Lamellibrachia; species Lamellibrachia columna. The sequence goes on along the minus strand of OY759268.1, from coordinate 45,020,477 downwards.
CAGAGAAATTAACAGAGAAATTAACAAAGAAATTAACAGAGATATTAACAGAGATATTAACAGAGAAATTAACCGAGAGATTAACCGAGAAATTAACAGAGAAATTAACCGAGAAATTAACCGAGAAATTAACAAAGAAATTAACAGAGAAATTAACAGAGAAAGTAACATAGAAATTAACAGAGAAATTAAAACAGAAATTAACAGAGAAATTAACAGAGAAATTAACAGAGAAATTAACAGAGAAGTTAACTGAGAAATTAACAGAGAAATTAACATAGAAATTAACAGAGAAATTAACCGAGAGATTAACCGAGAAATTAACAGAGAAATTAACAGAGAAATTAACAGAGAAATTAACAAAGATGAAACGAGAAATTAACAGAGAAATTAACAGAGAAATTAACCGAGAAATTAACAGAGAAATTAACAGAGAAATTAACAGAGAAAGTAACAGAGAAATTAACAGAGAAATTAACAGAGAAATTAACAGAGAAAGTAACAGAGAAATTAACAGAGAAATTAACAGAGAAGTTAACTGAGAAATTAACAGAGAAATTAACATAGAAATTAACAGAGAAATTAACAGAGAGATTAACCGAGAAATTAACAGAGAAATTAACAGAGAAATTAACAGAGAAATTAACAGAGAAAGTAACAGAGAAATTAACAGAGAAATTAAAAGAGAAATTAACAGAGAAATTAACAGAGAAATTAACAGAGAAGTTAACTGAGAAATTAACAGAGAAATTAACATAGAAATTAACACAGAAATTAACAGAGATTAACCGAGAAATTAACAGAGAAATTAACAGAGAAATTAACAGAGAAATTAACAGAGATGAACCGAGAAATTAACAGAGAAATTAACAGAGAAATTAACAGAGAAATTAACAGAGAAATTAACAGAGATATTAACAGAGAAATTAACAGAGATTAACAGAGATTAACCGAGAAATTAACAGAGAAATTAACAGAGAAATTAACCGAGAAATTAACAGAGAAATTAACAGAGAAATTAACAGAGAAAGTAACAGAGAAATTAACAGAGAAATTAAAAGAGAAATTAACAGAGAAATTAACAGAGAAATTAACAGAGAAATTAACAGAGAAGTTAACTGAGAAATTAACAGAGAAATTAACATAGAAATTAACAGAGAAATTAACCGAGAGATTAACCGAGAAATTAACAGAGAAATTAACAGAGAAATTAACAGAGAAATTAACAGAGATGGACCGAGAAATTAACAGAGAAATTAACCGAGAAATTAACAGAGAAATTAACAGAGAAAGTAACAGAGAAATTAACAGCGAAATTAACAGAGAAATTAACAGAGAAATTAACAGAGAAATTAACAGAGAAATTAACCGCGAAATTAAAAGAGAAATTAAAAGAGAAAGTAAAAGAAAAATTAACAGAGAAATTAACAGAGAAATTAACAGAGAAATTAACTAAGAAATTAACAGAGAAATTAACATAGAAATTAACAGAGAAATTAACAGAGAAATTAACAGAGAAGTTAACAGGGAAATTAACAAAGAAATTAACAGAGAAATTAACAGAAAAATTAGCCGAGAAATTAAAAGAGAAATTAACCGAGAAATTAACAGAGAAATTAACAGAGAAATTAACAGAGAAATTAACAGAGAAATTAACAGAGAAATTAACAGAGAAATTAACACAGACATTAACAGAGAAATTAACCGAGAAATTAACAGCGAAATTAACCGAGAAATTAACCGAGAAATTAACAGTGAAATTAAAAGAGAAATTAACAGAGAAATTAACAGACACATTAACAGAGAAATTAACAGAGAAATTAACAGAGAAATTAACAGAGAAATTAACAGAGAAATTAACAGAGAAATTAACAGAGAAATTAACTGAGAAATTAACTGAGAAATTAACAAAGAAATTAACAAAGAAATTAACAAAGAAATTAACCGAGAAATTAAGAGCGAAATTAAATGAGAAATTAACAGAGAAATTAACAGGGAAATTAAAAGAGAAATTAACAGAGAAATTAACCGAGAGATTAACCGAGAAATTAACAGAGAAATTAACATAGAAATTAACAGAGAAATTAACAGAGATGAACCAAGAAATTAACAGAGAAATTAACAGAGAAATTAACAGAGAAATTAACAGAGATATTAACAGAGAAATTAACAGAGATTAACCGAGAAATTAACAGAGAAATTAACAGAGAAATTAACCGAGAAATTAACAGAGAAATTAACAGAGAAATTAACAGAGAAAGTAACAGAGAAATTAACAGAGAAATTAACATAGAAATTAACAGAGAAATTAACCGAGAGATTAACCGAGAAATTAACAGAGAAATTAACAGAGAAATTAACAGAGAAATTAACAGAGATGAACCGAGAAATTAACAAAGAAATTAACAGAGAAATTAACCGAGAAATTAACAGAGAAATTAACAGAGAAATTAACAGAGAAATTAACAGAGAAATTAACACAGACATTAACAGAGAAATTAACCGAGAAATTAACAGCGAAATTAACCGAGAAATTAACCGAGAAATTAACAGTGAAATTAAAAGAGAAATTAACAGAGAAATTAACAGACACATTAACAGAGAAATTAACAGAGAAATTAACAGAGAAATTAACAGAGAAATTAACAGAGAAATTAACAGAGAAATTAACAGAGAAATTAACTGAGAAATTAACTGAGAAATTAACAAAGAAATTAACAAAGAAATTAACAAAGAAATTAACCGAGAAATTAAGAGCGAAATTAAATGAGAAATTAACAGAGAAATTAACAGGGAAATTAAAAGAGAAATTAACAGAGAAATTAACCGAGAGATTAACCGAGAAATTAACAGAGAAATTAACAGAGAAATTAACAGGGAAATTAACAGAGAAGTTAACAGAGAAATTAACATAGAAATTAACATAGAAATTAACATAGAAATTAACAGAGAAATTAACAGAGAAATTAACAGAGAAATTAACAGAGAAATTAACAGGGAAATTAACAGAGAAATTAACAAAGAAATTAACAGAGAAATTAACACAGAAATTAACAAAGAAATTAACAGAGAAATTAAACGCGAAATTAACCGAGAAATTAACAGAGAAATTAAAAGAGAAATTAACAGAGAAATTAACAGACACATTAACAGAGAAATTAACAGAGAAATTAACAGAGAAATTAACAGAGAAATTAACAGAGAAATTAACATAGAAATTAACAGAGAAATTAACAGAGATGAACCGAGAAATTAACAGAGAAATTAACAGAGAAATTAACAGAGAAATTAACAGAGATATTATCAGAGAAATTAACAGAGATTAAACGAGAAATTAACAGAGAAATTAACAGAGAAATTAACCGAGAAATTAACAGAGAAATTAACAGAGAAATTAACAGAGAAAGTAACAGAGAAATTAACAGAGAAATTAACATAGACATTAACAGAGAAATTAACCGAGAGATTAACCGAGAAATTAACAGAGAAATTAACAGAGAAATTAACAGAGAAATTAACAGAGATGAACCGAGAAATTAACAGAGAAATTAACAGAGAAATTAACCGAGAAATTAACAGAGAAATTAACAGAGAAATTAACAGAGAAAGTAACAGAGAAATTAACAGAGAAATTAACAGAGAAATTAACAAAGAAATTAACAGAGAAATTAACAGAGAAATTAACAGAGAAATTAAGAGAAGTTAACTGAGAAATTAACAGAGAAATTAACATAGAAATTAACAGAGAAATTAACAGAGAGATTAACCGAGAAATTAACAGAGAAATTAACAGAGAAATTAACAGAGAAATTAACAGAGAAATTAACAGAGAAATTAACAGACATTAACAGAGAAATTAACCGAGAAATTAACAGCGAAATTAACAAAGAAATTAACCGAGAAATTAACAGTGAAATTAACAGAGAAATTAACCTTGAAATTAACAGAGAAATTAGCCGAGAAATTAACAGAGAAATTAACCGAAAAATTAACAGAGAAATTAACAGAGAAATTAACAGGGAAATTAACAGAGAAGTTAACAGAGAAATTAACATAGAAATTAACATAGAAATTAACATAGAAATTAACAGAGAAATTAACAGAGAAATTAACAGAGAAATTAACAGAGAAATTAACAGGGAAATTAACAGAGAAATTAACAAAGAAATTAACAGAGAAATTAACACAGAAATTAACAAAGAAATTAACAGAGAAATTAAACGCGGAATTAACCGAGAAATTAACAGAGAAATTAAAAGAGAAATTAACAGAGAAATTAACAGACACATTAACAGAGAAATTAACAGAGAAATTAACAGAGAAATTAACAGAGAAATTAACAGAGAAATTAAATGAGAAATTAACTGAGAAATTAACAAAGAAATTAACAAAGAAATTAACAAAGAAATTAACCGAGAAATTAACCGAGAAATTAACCGATAAATTAACAGAGAAATTAACCGAGAAATTAACAGCGAAATTAACAGAGAAATTAACACTGAAATTAACAGAGAAATTAACAGAGAAATTAACACAGAAATAAACAGAGAAATTAACAGAGAAATTAACCGAGAAATTAACAGAGAAATTAACAGAGAAAGTAACAGAGAAATTAACAGAGAAATTAACAGAGAAATTAACAGAGAAATTAACAGAGAAGTTAACAGAGAAATTAACAAAGAAATTAACAAAGAAATTAACCGAGAAATTTACCGAGAAATTAACCGAGAAATTAACCGAGAAATTAACAGAGAAATTAACCGAGAAATTAACCGAGAAATTAACAGCGAAATTAACAGAGAAATTAATACTGAAATTAACAGAGAAATTAACAGAGAAATTAACACAGAAATAAACAGAGAAATTAACAGAGAAATTAACCGAGAAATTAACAGAGAAATTAACAGAGAAAGTAACAGAAAAATTAACAGAGAAATTAACAGAGAAATTAACAGAGAAATTAACAGAGAAGTTAACAGAGAAATTAACACAGAAATTAACACAGAAATTAACAGAGAACAGAGAAATTAACCGATAAATTAACCGAGAAATTAACCGAGAAATTAACAGAGAAATTAACAGAGAAATTAACAGAGATGAACCGAGAAATTAACAGAGAAATTAACAGAGAAATTAACCGAGAAATTAACAGAAAAATTAACAGAGAAATTAACAGAGAAAGTAACAGAGAAATTAACACAGAAATTAACAGTGAAATTAACAGAGAAATTAACCGCGAAATTAAAAGAGAAATTAAAAGAGAAAGTAAAAGAAAAATTAACAGAGAAATTAACAGAGAAATTAACAGAGAAATTAACTAAGAAATTAACAGAGAAATTAACATAGAAATTAACAGAGAAATTAACAGAGAAATTAACAGAGAAGTTAACAGAGAAATTAAAAAAGAAATTAACAGAGAAATTAACAGAAAAATTAGCCGAGAAATTAACAGAGAAATTAACCGAGAAATTAACAGAGAAATTAACAGAGAAATTAACAGAGAAATTAACAGAGAAATTAACAGAGAAATTAACAGAGAAATTAACAGAGAAATTAACACAGACATTAACAGAGAAATTAACCGAGAAATTAACAGCGAAATTAACCGAGAAATTAACCGAGAAATTAACAGTGAAATTAAAAGAGAAATTAACAGAGAAATTAACAGACACATTAACAGAGAAATTAACAGAGAAATTAACAGAGAAATTAACAGAGAAATTAACAGAGAAATTAACAGAGAAATTAACTGAGAAATTAACTGAGAAATTAACAAAGAAATTAACAAAGAAATTAACAAAGAAATTAACCGAGAAATTAACAGCGAAATTAAATGAGAAATTAACAGAGAAATTAACAGGGAAATTAAAAGAGAAATTAATAAAGAAATTAACATAGACATTAACAAAGAAATTAACAGAGAAATTAACAGAGAAATTAAAAGAGAAATTAACAGAGAAATTAACACAGACATTAACAGAGAAACTAACAGAGAAATTAACCGAGAAATTAACAGAGAAATTAACAGAGAAATTAACAGAGAAATTAACAGCGAAATTAACAGAGAAATTAACAGAGAAATTAACAGAGAAATTAACAGAGAAATTAACCGCGAAATTAAAAGAGAAATTAAAAGAGAAAGTAAAAGAAAAATTAACAAAGAAATTAACAGAGAAATTAACAGAGAAATTAACAAAGAAATTAACAGAGAAATTAACAGAGATATTAACAGAGAAATTAACAGAGTTTAACCGAGAAATTAACAGAGAAATTAACAGAGAAATTAACCGAGAAATTAACAGCGAAATTAACAGAGAAATTAACACTGAAATTAACAGAGAAATTAACAGAGAAATTAACACAGAAATAAACAGGGAAATTAACAGAGAAATTAACCGAGAAATTAACAGAGAAATTAACAGAGAAAGTAACAGAGAAATTAACAGAGAAATTAACAGAGAAATTAACAGAGAAATTAACAGAGAAGTTAACAGACAAATTAACAAAGAAATTAACAAAGAAATTAACCGAGAAATTTACCGAGAAATTAACCGAGAAATTAACCGAGAAATTAACAGAGAAATTAACCGAGAAATTAACCGAGAAATTAACCGAGAAATTAACAGCGAAATTAACAGAGAAATTAATACTGAAATTAACAGAGAAATTAACAGAGAAATTAACACAGAAATAAACAGAGAAATTAACAGAGAAATTAACCGAGAAATTAACCGAGAAATTAACAGAGAAAGTAACAGAAAAATTAACAGAGAAATTAACAGAGAAATTAACAGAGAAATTAACATAGAAATTAACAGAGAAATTAACCGAGAGATTAACCGAGAAATTAACAGAGAAATTAACAGAGAAATTAACAGAGAAATTAACAAAGAAATTAACAGAGATGAACCGAGAAATTAACCGAGAAATTAACAGAGAAATTAACCGAGAAATTAACAGAGAAATTAACAGAGAAATTAACAGAGAAAGTAACAGAGAAATTAACAGAGAAATTAACAGAGAAATTAACAAAGAAATTAACAGAGAAATTAACAGAGAAATTAAGAGAAGTTAACTGAGAAATTAACAGAGAAATTAACATAGAAATTAACAGAGAAATTAACAGAGAGATTAACCGAGAAATTAACAGAGAAATTAACAGAGAAATTAACAGAGAAATTAACAGAGAAATTAACAGACATTAACAGAGAAATTAACCGAGAAATTAACAGCGAAATTAACAAAGAAATTAACCGAGAAATTAACAGTGAAATTAACAGAGAAATTAACCTTGAAATTAACAGAGAAATTAGCCGAGAAATTAACAGAGAAATTAACCGAAAAATTAACAGAGAAATTAACAGAGAAATTAACAGGGAAATTAACAGAGAAGTTAACAGAGAAATTAACATAGAAATTAACATAGAAATTAACATAGAAATTAACAGAGAAATTAACAGAGAAATTAACAGAGAAATTAACAGAGAAATTAACAGGGAAATTAACAGAGAAATTAACAAAGAAATTAACAGAGAAATTAACCGAGAAATTAACAGCGAAATTAACAGAGAAATTAACACTGAAATTAACAGAGAAATTAACAGAGAAATTAACACAGAAATAAACAGAGAAATTAACAGAGAAATTAACCGAGAAATTAACAGAGAAATTAACAGAGAAAGTAACAGAGAAATTAACAGAGAAATTAACAGAGAAATTAACAGAGAAATTAACAGAGAAGTTAACAGAGAAATTAACAAAGAAATTAACAAAGAAATTAACCGAGAAATTTACCGAGAAATTAACCGAGAAATTAACCGAGAAATTAACAGAGAAATTAACCGAGAAATTAACCGAGAAATTAACAGCGAAATTAACAGAGAAATTAATACTGAAATTAACAGAGAAATTAACAGAGAAATTAACACAGAAATAAACAGAGAAATTAACAGAGAAATTAACCGAGAAATTAACAGAGAAATTAACAGAGAAAGTAACAGAAAAATTAACAGAGAAATTAACAGAGAAATTAACAGAGAAATTAACAGAGAAGTTAACAGAGAAATTAACACAGAAATTAACACAGAAATTAACAGAGAACAGAGAAATTAACCGATAAATTAACCGAGAAATTAACCGAGAAATTAACAGAGAAATTAACAGAGAAATTAACAGAGATGAACCGAGAAATTAACAGAGAAATTAACAGAGAAATTAACCGAGAAATTAACAGAAAAATTAACAGAGAAATTAACAGAGAAAGTAACAGAGAAATTAACAGAGAAATTAACAGTGAAATTAACAGAGAAATTAACCGCGAAATTAAAAGAGAAATTAAAAGAGAAAGTAAAAGAAAAATTAACAGAGAAATTAACAGAGAAATTAACAGAGAAATTAACTAAGAAATTAACAGAGAAATTAACATAGAAATTAACAGAGAAATTAACAGAGAAATTAACAGAGAAGTTAACAGAGAAATTAAAAAAGAAATTAACAGAGAAATTAACAGAAAAATTAGCCGAGAAATTAACAGAGAAATTAACCGAGAAATTAACAGAGAAATTAACAGAGAAATTAACAGAGAAATTAACAGAGAAATTAACAGAGAAATTAACAGAGAAATTAACAGAGAAATTAACACAGACATTAACAGAGAAATTAACCGAGAAATTAACAGCGAAATTAACCGAGAAATTAACCGAGAAATTAACAGTGAAATTAAAAGAGAAATTAACAGAGAAATTAACAGACACATTAACAGAGAAATTAACAGAGAAATTAACAGAGAAATTAACAGAGAAATTAACAGAGATGAACCGAGAAATTAACAGAGAAATTAACAGAGAAATTAACCGAGAAATTAACAGAAAAATTAACAGAGAAATTAACAGAGAAAGTAACAGAGAAATTAACACAGAAATTAACAGTGAAATTAACAGAGAAATTAACCGCGAAATTAAAAGAGAAATTAAAAGAGAAAGTAAAAGAAAAATTAACAGAGAAATTAACAGAGAAATTAACAGAGAAATTAACTAAGAAATTAACAGAGAAATTAACATAGAAATTAACAGAGAAATTAACAGAGAAATTAACAGAGAAGTTAACAGAGAAATTAAAAAAGAAATTAACAGAGAAATTAACAGAAAAATTAGCCGAGAAATTAACAGAGAAATTAACCGAGAAATTAACAGAGAAATTAACAGAGAAATTAACAGAGAAATTAACAGAGAAATTAACAGAGAAATTAACAGAGAAATTAACAGAGAAATTAACACAGACATTAACAGAGAAATTAACCGAGAAATTAACAGCGAAATTAACCGAGAAATTAACCGAGAAATTAACAGTGAAATTAAAAGAGAAATTAACAGAGAAATTAACAGACACATTAACAGAGAAATTAACAGAGAAATTAACAGAGAAATTAACAGAGAAATTAACAGAGAAATTAACAGAGAAATTAACTGAGAAATTAACTGAGAAATTAACAAAGAAATTAACAAAGAAATTAACAAAGAAATTAACCGAGAAATTAACAGCGAAATTAAATGAGAAATTAACAGAGAAATTAACAGGGAAATTAAAAGAGAAATTAATAAAGAAATTAACATAGACATTAACAAAGAAATTAACAGAGAAATTAACAGAGAAATTAAAAGAGAAATTAACAGAGAAATTAACACAGACATTAACAGAGAAACTAACAGAGAAATTAACCGAGAAATTAACAGAGAAATTAACAGAGAAATTAACAGAGAAATTAACAGCGAAATTAACAGAGAAATTAACAGAGAAATTAACAGAGAAATTAACAGAGAAATTAACCGCGAAATTAAAAGAGAAATTAAAAGAGAAAGTAAAAGAAAAATTAACAAAGAAATTAACAGAGAAATTAACAGAGAAATTAACAAAGAAATTAACAGAGAAATTAACAGAGATATTAACAGAGAAATTAACAGAGTTTAACCGAGAAATTAACAGAGAAATTAACAGAGAAATTAACCGAGAAATTAACAGCGAAATTAACAGAGAAATTAACACTGAAATTAACAGAGAAATTAACAGAGAAATTAACACAGAAATAAACAGGGAAATTAACAGAGAAATTAACCGAGAAATTAACAGAGAAATTAACAGAGAAAGTAACAGAGAAATTAACAGAGAAATTAACAGAGAAATTAACAGAGAAATTAACAGAGAAGTTAACAGACAAATTAACAAAGAAATTAACAAAGAAATTAACCGAGAAATTTACCGAGAAATTAACCGAGAAATTAACCGAGAAATTAACAGAGAAATTAACCGAGAAATTAACCGAGAAATTAACCGAGAAATTAACAGCGAAATTAACAGAGAAATTAATACTGAAATTAACAGAGAAATTAACAGAGAAATTAACACAGAAATAAACAGAGAAATTAACAGAGAAATTAACCGAGAAATTAACAGAGAAATTAACAGAGAAAGTAACAGAAAAATTAACAGAGAAATTAACAGAGAAATTAACAGAGAAATTAACATAGAAATTAACAGAGAAATTAACCGAGAGATTAACCGAGAAATTAACAGAGAAATTAACAGAGAAATTAACAGAGAAATTAACAGAGAAATTAACAGAGATGAACCGAGAAATTAACCGAGAAATTAACAGAGAAATTAACCGAGAAATTAACAGAGAAATTAACAGAGAAATTAACAGAGAAAGTAACAGAGAAATTAACAGAGAAATTAACAGAGAAATTAACAAAGAAATTAACAGAGAAATTAACAGAGAAATTAAGAGAAGTTAACTGAGAAATTAACAGAGAAATTAACATAGAAATTAACAGAGAAATTAACAGAGAGATTAACCGAGAAATTAACAGAGAAATTAACAGAGAAATTAACAGAGAAATTAACAGAGAAATTAACAGAGAAATTAACAGACATTAACAGAGAAATTAACCGAGAAATTAACAGCGAAATTAACAAAGAAATTAACCGAGAAATTAACAGTGAAATTAACAGAGAAATTAACCTTGAAATTAACAGAGAAATTAGCCGAGAAATTAACAGAGAAATTAACCGAAAAATTAACAGAGAAATTAACAGAGAAATTAACAGGGAAATTAACAGAGAAGTTAACAGAGAAATTAACATAGAAATTAACATAGAAATTAACATAGAAATTAACAGAGAAATTAACAGAGAAATTAACAGAGAAATTAACAGAGAAATTAACAGGGAAATTAACAGAGAAATTAACAAAGAAATTAACAGAGAAATTAACACAGAAATTAACAAAGAAATTAACAGAGAAATTAAACGCGAAATTAACCGAGAAATTAACAGAGAAATTAAAAGAGAAATTAACAGAGAAATTAACAGACACATTAACAGAGAAATTAACAGAGAAATTAACAGAGAAATTAACAGAGAAATTAACAGAGAAATTAAATGAGAAATTAACTGAGAAATTAACAAAGAAATTAACAAAGAAATTAACAAAGAAATTAACCGAGAAATTAACCGAGAAATTAACCGATAAATTAACCGAGAAATTAACAGTGAAATTAACAGAGAAATTAAAATAGAAATTAACAGAGAAATTAACAGACACATTAACAGAGAAATTAACAGAGAAATTAACAGAGAAATTAACTGAGAAATTAACTGAGAAATTAACAAAGAAATTAACAAAGAAATTAACAAAGAAATTAACCGAGAAATTAACCGAGAAATTAACCGATAAATTAACAGAGAAATTAACAGAGAAATTAACAGAGAAATTAACAAAGAAATTAACAGAGAAATTAACAGAGAAATTAACAGAGAAATTAAGAGAAGTTAACTGAGAAATTAACAGAGAAATTAACATAGAAATTAACAGAGAAATTAACAGAGAGATTAACCGAGAAATTAACAGAGAAATTAACAGAGAAATTAACAGAGAAATTAACAGAGAAATTAACAGAGAAATTAACAGACATTAACAGAGAAATTAACCGAGAAATTAACAGCGAAATTAACAAAGAAATTAACCGAGAAATTAACAGTGAAATTAACAGAGAAATTAACCTTGAAATTAACAGAGAAATTAGCCGAGAAATTAACAGAGAAATTAACCGAAAAATTAACAGAGAAATTAACAGAGAAATTAACAGGGAAATTAACAGAGAAGTTAACAGAGAAATTAACATAGAAATTAACATAGAAATTAACATAGAAATTAACAGAGAAATTAACAGAGAAATTAACAGAGAAATTAACAGAGAAATTAACAGAGAAATTAACAGGGAAATTAACAGAGAAATTAACAAAGAAATTAACAGAGAAATTAACACAGAAATTAACAAAGAAATTAACAGAGAAATTAAACGCGAAATTAACCGAGAAATTAACAGAGAAATTAAAAGAGAAATTAACAGAGAAATTAACAGACACATTAACAGAGAAATTAACAGAGAAATTAACAGAGAAATTAACAGAGAAATTAACAGAGAAATTAAATGAGAAATTAACTGAGAAATTAACAAAGAAATTAACAAAGAAATTAACAAAGAAATTAACCGAGAAATTAACCGAGAAATTAACCGATAAATTAACCGAGAAATTAACAGTGAAATTAACAGAGAAATTAAAAGAGAAATTAACAGAGAAATTAACAGACACATTAACAGAGAAATTAACAGAGAAATTAACAGAGAAATTAACTGTGAAATTAACTGAGAAATTAACAAAGAAATTAACAAAGAAATTAACAAAGAAATTAACCGAGAAATTAACCGAGAAATTAACCGAGAAATTAACAGAGAAATTAACCGAGAAATTAACAGCGAAATTAACAGAGAAATTAACACTGAAATTAACAGAGAAATTAACAGAGAAATTAACACAGAAATAAACAGAGAAATTAACAGAGAAATTAACCGAGAAATTAACAGAGAAATTAACAGAGAAAGTAACAGAGAAATTAACAGAGAAATTAACAGAGAAATTAACAGAGAAATTAACAGAGAAGTTAACAGAGAAATTAACAAAGAAATTAACAAAGAAATTAACCGAGAAATTTACCGAGAAATTAACCGAGAAATTAACCGAGAAATTAACAAAGAAATTAACCGAGAAATTAACCGAGAAATTAACAGCGAAATTAACAGAGAAATTAATACTGAAATTAACAGAGAAATTAACAGAGAAATTAACACAGAAATAAACAGAGAAATTAACAGAGAAATTAACCGAGAAATTAACAGAGAGATTAACCGAGAAATTAACAGAGAAATTAACAGAGAAATTAACAGAGAAATTAACAGAGAAATTAACAGAGAAATTAACAAAGAAATTAACAGACATTAACAGAGAAATTAACCGAGAAATTAACAGCGAAATTAACCGAGAAATTAACCGAGAAATTAACAGTGAAATTAACAGAGAAATAAACCTTGAAATTAACAGAGAAATTAGCCGAGAAATTAACAGAGAAATTAACCGAAAAATTAACAGAGAAATTAACAGAGAAATTAACAGGGAAATTAACAGAGAAGTTAACAGAGAAATTAACATAGAAATTAACATAGAAATTAACATAGAAATTAACAGAGAAATTAACAGAGAAATTAACAGAGAAATTAACAGGGAAATTAACAGAGAAATTAACAGAGAAATTAACAGAGAAATTAACACAGAAATTAACAAAAAGAAATTAACAGAGAAATTAAACGCGAGATTAACCGAGAAATTAACCGAGAAATTAAAAGAGAAATTAACAGAGAAATTAACAGACACATTAACAGAGAAATTAACAGAGAAATTAATAAAGAAATTAACAGAGAAATTAACAGAGAAATTAACAGAGAAATTAACTGAGAAATTAACTGAGAAATTAACAAAGAAATTAACAAAGAAATTAACAAAGAAATTAACCGAGAAATTAACCAAGAAATTAACCGAGAAATTAACCGATAAATTAACAGAGAAATTAACCGAGAAATTAACCGAGAAATTAACAGCGAAATTAACAGAGAAATTAACACTGAAATTAACAGAGAAATTAACAGAGAAATTAACACAGAAATAAACAGGGAAATTAACAAAGAAATTAACAGAGAAATTAACAGAGAAATTAACAGAGAAAGTAACAGAGAAATTAACAGAGAAATTAACAGAGAAATTAACAGAGAAATTAACAGACAAATTAACAAAGAAATTAACAAAGAAATTAACCGAGAAATTTACCGAGAAATTAACAGAGAAATTAACCGAGAAATTAACAGAGAAATTAACCGAGAAATTAACCGAGAAATTAACAGCGAAATTAACAGAGAAATTAATACTGAAATTAACAGAGAAATTAACAGAGAAATTAACACAGAAATAAACAGAGAAATTAACAGAGAAATTAACAGAGAAATTAACAGAGAAATTAACAGAGAAATTAACAGAGAAATTAACAAAGAAATTAACAGAGATATTAACAGAGATATTAACAGAGAAATTAACCGAGAGATTAACCGAGAAATTAACAGAGAAATTAACCGAGAAATTAACCGAGAAATTAACAAAGAAATTAACAGAGAAATTAACAGAGAAAGTAACATAGAAATTAACAGAGAAATTAAAACAGAAATTAACAGAGAAATTAACAGAGAAATTAACAGAGAAATTAACAGAGAAGTTAACTGAGAAATTAACAGAGAAATTAACATAGAAATTAACAGAGAAATTAACCGAGAGATTAACCGAGAAATTAACAGAGAAATTAACAGAGAAATTAACAGAGAAATTAACAAAGATGAAACGAGAAATTAACAGAGAAATTAACAGAGAAATTAACCGAGAAATTAACAGAGAAATTAACAGAGAAATTAACAGAGAAAGTAACAGAGAAATTAACAGAGAAATTAACAGAGAAATTAACAGAGAAAGTAACAGAGAAATTAACAGAGAAATTAACAGAGAAGTTAACTGAGAAATTAACAGAGAAATTAACATAGAAATTAACAGAGAAATTAACAGAGAGATTAACCGAGAAATTAACAGAGAAATTAACAGAGAAATTAACAGAGAAATTAACAGAGAAAGTAACAGAGAAATTAACAGAGAAATTAAAAGAGAAATTAACAGAGAAATTAACAGAGAAATTAACAGAGAAGTTAACTGAGAAATTAACAGAGAAATTAACATAGAAATTAACACAGAAATTAACAGAGATTAACCGAGAAATTAACAGAGAAATTAACAGAGAAATTAACAGAGAAATTAACAGAGATGAACCGAGAAATTAACAGAGAAATTAACAGAGAAATTAACAAAGAAATTAACAGAGAAATTAACAGAGATATTAACAGAGAAATTAACAGAGATTAACAGAGATTAACCGAGAAATTAACAGAGAAATTAACAGAGAAATTAACCGAGAAATTAACAGAGAAATTAACAGAGAAATTAACAGAGAAAGTAACAGAGAAATTAACAGAGAAATTAAAAGAGAAATTAACAGAGAAATTAACAGAGAAATTAACAGAGAAATTAACAGAGAAGTTAACTGAGAAATTAACAGAGAAATTAACATAGAAATTAACAGAGAAATTAACCGAGAGATTAACCGAGAAATTAACAGAGAAATTAACAGAGAAATTAACAGAGAAATTAACAGAGATGGACCGAGAAATTAACAGAGAAATTAACCGAGAAATTAACAGAGAAATTAACAGAGAAAGTAACAGAGAAATTAACAGCGAAATTAACAGAGAAATTAACAGAGAAATTAACAGAGAAATTAACAGAGAAATTAACCGCGAAATTAAAAGAGAAATTAAAAGAGAAAGTAAAAGAAAAATTAACAGAGAAATTAACAGAGAAATTAACAGAGAAATTAACTAAGAAATTAACAGAGAAATTAACATAGAAATTAACAGAGAAATTAACAGAGAAATTAACAGAGAAGTTAACAGGGAAATTAACAAAGAAATTAACAGAGAAATTAACAGAAAAATTAGCCGAGAAATTAAAAGAGAAATTAACCGAGAAATTAACAGAGAAATTAACAGAGAAATTAACAGAGAAATTAACAGAGAAATTAACAGAGAAATTAACAGAGAAATTAACACAGACATTAACAGAGAAATTAACCGAGAAATTAACAGCGAAATTAACCGAGAAATTAACCGAGAAATTAACAGTGAAATTAAAAGAGAAATTAACAGAGAAATTAACAGACACATTAACAGAGAAATTAACAGAGAAATTAACAGAGAAATTAACAGAGAAATTAACAGAGAAATTAACAGAGAAATTAACAGAGAAATTAACTGAGAAATTAACTGAGAAATTAACAAAGAAATTAACAAAGAAATTAACAAAGAAATTAACCGAGAAATTAAGAGCGAAATTAAATGAGAAATTAACAGAGAAATTAACAGGGAAATTAAAAGAGAAATTAACAGAGAAATTAACCGAGAGATTAACCGAGAAATTAACAGAGAAATTAACATAGAAATTAACAGAGAAATTAACAGAGATGAACCAAGAAATTAACAGAGAAATTAACAGAGAAATTAACAGAGAAATTAACAGAGATATTAACAGAGAAATTAACAGAGATTAACCGAGAAATTAACAGAGAAATTAACAGAGAAATTAACCATGAAATTAACAGAGAAATTAACAGAGAAATTAACAGAGAAAGTAACAGAGAAATTAACAGAGAAATTAACATAGAAATTAACAGAGAAATTAACCGAGAGATTAACCGAGAAATTAACAGAGAAATTAACAGAGAAATTAACAGAGAAATTAACAGAGATGAACCGAGAAATTAACAAAGAAATTAACAGAGAAATTAACCGAGAAATTAACAGAGAAATTAACAGAGAAATTAACAGAGAAATTAACAGAGAAATTAACACAGACATTAACAGAGAAATTAACCGAGAAATTAACAGCGAAATTAACCGAGAAATTAACCGAGAAATTAACAGTGAAATTAAAAGAGAAATTAACAGAGAAATTAACAGACACATTAACAGAGAAATTAACACAGAAATTAACAGAGAAATTAACAGAGAAATTAACAGAGAAATTAACAGAGAAATTAACTGAGAAATTAACTGAGAAATTAACAAAGAAATTAACAAAGAAATTAACAAAGAAATTAACCGAGAAATTAAGAGCGAAATTAAATGAGAAATTAACAGAGAAATTAACAGGGAAATTAAAAGAGAAATTAACAGAGAAATTAACCGAGAGATTAACCGAGAAATTAACAGAGAAATTAACAGAGAAATTAACAGGGAAATTAACAGAGAAGTTAACAGAGAAATTAACATAGAAATTAACATAGAAATTAACATAGAAATTAACAGAGAAATTAACAGAGAAATTAACAGAGAAATTAACAGAGAAATTAACAGGGAAATTAACAGAGAAATTAACAAAGAAATTAACAGAGAAATTAACACAGAAATTAACAAAGAAATTAACAGAGAAATTAAACGCGAAATTAACCGAGAAATTAACAGAGAAATTAAAAGAGAAATTAACAGAGAAATTAACAGACACATTAACAGAGAAATTAACAGAGAAATTAACAGAGAAATTAACAGAGAAATTAACAGAGAAATTAACATAGAAATTAACAGAGAAATTAACAGAGATGAACCGAGAAATTAACAGAGAAATTAACAGAGAAATTAACAGAGAAATTAACAGAGATATTATCAGAGAAATTAACAGAGATTAAACGAGAAATTAACAGAGAAATTAACAGAGAAATTAACCGAGAAATTAACAGAGAAATTAACAGAGAAATTAACAGAGAAAGTAACAGAGAAATTAACAGAGAAATTAACATAGACATTAACAGAGAAATTAACCGAGAGATTAACCGAGAAATTAACAGAGAAATTAACAGAGAAATTAACAGAGAAATTAACAGAGATGAACCGAGAAATTAACAGAGAAATTAACAGAGAAATTAACCGAGAAATTAACAGAGAAATTAACAGAGAAATTAACAGAGAAAGTAACAGAGAAATTAACAGAGAAATTAACAGAGAAATTAACAAAGAAATTAACAGAGAAATTAACAGAGAAATTAACAGAGAAATTAAGAGAAGTTAACTGAGAAATTAACAGAGAAATTAACATAGAAATTAACAGAGAAATTAACAGAGAGATTAACCGAGAAATTAACAGAGAAATTAACAGAGAAATTAACAGAGAAATTAACAGAGAAATTAACAGAGAAATTAACAGACATTAACAGAGAAATTAACCGAGAAATTAACAGCGAAATTAACAAAGAAATTAACCGAGAAATTAACAGTGAAATTAACAGAGAAATTAACCTTGAAATTAACAGAGAAATTAGCCGAGAAATTAACAGAGAAATTAACCGAAAAATTAACAGAGAAATTAACAGAGAAATTAACAGGGAAATTAACAGAGAAGTTAACAGAGAAATTAACATAGAAATTAACATAGAAATTAACATAGAAATTAACAGAGAAATTAACAGAGAAATTAACAGAGAAATTAACAGAGAAATTAACAGGGAAATTAACAGAGAAATTAACAAAGAAATTAACAGAGAAATTAACACAGAAATTAACAAAGAAATTAACAGAGAAATTAAACGCGGAATTAACCGAGAAATTAACAGAGAAATTAAAAGAGAAATTAACAGAGAAATTAACAGACACATTAACAGAGAAATTAACAGAGAAATTAACAGAGAAATTAACAGAGAAATTAACAGAGAAATTAAATGAGAAATTAACTGAGAAATTAACAAAGAAATTAACAAAGAAATTAACAAAGAAATTAACCGAGAAATTAACCGAGAAATTAACCGATAAATTAACAGAGAAATTAACCGAGAAATTAACAGCGAAATTAACAGAGAAATTAACACTGAAATTAACAGAGAAATTAACAGAGAAATTAACACAGAAATAAACAGAGAAATTAACAGAGAAATTAACCGAGAAATTAACAGAGAAATTAACAGAGAAAGTAACAGAGAAATTAACAGAGAAATTAACAGAGAAATTAACAGAGAAATTAACAGAGAAGTTAACAGAGAAATTAACAAAGAAATTAACAAAGAAATTAACCGAGAAATTTACCGAGAAATTAACCGAGAAATTAACCGAGAAATTAACAGAGAAATTAACCGAGAAATTAACCGAGAAATTAACAGCGAAATTAACAGAGAAATTAATACTGAAATTAACAGAGAAATTAACAGAGAAATTAACACAGAAATAAACAGAGAAATTAACAGAGAAATTAACCGAGAAATTAACAGAGAAATTAACAGAGAAAGTAACAGAAAAATTAACAGAGAAATTAACAGAGAAATTAACAGAGAAATTAACAGAGAAGTTAACAGAGAAATTAACACAGAAATTAACACAGAAATTAACAGAGAACAGAGAAATTAACCGATAAATTAACCGAGAAATTAACCGAGAAATTAACAGAGAAATTAACAGAGAAATTAACAGAGATGAACCGAGAAATTAACAGAGAAATTAACAGAGAAATTAACCGAGAAATTAACAGAAAAATTAACAGAGAAATTAACAGAGAAAGTAACAGAGAAATTAACAGAGAAATTAACAGTGAAATTAACAGAGAAATTAACCGCGAAATTAAAAGAGAAATTAAAAGAGAAAGTAAAAGAAAAATTAACAGAGAAATTAACAGAGAAATTAACAGAGAAATTAACTAAGAAATTAACAGAGAAATTAACATAGAAATTAACAGAGAAATTAACAGAGAAATTAACAGAGAAGTTAACAGAGAAATTAAAAAAGAAATTAACAGAGAAATTAACAGAAAAATTAGCCGAGAAATTAACAGAGAAATTAACCGAGAAATTAACAGAGAAATTAACAGAGAAATTAACAGAGAAATTAACAGAGAAATTAACAGAGAAATTAACAGAGAAATTAACAGAGAAATTAACACAGACATTAACAGAGAAATTAACCGAGAAATTAACAGCGAAATTAACCGAGAAATTAACCGAGAAATTAACAGTGAAATTAAAAGAGAAATTAACAGAGAAATTAACAGACACATTAACAGAGAAATTAACAGAGAAATTAACAGAGAAATTAACAGAGAAATTAACAGAGAAATTAACAGAGAAATTAACTGAGAAATTAACTGAGAAATTAACAAAGAAATTAACAAAGAAATTAACAAAGAAATTAACCGAGAAATTAACAGCGAAATTAAATGAGAAATTAACAGAGAAATTAACAGGGAAATTAAAAGAGAAATTAATAAAGAAATTAACATAGACATTAACAAAGAAATTAACAGAGAAATTAACAGAGAAATTAAAAGAGAAATTAACAGAGAAATTAACACAGACATTAACAGAGAAACTAACAGAGAAATTAACCGAGAAATTAACAGAGAAATTAACAGAGAAATTAACAGAGAAATTAACAGCGAAATTAACAGAGAAATTAACAGAGAAATTAACAGAGAAATTAACAGAGAAATTAACCGCGAAATTAAAAGAGAAATTAAAAGAGAAAGTAAAAGAAAAATTAACAAAGAAATTAACAGAGAAATTAACAGAGAAATTAACAAAGAAATTAACAGAGAAATTAACAGAGATATTAACAGAGAAATTAACAGAGTTTAACCGAGAAATTAACAGAGAAATTAACAGAGAAATTAACCGAGAAATTAACAGCGAAATTAACAGAGAAATTAACACTGAAATTAACAGAGAAATTAACAGAGAAATTAACACAGAAATAAACAGGGAAATTAACAGAGAAATTAACCGAGAAATTAACAGAGAAATTAACAGAGAAAGTAACAGAGAAATTAACAGAGAAATTAACAGAGAAATTAACAGAGAAATTAACAGAGAAGTTAACAGACAAATTAACAAAGAAATTAACAAAGAAATTAACCGAGAAATTAACCGAGAAATTAACCGAGAAATTAACCGAGAAATTAACAGAGAAATTAACCGAGAAATTAACCGAGAAATTAACCGAGAAATTAACAGCGAAATTAACAGAGAAATTAATACTGAAATTAACAGAGAAATTAACAGAGAAATTAACACAGAAATAAACAGAGAAATTAACAGAGAAATTAACCGAGAAATTAACAGAGAAATTAACAGAGAAAGTAACAGAAAAATTAACAGAGAAATTAACAGAGAAATTAACAGAGAAATTAACATAGAAATTAACAGAGAAATTAACCGAGAGATTAACCGAGAAATTAACAGAGAAATTAACAGAGAAATTAACAGAGAAATTAACAGAGAAATTAACAGAGATGAACCGAGAAATTAACCGAGAAATTAACAGAGAAATTAACCGAGAAATTAACAGAGAAATTAACAGAGAAATTAACAGAGAAAGTAACAGAGAAATTAACAGAGAAATTAACAGAGAAATTAACAAAGAAATTAACAGAGAAATTAACAGAGAAATTAAGAGAAGTTAACTGAGAAATTAACAGAGAAATTAACATAGAAATTAACAGAGAAATTAACAGAGAGATTAACCGAGAAATTAACAGAGAAATTAACAGAGAAATTAACAGAGAAATTAACAGAGAAATTAACAGAGAAATTAACAGACATTAACAGAGAAATTAACCGAGAAATTAACAGCGAAATTAACAAAGAAATTAACCGAGAAATTAACAGTGAAATTAACAGAGAAATTAACCTTGAAATTAACAGAGAAATTAGCCGAGAAATTAACAGAGAAATTAACCGAAAAATTAACAGAGAAATTAACAGAGAAATTAACAGGGAAATTAACAGAGAAGTTAACAGAGAAATTAACATAGAAATTAACATAGAAATTAACATAGAAATTAACAGAGAAATTAACAGAGAAATTAACAGAGAAATTAACAGAGAAATTAACAGGGAAATTAACAGAGAAATTAACAAAGAAATTAACAGAGAAATTAACCGAGAAATTAACAGCGAAATTAACAGAGAAATTAACACTGAAATTAACAGAGAAATTAACAGAGAAATTAACACAGAAATAAACAGAGAAATTAACAGAGAAATTAACCGAGAAATTAACAGAGAAATTAACAGAGAAAGTAACAGAGAAATTAACAGAGAAATTAACAGAGAAATTAACAGAGAAATTAACAGAGAAGTTAACAGAGAAATTAACAAAGAAATTAACAAAGAAATTAACCGAGAAATTTACCGAGAAATTAACCGAGAAATTAACCGAGAAATTAACAGAGAAATTAACCGAGAAATTAACCGAGAAATTAACAGCGAAATTAACAGAGAAATTAATACTGAAATTAACAGAGAAATTAACAGAGAAATTAACACAGAAATAAACAGAGAAATTAACAGAGAAATTAACCGAGAAATTAACAGAGAAATTAACAGAGAAAGTAACAGAAAAATTAACAGAGAAATTAACAGAGAAATTAACAGAGAAATTAACAGAGAAGTTAACAGAGAAATTAACACAGAAATTAACACAGAAATTAACAGAGAACAGAGAAATTAACCGATAAATTAACCGAGAAATTAACCGAGAAATTAACAGAGAAATTAACAGAGAAATTAACAGAGATGAACCGAGAAATTAACAGAGAAATTAACAGAGAAATTAACCGAGAAATTAACAGAAAAATTAACAGAGAAATTAACAGAGAAAGTAACAGAGAAATTAACAGAGAAATTAACAGTGAAATTAACAGAGAAATTAACCGCGAAATTAAAAGAGAAATTAAAAGAGAAAGTAAAAGAAAAATTAACAGAGAAATTAACAGAGAAATTAACAGAGAAATTAACTAAGAAATTAACAGAGAAATTAACATAGAAATTAACAGAGAAATTAACAGAGAAATTAACAGAGAAGTTAACAGAGAAATTAAAAAAGAAATTAACAGAGAAATTAACAGAAAAATTAGCCGAGAAATTAACAGAGAAATTAACCGAGAAATTAACAGAGAAATTAACAGAGAAATTAACAGAGAAATTAACAGAGAAATTAACAGAGAAATTAACAGAGAAATTAACAGAGAAATTAACACAGACATTAACAGAGAAATTAACCGAGAAATTAACAGCGAAATTAACCGAGAAATTAACCGAGAAATTAACAGTGAAATTAAAAGAGAAATTAACAGAGAAATTAACAGACACATTAACAGAGAAATTAACAGAGAAATTAACAGAGAAATTAACAGAGAAATTAACAGAGAAATTAACAGAGAAATTAACTGAGAAATTAACTGAGAAATTAACAAAGAAATTAACAAAGAAATTAACAAAGAAATTAACCGAGAAATTAACAGCGAAATTAAATGAGAAATTAACAGAGAAATTAACAGGGAAATTAAAAGAGAAATTAATAAAGAAATTAACATAGACATTAACAAAGAAATTAACAGAGAAATTAACAGAGAAATTAAAAGAGAAATTAACAGAGAAATTAACACAGACATTAACAGAGAAACTAACAGAGAAATTAACCGAGAAATTAACAGAGAAATTAACAGAGAAATTAACAGAGAAATTAACAGCGAAATTAACAGAGAAATTAACAGAGAAATTAACAGAGAAATTAACAGAGAAATTAACCGCGAAATTAAAAGAGAAATTAAAAGAGAAAGTAAAAGAAAAATTAACAAAGAAATTAACAGAGAAATTAACAGAGAAATTAACAAAGAAATTAACAGAGAAATTAACAGAGATATTAACAGAGAAATTAACAGAGTTTAACCGAGAAATTAACAGAGAAATTAACAGAGAAATTAACCGAGAAATTAACAGCGAAATTAACAGAGAAATTAACACTGAAATTAACAGAGAAATTAACAGAGAAATTAACACAGAAATAAACAGGGAAATTAACAGAGAAATTAACCGAGAAATTAACAGAGAAATTAACAGAGAAAGTAACAGAGAAATTAACAGAGAAATTAACAGAGAAATTAACAGAGAAATTAACAGAGAAGTTAACAGACAAATTAACAAAGAAATTAACAAAGAAATTAACCGAGAAATTTACCGAGAAATTAACCGAGAAATTAACCGAGAAATTAACAGAGAAATTAACCGAGAAATTAACCGAGAAATTAACCGAGAAATTAACAGCGAAATTAACAGAGAAATTAATACTGAAATTAACAGAGAAATTAACAGAGAAATTAACACAGAAATAAACAGAGAAATTAACAGAGAAATTAACCGAGAAATTAACAGAGAAATTAACAGAGAAAGTAACAGAAAAATTAACAGAGAAATTAACAGAGAAATTAACAGAGAAATTAACATAGAAATTAACAGAGAAATTAACCGAGAGATTAACCGAGAAATTAACAGAGAAATTAACAGAGAAATTAACAGAGAAATTAACAGAGAAATTAACAGAGATGAACCGAGAAATTAACCGAGAAATTAACAGAGAAATTAACCGAGAAATTAACAGAGAAATTAACAGAGAAATTAACAGAGAAAGTAACAGAGAAATTAACAGAGAAATTAACAGAGAAATTAACAAAGAAATTAACAGAGAAATTAACAGAGAAATTAAGAGAAGTTAACTGAGAAATTAACAGAGAAATTAACATAGAAATTAACAGAGAAATTAACAGAGAGATTAACCGAGAAATTAACAGAGAAATTAACAGAGAAATTAACAGAGAAATTAACAGAGAAATTAACAGAGAAATTAACAGACATTAACAGAGAAATTAACCGAGAAATTAACAGCGAAATTAACAAAGAAATTAACCGAGAAATTAACAGTGAAATTAACAGAGAAATTAACCTTGAAATTAACAGAGAAATTAGCCGAGAAATTAACAGAGAAATTAACCGAAAAATTAACAGAGAAATTAACAGAGAAATTAACAGGGAAATTAACAGAGAAGTTAACAGAGAAATTAACATAGAAATTAACATAGAAATTAACATAGAAATTAACAGAGAAATTAACAGAGAAATTAACAGAGAAATTAACAGAGAAATTAACAGGGAAATTAACAGAGAAATTAACAAAGAAATTAACAGAGAAATTAACACAGAAATTAACAAAGAAATTAACAGAGAAATTAAACGCGAAATTAACCGAGAAATTAACAGAGAAATTAAAAGAGAAATTAACAGAGAAATTAACAGACACATTAACAGAGAAATTAACAGAGAAATTAACAGAGAAATTAACAGAGAAATTAACAGAGAAATTAAATGAGAAATTAACTGAGAAATTAACAAAGAAATTAACAAAGAAATTAACAAAGAAATTAACCGAGAAATTAACCGAGAAATTAACCGATAAATTAACCGAGAAATTAACAGTGAAATTAACAGAGAAATTAAAAGAGAAATTAACAGAGAAATTAACAGACACATTAACAGAGAAATTAACAGAGAAATTAACAGAGAAATTAACTGAGAAATTAACTGAGAAATTAACAAAGAAATTAACAAAGAAATTAACAAAGAAATTAACCGAGAAATTAACCGAGAAATTAACCGATAAATTAACAGAGAAATTAACAGAGAAATTAACAGAGAAATTAACAAAGAAATTAACAGAGAAATTAACAGAGAAATTAACAGAGAAATTAAGAGAAGTTAACTGAGAAATTAACAGAGAAATTAACATAGAAATTAACAGAGAAATTAACAGAGAGATTAACCGAGAAATTAACAGAGAAATTAACAGAGAAATTAACAGAGAAATTAACAGAGAAATTAACAGAGAAATTAACAGACATTAACAGAGAAATTAACCGAGAAATTAACAGCGAAATTAACAAAGAAATTAACCGAGAAATTAACAGTGAAATTAACAGAGAAATTAACCTTGAAATTAACAGAGAAATTAGCCGAGAAATTAACAGAGAAATTAACCGAAAAATTAACAGAGAAATTAACAGAGAAATTAACAGGGAAATTAACAGAGAAGTTAACAGAGAAATTAACATAGAAATTAACATAGAAATTAACATAGAAATTAACAGAGAAATTAACAGAGAAATTAACAGAGAAATTAACAGAGAAATTAACAGAGAAATTAACAGGGAAATTAACAGAGAAATTAACAAAGAAATTAACAGAGAAATTAACACAGAAATTAACAAAGAAATTAACAGAGAAATTAAACGCGAAATTAACCGAGAAATTAACAGAGAAATTAAAAGAGAAATTAACAGAGAAATTAACAGACACATTAACAGAGAAATTAACAGAGAAATTAACAGAGAAATTAACAGAGAAATTAACAGAGAAATTAAATGAGAAATTAACTGAGAAATTAACAAAGAAATTAACAAAGAAATTAACAAAGAAATTAACCGAGAAATTAACCGAGAAATTAACCGATAAATTAACCGAGAAATTAACAGTGAAATTAACAGAGAAATTAAAAGAGAAATTAACAGAGAAATTAA
The DNA here is from genome assembly GCA_963662155.1 of Lamellibrachia columna. Classification (NCBI taxonomy): domain Eukaryota; kingdom Metazoa; phylum Annelida; class Polychaeta; order Sabellida; family Siboglinidae; genus Lamellibrachia; species Lamellibrachia columna. The sequence continues at coordinate 44,994,059 of OY759268.1, read as the reverse complement.
CAGACACATTAACAGAGAAATTAACAGAGAAATTAACAGAGAAATTAACTGTGAAATTAACTGAGAAATTAACAAAGAAATTAACAAAGAAATTAACAAAGAAATTAACCGAGAAATTAACCGAGAAATTAACCGATAAATTAACAGAGAAATTAACCGAGAAATTAACAGCGAAATTAACAGAGAAATTAACACTGAAATTAACAGAGAAATTAACAGAGAAATTAACACAGAAATAAACAGAGAAATTAACAGAGAAATTAACCGAGAAATTAACAGAGAAATTAACAGAGAAAGTAACAGAGAAATTAACAGAGAAATTAACAGAGAAATTAACAGAGAAATTAACAGAGAAGTTAACAGAGAAATTAACAAAGAAATTAACAAAGAAATTAACCGAGAAATTTACCGAGAAATTAACCGAGAAATTAACCGAGAAATTAACAAAGAAATTAACCGAGAAATTAACCGAGAAATTAACAGCGAAATTAACAGAGAAATTAATACTGAAATTAACAGAGAAATTAACAGAGAAATTAACACAGAAATAAACAGAGAAATTAACAGAGAAATTAACCGAGAAATTAACAGAGAGATTAACCGAGAAATTAACAGAGAAATTAACAGAGAAATTAACAGAGAAATTAACAGAGAAATTAACAGAGAAATTAACAAAGAAATTAACAGACATTAACAGAGAAATTAACCGAGAAATTAACAGCGAAATTAACCGAGAAATTAACCGAGAAATTAACAGTGAAATTAACAGAGAAATAAACCTTGAAATTAACAGAGAAATTAGCCGAGAAATTAACAGAGAAATTAACCGAAAAATTAACAGAGAAATTAACAGAGAAATTAACAGGGAAATTAACAGAGAAGTTAACAGAGAAATTAACATAGAAATTAACATAGAAATTAACATAGAAATTAACAGAGAAATTAACAGAGAAATTAACAGAGAAATTAACAGGGAAATTAACAGAGAAATTAACAGAGAAATTAACAGAGAAATTAACACAGAAATTAACAAAAAGAAATTAACAGAGAAATTAAACGCGAGATTAACCGAGAAATTAACCGAGAAATTAAAAGAGAAATTAACAGAGAAATTAACAGACACATTAACAGAGAAATTAACAGAGAAATTAATAAAGAAATTAACAGAGAAATTAACAGAGAAATTAACAGAGAAATTAACTGAGAAATTAACTGAGAAATTAACAAAGAAATTAACAAAGAAATTAACAAAGAAATTAACCGAGAAATTAACCAAGAAATTAACCGAGAAATTAACCGATAAATTAACAGAGAAATTAACCGAGAAATTAACCGAGAAATTAACAGCGAAATTAACAGAGAAATTAACACTGAAATTAACAGAGAAATTAACAGAGAAATTAACACAGAAATAAACAGGGAAATTAACAAAGAAATTAACAGAGAAATTAACAGAGAAATTAACAGAGAAAGTAACAGAGAAATTAACAGAGAAATTAACAGAGAAATTAACAGAGAAATTAACAGACAAATTAACAAAGAAATTAACAAAGAAATTAACCGAGAAATTTACCGAGAAATTAACAGAGAAATTAACCGAGAAATTAACAGAGAAATTAACAGAGAAATTAACCGAGAAATTAACAGCGAAATTAACAGAGAAATTAATACTGAAATTAACAGAGAAATTAACAGAGAAATTAACACAGAAATAAACAGAGAAATTAACAGAGAAATTAACAGAGAAATTAACAGAGAAATTAACAGAGAAATTAACCGAGAAATTAACAGAGAAATTAACAGAGAAATTAACCGAGAAATTAACAGAGAAATTAACAGAGAAAGTAACAGAGAAATTAACAGAGAAATTAACAGAGAAATTAAAACAGAGAAATTAACAGAGAAATTAACAAAGAAGTTAACTGAGAAATTAACAAAGAAATTAACATAGAAATAAACAGAGAAATTAACAGAGAGATTAACCGAGAAATTAACAGAGAAATTAACAGAGAAATTAACAGAGAAATTAACAGAGAAATTAACAGACATTAACAGAGAAATTAACCGAGAAATTAACAGCGAAATTAACAGAGAAATTAACCGAGAAATTAACAGTGAAATTAACAGAGAAATTAACCTTGAAATTAACAGAGAAATTAACAGAGAAATTAACAGAGAAATTAACAGTGAAATTAACACAGAAATTAACAAAGAAATTAACAGAGAAATTAAACGCGAAATTAACCGAGAAATTAACCGAGAAATTAAACGAGAAAGTAAGAGAGAAATTAACAGAGAAATTAACAGAGAAAGTAACAGAGAAATTAACCGAGAAATTAACAGCGAAATTAACAGAGAAATTAACCGAGAAATTAACCGAGAAATTAACAGTGAAATTAAAAGAGAAATTAACAGAGAAATTAACAGAGAAATTAACAGAGATGAACCGAGAAATTAACAGAGAAATTAACAGAGAAATTAACAAAGAAATTAACAGAGATATTAACAGAGATATTAACAGAGAAATTAACCGAGAGATTAACAGAGAAATTAACCGAGAAATTAACCGAGAAATTAACAAAGAAATTAACAGAGAAATTAACAGAGAAATTAACATAGAAATTAACAGAGAAATTAAAAGAGAAATTAACAGAGAAATTAACAGAGAAATTAACAGAGAAATTAACAGAGAAGTTAACTGAGAAATTAACCGAGAAATTAACAGAGAAATTAACAGAGAAAGTAACAGAAAAATTAACAGAGAAATTAACAGAGAAATTAACAGAGAAATTAACAGAGAAGTTAACAGAGAAATTAACACAGAAATTAAGACAGAAATTAACACAGAAATTAACAGAGAACAGAGAAATTAACCGATAAATTAACCGAGAAATTAACCGAGAAATTAACCGAGAAATTAACAGAGAAATTAACAGAGAAATTAACAGAGAAATTAACAGAGAAATTAACAGCGAAATTAACAGAGAAATTAACAGAGAAATTAACAGAGAAATTAACACAGAAATTAACAGAGAAATTAACAGAGAAATTAACAGAGAAATTAACAGAGAAATTAACAGAGAAATTAACTAAGAAATTAACAGAGAAATTAACAGAGAAATTAACAGAGAAATTAACAGAGAAATTAACAGAGAAATTAACAGAGAAGTTAACAGAGAAATTAACAAAGAAATTAACAGAGAAATTAACAGAAAAATTAACAGAGAGATTAGCCGAGAAATTAACAGAGAAATTAACCGAGAAATTAACAGAGAAATTAACAGAGAAATTAACAAAGAAATTAACAGAGAAATTAACAGAGAAATTAACACAGACATTAACAGAGAAATTAACCGAGAAATTAACAGCGAAATTAACAGAGAAATTAACCGAGAAATTAACCGAGAAATTAACAGTGAAATTAAAATAGAAATTAACAGAGAAATTAACAGACACATTAACAGAGAAATTAACCTAGAAATTAACCTAGAAATTAACAGAGAAATTAACAGAGAAATTAACAGAGAAATTAACAGAGAAATTAACAGAGAAATTAACTGAGAAATTAATTGAGAAATTAACAAAGAAATTAACAAAGAAATTAACAAAGAAATTAACCGAGAAATTAACAGCGAAATTAAATGAGAAATTAACAGAGAAATTAACAGAGAAATTAACAGGGAAATTAAAAGAGAAATTAATAAAGAAATTAACATAGACATTAACAGAGAAATTAACAGAGAAATTAACAAAGAAATTAAAAGAGAAATTAACAGAGAAATTAACACAGACATTAACAGAGAAACTAACAGAGAAATTAACCGAGAAATTAACAGAGAAATTAACAGAGAAATTAACAGAGGAATTAACAGCGAAATTAACATAGAAATTAACAGAGAAATTAACAGAGAAATTAACAGAGAAATTAACAGAGAAATTAACCGCGAAATTAAAAGAGAAATTAAAAGAGAAAGTAAAAGAAAAATTAACAGAGAAATTAACAAAGAAATTAACAGAGAAATTAACAAAGAAATTAACAGAGAAATTAACAGAGATATTAACAGAGAAATTAACAGAGATTAACCGAGAAATTAACAGAGAAATTAACAGAGAAATTAACCGAGAAATTAACAGAGAAATTAACAGAGAAATTAACAGAGAAAGTAACAGAGAAATTAACAGAGAAATTAAAAGAGAAATTAACAGAGAAATTAACAGAGAAATTAACACAGAAGTTAACTGAGAAATTAACAGAGAAATTAACATAGAAATTAACAGAGAAATTAACCGTGAGATTAACCGAGAAATTAACAGAGAAATTAACAGAGAAATTAACAGAGAAATTAACAGAGATGAACAGAGAAATTAACAGAGAAATTAACAGAGAAATTAACAGAGAAATTAACAAAGAAATTAACAGAGATATTAACAGAGATATTAACAGAGAAATTAACCGAGAGATTAACCGAGAAATTAACAGAGAAATTAACCGAGAAATTAACCGAGAAATTAACAAAGAAATTAACAGAGAAATTAACAGAGAAAGTAACATAGAAATTAACAGAGAAATTAAAACAGAAATTAACAGAGAAATTAACAGAGAAATTAACAGAGAAATTAACAGAGAAGTTAACTGAGAAATTAACAGAGAAATTAACATAGAAATTAACAGAGAAATTAACCGAGAGATTAACCGAGAAATTAACAGAGAAATTAACAGAGAAATTAACAGAGAAATTAACAAAGATGAAACGAGAAATTAACAGAGAAATTAACAGAGAAATTAACCGAGAAATTAACAGAGAAATTAACAGAGAAATTAACAGAGAAAGTAACAGAGAAATTAACAGAGAAATTAACAGAGAAATTAACAGAGAAAGTAACAGAGAAATTAACAGAGAAATTAACAGAGAAGTTAACTGAGAAATTAACAGAGAAATTAACATAGAAATTAACAGAGAAATTAACAGAGAGATTAACCGAGAAATTAACAGAGAAATTAACAGAGAAATTAACAGAGAAATTAACAGAGAAAGTAACAGAGAAATTAACAGAGAAATTAAAAGAGAAATTAACAGAGAAATTAACAGAGAAATTAACAGAGAAGTTAACTGAGAAATTAACAGAGAAATTAACATAGAAATTAACAGAGAAATTAACAGAGATTAACCGAGAAATTAACAGAGAAATTAACAGAGAAATTAACAGAGAAATTAACAGAGATGAACCGAGAAATTAACAGAGAAATTAACAGAGAAATTAACAGAGAAATTAACAGAGAAATTAACAGAGATATTAACAGAGAAATTAACAGAGATTAACAGAGATTAACCGAGAAATTAACAGAGAAATTAACAGAGAAATTAACCGAGAAATTAACAGAGAAATTAACAGAGAAATTAACAGAGAAAGTAACAGAGAAATTAACAGAGAAATTAAAAGAGAAATTAACAGAGAAATTAACAGAGAAATTAACAGAGAAATTAACAGAGAAGTTAACTGAGAAATTAACAGAGAAATTAACATAGAAATTAACAGAGAAATTAACCGAGAGATTAACCGAGAAATTAACAGAGAAATTAACAGAGAAATTAACAGAGAAATTAACAGAGATGGACCGAGAAATTAACAGAGAAATTAACCGAGAAATTAACAGAGAAATTAACAGAGAAAGTAACAGAGAAATTAACAGCGAAATTAACAGAGAAATTAACAGAGAAATTAACAGAGAAATTAACAGAGAAATTAACCGCGAAATTAAAAGAGAAATTAAAAGAGAAAGTAAAAGAAAAATTAACAGAGAAATTAACAGAGAAATTAACAGAGAAATTAACTAAGAAATTAACAGAGAAATTAACATAGAAATTAACAGAGAAATTAACAGAGAAATTAACAGAGAAGTTAACAGGGAAATTAACAAAGAAATTAACAGAGAAATTAACAGAAAAATTAGCCGAGAAATTAACAGAGAAATTAACCGAGAAATTAACAGAGAAATTAACAGAGAAATTAACAGAGAAATTAACAGAGAAATTAACAGAGAAATTAACAGAGAAATTAACACAGACATTAACAGAGAAATTAACCGAGAAATTAACAGCGAAATTAACCGAGAAATTAACCGAGAAATTAACAGTGAAATTAAAAGAGAAATTAACAGAGAAATTAACAGACACATTAACAGAGAAATTAACAGAGAAATTAACAGAGAAATTAACAGAGAAATTAACAGAGAAATTAACAGAGAAATTAACAGAGAAATTAACTGAGAAATTAACTGAGAAATTAACAAAGAAATTAACAAAGAAATTAACCGAGAAATTAAGAGCGAAATTAAATGAGAAATTAACAGAGAAATTAACAGGGAAATTAAAAGAGAAATTAACAGAGAAATTAACCGAGAGATTAACCGAGAAATTAACAGAGAAATTAACATAGAAATTAACAGAGAAATTAACAGAGATGAACCAAGAAATTAACAGAGAAATTAACAGAGAGATTAACCGAGAAATTAACAGAGAAATTAACAGAGAAATTAACAGAGAAATTAACAGAGAAATTAACAGAGAAATTAACAGACATTAACAGAGAAATTAACCGAGAAATTAACAGCGAAATTAACAAAGAAATTAACCGAGAAATTAACAGTGAAATTAACAGAGAAATTAACCTTGAAATTAACTGAGAAATTAGCCGAGAAATTAACAGAGAAATTAACCGAAAAATTAACAGAGAAATTAACAGAGAAATTAACAGGGAAATTAACAGAGAAGTTAACAGAGAAATTAACATAGAAATTAACATAGAAATTAACATAGAAATTAACAGAGAAATTAACAGAGAAATTAACAGAGAAATTAACAGAGAAATTAACAGAGAAATTAACAGGGAAATTAACAGAGAAATTAACAAAGAAATTAACAGAGAAATTAACACAGAAATTAACAAAGAAATTAACAGAGAAATTAAACGCGAAATTAACCGAGAAATTAACAGAGAAATTAAAAGAGAAATTAACAGAGAAATTAACAGACACATTAACAGAGAAATTAACAGAGAAATTAACAGAGAAATTAACAGAGAAATTAACAGAGAAATTAAATGAGAAATTAACTGAGAAATTAACAAAGAAATTAACAAAGAAATTAACAAAGAAATTAACCGAGAAATTAACCGAGAAATTAACCGATAAATTAACCGAGAAATTAACAGTGAAATTAACAGAGAAATTAAAAGAGAAATTAACAGAGAAATTAACAGACACATTAACAGAGAAATTAACAGAGAAATTAACAGAGAAATTAACTGTGAAATTAACTGAGAAATTAACAAAGAAATTAACAAAGAAATTAACAAAGAAATTAACCGAGAAATTAACCGAGAAATTAACCGATAAATTAACAGAGAAATTAACCGAGAAATTAACAGCGAAATTAACAGAGAAATTAACACTGAAATTAACAGAGAAATTAACAGAGAAATTAACACAGAAATAAACAGAGAAATTAACAGAGAAATTAACCGAGAAATTAACAGAGAAATTAACAGAGAAAGTAACAGAGAAATTAACAGAGAAATTAACAGAGAAATTAACAGAGAAATTAACAGAGAAGTTAACAGAGAAATTAACAAAGAAATTAACAAAGAAATTAACCGAGAAATTTACCGAGAAATTAACCGAGAAATTAACCGAGAAATTAACAAAGAAATTAACCGAGAAATTAACCGAGAAATTAACAGCGAAATTAACAGAGAAATTAATACTGAAATTAACAGAGAAATTAACAGAGAAATTAACACAGAAATAAACAGAGAAATTAACAGAGAAATTAACCGAGAAATTAACAGAGAGATTAACCGAGAAATTAACAGAGAAATTAACAGAGAAATTAACAGAGAAATTAACAGAGAAATTAACAGAGAAATTAACAAAGAAATTAACAGACATTAACAGAGAAATTAACCGAGAAATTAACAGCGAAATTAACCGAGAAATTAACCGAGAAATTAACAGTGAAATTAACAGAGAAATAAACCTTGAAATTAACAGAGAAATTAGCCGAGAAATTAACAGAGAAATTAACCGAAAAATTAACAGAGAAATTAACAGAGAAATTAACAGGGAAATTAACAGAGAAGTTAACAGAGAAATTAACATAGAAATTAACATAGAAATTAACATAGAAATTAACAGAGAAATTAACAGAGAAATTAACAGAGAAATTAACAGGGAAATTAACAGAGAAATTAACAGAGAAATTAACAGAGAAATTAACACAGAAATTAACAAAAAGAAATTAACAGAGAAATTAAACGCGAGATTAACCGAGAAATTAACCGAGAAATTAAAAGAGAAATTAACAGAGAAATTAACAGACACATTAACAGAGAAATTAACAGAGAAATTAATAAAGAAATTAACAGAGAAATTAACAGAGAAATTAACAGAGAAATTAACTGAGAAATTAACTGAGAAATTAACAAAGAAATTAACAAAGAAATTAACAAAGAAATTAACCGAGAAATTAACCAAGAAATTAACCGAGAAATTAACCGATAAATTAACAGAGAAATTAACCGAGAAATTAACCGAGAAATTAACAGCGAAATTAACAGAGAAATTAACACTGAAATTAACAGAGAAATTAACAGAGAAATTAACACAGAAATAAACAGGGAAATTAACAAAGAAATTAACAGAGAAATTAACAGAGAAATTAACAGAGAAAGTAACAGAGAAATTAACAGAGAAATTAACAGAGAAATTAACAGAGAAATTAACAGACAAATTAACAAAGAAATTAACAAAGAAATTAACCGAGAAATTTACCGAGAAATTAACAGAGAAATTAACCGAGAAATTAACAGAGAAATTAACCGAGAAATTAACCGAGAAATTAACAGCGAAATTAACAGAGAAATTAATACTGAAATTAACAGAGAAATTAACAGAGAAATTAACACAGAAATAAACAGAGAAATTAACAGAGAAATTAACAGAGAAATTAACAGAGAAATTAACAGAGAAATTAACCGAGAAATTAACAGAGAAATTAACAGAGAAATTAACCGAGAAATTAACAGAGAAATTAACAGAGAAAGTAACAGAGAAATTAACAGAGAAATTAACAGAGAAATTAACAGAGAAATTAACAGAGAAATTAACAAAGAAGTTAACTGAGAAATTAACAAAGAAATTAACATAGAAATAAACAGAGAAATTAACAGAGAGATTAACCGAGAAATTAACAGAGAAATTAACAGAGAAATTAACAGAGAAATTAACAGAGAAATTAACAGACATTAACAGAGAAATTAACCGAGAAATTAACAGCGAAATTAACAGAGAAATTAACCGAGAAATTAACAGTGAAATTAACAGAGAAATTAACCTTGAAATTAACAGAGAAATTAACAGAGAAATTAACAGAGAAATTAACAGTGAAATTAACACAGAAATTAACAAAGAAATTAACAGAGAAATTAAACGCGAAATTAACCGAGAAATTAACCGAGAAATTAAACGAGAAAGTAAGAGAGAAATTAACAGAGAAATTAACAGAGAAAGTAACAGAGAAATTAACCGAGAAATTAACAGCGAAATTAACAGAGAAATTAACCGAGAAATTAACCGAGAAATTAACAGTGAAATTAAAAGAGAAATTAACAGAGAAATTAACAGAGAAATTAACAGAGATGAACCGAGAAATTAACAGAGAAATTAACAGAGAAATTAACAAAGAAATTAACAGAGATATTAACAGAGATATTAACAGAGAAATTAACCGAGAGATTAACCGAGAAATTAACAGAGAAATTAACCGAGAAATTAACCGAGAAATTAACAAAGAAATTAACAGAGAAATTAACAGAGAAATTAACATAGAAATTAACAGAGAAATTAAAAGAGAAATTAACAGAGAAATTAACAGAGAAATTAACAGAGAAATTAACAGAGAAGTTAACTGAGAAATTAACCGAGAAATTAACAGAGAAATTAACAGAGAAAGTAACAGAAAAATTAACAGAGAAATTAACAGAGAAATTAACAGAGAAATTAACAGAGAAGTTAACAGAGAAATTAACACAGAAATTAAGACAGAAATTAACACAGAAATTAACAGAGAACAGAGAAATTAACCGATAAATTAACCGAGAAATTAACCGAGAAATTAACCGAGAAATTAACAGAGAAATTAACAGAGAAATTAACAGAGAAATTAACAGAGAAATTAACAGCGAAATTAACAGAGAAATTAACAGAGAAATTAACAGAGAAATTAACACAGAAATTAACAGAGAAATTAACAGAGAAATTAACAGAGAAATTAACAGAGAAATTAACAGAGAAATTAACTAAGAAATTAACAGAGAAATTAACAGAGAAATTAACAGAGAAATTAACAGAGAAATTAACAGAGAAATTAACAGAGAAGTTAACAGAGAAATTAACAAAGAAATTAACAGAGAAATTAACAGAAAAATTAACAGAGAGATTAGCCGAGAAATTAACAGAGAAATTAACCGAGAAATTAACAGAGAAATTAACAGAGAAATTAACAAAGAAATTAACAGAGAAATTAACAGAGAAATTAACACAGACATTAACAGAGAAATTAACCGAGAAATTAACAGCGAAATTAACAGAGAAATTAACCGAGAAATTAACCGAGAAATTAACAGTGAAATTAAAATAGAAATTAACAGAGAAATTAACAGACACATTAACAGAGAAATTAACCTAGAAATTAACCTAGAAATTAACAGAGAAATTAACAGAGAAATTAACAGAGAAATTAACAGAGAAATTAACAGAGAAATTAACTGAGAAATTAATTGAGAAATTAACAAAGAAATTAACAAAGAAATTAACAAAGAAATTAACCGAGAAATTAACAGCGAAATTAAATGAGAAATTAACAGAGAAATTAACAGAGAAATTAACAGGGAAATTAAAAGAGAAATTAATAAAGAAATTAACATAGACATTAACAGAGAAATTAACAGAGAAATTAACAAAGAAATTAAAAGAGAAATTAACAGAGAAATTAACACAGACATTAACAGAGAAACTAACAGAGAAATTAACCGAGAAATTAACAGGGAAATTAACAGAGAAATTAACAGAGGAATTAACAGCGAAATTAACATAGAAATTAACAGAGAAATTAACAGAGAAATTAACAGAGAAATTAACAGAGAAATTAACCGCGAAATTAAAAGAGAAATTAAAAGAGAAAGTAAAAGAAAAATTAACAGAGAAATTAACAAAGAAATTAACAGAGAAATTAACAAAGAAATTAACAGAGATATTAACAGAGAAATTAACAGAGATTAACCGAGAAATTAACAGAGAAATTAACAGAGAAATTAACCGAGAAATTAACAGAGAAATTAACAGAGAAATTAACAGAGAAAGTAACAGAGAAATTAACAGAGAAATTAAAAGAGAAATTAACAGAGAAATTAACAGAGAAATTAACACAGAAGTTAACTGAGAAATTAACAGAGAAATTAACATAGAAATTAACAGAGAAATTAACCGTGAGATTAACCGAGAAATTAACAGAGAAATTAACAGAGAAATTAACAGAGAAATTAACAGAGATGAACAGAGAAATTAACAGAGAAATTAACAGAGAAATTAACAGAGAAATTAACAAAGAAATTAACAGAGATATTAACAGAGATATTAACAGAGAAATTAACCGAGAGATTAACCGAGAAATTAACAGAGAAATTAACCGAGAAATTAACCGAGAAATTAACAAAGAAATTAACAGAGAAATTAACAGAGAAAGTAACATAGAAATTAACAGAGAAATTAAAACAGAAATTAACAGAGAAATTAACAGAGAAATTAACAGAGAAATTAACAGAGAAGTTAACTGAGAAATTAACAGAGAAATTAACATAGAAATTAACAGAGAAATTAACCGAGAGATTAACCGAGAAATTAACAGAGAAATTAACAGAGAAATTAACAGAGAAATTAACAAAGATGAAACGAGAAATTAACAGAGAAATTAACAGAGAAATTAACCGAGAAATTAACAGAGAAATTAACAGAGAAATTAACAGAGAAAGTAACAGAGAAATTAACAGAGAAATTAACAGAGAAATTAACAGAGAAAGTAACAGAGAAATTAACAGAGAAATTAACAGAGAAGTTAACTGAGAAATTAACAGAGAAATTAACATAGAAATTAACAGAGAAATTAACAGAGAGATTAACCGAGAAATTAACAGAGAAATTAACAGAGAAATTAACAGAGAAATTAACAGAGAAAGTAACAGAGAAATTAACAGAGAAATTAAAAGAGAAATTAACAGAGAAATTAACAGAGAAATTAACAGAGAAGTTAACTGAGAAATTAACAGAGAAATTAACATAGAAATTAACAGAGAAATTAACAGAGATTAACCGAGAAATTAACAGAGAAATTAACAGAGAAATTAACAGAGAAATTAACAGAGATGAACCGAGAAATTAACAGAGAAATTAACAGAGAAATTAACAGAGAAATTAACAGAGAAATTAACAGAGATATTAACAGAGAAATTAACAGAGATTAACAGAGATTAACCGAGAAATTAACAGAGAAATTAACAGAGAAATTAACCGAGAAATTAACAGAGAAATTAACAGAGAAATTAACAGAGAAAGTAACAGAGAAATTAACAGAGAAATTAAAAGAGAAATTAACAGAGAAATTAACAGAGAAATTAACAGAGAAATTAACAGAGAAGTTAACTGAGAAATTAACAGAGAAATTAACATAGAAATTAACAGAGAAATTAACCGAGAGATTAACCGAGAAATTAACAGAGAAATTAACAGAGAAATTAACAGAGAAATTAACAGAGATGGACCGAGAAATTAACAGAGAAATTAACCGAGAAATTAACAGAGAAATTAACAGAGAAAGTAACAGAGAAATTAACAGCGAAATTAACAGAGAAATTAACAGAGAAATTAACAGAGAAATTAACAGAGAAATTAACCGCGAAATTAAAAGAGAAATTAAAAGAGAAAGTAAAAGAAAAATTAACAGAGAAATTAACAGAGAAATTAACAGAGAAATTAACTAAGAAATTAACAGAGAAATTAACATAGAAATTAACAGAGAAATTAACAGAGAAATTAACAGAGAAGTTAACAGGGAAATTAACAAAGAAATTAACAGAGAAATTAACAGAAAAATTAGCCGAGAAATTAACAGAGAAATTAACCGAGAAATTAACAGAGAAATTAACAGAGAAATTAACAGAGAAATTAACAGAGAAATTAACATAGAAATTAACAGAGAAATTAACACAGACATTAACAGAGAAATTAACCGAGAAATTAACAGCGAAATTAACCGAGAAATTAACCGAGAAATTAACAGTGAAATTAAAAGAGAAATTAACAGAGAAATTAACAGACACATTAACAGAGAAATTAACAGAGAAATTAACAGAGAAATTAACAGAGAAATTAACAGAGAAATTAACAGAGAAATTAACAAAGAAATTAACTGAGAAATTAACTGAGAAATTAACAAAGAAATTAACAAAGAAATTAACCGAGAAATTAAGAGCGAAATTAAATGAGAAATTAACAGAGAAATTAACAGGGAAATTAAAAGAGAAATTAACAGAGAAATTAACCGAGAGATTAACCGAGAAATTAACAGAGAAATTAACATAGAAATTAACAGAGAAATTAACAGAGATGAACCAAGAAATTAACAGAGAAATTAACAGAGAAATTAACAGAGAAATTAACAGAGATATTAACAGAGAAATTAACAGAGATTAACCGAGAAATTAACAGAGAAATTAACAGAGAAATTAACAGTGAAATTAAAAGAGAAATTAACAGAGAAATTAACAGACACATTAACAGAGAAATTAACCTAGAAATTAACCTAGAAATTAACAGAGAAATTAACAGAGAAATTAACAGAGAAATTAACAGAGAAATTAACAGAGAAATTAACTGAGAAATTAATTGAGAAATTAACAAAGAAATTAACAAAGAAATTAACAAAGAAATTAACCGAGAAATTAACAGCGAAATTAAATGAGAAATTAACAGAGAAATTAACAGAGAAATTAACAGGGAAATTAAAAGAGAAATTAATAAAGAAATTAACATAGACATTAACAGAGAAATTAACAGAGAAATTAACAAAGAAATTAAAAGAGAAATTAACAGAGAAATTAACACAGACATTAACAGAGAAACTAACAGAGAAATTAACCGAGAAATTAACAGAGAAATTAACAGAGAAATTAACAGAGGAATTAACAGCGAAATTAACATAGAAATTAACAGAGAAATTAACAGAGAAATTAACAGAGAAATTAACAGAGAAATTAACAGAGAAATTAACCGCGAAATTAAAAGAGAAATTAAAAGAGAAAGTAAAAGAAAAATTAACAGAGAAATTAACAAAGAAATTAACAGAGAAATTAACAAAGAAATTAACAGAGAAATTAACAGAGATATTAACAGAGAAATTAACAGAGATTAACCGAGAAATTAACAGAGAAATTAACAGAGAAATTAACCGAGAAATTAACAGAGAAATTAACAGAGAAATTAACAGAGAAAGTAACAGAGAAATTAACAGAGAAATTAAAAGAGAAATTAACAGAGAAATTAACAGAGAAATTAACAGAGAAGTTAACTGAGAAATTAACAGAGAAATTAACATAGAAATTAACAGAGAAATTAAAACAGAAATTAACAGAGAAATTAACAGAGAAATTAACAGAGAAATTAACAGAGAAGTTAACTGAGAAATTAACAGAGAAATTAACATAGAAATTAACAGAGAAATTAACCGAGAGATTAACCGAGAAATTAACAGAGAAATTAACAGAGAAATTAACAGAGAAATTAACAAAGATGAAACGAGAAATTAACAGAGAAATTAACAGAGAAATTAACCGAGAAATTAACAGAGAAATTAACAGAGAAATTAACAGAGAAAGTAACAGAGAAATTAACAGAGAAATTAACAGAGAAATTAACAGAGAAAGTAACAGAGAAATTAACAGAGAAATTAACAGAGAAGTTAACTGAGAAATTAACAGAGAAATTAACATAGAAATTAACAGAGAAATTAACAGAGAGATTAACCGAGAAATTAACAGAGAAATTAACAGAGAAATTAACAGAGAAATTAACAGAGAAAGTAACAGAGAAATTAACAGAGAAATTAAAAGAGAAATTAACAGAGAAATTAACAGAGAAATTAACAGAGAAGTTAACTGAGAAATTAACAGAGAAATTAACATAGAAATTAACAGAGAAATTAACAGAGATTAACCGAGAAATTAACAGAGAAATTAACAGAGAAATTAACAGAGAAATTAACAGAGATGAACCGAGAAATTAACAGAGAAATTAACAGAGAAATTAACAGAGAAATTAACAGAGAAATTAACAGAGATATTAACAGAGAAATTAACAGAGATTAACAGAGATTAACCGAGAAATTAACAGAGAAATTAACAGAGAAATTAACCGAGAAATTAACAGAGAAATTAACAGAGAAATTAACAGAGAAAGTAACAGAGAAATTAACAGAGAAATTAAAAGAGAAATTAACAGAGAAATTAACAGAGAAATTAACAGAGAAATTAACAGAGAAGTTAACTGAGAAATTAACAGAGAAATTAACATAGAAATTAACAGAGAAATTAACAGAGAGATTAACCGAGAAATTAACAGAGAAATTAACAGAGAAATTAACAGAGAAATTAACAGAGAAAGTAACAGAGAAATTAACAGAGAAATTAAAAGAGAAATTAACAGAGAAATTAACAGAGAAATTAACAGAGAAGTTAACTGAGAAATTAACAGAGAAATTAACATAGAAATTAACAGAGAAATTAACAGAGATTAACCGAGAAATTAACAGAGAAATTAACAGAGAAATTAACAGAGAAATTAACAGAGATGAACCGAGAAATTAACAGAGAAATTAACAGAGAAATTAACAGAGAAATTAACAGAGAAATTAACAGAGATATTAACAGAGAAATTAACAGAGATTAACAGAGATTAACCGAGAAATTAACAGAGAAATTAACAGAGAAATTAACCGAGAAATTAACAGAGAAATTAACAGAGAAATTAACAGAGAAAGTAACAGAGAAATTAACAGAGAAATTAAAAGTGAAATTAACAGAGAAATTAACAGAGAAATTAACAGAGAAATTAACAGAGAAGTTAACTGAGAAATTAACAGAGAAATTAACATAGAAATTAACAGAGAAATTAACCGAGAGATTAACCGAGAAATTAACAGAGAAATTAACAGAGAAATTAACAGAGAAATTAACAGAGATGGACCGAGAAATTAACAGAGAAATTAACCGAGAAATTAACAGAGAAATTAACAGAGAAAGTAACAGAGAAATTAACAGCGAAATTAACAGAGAAATTAACAGAGAAATTAACAGAGAAATTAACAGAGAAATTAACCGCGAAATTAAAAGAGAAATTAAAAGAGAAAGTAAAAGAAAAATTAACAGAGAAATTAACAGAGAAATTAACAGAGAAATTAACTAAGAAATTAACAGAGAAATTAACATAGAAATTAACAGAGAAATTAACAGAGAAATTAACAGAGAAGTTAACAGGGAAATTAACAAAGAAATTAACAGAGAAATTAACAGAAAAATTAGCCGAGAAATTAACAGAGAAATTAACCGAGAAATTAACAGAGAAATTAACAGAGAAATTAACAGAGAAATTAACAGAGAAATTAACAGAGAAATTAACAGAGAAATTAACACAGACATTAACAGAGAAATTAACCGAGAAATTAACAGCGAAATTAACCGAGAAATTAACCGAGAAATTAACAGTGAAATTAAAAGAGAAATTAACAGAGAAATTAACAGACACATTAACAGAGAAATTAACAGAGAAATTAACAGAGAAATTAACAGAGAAATTAACAGAGAAATTAACAGAGAAATTAACAGAGAAATTAACTGAGAAATTAACTGAGAAATTAACAAAGAAATTAACAAAGAAATTAACCGAGAAATTAAGAGCGAAATTAAATGAGAAATTAACAGAGAAATTAACAGGGAAATTAAAAGAGAAATTAACAGAGAAATTAACCGAGAGATTAACCGAGAAATTAACAGAGAAATTAACATAGAAATTAACAGAGAAATTAACAGAGATGAACCAAGAAATTAACAGAGAAATTAACAGAGAAATTAACAGAGAAATTAACAGAGATATTAACAGAGAAATTAACAGAGATTAACCGAGAAATTAACAGAGAAATTAACAGAGAAATTAACAGTGAAATTAAAAGAGAAATTAACAGAGAAATTAACAGACACATTAACAGAGAAATTAACCTAGAAATTAACCTAGAAATTAACAGAGAAATTAACAGAGAAATTAACAGAGAAATTAACAGAGAAATTAACAGAGAAATTAACTGAGAAATTAATTGAGAAATTAACAAAGAAATTAACAAAGAAATTAACAAAGAAATTAACCGAGAAATTAACAGCGAAATTAAATGAGAAATTAACAGAGAAATTAACAGAGAAATTAACAGGGAAATTAAAAGAGAAATTAATAAAGAAATTAACATAGACATTAACAGAGAAATTAACAGAGAAATTAACAAAGAAATTAAAAGAGAAATTAACAGAGAAATTAACACAGACATTAACAGAGAAACTAACAGAGAAATTAACCGAGAAATTAACAGAGAAATTAACAGAGAAATTAACAGAGGAATTAACAGCGAAATTAACATAGAAATTAACAGAGAAATTAACAGAGAAATTAACAGAGAAATTAACAGAGAAATTAACAGAGAAATTAACCGCGAAATTAAAAGAGAAATTAAAAGAGAAAGTAAAAGAAAAATTAACAGAGAAATTAACAAAGAAATTAACAGAGAAATTAACAAAGAAATTAACAGAGAAATTAACAGAGATATTAACAGAGAAATTAACAGAGATTAACCGAGAAATTAACAGAGAAATTAACAGAGAAATTAACCGAGAAATTAACAGAGAAATTAACAGAGAAATTAACAGAGAAAGTAACAGAGAAATTAACAGAGAAATTAAAAGAGAAATTAACAGAGAAATTAACAGAGAAATTAACAGAGAAGTTAACTGAGAAATTAACAGAGAAATTAACATAGAAATTAACAGAGAAATTAACCGTGAGATTAACCGAGAAATTAACAGAGAAATTAACAGAGAAATTAACAGAGAAATTAACAGAGATGAACAGAGAAATTAACAGAGAAATTAACAGAGAAATTAACAGAGAAATTAACAAAGAAATTAACAGAGATATTAACAGAGATATTAACAGAGAAATTAACCGAGAGATTAACCGAGAAATTAACAGAGAAATTAACCGAGAAATTAACCGAGAAATTAACAAAGAAATTAACAGAGAAATTAACAGAGAAAGTAACATAGAAATTAACAGAGAAATTAAAACAGAAATTAACAGAGAAATTAACAGAGAAATTAACAGAGAAATTAACAGAGAAGTTAACTGAGAAATTAACAGAGAAATTAACATAGAAATTAACAGAGAAATTAACCGAGAGATTAACCGAGAAATTAACAGAGAAATTAACAGAGAAATTAACAGAGAAATTAACAAAGATGAAACGAGAAATTAACAGAGAAATTAACAGAGAAATTAACCGAGAAATTAACAGAGAAATTAACAGAGAAATTAACAGAGAAAGTAACAGAGAAATTAACAGAGAAATTAACAGAGAAATTAACAGAGAAAGTAACAGAGAAATTAACAGAGAAATTAACAGAGAAGTTAACTGAGAAATTAACAGAGAAATTAACATAGAAATTAACAGAGAAATTAACAGAGAGATTAACCGAGAAGTTAACAGAGAAATTAACAGAGAAATTAACAGAGAAATTAACAGAGAATGTAACAGAGAAATTAACAGAGAAATTAAAAGAGAAATTAACAGAGAAATTAACAGAGAAATTAACAGAGAAGTTAACTGAGAAATTAACAGAGAAATTAACATAGAAATTAACACAGAAATTAACAGAGATTAACCGAGAAATTAACAGAGAAATTAACAGAGAAATTAACAGAGAAATTAACAGAGATGAACCGAGAAATTAACAGAGAAATTAACAGAGAAATTAACAGAGAAATTAACAGAGAAATTAACAGAGATATTAACAGAGAAATTAACAGAGATTAACAGAGATTAACCGAGAAATTAACAGAGAAATTAACAGTGAAATTAACCGAGAAATTAACAGAGAAATTAACAGAGAAATTAACAGAGAAAGTAACAGAGAAATTAACAGAGAAATTAAAAGAGAAATTAACAGAGAAATTAACAGAGAAATTAACAGAGAAATTAACAGAGAAGTTAACTGAGAAATTAACAGAGAAATTAACATAGAAATTAACAGAGAAATTAACCGAGAGATTAACCGAGAAATTAACAGAGAAATTAACAGAGAAATTAACAGAGAAATTAACAGAGATGGACCGAGAAATTAACAGAGAAATTAACCGAGAAATTAACAGAGAAATTAACAGAGAAAGTAACAGAGAAATTAACAGCGAAATTAACAGAGAAATTAACAGAGAAATTAACAGAGAAATTAACAGAGAAATTAACCGCGAAATTAAAAGAGAAATTAAAAGAGAAAGTAAAAGAAAAATTAACAGAGAAATTAACAGAGAAATTAACAGAGAAATTAACTAAGAAATTAACAGAGAAATTAACATAGAAATTAACAGAGAAATTAACAGAGAAATTAACAGAGAAGTTAACAGGGAAATTAACAAAGAAATTAACAGAGAAATTAACAGAAAAATTAGCCGAGAAATTAAAAGAGAAATTAACCGAGAAATTAACAGAGAAATTAACAGAGAAATTAACAGAGAAATTAACAGAGAAATTAACAGAGAAATTAACAGAGAAATTAACACAGACATTAACAGAGAAATTAACCGAGAAATTAACAGCGAAATTAACCGAGAAATTAACCGAGAAATTAACAGTGAAATTAAAAGAGAAATTAACAGAGAAATTAACAGACACATTAACAGAGAAATTAACAGAGAAATTAACAGAGAAATTAACAGAGAAATTAACAGAGAAATTAACAGAGAAATTAACAGAGAAATTAACTGAGAAATTAACTGAGAAATTAACAAAGAAATTAACAAAGAAATTAACAAAGAAATTAACCGAGAAATTAAGAGCGAAATTAAATGAGAAATTAACAGAGAAATTAACAGGGAAATTAAAAGAGAAATTAACAGAGAAATTAACCGAGAGATTAACCGAGAAATTAACAGAGAAATTAACATAGAAATTAACAGAGAAATTAACAGAGATGAACCAAGAAATTAACAGAGAAATTAACAGAGAAATTAACAGAGAAATTAACAGAGATATTAACAGAGAAATTAACAGAGATTAACCGAGAAATTAACAGAGAAATTAACAGAGAAATTAACCGAGAAATTAACAGAGAAATTAACAGAGAAATTAACAGAGAAAGTAACAGAGAAATTAACAGAGAAATTAACATAGAAATTAACAGAGAAATTAACCGAGAGATTAACCGAGAAATTAACAGAGAAATTAACAGAGAAATTAACAGAGAAATTAACAGAGATGAACCGAGAAATTAACAAAGAAATTAACAGAGAAATTAACCGAGAAATTAACAGAGAAATTAACAGAGAAATTAACAGAGAAATTAACAGAGAAATTAACACAGACATTAACAGAGAAATTAACCGAGAAATTAACAGCGAAATTAACCGAGAAATTAACCGAGAAATTAACAGTGAAATTAAAAGAGAAATTAACAGAGAAATTAACAGACACATTAACAGAGAAATTAACAGAGAAATTAACAGAGAAATTAACAGAGAAATTAACAGAGAAATTAACAGAGAAATTAACAGAGAAATTAACTGAGAAATTAACTGAGAAATTAACAAAGAAATTAACAAAGAAATTAACAAAGAAATTAACCGAGAAATTAAGAGCGAAATTAAATGAGAAATTAACAGAGAAATTAACAGGGAAATTAAAAGAGAAATTAACAGAGAAATTAACCGAGAGATTAACCGAGAAATTAACAGAGAAATTAACAGAGAAATTAACAGGGAAATTAACAGAGAAGTTAACAGAGAAATTAACATAGAAATTAACATAGAAATTAACATAGAAATTAACAGAGAAATTAACAGAGAAATTAACAGAGAAATTAACAGAGAAATTAACAGGGAAATTAACAGAGAAATTAACAAAGAAATTAACAGAGAAATTAACACAGAAATTAACAAAGAAATTAACAGAGAAATTAAACGCGAAATTAACCGAGAAATTAACAGAGAAATTAAAAGAGAAATTAACAGAGAAATTAACAGACACATTAACAGAGAAATTAACAGAGAAATTAACAGAGAAATTAACAGAGAAATTAACAGAGAAATTAACATAGAAATTAACAGAGAAATTAACAGAGATGAACCGAGAAATTAACAGAGAAATTAACAGAGAAATTAACAGAGAAATTAACAGAGATATTATCAGAGAAATTAACAGAGATTAAACGAGAAATTAACAGAGAAATTAACAGAGAAATTAACCGAGAAATTAACAGAGAAATTAACAGAGAAATTAACAGAGAAAGTAACAGAGAAATTAACAGAGAAATTAACATAGACATTAACAGAGAAATTAACCGAGAGATTAACCGAGAAATTAACAGAGAAATTAACAGAGAAATTAACAGAGAAATTAACAGAGAAATTAACAGAGATGAACCGAGAAATTAACAGAGAAATTAACAGAGAAATTAACCGAGAAATTAACAGAGAAATTAACAGAGAAATTAACAGAGAAAGTAACAGAGAAATTAACAGAGAAATTAACAGAGAAATTAACAAAGAAATTAACAGAGAAATTAACAGAGAAATTAACAGAGAAATTAAGAGAAGTTAACTGAGAAATTAACAGAGAAATTAACATAGAAATTAACAGAGAAATTAACAGAGAGATTAACCGAGAAATTAACAGAGAAATTAACAGAGAAATTAACAGAGAAATTAACAGAGAAATTAACAGAGAAATTAACAGACATTAACAGAGAAATTAACCGAGAAATTAACAGCGAAATTAACAAAGAAATTAACCGAGAAATTAACAGTGAAATTAACAGAGAAATTAATCTTGAAATTAACAGAGAAATTAGCCGAGAAATTAACAGAGAAATTAACCGAAAAATTAACAGAGAAATTAACAGAGAAATTAACAGGGAAATTAACAGAGAAGTTAACAGAGAAATTAACATAGAAATTAACATAGAAATTAACATAGAAATTAACAGAGAAATTAACAGAGAAATTAACAGAGAAATTAACAGAGAAATTAACAGGGAAATTAACAGAGAAATTAACAAAGAAATTAACAGAGAAATTAACACAGAAATTAACAAAGAAATTAACAGAGAAATTAAACGCGGAATTAACCGAGAAATTAACAGAGAAATTAAAAGAGAAATTAACAGAGAAATTAACAGACACATTAACAGAGAAATTAACAGAGAAATTAACAGAGAAATTAACAGAGAAATTAACAGAGAAATTAAATGAGAAATTAACTGAGAAATTAACAAAGAAATTAACAAAGAAATTAACAAAGAAATTAACCGAGAAATTAACCGAGAAATTAACCGATAAATTAACAGAGAAATTAACCGAGAAATTAACAGCGAAATTAACAGAGAAATTAACACTGAAATTAACAGAGAAATTAACAGAGAAATTAACACAGAAATAAACAGAGAAATTAACAGAGAAATTAACCGAGAAATTAACAGAGAAATTAACAGAGAAAGTAACAGAGAAATTAACAGAGAAATTAACAGAGAAATTAACAGAGAAATTAACAGAGAAGTTAACAGAGAAATTAACAAAGAAATTAACAAAGAAATTAACCGAGAAATTTACCGAGAAATTAACCGAGAAATTAACCGAGAAATTAACAGAGAAATTAACCGAGAAATTAACCGAGAAATTAACAGCGAAATTAACAGAGAAATTAATACTGAAATTAACAGAGAAATTAACAGAGAAATTAACACAGAAATAAACAGAGAAATTAACAGAGAAATTAACCGAGAAATTAACAGAGAAATTAACAGAGAAAGTAACAGAAAAATTAACAGAGAAATTAACAGAGAAATTAACAGAGAAATTAACAGAGAAGTTAACAGAGAAATTAACACAGAAATTAACACAGAAATTAACAGAGAACAGAGAAATTAACCGATAAATTAACCGAGAAATTAACCGAGAAATTAACAGAGAAATTAACAGAGAAATTAACAGAGATGAACCGAGAAATTAACAGAGAAATTAACAGAGAAATTAACCGAGAAATTAACAGAAAAATTAACAGAGAAATTAACAGAGAAAGTAACAGAGAAATTAACAGAGAAATTAACAGTGAAATTAACAGAGAAATTAACCGCGAAATTAAAAGAGAAATTAAAAGAGAAAGTAAAAGAAAAATTAACAGAGAAATTAACAGAGAAATTAACAGAGAAATTAACTAAGAAATTAACAGAGAAATTAACATAGAAATTAACAGAGAAATTAACAGAGAAATTAACAGAGAAGTTAACAGAGAAATTAAAAAAGAAATTAACAGAGAAATTAACAGAAAAATTAGCCGAGAAATTAACAGAGAAATTAACCGAGAAATTAACAGAGAAATTAACAGAGAAATTAACAGAGAAATTAACAGAGAAATTAACAGAGAAATTAACACAGAAATTAACAGAGAAATTAACACAGACATTAACAGAGAAATTAACCGAGAAATTAACAGCGAAATTAACCGAGAAATTAACCGAGAAATTAACAGTGAAATTAAAAGAGAAATTAACAGAGAAATTAACAGACACATTAACAGAGAAATTAACAGAGAAATTAACAGAGAAATTAACAGAGAAATTAACAGAGAAATTAACAGAGAAATTAACTGAGAAATTAACTGAGAAATTAACAAAGAAATTAACAAAGAAATTAACAAAGAAATTAACCGAGAAATTAACAGCGAAATTAAATGAGAAATTAACAGAGAAATTAACAGGGAAATTAAAAGAGAAATTAATAAAGAAATTAACATAGACATTAACAAAGAAATTAACAGAGAAATTAACAGAGAAATTAAAAGAGAAATTAACAGAGAAATTAACACAGACATTAACAGAGAAACTAACAGAGAAATTAACCGAGAAATTAACAGAGAAATTAACAGAGAAATTAACAGAGAAATTAACAGCGAAATTAACAGAGAAATTAACAGAGAAATTAACAGAGAAATTAACAGAGAAATTAACCGCGAAATTAAAAGAGAAATTAAAAGAGAAAGTAAAAGAAAAATTAACAAAGAAATTAACAGAGAAATTAACAGAGAAATTAACAAAGAAATTAACAGAGAAATTAACAGAGATATTAACAGAGAAATTAACAGAGCTTAACCGAGAAATTAACAGAGAAATTAACAGAGAAATTAACCGAGAAATTAACAGCGAAATTAACAGAGAAATTAACACTGAAATTAACAGAGAAATTAACAGAGAAATTAACACAGAAATAAACAGGGAAATTAACAGAGAAATTAACCGAGAAATTAACAGAGAAATTAACAGAGAAAGTAACAGAGAAATTAACAGAGAAATTAACAGAGAAATTAACAGAGAAATTAACAGAGAAGTTAACAGACAAATTAACAAAGAAATTAACAAAGAAATTAACCGAGAAATTTACCGAGAAATTAACCGAGAAATTAACCGAGAAATTAACAGAGAAATTAACCGAGAAATTAACCGAGAAATTAACCGAGAAATTAACAGCGAAATTAACAGAGAAATTAATACTGAAATTAACAGAGAAATTAACAGAGAAATTAACACAGAAATAAACAGAGAAATTAACAGAGAAATTAACCGAGAAATTAACAGAGAAATTAACAGAGAAAGTAACAGAAAAATTAACAGAGAAATTAACAGAGAAATTAACAGAGAAATTAACATAGAAATTAACAGAGAAATTAACCGAGAGATTAACCGAGAAATTAACAGAGAAATTAACAGAGAAATTAACAGAGAAATTAACAGAGAAATTAACAGAGATGAACCGAGAAATTAACCGAGAAATTAACAGAGAAATTAACCGAGAAATTAACAGAGAAATTAACAGAGAAATTAACAGAGAAAGTAACAGAGAAATTAACAGAGAAATTAACAGAGAAATTAACAAAGAAATTAACAGAGAAATTAACAGAGAAATTAAGAGAAGTTAACTGAGAAATTAACAGAGAAATTAACATAGAAATTAACAGAGAAATTAACAGAGAGATTAACCGAGAAATTAACAGAGAAATTAACAGAGAAATTAACAGAGAAATTAACAGAGAAATTAACAGAGAAATTAACAGACATTAACAGAGAAATTAACCGAGAAATTAACAGCGAAATTAACAAAGAAATTAACCGAGAAATTAACAGTGAAATTAACAGAGAAATTAACCTTGAAATTAACAGAGAAATTAGCCGAGAAATTAACAGAGAAATTAACCGAAAAATTAACAGAGAAATTAACAGAGAAATTAACAGGGAAATTAACAGAGAAGTTAACAGAGAAATTAACATAGAAATTAACATAGAAATTAACATAGAAATTAACAGAGAAATTAACAGAGAAATTAACAGAGAAATTAACAGAGAAATTAACAGGGAAATTAACAGAGAAATTAACAAAGAAATTAACAGAGAAATTAACACAGAAATTAACAAAGAAATTAACAGAGAAATTAAACGCGAAATTAACCGAGAAATTAACAGAGAAATTAAAAGAGAAATTAACAGAGAAATTAACAGACACATTAACAGAGAAATTAACAGAGAAATTAACAGAGAAATTAACAGAGAAATTAACAGAGAAATTAAATGAGAAATTAACTGAGAAATTAACAAAGAAATTAACAAAGAAATTAACAAAGAAATTAACCGAGAAATTAACCGAGAAATTAACCGATAAATTAACCGAGAAATTAACAGTGAAATTAACAGAGAAATTAAAAGAGAAATTAACAGAGAAATTAACAGACACATTAACAGAGAAATTAACAGAGAAATTAACAGAGAAATTAACTGAGAAATTAACTGAGAAATTAACAAAGAAATTAACAAAGAAATTAACAAAGAAATTAACCGAGAAATTAACCGAGAAATTAACCGATAAATTAACAGAGAAATTAACAGAGAAATTAACAGAGAAATTAACAAAGAAATTAACAGAGAAATTAACAGAGAAATTAACAGAGAAATTAAGAGAAGTTAACTGAGAAATTAACAGAGAAATTAACATAGAAATTAACAGAGAAATTAACAGAGAGATTAACCGAGAAATTAACAGAGAAATTAACAGAGAAATTAACAGAGAAATTAACAGAGAAATTAACAGAGAAATTAACAGACATTAACAGAGAAATTAACCGAGAAATTAACAGCGAAATTAACAAAGAAATTAACCGAGAAATTAACAGTGAAATTAACAGAGAAATTAACCTTGAAATTAACAGAGAAATTAGCCGAGAAATTAACAGAGAAATTAACCGAAAAATTAACAGAGAAATTAACAGAGAAATTAACAGGGAAATTAACAGAGAAGTTAACAGAGAAATTAACATAGAAATTAACATAGAAATTAACATAGAAATTAACAGAGAAATTAACAGAGAAATTAACAAAGAAATTAACAGAGAAATTAACAGGGAAATTAACAGAGAAATTAACAAAGAAATTAACAGAGAAATTAACACAGAAATTAACAAAGAAATTAACAGAGAAATTAAACGCGAAATTAACCGAGAAATTAACAGAGAAATTAAAAGAGAAATTAACAGAGAAATTAACAGACACATTAACAGAGAAATTAACAGAGAAATTAACAGAGAAATTAACAGAGAAATTAACAGAGAAATTAAATGAGAAATTAACTGAGAAATTAACAAAGAAATTAACAAAGAAATTAACAAAGAAATTAACCGAGAAATTAACCGAGAAATTAACCGATAAATTAACCGAGAAATTAACAGTGAAATTAACAGAGAAATTAAAAGAGAAATTAACAGAGAAATTAACAGACACATTAACAGAGAAATTAACAGAGAAATTAACAGAGAAATTAACTGTGAAATTAACTGAGAAATTAACAAAGAAATTAACAAAGAAATTAACAAAGAAATTAACCGAGAAATTAACCGAGAAATTAACCGATAAATTAACAGAGAAATTAACCGAGAAATTAACAGCGAAATTAACAGAGAAATTAACACTGAAATTAACAGAGAAATTAACAGAGAAATTAACAGAGAAAGTAACAGAGAAATTAACAGAGAAATTAACAGAGAAATTAACAGAGAAATTAACAGAGAAGTTAACAGAGAAATTAACAAAGAAATTAACAAAGAAATTAACCGAGAAATTTACCGAGAAATTAACCGAGAAATTAACCGAGAAATTAACAAAGAAATTAACCGAGAAATTAACCGAGAAATTAACAGCGAAATTAACAGAGAAATTAATACTGAAATTAACAGAGAAATTAACAGAGAAATTAACACAGAAATAAACAGAGAAATTAACAGAGAAATTAACCGAGAAATTAACAGAGAGATTAACCGAGAAATTAACAGAGAAATTAACAAAGAAATTAACAGACATTAACAGAGAAATTAACCGAGAAATTAACAGCGAAATTAACCGAGAAATTAACCGAGAAATTAACAGTGAAATTAACAGAGAAATAAACCTTGAAATTAACAGAGAAATTAGCCGAGAAATTAACAGAGAAATTAACCGAAAAATTAACAGAGAAATTAACAGAGAAATTAACAGGGAAATTAACAGAGAAGTTAACAGAGAAATTAACATAGAAATTAACATAGAAATTAACATAGAAATTAACAGAGAAATTAACAGAGAAATTAACAGAGAAATTAACAGGGAAATTAACAGAGAAATTAACAGAGAAATTAACAGAGAAATTAACACAGAAATTAACAAAAAGAAATTAACAGAGAAATTAAACGCGAGATTAACCGAGAAATTAACCGAGAAATTAAAAGAGAAATTAACAGAGAAATTAACAGACACATTAACAGAGAAATTAACAGAGAAATTAATAAAGAAATTAACAGAGAAATTAACAGAGAAATTAACAGAGAAATTAACTGAGAAATTAACTGAGAAATTAACAAAGAAATTAACAAAGAAATTAACAAAGAAATTAACCGAGAAATTAACCAAGAAATTAACCGAGAAATTAACCGATAAATTAACAGAGAAATTAACCGAGAAATTAACCGAGAAATTAACAGCGAAATTAACAGAGAAATTAACACTGAAATTAACAGAGAAATTAACAGAGAAATTAACACAGAAATAAACAGGGAAATTAACAAAGAAATTAACAGAGAAATTAACAGAGAAATTAACAGAGAAAGTAACAGAGAAATTAACAGAGAAATTAACAGAGAAATTAACAGAGAAATTAACAGACAAATTAACAAAGAAATTAACAAAGAAATTAACCGAGAAATTTACCGAGAAATTAACAGAGAAATTAACCGAGAAATTAACAGAGAAATTAACCGAGAAATTAACCGAGAAATTAACAGCGAAATTAACAGAGAAATTAATACTGAAATTAACAGAGAAATTAACAGAGAAATTAACACAGAAATAAACAGAGAAATTAACAGAGAAATTAACAGAGAAATTAACAGAGAAATTAACAGAGAAATTAACCGAGAAATTAACAGAGAAATTAACAGAGAAATTAACCGAGAAATTAACAGAGAAATTAACAGAGAAAGTAACAGAGAAATTAACAGAGAAATTAACAGAGAAATTAACAGAGAAATTAACAGAGAAATTAACAAAGAAGTTAACTGAGAAATTAACAAAGAAATTAACATAGAAATAAACAGAGAAATTAACAGAGAGATTAACCGAGAAATTAACAGAGAAATTAACAGAGAAATTAACAGAGAAATTAACAGAGAAATTAACAGACATTAACAGAGAAATTAACCGAGAAATTAACAGCGAAATTAACAGAGAAATTAACCGAGAAATTAACAGTGAAATTAACAGAGAAATTAACCTTGAAATTAACAGAGAAATTAACAGAGAAATTAACAGAGAAATTAACAGTGAAATTAACACAGAAATTAACAAAGAAATTAACAGAGAAATTAAACGCGAAATTAACCGAGAAATTAACCGAGAAATTAAA
Organism: Lamellibrachia columna; assembly: GCA_963662155.1. Lineage (NCBI taxonomy): Eukaryota > Metazoa > Annelida > Polychaeta > Sabellida > Siboglinidae > Lamellibrachia > Lamellibrachia columna. The sequence goes on along the minus strand of OY759268.1, from coordinate 44,964,673 downwards.
CGAGAAAGTAAGAGAGAAATTAACAGAGAAATTAACAGAGAAAGTAACAGAGAAATTAACAGAGAAATTAAAAGAGAAATTAACAGAGAAATTAACAGAGAAATTAACAGAGAAGTTAACTGAGAAATTAACAGAGAAATTAACATAGAAATTAACAGAGAAATTAACCGAGAGATTAACCGAGAAATTAACAAAGAAATTAACAGAGAAATTAACAGAGAAATTAACAGAGATGGACCGAGAAATTAACCGAGAAATTAACCGAGAAATTAACAGAGAAATTAACAGAGAAAGTAACAGAGAAATTAACAGCGAAATTAACAGAGAAATTAACAGAGAAATTAACAGAGAAATTAACGGCGAAATTAAAAGAGAAATTAAAAGAGAAAGTAAAAGAAAAATTAACAGAGAAATTAACATAGAAATTAACAGAGAAATTAACAGAGATTAACCGAGAAATTAACAGAGAAATTAACAGAGAAATTAACTGAGAAATTAACAGAGAAATTAACAAAGAAATTAACACAGAAATTAACAGAGAAATTAACACAGACATTAACAGAGAAATTAACCGAGAAATTAACAGCGAAATTAACAGAGAAATTAACCGAGAAATTAACCGAGAAATTAACAGTGAAATTAAAAGAGAAATTAACAGAGAAATTAACAGACACATTAACAGAGAAATTAACCTAGAAATTAACAGAGAAATTAACAGAGAAATTAACAGAGAAATTAACAGAGAAATTAACAGAGAAATTAACTGAGAAATTAATTGAGAAATTAACAAAGACATTAACAAAGAAATTAACAAAGAATTTAACCGAGAAATTAACAGCGAAATTAAATGAGAAATTAACAGAGAAATTAACAGAGAAATTAACAGGGAAATTAAAAGAGAAATTAATAAAGAAATTAACATAGACATTAACAGAGAAATTAACAGAGAAATTAACAAAGAAATTAAAAGAGAAATTAACAGAGAAATTAACACAGACATTAACAGAGAAACTAACAGAGAAATTAACCGAGAAATTAACAGAGAAATTAACAGAGAAATTAACAGAGGAATTAACAGCGAAATTAACAGAGAAATTAACAGAGAAATTAACAGAGAAATTAACAGAGAAATTAACCGCGAAATTAAAAGAGAAATTAAAAGAGAAAGTAAAAGAAAAATTAACAGAGAAATTAACAGAGAAATTAACAGAGAAATTAACAAAGAAATTAACAGAGAAATTAACAGAGATATTAACAGAGAAATTAACAGAGATTAACCGAGAAATTAACAGAGAAATTAACAGAGAAATTAACCGAGAAATTAACAGAGAAATTAACAGAGAAATTAACAGAGAAAGTAACAGAGAAATTAACAGAGAAATTAAAAGAGAAATTAACAGAGAAATTAACAGAGAAATTAACAGAGAAGTTAACTGAGAAATTAACAGAGAAATTAACATAGAAATTAACAGAGAAATTAACCGTGAGATTAACCGAGAAATTAACAGAGAAATTAACAGAGAAATTAACAGAGAAATTAACAGAGATGAACCGAGAAATTAACAGAGAAATTAACAGAGAAATTAACAAAGAAATTAACAGAGATATTAACAGAGATATTAACAGAGAAATTAACCGAGAGATTAACCGAGAAATTAACAGAGAAATTAACCGAGAAATTAACCGAGAAATTAACAAAGAAATTAACAGAGAAATTAACAGAGAAATTAACATAGAAATTAACAGAGAAATTAAAAGAGAAATTAACAGAGAAATTAACAGAGAAATTAACAGAGAAATTAACAGAGAAGTTAACTGAGAAATTAACAGAGAAATTAACATAGAAATTAACAGAGATATTAACCGAGAGATTAACCGAGAAATTAACAGAGAAATTAACAGAGAAATTAACAGAGAAATTAACAAAGATGAAACGAGAAATTAACAGAGAAATTAACAAAGAAATTAACCGAGAAATTAACAGAGAAATTAACAAAGAAATTAACAGAGAAAGTAACAGAGAAATTAACAAAGAAATTAACAGAGAAATTAACAGAGAAAGTAACAGAGAAATTAACAGAGAAATTAACAGAGAAGTTAACTGAGAAATTAACAGAGAAATTAACATAGAAATTAACAGAGAAATTAACAGAGAGATTAACCGAGAAATTAACAGAGAAATTAACAGAGAAATTAACAGAGAAATTAACAGAGAAAGTAACAGAGAAATTAACAGAGAAATTAAAAGAGAAATTAACAGAGAAATTAACAGAGAAATTAACAGAGAAGTTAACTGAGAAATTAACAGAGAAATTAACATAGAAATTAACAGAGAAATTAACAGAGATTAACCGAGAAATTAACAGAGAAATTAACAAAGAAATTAACAGAGAAATTAACAGAGATGAACCGAGAAATTAACCGAGAAATTAACAGAGAAATTAACAGAGAAATTAACAGAGAAATTAACAGAGATATTAACAGAGAAATTAACAGAGATTAACAGAGATTAACCGAGAAATTAACAGAGAAATTAACAGAGAAATTAACGGAGAAATTAACAGAGAAATTAACAGAGAAATTAACAGAGAAAGTAACAGAGAAATTAACAGAGAAATTAAAAGAGAAATTAACAGAGAAATTAACAGAGAAATTAACAGAGAAATTAACAGAGAAGTTAACTGAGAAATTAACAGAGAAATTAACATAGAAATTAACAGAGAAATTAACCGAGAGATTAACCGAGAAATTAACAGAGAAATTAACAGAGAAATTAACAGAGAAATTAACAGAGATGGACCGAGAAATTAACCGAGAAATTAACCGAGAAATTAACAGAGAAATTAACAGAGAAAGTAACAGAGAAATTAACAGCGAAATTAACAGAGAAATTAACAGAGAAATTAACAGAGAAATTAACCGCGAAATTAAAAGAGAAATTAAAAGAGAAAGTAAAAGAGAAATTAACAGAGAAATTAACAGAGAAATTAACAGAGAAATTAACTAAGAAATTAACAGAGAAATTAACATAGAAATTAACAGAGAAATTAACAGAGAAATTAACAGAGAAGTTAACAGAGAAATTAACAAAGAAATTAACAGAGAAATTAACAGAAAAATTAGCCGAGAAATTAACAGAGAAATTAACCGAGAAATTAACAGAGAAATTAACAGAGAAATTAACAGAGAAATTAACAGAGAAATTAACAGAGAAATTAACAGAGAAATTAACACAGACATTAACAGAGAAATTAACCGAGAAATTAACAGCGAAATTAACCGAGAAATTAACCGAGAAATTAACAGTGAAATTAAAAGAGAAATTAACAGAGAAATTAACAGACACATTAACAGAGAAATTAACAGAGAAATTAACAGAGAAATTAACAGAGAAATTAACAGAGAAATTAACAGAGAAATTAACTGAGAAATTAACTGAGAAATTAACAAAGAAATTAACAAAGAAATTAACAAAGAAATTAACCGAGAAATTAACAGCGAAATTAAATGAGAAATTAACAGAGAAATTAACAGGGAAATTAAAAGAGAAATTAATAAAGAAATTAACATAGACATTAACAAAGAAATTAACAGAGAAATTAACAGAGAAATTAAAAGAGAAATTAACAGAGAAATTAACACAGACATTAACAGAGAAACTAACAGAGAAATTAACCGAGAAATTAAAAGAGAAATTAACAGAGAAATTAACAGAGAAATTAACAGCGAAATTAACAGAGAAATTAACAGAGAAATTAACAGAGAAATTAACAGAGAAATTAACCGCGAAATTAAAAGAGAAATTAAAAGAGAAAGTAAAAGAAAAATTAACAGAGAAATTAACAGAGAAATTAACAGAGAAATTAACAGAGAAATTAACAGAGAAATTAACAGAGATATTAACAGAGAAATTAACAGAGTTTAACCGAGAAATTAACAGAGAAATTAACAGAGAAATTAACCGAGAAATTAACCGAGAAATTAACAGAGAAATTAACAGAGAAAGTAACAGAGAAATTAACAGAGAAATTAAAAGAGAAATTAACAGAGAAATTAACAGAGAAATTAACCGAGAGATTAACCGAGAAATTAACAGAGAAATTAACAGAGAAATTAACAGAGAAATTAACAGAGATGAACCGAGAAATTAACAAAGAAATTAACAGAGAAATTAGCCGAGAAATTAACAGAGAAATTAACAGAGAAATTAACAGAGAAATTAACAGAGAAAGTAACAGAGAAATTAACAGAGAAATTAACAGAGAAATTAACAAAGAAATTAACAGAGAAATTAACAGAGAAATTAACAGAGAAATTAAGAGAAGTTAACTGAGAAATTAACAGAGAAATTAACATAAAAATTAACAGAGAAATTAACAGAGAGATTAACCGAGAAATTAACAGAGAAATTAACAGAGAAATTAACAGAGAAATTAACAGAGAAATTAACAGAGAAATTAACAGAGAGATTAACCGAGAAATTAACCGAGAAATTAACAGAGAAATTAACAGAGAAATTAACAGAGAAATTAACAGAGATGAACCGAGAAATTAACAGAGAAATTAACAGAGAAATTAACAGAGAAATTAACAGAGATATTAACAGAGAAATTAACAGAGATTAACCGAGAAATTAACAGAGAAATTAACAGAGAAATTAACCGAGAAATTAACAGAGAAATTAACAGAGAAATTAACAGAGAAATTAACAGAGAAAGTAACAGAGAAATTAACAGAGAAATTAAAAGAGAAATTAACAGAGAAATTAACAGAGAAATTAACAGAGAAATTAACAGAGAAGTTAACTGAGAAATTAACAGAGAAATTAACATAGAAATTAACAGAGAAATTAACCGAGAGATTAACCGAGAAATTAACAGAGAAATTAACAGAGAAATTAACAGAGAAATTAACAGAGATGAACCGAGAAATTAACAGAGAAATTAACAGAGAAATTAGCCGAGAAATTAACAGAGAAATTAACAGAGAAATTAACAGAGAAATTAACAGAGAAAGTAACAGAGAAATTAACAGAGAAATTAACAGAGAAATTAACAAAGAAATTAACAGAGAAATTAACAGAGAAATTAACAGAGAAATTAAGAGAAGTTAACTGAGAAATTAACAGAGAAATTAACATAAAAATTAACAGAGAAATTAACAGAGAGATTAACCGAGAAATTAACAGAGAAATTAACAGAGAAATTAACAGAGAAATTAACAGAGAAATTAACAGAGAAATTAACAGACATTAACAGAGAAATTAACCGAGAAATTAACAGCGAAATTAACAAAGAAATTAACCGAGAAATTAACAGTGAAATTAACAGAGAAATTAACCTTGAAATTAACAGAGAAATTAGCCAAGAAATTAACAGAGAAATTAACCGAAAAATTAACAGAGAAATTAACAGAGAAATTAACAGGGAAATTAACAGAGAAGTTAACAGAGAAATTAACATAGAAATTAACATAGAAATTAACATAGAAATTAACAGAGAAATTAACAGAGAAATTAACAGAGAAATTAACAGAGAAATTAACAGGGAAATTAACAGAGAAATTAACAAAGAAATTAACAGAGAAATTAACACAGAAATTAACAAAGAAATTAACAGAGAAATTAAACGCGAAATTAACCGAGAAATTAACAGAGAAATTAAAAGAGAAATTAACAGAGAAATTAACAGACACATTAACAGAGAAATTAACAGAGAAATTAACAGAGAAATTAACAGAGAAATTAACAGAGAAATTAACAGAGAAATTAAATGAGAAATTAACTGAGAAATTAACAAAGAAATTAACAAAGAAATTAACAAAGAAATTAACCGAGAAATTAACCGAGAAATTAACCGATAAATTAACAGAGAAATTAACCGAGAAATTAACAGCGAAATTAACAGAGAAATTAACACTGAAATTAACAGAGAAATTAACAGAGAAATTAACACAGAAATAAACAGAGAAATTAACAGAGAAATTAACCGAGAAATTAACAGAGAAATTAACAGAGAAAGTAACAGAGAAATTAACAGAGAAATTAACAGAGAAATTAACAGAGAAATTAACAGAGAAGTTAACAGAGAAATTAACAAAGAAATTAACAAAGAAATTAACCGAGAAATTTACCGAGAAATTAACCGAGAAATTAACCGAGAAATAAACCGAGAAATTAACAGAGAAATTAACAGATAAAGTAACAGAAAAATTAACAGAGAAATTAACAGAGAAATTAACAGAGAAATTAACAGAGAAGTTAACAGAGAAATTAACACAGAAATTAAGACAGAAATTAACACAGAAATTAACAGAGAACAGAGAAATTAACCGATAAATTAACCGAGAAATTAACCGAGAAATTAACCGAGAAATTAACAGAGAAATTAACAGAGAAATTAACAGAGAAATTAACAGAGAAATTAACAGCGAAATTAACAGAGAAATTAACAGAGAAATTAACAGAGAAATTAACAGAGAAATTAACAGAGAAATTAACAGAGAAATTAACAGAGAAATTAACAGAGAAATTAACTAAGAAATTAACAGAGAAATTAACAGAGAAATTAACAGAGAAATTAACAGAGAAATTAACAGAGAAGTTAACAGAGAAATTAACAAAGAAATTAACAGAGAAATTAACAGAAAAATTAACAGAGAGATTAGCCGAGAAATTAACAGAGAAATTAACCGAGAAATTAACAGAGAAATTAACAGAGAAATTAACAAAGAAATTAACAGAGAAATTAACAGAGAAATTAACACAGACATTAACAGAGAAATTAACCGAGAAATTAACAGCGAAATTAACAGAGAAATTAACCGAGAAATTAACCGAGAAATTAACAGTGAAATTAAAAGAGAAATTAACAGAGAAATTAACAGACACATTAACAGAGAAATTAACCTAGAAATTAACCTAGAAATTAACAGAGAAATTAACAGAGAAATTAACACAGAAATTAACAGAGAAATTAACAGAGAAATTAACTGAGAAATTAATTGAGAAATTAACAAAGAAATTAACAAAGAAATTAACAAAGAAATTAACCGAGAAATTAACAGCGAAATTAAATGAGAAATTAACAGAGAAATTAACAGAGAAATTAACAGGGAAATTAAAAGAGAAATTAATAAAGAAATTAACATAGACATTAACAGAGAAATTAACAGAGAAATTAACAAAGAAATTAAAAGAGAAATTAACAGAGAAATTAACACAGACATTAACAGAGAAACTAACAGAGAAATTAACCGAGAAATTAACAGAGAAATTAACAGAGAAATTAACATAGGAATTAACAGCGAAATTAACAGAGAAATTAACAGAGAAATTAACAGAGAAATTAACAGAGAAATTAACAGAGAAATTAACCGCGAAATTAAAAGAGAAATTAAAAGAGAAAGTAAAAGAAAAATTAACAGAGAAATTAACAGAGAAATTAACAGAGAAATTAACAAAGAAATTAACAGAGAAATTAACAGAGATATTAACAGAGAAATTAACAGAGATTAACCGAGAAATTAACAGAGAAATTAACAGAGAAATTAACCGAGAAATTAACAGAGAAATTAACAGAGAAATTAACAGAGAAAGTAACAGAGAAATTAACAGAGAAATTAAAAGAGAAATTAACAGAGAAATTAACAGAGAAATTAACAGAGAAGTTAACTGAGAAATTAACAGAGAAATTAACATAGAAATTAACAGAGAAATTAACCGTGAGATTAACCGAGAAATTAACAGAGAAATTAACAGAGAAATTAACAGAGAAATTAACAGAGATGAACAGAGAAATTAACAGAGAAATTAACAGAGAAATTAACAGAGAAATTAACAAAGAAATTAACAGAGATATTAACAGAGATATTAACAGAGAAATTAACCGAGAGATTAACCGAGAAATTAACAGAGAAATTAACCGAGAAATTAACCGAGAAATTAACAAAGAAATTAACAGAGAAATTAACAGAGAAAGTAACATAGAAATTAACAGAGAAATTAAAACAGAAATTAACAGAGAAATTAACAGAGAAATTAACAGAGAAATTAACAGAGAAGTTAACTGAGAAATTAACAGAGAAATTAACATAGAAATTAACAGAGAAATTAACCGAGAGATTAACCGAGAAATTAACAGAGAAATTAACAGAGAAATTAACAAAGATGAAACGAGAAATTAACAGAGAAATTAACAGAGAAATTAACCGAGAAATTAACAGAGAAATTAACAGAGAAATTAACAGAGAAAGTAACAGAGAAATTAACAGAGAAATTAACAGAGAAATTAACAGAGAAAGTAACAGAGAAATTAACAGAGAAATTAACAGAGAAGTTAACTGAGAAATTAACAGAGAAATTAACATAGAAATTAACAGAGAAATTAACAGAGAGATTAACCGAGAAATTAACAGAGAAATTAACAGAGAAATTAACAGAGAAATTAACAGAGAAAGTAACAGAGAAATTAACAGAGAAATTAAAAGAGAAATTAACAGAGAAATTAACAGAGAAATTAACAGAGAAGTTAACTGAGAAATTAACAGAGAAATTAACATAGAAATTAACAAAGAAATTAACAGAGATTAACCGAGAAATTAACAGAGAAATTAACAGAGAAATTAACAGAGAAATTAACAGAGATGAACCGAGAAATTAACAGAGAAATTAACAGAGAAATTAACAGAGAAATTAACAGAGAAATTAACAGAGATATTAACAGAGAAATTAACAGAGATTAACAGAGATTAACCGAGAAATTAACAGAGAAATTAACAGAGAAATTAACCGAGAAATTAACAGAGAAATTAACAGAGAAATTAACAGAGAAAGTAACAGAGAAATTAACAGAGAAATTAAAAGAGAAATTAACAGAGAAATTAACAGAGAAATTAACAGAGAAATTAACAGAGAAGTTAACTGAGAAATTAACAGAGAAATTAACATAGAAATTAACAGAGAAATTAACCAAGAGATTAACCGAGAAATTAACAGAGAAATTAACAGAGAAATTAACAGAGAAATTAACAGAGAAATTAACAGAGATGGACCGAGAAATTAACAGAGAAATTAACCGAGAAATTAACAGAGAAATTAACAGAGAAAGTAACAGAGAAATTAACAGCGAAATTAACAGAGAAATTAACAGAGAAATTAACAGAGAAATTAACAACGAAATTAACCGCGAAATTAAAAGAGAAATTAAAAGAAAAATTAACAGAGAAATTAACAGAGAAATTAACAGAGAAATTAACTAAGAAATTAACAGAGAAATTAACATAGAAATTAACAGAGAAATTAACAGAGAAATTAACAGAGAAGTTAACAGAGAAATTAACAAAGAAATTAACAGAGAAATTAACAGAAAAATTAGCCGAGAAATTAACAGAGAAATTAACCGAGAAATTAACAGAGAAATTAACAGAGAAATTAACAGAGAAATTAACAGAGAAATTAACAGAGAAATTAACAGAGAAATTAACACAGACATTAACAGAGAAATTAACCGAGAAATTAACAGCGAAATTAACCGAGAAATTAACCGAGAAATTAACAGTGAAATTAAAAGAGAAATTAACAGAGAAATTAACAGACACATTAACAGAGAAATTAACAGAGAAATTAACAGAGAAATTAACAGAGAAATTAACAGAGAAATTAACAGAGAAATTAACAGAGAAATTAACTGAGAAATTAACTGAGAAATTAACAAAGAAATTAACAAAGAAATTAACAAAGAAATTAACCGAGAAATTAAGAGCGAAATTAAATGAGAAATTAACAGAGAAATTAACAGGGAAATTAAAAGAGAAATTAATAAAGAAATTAACATAGACATTAACAGAGAAATTAACAGAGAAATTAACAGAGAAATTAAAAGAGAAATTAACAGAGAAATTAACACAGACATTAACAGAGAAACTAACAAAGAAATTAACCGAGAAATTAACAGAGAAATTAACAGAGAAATTAACAGAGAAATTAACAGCGAAATTAACAGAGAAATTAACAGAGAAATTAACAGAGAAATTAACAAAGAAATTAACCGCGAAATTAAAAGAGAAATTAAAAGAGAAAGTAAAAGAAAAATTAACAGAGAAATTAACAAAGAAATTAACAGAGAAATTAACAGAGAAATTAACAGAGAAATTAACCGAGAAATTAACAGAGAAATTAACAGAGAAATTAACAGAGAAAGTAACAGAGAAATTAACAGAGAAATTAAAAGAGAAATTAACAGAGAAATTAACAGAGAAATTAACAAAGAAGTTAACTGAGAAATTAACAGGGAAATTAACATAGAAATTAACAGAGAAATTAACCGAGAGATTAACCGAGAAATTAACAGAGAAATTAACAGAGAAATTAACAGAGAAATTAACAGAGATGAACCGAGAAATTAACAGAGAAATTAACAGAGAAATTAACAGAGAAATTAACCGAGATATTAACAGAGAAATTAACAGAGAAATTAACCGAGAAATTAACAGAGAAATTAACAGAGAAATTAACAGAGAAAGTAACAGAGAAATTAACAGAGAAATTAAAAGAGAAATTAACAGAGAAATTAACAGAGAAATTAACAGAGAAATTAACAGAGAAGTTAACTGAGAAATTAACAGAGAAATTAACATAGAAATTAACAGAGAAATTAACCGAGAGATTAACCGAGAAATTAACAGAGAAATTAACAGAGAAATTAACAGAGAAATTAACAGAGATGAACCGAGAAATTAACAGAGAAATTAACAGAGAAATTAACCGAGAAATTAACAGAGAAATTAACAGAGAAATTAACAGAGAAAGTAACAGAGAAATTAACAGAGAAATTAACAGAGAAATTAACAAAGAAATTAACAGAGAAATTAACAGAGAAATTAACAGAGAAATTAAGAGAAGTTAACTGAGAAATTAACAGAGAAATTAACATAGAAATTAACAGAGAAATTAACAGAGAGATTAACAGAGAAATTAACAGAGAAATTAACAGAGAAATTAACAGAGAAATTAACAGAGAAATTAACAGACATTAACAGAGAAATTAACCGAGAAATTAACAGCGAAATTAACAAAGAAATTAACCGAGAAATTAACAGTGAAATTAACAGAGAAATTAACCTTGAAATTAACAGAGAAATTAGCCGAGAAATTAACAGAGAAATTAACCGAAAAATTAACAGAGAAATTAACAGATTAATTAACAGGGAAATTAACAGAGAAGTTAACAGAGAAATTAACATAGAAATTAACATAGAAATTAACATAGAAATTAACAGAGAAATTAACAAAGAAATTAACAGAGAAATTAACAGAGAAATTAACAGGGAAATTAACAGAGAAATTAACCGAGAAATTAACAGAGAAATTAACAGAGAAATTAACAGAGAAAGTAACAGAGAAATTAACAGAGAAATTAAAAGAGAAATTAACAGAGAAATTAACAGAGAAATTAACAAAGAAGTTAACTGAGAAATTAACAGGGAAATTAACATAGAAATTAACAGAGAAATTAACCGAGAGATTAACCGAGAAATTAACAGAGAAATTAACAGAGAAATTAACAGAGAAATTAACAGAGATGAACCGAGAAATTAACAGAGAAATTAACAGAGAAATTAACAGAGAAATTAACCGAGATATTAACAGAGAAATTAACAGAGAAATTAACCGAGAAATTAACAGAGAAATTAACAGAGAAATTAACAGAGAAAGTAACAGAGAAATTAACAGAGAAATTAAAAGAGAAATTAACAGAGAAATTAACAGAGAAATTAACAGAGAAATTAACAGAGAAGTTAACTGAGAAATTAACAGAGAAATTAACATAGAAATTAACAGAGAAATTAACCGAGAGATTAACCGAGAAATTAACAGAGAAATTAACAGAGAAATTAACAGAGAAATTAACAGAGATGAACCGAGAAATTAACAGAGAAATTAACAGAGAAATTAACCGAGAAATTAACAGAGAAATTAACAGAGAAATTAACAGAGAAAGTAACAGAGAAATTAACAGAGAAATTAACAGAGAAATTAACAAAGAAATTAACAGAGAAATTAACAGAGAAATTAACAGAGAAATTAAGAGAAGTTAACTGAGAAATTAACAGAGAAATTAACATAGAAATTAACAGAGAAATTAACAGAGAGATTAACAGAGAAATTAACAGAGAAATTAACAGAGAAATTAACAGAGAAATTAACAGAGAAATTAACAGACATTAACAGAGAAATTAACCGAGAAATTAACAGCGAAATTAACAAAGAAATTAACCGAGAAATTAACAGTGAAATTAACAGAGAAATTAACCTTGAAATTAACAGAGAAATTAGCCGAGAAATTAACAGAGAAATTAACCGAAAAATTAACAGAGAAATTAACAGATTAATTAACAGGGAAATTAACAGAGAAGTTAACAGAGAAATTAACATAGAAATTAACATAGAAATTAACATAGAAATTAACAGAGAAATTAACAAAGAAATTAACAGAGAAATTAACAGAGAAATTAACAGGGAAATTAACAGAGAAATTAACAAAGAAATTAACAGAGAAATTAACACAGAAATTAACAAAGAAATTAACAGAGAAATTAAACGCGAAATTAACCGAGAAATTAACAGAGAAATTAAAAGAGAAATTAACAGAGAAATTAACAGACACATTAACAGAGAAATTAACAGAGAAATTAACAGAGAAATTAACAGAGAAATTAACAGAGAAATTAACAGAGAAATTAACTGAGAAATTAACTGAGAAATTAACAAAGAAATTAACAAAGAAATTAACAAAGAAATTAACCGAGAAATTAACCGAGAAATTAACCGATAAATTAACAGAGAAATTAACCGAGAAATTAACAGCGAAATTAACAGAGAAATTAACACTGAAATTAACAGGGAAATTAACAGAGAAATTAACACAGAAATAAACAGAGAAATTAACAGAGAAATTAACCGAGAAATTAACAGAGAAATTAACAGAGAAAGTAACAGAGAAATTAACAGAGAAATTAACAGAGAAATTAACAGAGAAATTAACAGAGAAGTTAACAGAGAAATTAACAAAGAAATTAACAAAGAAATTAACCGAGAAATTTACCGAGAAATTAACCGAGAAATTAACCGAGAAATTAACAAAGAAATTAACCGAGAAATTAACCGAGAAATTAACAGCGAAATTAAAAGAGAAATTAATACTGAAATTAACAGAGAAATTAACAGAGAAATTAACACAGAAATAAACAGAGAAATTAACAGAGAAATTAACCGAGAAATTAACAGAGAAATTAACAGAGAAAGTAACAGAAAAATTAACAGAGAAATTAACAGAGAAATTAACAGAGAAATTAACAGAGAAATTAACAGAGAAGTTAACAGAGAAATTAACACAGAAATTAACAGAGAAATTAACAGAGAACAGAGAAATTAACCGATAAATTAACCGAGAAATTAACCGAGAAATTAACAGAGAAATTAACAGAGAAATTAACAGAGATGAACCGAGAAATTAACAGAGAAATTAACCGAGAAATTAACAGAAAAATTAACAGAGAAATTAACAGAGAAAGTAACAGAGAAATTAACAGAGAAATTAACAGAGAAATTAACAGAGAAGTTAAATGAGAAATTAACAGAGAAATTAACATATAAATTAACAGAGAAATTAACAGAGAGATTAACCGAGAAATTAACAGAGAAATTAACAGAGAAATTAACAGAGAAATTAACAGAGAAATTAACAGAGAAATTAACAAAGAAATTAACAGACATTAACAGAGAAATTAACCGAGAAATTAACAGCGAAATTAACCGAGAAAATAACCGAGAAATTAACAGTGAAATTAACAGAGAAATTAACCTTGAAATTAACAGAGAAATTAGCCGAGAAATTAACAGAGAAATTAACCGAAAAATTAACAGAGAAATTAACAGAGAAATTAACAGGGAAATTAACAGAGAAGTTAACAGAGAAATTAACATAGAAATTAACATAGAAATTAACATAGAAATTAACAGAGAAATTAACAGAGAAATTAACAGAGAAATTAACAGAGAAATTAACAGGGAAATTAACAGAGAAATTAACACAGAAATTAACACAGAAATTAACACAGAAATTAACAAAAAGAAATTAACAGAGAAATTAAAAGCGAGATTAACCGAGAAATTAACCGAGAAATTAAAAGAGAAATTAACAGAGAAATTAACAGACACATTAACAGAGAAATTAACAGAGAAATTAACAAAGAAATTAACAGAGAAATTAACAGAGAAATTAACAGAGAAATTAACTGAGAAATTAACAGGGAAATTAACAGAGAAATTAACAAAGAAATTAACAGAGAAATTAACACAGAAATTAACAAAGAAATTAACAGAGAAATTAAACGCGAAATTAACCGAGAAATTAACAGAGAAATTAAAAGAGAAATTAACAGAGAAATTAACAGACACATTAACAGAGAAATTAACAGAGAAATTAACAGAGAAATTAACAGAGA
>OY759268.1:44337668-44340168 GCA_963662155.1 Lamellibrachia columna | reverse complement strand
GGCCTTCACTCGCTGCTCAACTCATTGAGAGTACCTGGCCTTCACTCGCTGCTCAACTCTTTGAGACTACCTGGCCTTCACTCGCTGCTCAACTCATTGAGACTACCTAGCCTTCACTCGCTGCTCAACTCATTGAGACTACCTGGCCTTCACTCGCTGCTCAACTCATTGAGACTACCTGGCCTTCACTCGCTGCTCAACTCTTTGACACTCCCTGGCCTTCACTCGCTGTTCAACTCTTTGAGATTACCTGGCCTTCACTCGCTGTTCAACTCTTTGAGACTACCCGGCCTTCACTCGCTGCTCAACTCATTGAGACTACTGGGCCTTCACTCGTTGGTCAACTCATTGAGACTACTTGGCCTTCACTCGTTGCTCAACTCATTGAGACTACCTGGCCTTCACTCGCTGCTCAACTCATTGAGACTACCTGGCCTTCACTCGCTGCTCAACTCTTTGAGACTACTTGGCCTTCACTCGCTGTTCAACTCATTGAGACTACCTGGCCTTCACTCGCTGCTCAACTCTTTGAGACTACCTGGCCTTCACTCGCTGTTCAACTCATTGAGACTACCTGGCCTTCACTCGCTGCTCAACTCATTGAGACCACCTGGCCTTCACTCGTTGCTCAACTCTTTGAGACTACCTGGCCTTCACTCGCTGCTCAACTCTTTGAGATTACCTGGCCTTCACTCGTTGCTCAACTCTTTGAGACTACCTGGCCTTCACTCGTTGCTCAACTCTTTGAGACTACTTGACATTCACTCGTTGCTCAACTGTTTGAGACTACCTGGCCTTCGCTCGCTGCTCAACTCATTGAGACTACCTGGCCTTCACTCGCTGCTCAACTCATTGAGACTACCTGGCCTTCACTCGTTGCTCAACTCTTTAAGACTACCTGGCCTTCACTCGTTGCTCAACTCTTTGAGACTACTTGACATTCACTCGTTGCTCAACTGTTTGAGACTACCTGGCCTTCGCTCGCTGCTCAACTCATTGAGACTACCTGGCCTTCACTCGCTGCTCAACTCATTGAGACTACCTGGCCTTCGCTCGATTCCCCAGCATTTCGGAGCAATATATGTTTTTCTTGTAGTATTGTATTGCAAGAAACACTTGGCTGTAGACACACGCATCCATTCATACACACACGCACACGCATGTGCACACACACACACGTGCATGTGTCCTTTTATTCGTGTTTTCCTGTTGTTCGACAGATGCTCATCTCCGCGCCATCACCGACGACTTCTGGGCGTGGAAGCTGCGGGAGTACCCCGAGCAGGCGACCAGGGACGGCTTCCACCAGTACGACGATAAACTCGAGTCGTATGCGCCACACTCCTTCAGTCGCAGACTGGTGAGATACGAGGGGTGTTCTCAAGACACGTGTCACTAGTTCTCTGTGGATAGAGAGTCGGGCCAAGTTAGCTAAAGAGCAGCGAGACGTCCTTGGGTCGAGGGAAGACGACGACGACGACGACGACGACGACGACGACGACGACGACGACGACGACGACGACGACGACGACGACGACGACGACGACGACGACGACGACGACGACGACGACGACGACGACGACGACGACGACGACGACGACGACGACGACGACGACGACTACGAATTTGGTTGTGATAATGATAATCACGATGATGATGATGATGATGACGGCAACTGTTACTTTGCGGCAGACTGACACGTGATGGTGGGTCTTTGTTGAGTACCTCACCTGACGTCATCAAGACTTGCGTTGTTGTACCGCATAACAATTTATATGTATCCTACAAAACGATTGGTGAATGTAATTTGTTTTAACTTGTAATCTACTTTCTCTAATCCTATCCACACAATTTTAGCAACGAGGTTTTTAATTATTAGTATGTTGTGAAGCGCCACGGATACCCATAGGTGTGCCTTCATTTCTATCAATTAGCATGATTCAAATGAAGCAGGGTAAGTAAAACAGGAGAGCGTTTGGAGCAAGTCTGCTATGCAGTGGACTTCTCTTAACACCATCACTTGTTCCAGAGCAATTTGATTCTTGTAAGCGGCTTATTCTCTTAAGTGGTTGATTCTCTTAAGCGAATGATTCTCTTAAGCGGCTGATTCTCTTAAGTGGCTGATTTTCTTAAGTGGATGATTCGCTTAAGTGAATATCAAACAAATGGACCGATAATGCTGCGGAAGTGAATGTATGTCAAACAATCGAGTCTGTTCGTCCATACTGAATCACGGCATAGTACTTACACAGTTCCATAGAATGGTGTTCTCGACAGACACATTTTCTTAGATAAACGAACATTGCAACTAAGTTACGTAAATATCGGGTTGCAACGGCTATATCCAATCACATTTCACGTAATCGCGACATCGCCAACACGTTATGGTTTGGTGAAGTCGAGACCCGACCTAATCGCGACATCGCCATCACGTTGTGGTTTGGTGAGGTATGGACGTCATCTTAAAATGACGTGATTGTCACGTCGCATTATGGGGAGT
>OY759268.1:44322668-44332668 GCA_963662155.1 Lamellibrachia columna | reverse complement strand
CGTTTTGTCAGTGCCACAGACAAAATAAAATCGAAACAAGACCAACATTAATTATCTATCATATGAATTTACCGGTACCGAAAGTGTGAGATACTTATAACCGTAGTGGCCTTACTGGCTAGTGGCTACACTAATTCCCACTTCCCTGACTGTGTGCCTATAGCCGTAGTGACCTTAGTGGCTACACTCATTCCCACTTCCCTGACTGTGTGCCTATAACCGTAGTGGCCTTAGTGGCTACACTCATTCCCACTTCCCTGACTGTGTGCCTATAACCGTAGTGGCCTTAGTGGCTATACTCATTCCCACTTCCCTGACTGTGTTCCCATAGCCGTAGTAGCCTT
This sequence comes from Lamellibrachia columna, assembly GCA_963662155.1. Taxonomy (NCBI): domain Eukaryota; kingdom Metazoa; phylum Annelida; class Polychaeta; order Sabellida; family Siboglinidae; genus Lamellibrachia; species Lamellibrachia columna. The sequence continues at coordinate 44,332,324 of OY759268.1, read as the reverse complement.
AGTGGCTATACTCATTCCCACTTCCCTGACTGTGTGCCTATAGCCGTAGTGGCCTTAGTGGCTACACTCATTCCCACTTCCCTGACTGTGTTCCCATAGCCGTAGTGGCCTTAGTGGCTATACTCATTCCCACTTCCCTGACTATGTTCCTATAGCCGTAGTGGCCTTAGTGGCTACACTCATTCCCACTTCCCTGACTGTGTGCCTATAGCCGTAGTGGCCTTAGTGGCTATACTCATTCCCACTTCCCTGACTGTGTTCCCATAGCCGTAGTGGCCTTAGTGGCTATACTCATTCCCACTTCCCTGACTATGTTCCTATAGCCGTAGTGGCCTTAGTGGCTACACTCATTCCCACTTCCCTGACTGTGTGCCTATAACCGTAGTGGCCTTAGTGGCTACACTCATTCCCACGTCCCTGACTGTGTGCCTGTAACCGTAGTGGCCTTAGTGGCTACACTCATTCCCACGTCCCTGACTGTGTACCTATAACCACAGTGGCCTTAGTGGCTACACTCATTCCCACGTCCCTGACTGTGTGCCTATAACCGTAGTGGCCTTAGTTGCTACACTCATTCCCACTTCCTTGACTGTGTGCCTATAACCGTAGTGGCCTTAGTTGCTACACTCATTCCCACTTCCCTGACTGTGTGCCTATAACCGTAGTGGCCTTACTGGCTACACTCATTCCCACTTCCTTGACTGTGTGCCTATAACCGTAGTGGCCTTACTGGCTACACTCATTCCCACTTCCCTGACTGTGTGCCTATAACCGTAGTGGCCTTAGTGGCTACACTCATTCCCACGTCCCTGACTGTGTGCCTATAACCGTAGTGGCCTTAGTGGCTACACTCTTTCCCACGTCCCTGACTGTGTACCTATAACCACAGTGGCCTTAGTGGCTACACTCATTCCCACGTCCCTGACTGTGTGCCTATAACCGTAGTGGCCTTAGTTGCTACACTCATTCCCACTTCCTTGACTGTGTGCCTATAACCGTAGTGGCCTTAGTTGCTACACTCATTCCCACTTCCCTGACTGTGTGCCTATAACCGTAGTGGCCTTAGTGGCTACACTCATTCCCACTTCCTTGACTGTGTGCCTATAACCGTAGTGGCCTTACTGGCTACACTCATTCCCACTTCTCTGACTGTGTGCCTATAACCGTAGTGGCCTTAGTGGCTACACTCATTCCCACGTCCCTGACTGTGTGCCTATAACCGTAGTGGCCTTAGTGGCTACACTCATTCCCACGTCCCTGACTGTGTGCCTATAACCGTAGTGGCCTTAGTGGCTACACTCATTCCCACTTCATTGACTGTGTGCCTATAACCGTAGTGGCCTTACTGGCTACACTCATTCCCACTTCCCTGACTGTGTGCCTATAACCGTAGTGGCCTTAGTGGCTACACTCATTCCCACGTCCCTGACTGTGTGCCTATAACCGTAGTGGCCTTAGTGGCTACACTCATTCCCACGTCCCTGACTGTGTGCCTATAACCGTAGTGGCCTTAGTTGCTACACTCATTCCCACTTCCCTGACTGTGTGCCTATAACCGTAGTGGCCTTAGTGGCTACACTCATTCCCACTTCCTTGACTGTGTGCCTATAACCGTAGTGGCCTTAGTGGCTACACTCATTCCCACGTCCCTGACTGTGTGCCTATAACCGTAGTGGCCTTAGTGGCTACACTCATTCCCATGTCCCTGACTGTGTACCTATAACCACAGTGGCCTTAGTGGCTACACTCATTCCCACTTCCCTGACTGTGTGCCTATAACCGTAGTGGCCTTAGTGGCTACACTCATTCCCACTTCCTTGACTGTGTGCCTATAACCGTAGTGGCCTTAGTGGCTACACTCATTCCCACTTCCTTGACTGTGTGCCTATAACCGTAGTGGCCTTAGTGGCTACACTCATTCCCACGTCCCTGACTGTGTGCCTATAACCGTAGTGGCCTTAGTGGCTACACTCATTCCCATGTCCCTGACTGTGTACCTATAACCACAGTGGCCTTAGTGGCTACACTCATTCCCACTTCCCTGACTGTGTGCCTATAACCGTAGTGGCCTTAGTGGCTACACTCATTCCCACTTCCTTGACTGTGTGCCTATAACCGTAGTGGCCTTAGTGGCTACACTCATTCCCACGTCCCTGACTGTGTGCCTATAACCGTAGTGGCCTTAGTGGCTACACTCATTCCCATGTCCCTGACTGTGTACCTATAACCACAGTGGCCTTAGTGGCTACACTCATTCCCACTTCCCTGACTGTGTGCCTATAACCGTAGTGGCCTTAGTGGCTACACTCATTCCCACTTCCTTGACTGTGTGCCTATAACCGTAGTGGCCTTAGTGGCTACACTCATTCCCACTTCCTTGACTGTGTGCCTATAACCGTAGTGGCCTTAGTGGCTACACTCATTCCCACGTCCCTGACTGTGTGCCTATAACCGTAGTGGCCTTAGTGGCTACACTCATTCCCATGTCCCTGACTGTGTACCTATAACCACAGTGGCCTTAGTGGCTACACTCATTCCCACTTCCCTGACTGTGTGCCTATAACCGTAGTGGCCTTAGTGGCTACACTCATTCCCACTTCCTTGACTGTGTGCCTATAACCGTAGTGGCCTTACTGGCTACACTCATTCCCACTTCCCTGACTGTGTCAGACTCTGTCAAGTCAACACTCGTTTGGTCACCATACACGTTCTCAAGGGCGAGATGAAATCTCCCGTCTTTTAAGCTTCTTCCCTTTGTTAAAAATTCTTCAGTTTTTGAAATTACTTGTTTTTCCAACAATATTTTCCGTAATTTCCCTATTTCCTTTTAATTTGTCCGGCTGAATCACAACTGTCATTTTGTTTTTTCAAGAAAATCCCGGCCTCGATAGCGCGAAGGGCGGTTTAGCTGCTATGTTTCCCCTTACAAACACAAGTATTTACGGTATTACTAGTTTGTGAAGATCTGCATTCCGTGAATTACTCAAACGCGTTTCTGACGGTGCTACAGCGATACCTTCCGGCCACCAGGAAACACTACGCCATCAGCTCGCTAGATGGCGGTACTGAGTACTATCACAGTCTGCTGAAATGGCATCTGTCCGTCGACATGGATCCCGAGGTCGTGTACGACGTCGGCGTGAGACAAGTGGAGCGCATCAGGTGGCAGATGGAGAATGTCAGTCGCTTCTTAGCCCTGTCTCCTGTTGTCTGTCTGTTTATCTGTTTTATATAAATTATATTTCTGATTGACTATCTAAATGTATCGACAACAGCTAGTTATCTGCCTCAATGTCCTTCTAAGTGTCTGTCTGTCAGTCTGTCTATGTGTCAACATTTTTCTCTTTATCTTAGCGTTTTTCTGTATGGCGTGCGTGCGTGCGTGCGTGCGTGCGTGCGTGCGTGCGTGCGTGCGTGCGTGCGTGCGTGCGTGCGTGCGTGCGTGCGTGCGTGCGTGCGTGCGTGCGTGTAATGTATAGGCATGATTTGTGAAGTTTGACGACACTTCAGTTCCATCATTGATTTAAACTTACCCAATCCATGAGGGTGGATTGGGTAAGGCTGGTCCTCACAGTCGGTGGTAGGTGGACTCTCAAAAATTGTGGGAGGCGGGAGATTTGAAACACAAACTGTGTATTTGAAGTCAAGATGTAAATAAATTCTTAGGATATTATTAATGTTATTTATTTGTATTACACATTTAAAGTACAATACAAAAACAAGTGCTTCGTGCTACGGTCTTTTCCACTAGACATTTTTGACAGTATTCCACGCCGATAAACAATAAGCATCATTGAATAGTGTAGATATATCAATGTAAAATGTAGAAAGACTGTATTTTACCCAAGGCTTCCACCTGTTTTCGCACTTGTAGGTGATGCGGTATATTGGATTTGGTGGCAATCTGACTGCGTTCTTTCGCCATCTCCAGGCACAGAAACAGTTTCACCCTAAGACTGAGGTAACGACCGGAATACGTGTATAAAATAACTGAATAAAAGAAACTTTAATTCCAAATTTAATTTAATAATTAATTTTTATTGTAGAAATAACCTAATAAAATAAACATTAATTGTTAATTTAATATAATAATTAGTTTTTATTATACAAAATTTCATCATATATGTAAGGTATACATGATTCAGTTTTATTGCATTTTATAATGAAATAAACTGCGACTCGAATGTTGTTAGTGGAGACACAAATTGGTCTTCAATGTTCAAAACATATTTTGTTCTGCTGTCGTTAACTGGTGGATGGTCATCGTTGAAAGAGTGTCTCATATATAATATTGCATTTATGTTTGCCTTTGTCACATGCATAACAATTGTTCGTCTTGTCTCTAGAAGGAAATGTTGGAGAACTTCTACACGATTCTCTTCGAACGGATCCAGCCTCGGCTGCCTTCCCTCTTCTCCAACCTGTCAGTTTTACCGAATATAAGGTAACTTGGAAATAAAGTAATTTCACCATTGTATTAACAATCAACCAGACGCCATATAGGTAAGAGCGGCCAGTCACAAACTACCCAACGCTGTTGCTGCTGTGATTGGTTCCCCTTACCTCTATACTAGTTACAGGAACAACGCTGCACACAGCTGGTGTCTACAACACGGTGCAGTGTTGAAGGTTCACCGTCTATAGTCATGCTTACATTGAAGACGGGTGTGTGGGAAATTTTATTTAATGAAGACCAGAAGCAGCACCGTGTTCAGTGGAAGTCGCGGGAGAACAAACTGTCTGCCTCCCATATCTGTGTCAGCAGGACCAATGCTCCACTTCAAATGTGACCCAGTCTCAGAAGGAGCGGCAACATTAGGGGTGCACCAATGGTTTATTCGCGTGAGGTCCACTTAAAGGAACGGCTACTTACGGTTAACAGCTGTCAGGTTGGTTGACACTGAGACTACGTTATCACTGTGTCTTGCAGCATCCAGCGGATGTCGTTCGACGGTGTGGCCGCCCAGTACGTCAATGGGACCCTGCTCGCCAACACACGGCGGCCAGCCACCAGGTATTACGTTTAGCGCTATCGAAGAATCTTTATTCTCTGTTCCTTAATTTTAAGATGTTGGCTTTAATATCTATAATGATATAGCAGGCCCATCCTCGGGGTTTTGAAAGTGAGAGTTCGAGCATACACAGCCAGGGATTTCTGGGATGATTTCTGAAAAATTTTACAGTTAATAAAAATTCTCTCAAAAAGGCCGGTTCGTCCGAACCCCCCAAACACTCTGAGGACGAACATGTACACGTTCTTCGTGTATGTGTGCATATTTATAAAGCGTTGCTTAAAGAAACTGTCAATCATTCTATGCACAGTTTGTGGTTAGCTCGCTATCCCTACCACGTTATTCAATTTATTTCAAAGGTCTACATTTGTATATTAGGGGATGCATCACTGGTGTATTTAAAAATAAAACTACGTCGTTGTCGTTGCCAACACGAGACCCAACTGTAGCAATCACAACTGCAAAGAACGTACGCATTTTTTTACAACGTTTAATAGGTGTTGCCGATGATATATAGGCCTAATACAGTAGTTTGTAGCTGTGTTTTGAAATTCCCGAAGGAAGTTTTGTGAACGTTTTACGTAGATTATTCGAAACAACGCTATGAGTGTTTTCTACGATTGTTCAGAGTTACGTGATCAACGTCAAACATCCACATAAGTTCCTCAGTAAGTACGAACGCTTCATGAAACCGACATTTGTACATGAATTTTGGGTCATGACGTTGTATCCACCATTGCCATTGGCACTGCCTTCCTAAAACGTGAATGGATGGTGCAAGGAGTCATAAGCTCTTGCAGTGCTGCCTTTTTTTCCGTGCAACGCCGTGTGGCCGAGAACCTCACAAGTAGACTGCACTCTATTGTATAATAGAGTTTCGCTGTCCTTCCAGACTGTCGTTCACCTTTCTGCCTCTGCTGCTGCACGAGGCGAACCCCGGCCACCATCTACAGGTAACCTTCTGTCTTTCATAGTTCACATTCTCTGTCAGAATGTCGCTGTTCTGTCATGATGTCTTAACACTAACATTTCACAATGAAAATATAAAGGATGGTGTACACAAACGTTAGATATGTATTATTTGAGAACGGGCTATGTAGGCAGACAGATTAAATAAAAACTCTGATCAACTTTGGCCTAATGTTACGTACATACATAAGGTTGAATCATGTCGTTTCGCGATATCTCTGTATGACCCACATTCCAAGCACTCTGTTTCTTCAAGATTGTAGTTGCGCACGCGTCTGTTCAAATCCCACTTTCAAGCAGCCTATTTTCACTCACGGCGACTCCCTGTCGTGGTTGTGTCACTTCATAAGGTGGATATGCTCAAGCTAAACACGATTGATTTAGCAAGGTGTGAAAAGATAATATGTTTACTGTTCGTGTCTGTTGATATTGACTTTGTCCTGTAGAATGCTTGAGGATAAACCATATTTCAGTTTTTGTTTTACATTTAGCATTACAACTATTATATTATACAATGTGTATATCTCTATGACAATGTTCGATCAAATATCATGCAAAGTTGTGAACCGGACACATTTCAATGGATCGGGTTGGGTGCACTAATTAAATGTATGAGCTATGGAATCAACTTTCCTTGCAGACGTCCTTCGCTCGACTTCAAAATCTACCCAACTTCCGGCGATTTATTTTTGGCGGACGAAAATATGCGGCGCCATTTCATTTCCCATATTACACGGCCTTCGTTGAAGTAAGTCTGCCATTTCTTATCCTCAGCTACCACGTGTTCGCGTGTGTTCGTTACTCAGTCCCCTTATGTTGCCAAAATTCCTTAGACTAAAACTGGTGCTTGTCAGGGAACCAGTGGCCGCAAATCGAACAAAGTGTACCACCAGGATTCAAACCAAGAAACTACTGATTACCGTAGAAATATATTAGCCTACTCTCAGTCGATCCATCCATTGCCTTCCAACTGCTGTAGCATTACATTTATAGAGTAAATCGATGGCGTTTTGCTCATGAACTGCCCACAGACAACCTGCGTAGGTGGTCCAACGTGTGGTCCAACGACAATGCCGAAAAGTAGATGTACCAATGACAAACCAACAATGCCTGAACAGTCCGAAGAGATCAATGACCTGAAACGATCGGTAAACTTCATCAGCGACAAGTTGGATGAAATCCTGAAGTCGAAGAGAGAAATCTCAGAGATACTCTCACTTGTAAAAAAACTCGAAAAAATAAACGCAGAAAAGGATAAAAAAAATAAGAGACCTTCAAAGCCGTGTAGACAATCTAGAACAATATTCCCGAATGGAAAATGTCATAATATCAGGACTTCGAACAACACCTGATGCACACCTTCAACACACACCTGGAGAGAACGATGCCCTGGAAGAAAATGTCCTCGCATTGTTCAACAAACAGATGGATGTGCCCATAACAAAGAACGATATTTCCCTGTGTCGCACGCTAAGACGACGATCAAATGACAGTATCAACGACAACAACCAGCAGCGAGACATCATCGTCCGTTTCGTCAGTAGACGAAGTAAAACAGCGGTTATGCGTAATGCCCGTCGACTCAAGGGCACAAAAATATACGTTAACGAACACTTAACTACGAAAAACGCTACGCTGGCAAAAACCGCACGCAAGCTACAAAAAGAAAACAAGATTGCTTTCACCTGGGTGCGGAACTGCAAAGTGTTTGTTAAGGCTCTCGGCTCGCCAGAAACCGCCGAAACCCACATCATCACTGAAGAAAGTGACTTTGTCAGGCTGAAGCTACTGAAGTGACCTTGCCAGCAGTAACTTGCCAGTGACAATGACGACAGGTTATACCACATCTAAATGTCTAATACCATAACCAAACTTGACTCAAGTCAATTCCAATTTTGGTTAATCAGTAAACAAAATATGTTATATTGCTATTACTTATGTTATAATTTTTTTATATATATTTTTTTTTCATTGAGAGTGTATTTTTTATTGATTTAATTTTTTTTTATTATATATATATATATATATATATATAATTTTTTTCTATATACAATGTCAATAAATGGTAATGGTTTATCAATTTGCATTGATAAATGTGAACATACTTTAAACATACAAAATGTTAACTTTGCTTGTCTAGATAAATTGTTGCTCAATAACAACACGTGTATGTCTAAAATAATTAATCCAATAAGGACTATTATGTCATCAATGTCATTACGTCATCAATACTATCCTCTCCAGTGAGGACTATTATATCACCAGAACTGTATACATGTACTAGCAATATTAGTAATATCAACATATTTAATATTAATTTGTCACTCATCTATCTAAATTATGTCGATACCTACTGAAGAATTTTCTCAATTTCAAGGCACAGGCACAGTAACATCCGATGAAGCATTCCTCTCATACTTAGGAGGAAATCAAAACAACCTAAGTAATGTTTTAAGTACAAATGAAAATAATGATGAAAATCACGAGCTTCAAGTAATACGATGCTCTTCATATTATGACATTGATAAGTTCACCATTTTAGCAAACAGTAACACTAACAGTTTTAGTATTCTAAGCTCGAATATTCAGTCTATAAATGCAAAGTTTAATGAACTTGAAATGTTCGTAGAGGACTTACGTAGTATCAATTTTAAATTTAGCGTAATATGCTTACAAGAGACGTGGAAAGCTGATAATGATGATTTCTCTCAATTTTTTTTAGATGGATATGATTGTATAACACAGGGGAAAAAGTGTAGCAACAAAGGAGGGTTACTAATATATGTGGACAATAAATATAAATCTGAAGTAAAAATGAATCTAAATATGTACGAACACTGGGAAGGGCTAATGATTAAAGTAACTGGAAATAATTTATCAAAGATAATGACCATTGGAAATATATATAGACCTCCAAGAACATGCAACGAAAATATTACAAAATTCATTGATGAATTTTCATCAGTTATATCATCTCTGGAAAATAGCAATAATAATCTCATTATAGCTGGGGATTTTAACATAAATTTACTTAAAATAAATGAGAACAGAATCTACAGCGATTTTTTTGATACTTTAATATCACATAGTCTCTACCCTCAAATTACTTTCCCAACTCGTTTCACTAAAACCAATGGAACACTGATAGATAACTTTTTTTGTAAGCTAAATAAATCTTTATTGGAAAGCATTGCTGGGATCTTCACAAAATCATTTTCAGACCATCAACCTTATTTTTTATTTCTAGACAATATTCCAAAAATAGAATTTCCTCCCAAATTTATAAAAATAAATACACAAAGTGAAGAAGCCATGCAGAAAGTTAAAATTGAAATAGATTCATATAACTGTTACAACAAACTACATAAACATCAAAATGAGGACCCCAATCTAAATTATAACATAATGCATGAAGAAATTATGCGCGCAAAAAATAAGTACATGCCAATTAAAACAATGAAATTTAATAAATACAAACATAAAAATTCGACATGGATCACTCAAGGTCTGTTAAAATCTATTAGATATCGGGACACACTTTATAAACAATTAAAAATGTCTGACCCTAATTCACCAGATTATGAGACCACAAACGCTATCCTCAAAACGTACAACTCCATATTAAAAAGAAATATTCATGCAATAAAAAAAAATTATTTTGAATCACGATTTAAC
>OY759268.1:44202668-44317668 GCA_963662155.1 Lamellibrachia columna | reverse complement strand
TGTTATTTATGCTGTTAGATGTCTTATTTTTGTCATTTATGCTGTTAGATGTCTTATTGTTGTTATTTATGCTGTTAGATGTCTTATTGTTGTTATTTATGCTGTTAGATGTCTTATTGTTGTCATTTATGCTGTTAGATGTCTTATTGTTGTTATTTATGCTGTTAGATGCGTTTTTTTCTCCGAAAATAAATAAGAATGATAACTACGTGGCTGCACCAACACTGTAGCAGCAACAATATTGTAGTTGAATCCGCTTAACATAACCACTTTGGGTGACAGGGATTCTACTAAGCGGTTGATTCACTTAAGCGGCACATTTAAATGCTACAGGAACGGGGAATTTGATTCTACTAAGCGGTTGATTCTGTTAAGCGGATTCCACTGTAGCAGCTGCATTAGAAAGAGCATCAGCAACACAAAGAGCAACAATAGCAGCTGTAGAAACAACAGCAGCTGCTGTAGAAACAACAGCAGCAGCTTCTGTGAAAACTACAGCAGCAGCTGCTGTAGAAGTAACAGCAGCAGCTGCTGTATAAACAACAGCAGCAGCTTAAGTAGAAACAACAGCAGCACTGGTTGTAGCAAAATAATAGTATAATTCAATGCTACGATAAAACACCAATACATTTTGCAACACAAAACACCATTGTTTGCATTACATTGCATTACAAAGTACTCTTGGATGTTTGTGGCGTGACTGTTGACTTGGGTATACAGGTGGTCACGTGACGATGCCATCGAGTACATGTTGAACTACACTGTACTCTCGCGAGATCAGACCGAGAAGGAAGTAGACCGCTACATCACGTGGCCAGCCCAGGCATGCGCGTACAAGATCGGCGAACTGAAGATAACCGAACTGCGCACCAAAGCCCAGGATAAACTAGGTGTGTGAAACCTGTTCGTCGAAACATGCTCGGTCTGTATCCTGATAAAATAACATTTTATTCACTTTGTTTGTTAACCCTGCATAGTCAAAGTCTAGCATATTTTGTCAAGTCAATCTATTCACGATATTCCAACATATAATAAGGAATGCATAAAGAAAAGATCCATTGCGCGTGATTAACATTAATGCCGTTGTTGTATTGTATAGTTAATTGTGGTCGCCGTCGTCAATACTGCTAGTCTGTCGTTACATCACGTATGGTAGTAAATGTTGCATATATTGCTAGGTTACCCACTTGATGTTCGCCGTTTCCACTCGAGCATTCTGGAACTTGGCTCCGTGCCGCTCTGGCTGCTAGAGAAGGTCATTGACGAGTGGATCGAGACACACGTGACGTCATCCAGTCACGTGTCATGCCCGCTACCCGTGATGGTCTTCGTCGTCGTCTGTTCTTTGCCGCTGTTGTTTTTCGACTACTTTGACGTCATCGTGATTGCACGCACAGTGACGCAATCGTGATTGCCACACCACGAGCTATGACTCATCGTGATAGGCACACCACGCGCTGTGGCGTCATCTTGATTGCCACGCCACGGATTGTGACGTCATCGTGACGCCACGCCACGCGCAATGACGTCATTGTTACGCCACGCCCTCATTGAACTTTGCTGTTAGTTGTATTTTACAGCATAATATTTAAGTGACCGTTTACCATTTGATTACGTATTTATTTAAAAATAACAAAATGTCATCATGCTGTACTGTACACTCAATCTTAATGTGAATCTGCTAGCCAGTGTTCGACACTCGGGTTGCCACTGTCGATTTGTGAATGCAAAATAAATCTGATTGTTTATATTTCTTTTTGTATACGGAAAGGATGGCCGATCCTCATGGAGGAATCACACACATAAACAAAAAATTCATTAAAATATTCTAATTGATCCCGTTTTCAAATATTACCTTGACTTCAACCAAACACTGGCATAATGAAAGGCAAGCAGTGGCGTATCTTGCAAAGGATGATGCCAAAGGGTCAAAGCTCAGCAGAGTGCTAAACAAATCGCCGCATGTTTCAAACGAATATGGCCTGATATTATGTGTATTTTACTGTTTGCTAAACTCACTCGAAGAAACACATTCTTTGCCACACGTGGCACATTTATATGGTTTGACACTCGTAACGTTCATTTTGTTTGAAACTATGTTACGTATATACTTAAATGTACAGTTGCAATGCAAAGTCGAAACAACAATCGCGTTGTCCAGCCAACATACCACTCCGCACTGTCCATCTTGAATTTACAATCAAGCTGTGATAATCTGAGTGGCGCCACTGCCGGGAGTTTGTTGCACAACTTGCATTTGATGTATAGATTCTGCACATCGTCATTTCATTTTTGTCAATGCATCTCTCAATGTTGGATAGTGTTTGCTTTGAAAATGCGCATAGGAACAAAATAACGTTCGTTTTTGTTTGAAACTATGTTACGTATACTCAAATGCACTGTTACAATGACGTAACAAGTGTAAACAACAATCGCGTTGTCCAGTCAACCAGGCGGTTTAAACCACTCCACAATGTCCATTTTGAATTTATAATCAGGTTGTGGGGTTCAGCCTACTGTTACGTTTCCCATTGGCGACCATGTTAACGTTTTGCATGATTATAAGAAAACGGGACCATCAAACATTCTGTAACTTCTTACCTGCTGATCGAGTTTAGTCAAAGTCTCATACTTCTAACTCATTTAAAATGCCTGAACGTGCCATACCCGTCAATTATTACCAATTTCTTCAGTAATCACTACGCACACGTGCCTTGTGGCGAAAAAAATTGCCAAAAATCCTTCCGCCTGTTTAAATCATCTAAAACTCCTAAATTACACTGTCAACAGGTTCTATCAGCAAACTTGCCAATGTGCCTGCTCAAATGCAGTTATGCCAGATGATATGATTTTTTTATAATTACACATATCTAAAATTACTGTGCCCTACATTCGTCTGTAACACACAAGGAATCAACAGGTCTTGCACACACTGAGGCATGATCCCTGTGGCAGTGGTAATATGTTGAGTGGCGTGGTTCGTATTATATGCAGTGTTTCATATTATGGTGTCTGGGTTTGATATTACGGTTTCAGGGTTTTCTGGGTTTAACAATATGTTTCATGCATTGTGGATGTATCACAATGCAATTTAGAGCGTAGCATGTAGCACGATGTAAGTTTGGTCCCAATATCATTATATACCTTTGTTTGATAACGCCTTACGCATTTTTTCATTGTCAAGCTGCACAAAGCCATATATACAAAGGAAAGAACAAGGGAACATAGTTTGAAACTGTTTCTAGAACGTACTCGTGTAAACGTTAGAAAAGAAAGCTTCTCACTTAGAGATACACAATTATGGAATGATTTATCGGAAGTAGTTGTAACTGCCCTAAGTATCAACTCGTTTAAACGGAGTTTAGATAAACATTGGGGTAGTGAAGAATTTCTCTACAACTACAAAACCGCCTTGCCAGGAAGTCGTAGAGCATTTCAAGGGAACGTTGAAGATCTAACCACCGATATCATCGCTTGATCTATATAGCATGTGTGCGTGTGCGTGTGCGTGTGCGTGTGCGAGTGCGCGTGCGCGTGCGCGTGTGTGCGCGTGTTTTTTCAAGATGGCCGCTGCTAATTAAACTCATGGCGGAATTATACTTACTTAGGTTCTTCCTGGCCGTAGGCGATGGCCTCGGTGGTTAGATCTTCAACGTTCCCTTGAAATGCTCTACGACTTCCAGGCAAGGTGGTTTTGTAGTTGTAGAGAAATTCTTCACTACCCCAATGTTTACCTAGACGGTTTTTAAACACTTGAGGCAGTTACAACTACTTCCGATACACCATTCCATAATTGTGCAACTCTAAGTGAGAAGCCTTCTTTTCAAGCGTTTTTGCGAGCACGTTCTAGAAACAGTTTCAAACTATGACCCCTTCCCTTGTATCACTGTCTTTGTGCAGCTTGATAATGTTAGATACATCACTGTCATATTTCCCTTGGAGCAGTTTATAAACCTCAATCATATGACATCGTGTTCGTCTATATGCAAGTTCGTCTATATGCAAGTGTGTGAAGTTTCAATCTCTCAAGCCTCTCCTGGTAAGGAATATCCTTCATCCAACGAAGCCGGTTTGTTGCACGTCTCTGCACATTTTCTATGACATCGTCATTAAGTAAATGACTACTTGCTGCATTTTTGGGGTTGTTGGTCTGCTTCAAACCAACCACACCATTGTGGCATTCGTCTTCCCGGCTGTATTCATAGCAACATCGAATGTTTGGTCGCGCATCTTTCGAAACTCCAAGCCGAGCTGCTCGACCTTTTCAGCAATGGGTGCGCGTGTAACCTTGGAATAACACAAGAAACTCGAACAATTCATCACGGATCTTCTGGTTTCAAGAAAAGAAAAAGTCTCAACTTATTTAGCCTATCGCAAATCCGAATAGCTAATTTTGCAGGTGACGTAGCTGTTACTGTGTCACATATAAAAAATGCACGGGATCCCAAATTTTTTGGGGGGCTTTTGGGGTCTAATGGATCGTAGAAGTTTAACATCTGGTACACCATTTGGTGTATCAGATCACTTCTATGTGTGTCTACGAATTACTACATATAATGAACAACAAGTACTGAAATCTGCCTCCATATCTGTATTAGTATCACGCGATAGTTATCGTTACAAATCAAGTCGGCAGTGGCAGCACCGTACAAATCGGTGGCCTAAGCCGTATCGGGGCACAGACCACAGTCAGAATGCATCCGCCAAAAAGTCCCAAGAAAAAATTTATTGTGCAGTTTGGGTGTATTTGTGAGAGCAGAAATTGTGTGAATTAGTGAGTGGAAGTGCTGTTTTATGCACAGTAGCATATGAGCTTTGAAATGATGCCATTTGTCAGTTGGTATACCTGTTGCGTAAGGACATAGTGGCCATTAAGAAGGATGTACTCATATTTTGGAAACCGGGGAATTTCATAGCAGAAATGCAGGGGGGTCAGGCGTTGAAGCAATTTGTGGGAAAAGGAGATATTCAATTTTCACGAATTTCACACAACAGGTGTCTTAATGGGTTTGTTGTGTGCTGTAAAAAAAATTTAATGTAGGAAAAATTTTCCATTGGGGCATAAGACCGTTATAATGGTCTTCAATGGGAAAGGTGACTGTGGTCTGTGCCCATCGCCACTAGGCAGCTAACTCGTAGTCACATCTCCTGTTAGGGTGGAGTACACAGTTGCACAATTAGGGTTATTAGAACAATACAATATGTATGCAATTAGTAGTACAATTATGTATGCAATATTTAAGATTTAAAGTTAATTACTTTTATTTCAGGGTAATCGGCTCCCTTAACTGCATGTTATGTGTTTGATCTATCAAAGTCGTCGTTAGTCTCGATTATCCAGGCTCCGCGCTGTGACACCACCTTTTGTTGCACACATGATGACACATCTTCGCCATTTCTCATTGTGACGGAAATTATGTATGCCCAGATTCTGGGCGCATATATAAGTAGCTAATTAAGATATCATCCGGGCACTTAGCTAATTCATAAAATAAGAGTGAAACGTTTAACAATTTATACGATGCAATTCGAATTAACATTACACTTTTATTATAATGACACATCTGTCTGACTCAAAAGTTAAATCAGGCCAAAAAGTGTATATAGTTTAGCATTTCGATAATACGTCGATTGGCTGCTGGCGCTTCATGGGAACCCTACACAACATGGAGTAGTGACAGTGGGTAACGAATGGACCACGCCTCTGCATCTATACGCTCTTCTCGGCGAATTCACGAAGCCAAGCGAGAGTCAGATAAGCGAGACTAAGTCGTCGTCAGTGCTGGTGGAATAACGGAACACTTTTAACATTTCGAACACGATCTTCAGATGGATGTGCTCCCTGATTATGGCAACGATTTCGTTCTTTGTTAACTTCAAGTTATAGAGGGAGTTATTGTTTGGTGTCGTTAAATTCATCTCCAGAACCACATTGCCACGTTTCACATCAACGTGGAGAGGGGTCGCGTTATGGTAGTGGCTTATCAGGACGATACTCTGCTTTTCACATAAAATAATTTGCAGCTGAAAGCGATTGTGTCTCACTCTAAGTCGCAAGTCTAACAACAGCTGCTGACCAGTGGAAATTCATTTAACAAAATACACTTGAAATCAAGCTACGAGAAATGGCAGGATGAAGGTTGGAGCAAATCAGAACGAATGGGGGACGCATGGGGATACTAATGGTAATGTTCCTTGTTTCCATGCATGTAGAAAAATGTCCCCACCTGAGGAACAAGTGCAGGACGGCGCCACTTCGCGGTGTCTCGACAAATAATTCAAACTTGATGAAAACAATCCAACGAAAATTAAGAGGGATGTCCAGGTACGTGATAGACCCCTGCATCTGCCCATTGAGCTAGCAGTAATTACGCTTGCAGTTTGTTTATTTAAGCAAATACGAGGATTATGGCCTGAACTGCCAGAACTGGTAACTAAGTATACAATTGTTTATTGAAGGTGGATATTAACCAATGGAAAAAGATGCTGCCTCTTGGGGCTTCACTGCATTCAGTGGGCCAAAACATTTGAAACATTATCTATTCAACTCAAATTACCTCACTTTCTGACTTCAATCAATTCAATCTGTGTTTCTGATTAAAAAAATCCACATAATGCCACATGATTAAAATTAATACTGAATGAACTTTTAGAATAAAAAGTTGGTCCTGCATGACGCATCTGTAATTGTATTTGTAATCTATTGAAATGTGTGTGGTGTAATTAAAGTGAAAAATAAAAAGTGGCTGTAACTGATTTGATTTTGTGTAATTGGAACCAGCCCTGGTTTAAAAAAAATCCACTTAACAAATATCACACTTTTGCATGTTACGGCTCTCCATATCTCCGTCACGTGCTACATGGGATAATTCTACATCCGGTACATAGTAACCTAGCGGCAGGATATAGAACCAAGCCGGTCTGTAGCTCTTGGTGAGTGTTCGATTCTTATTCTTTCTATAATATTTTGTAATATTAATAATTGTTATACACACTTTTACATATGCATGTAATGAAACGTTATATAAACAGAAGACAGAGCAAATAAACTATACCGTTATGTGCATGTTGTTACTTAAATATTCTGTCAAAGCCCTTTCTACTGTTTATTTCAGTGCCCTTGACGTTTGGTCTGTCTGGCGAAATTGGATCAAGATGTGGTATGAGATTTTGCCCACGATAGCCCTCGTCTATATCGGCTTAGCTGTGCCGCCGTACGCTGCTATGGGTATCAATTGGCTCATGTTAAATGGGAAGGTAAAAATATCGATTTATACAGTCTCCGAGGATTGTTTATGGACATGCTATGGGCGATATTACATGTTTTTGTCAACAATACATTTTATACTGTTCACTTGTAACTTGTATGACTTGCGGCGTTACCCATATGTATTTAAATGAAATAAGTTAATTGGAAATTGTACAAAGACATTGTTATGGTGGAGCTGTGCACATGCACAGTTGTAAATAAACACTGCCTCCTTCCATTGCATCTCGTTGCATCTGTTTATTAATTAATTGGCAAACCCTGGGTCTGGGTATTGCACCAATGCAGCGGTTGTCTACATGTTAGTCACATTATCATCATCATCATTGTACCGAATTTTGTGACTAGAGTAAAGTATTGTTAAGCTGGTTGCATTTGCAGCATACACGAGCGTGCACTCGCACCATGGAGTAGAGAGAGAAGCCACCAGTAATCTTGCATATATGTGACCCTTATTATTTACGGCTTTATATTTCATTCTTACCTGATTATTTTTCTATTCCAAAACATTCTTTTCATCATACTGCATCGCTTTAGGTACACGAAAGGTATATATGATGATCAAACATTGCATTTTAGGGCCCTTTGCAGTCAAAGTAGCACTGCATAATGTACCAGCATGTGTTATTATCACCCAGCTATGCACAGTAACTGAGGAGACTGGTGCTACTGACATATGTTCACATACGTGAACTCTCAGGAAATTAAAGTTTTAATACTTTCAGTTCTTTATGTATGGGAATTCTAGAAATATCTATAGCTATTGAACTGTGTATTTCGTTGGAATGGGCAATTTTGTTCACTCTTGTGTTGTCTTGGTTCACTCAGATGCATAAATGAGTACTTGGCTGTAGGCAGGGTGGATATATGTGAATGATTAGTATTAGTGCATTAGTTGCAGTGTGGCTGAATGCTTCCCAGAGAAGTCGAGTTGGTGTTGAAACGAACATGTCTGTCAGGGGTTAAGTTGTCCTAGACTGGATACTGCGCTAAATATGAATTTACCTTTCATGTTTCTATCCTGTACATTTCACTCCACTTTCTTGCATGACCACAGTGCAGTTCCCTCTGTATCCCTTCCACCATCATTGCACACCATTCCGCACAAGGTTATAAAACTATAAACATGCTCAATCATCTTCCATCTTTGGTTATTTGCAATTCCACAGCACAGGTCATTTACAGGATGCATGTTGTGAACAATATTAAACCATTCCTCCAATGTTGGTTTCTTCAGGTTTGCTTCTTGAAACAGTCACTAAATAGCTGTCAAGACTACATTTAAATATCCACACGTGTTTTAGACGGCCGGGCGGTTCTGGGAAAACCACCCCCAGGACTTCCACCTCTACCTACGGGATCGCAGGATTACGGGCAGTGAATATGTTCCTAAGGTAACCAACAATCAATGCTGTTTTTTTTTTATGTAATTTATGCAGTCAGGGGAATAATTAACTCCAAAACTCTAGACTCTCATTAAATAGTTGGCCTAGCTTGTTGAAGCATGTGGTAGCTAACATGTGGTGCAGTTCATTGACTAAATTATGTGTTTGTGGTCTCCATGGCTTGTAGATCATTCTCTCTAACTCAAGAGTGGAATTGCTAACATGAGCATTTGCTGCATACTGGTAGTGGTGCCAGTGTCATTCACCAAACATTTGAATTGATTATTATTTTAATGTGGGACTTATATTGTTGACATGCTCCCTGTCCATTGCTCTACTTTGGTCCTCAAGGGTTTGGTCAGCAGGACCAGCAACTTTCAAAAAGTCCTGCAGCAAAGTTACTGGTCCTCATTGTAATAAATATTCAAAATGTAAAACTAATTTATCCTTATTTACCTCCTTATTTATAATTATATCTGAATTATATACCAAACATGTTGACCACCCTTTTATAATATACCAAAGTGACAGGCTTGTGTGCTCATACATTGCAATGCTTCAATTTTACGGCCATAATGTAATTATTCTTTGTGTCAAAGTTTTTGTATTCATGGGTCGCGCCATACAGTTACATAACCCTACATCACGAGTATGCTATTCTGGCAATATTTGCTCGCCAAATGAAAATATATTTGTATACACCTATTCTTATACTTGCCAATGGGATATGGCCTTGCTATTTGCATCCAAACTCAACTTATGTAACATACTTTGGCCTTTGTTTGTTTACTAATCTAGTTCTCTATCTGGCAAAATAACATGTTTGTTTAGTACTGTTCTGTGTATGCTATTGAATGTATTCTATGTAAGCCACTGGCTGTGTTCTTGGTTTTAGTTGCACATGGTTAGTTTTTATTATTTCACGACTTTGTTTCCCTTTAAGGATTTGTCATCACAGCAATGCCAAATAAAATAAAATGTTGTTGACAATAATTATTATATCATATTTTGCAGGGCCTGGAGGGCATCCCAGAACAGAAGGACTAGACACATCGCTATGGACTCCCACCACTATGCTGTATGACATCCCTTCCTGCACGCCGGCTGTTCCACTCACTCAACACAAATTTATGTTCTACTGGCTGCAATCTGAATGCTGGACAGATGTAAAATGTGAACTTGGGATGACCATCAGTTGAAGGTGTAAAGAAAAATGTTATATTATCAACTGTGGTCTGTAAAACACTCAATTGTTCAGCATTCGTGGATTCTGTTCTACTTAGGAAATGGAAAGTGCAGTTTTACTGGTAAACTCAACATTCTGTGGTAATAACTATTAAAATACAATGTTACAATTACATATTTGTGTTTTCATTGAGTTGCACTAGTAATTTAGAACTATGTTAGTAGCAATGTGGACAAAAAGATTGTTGAAATGTCCGCATAACAAATATAGAATCATTCTGAACAGCCAGACTGCCCACAACATTGACAATAATTATTAAGAAGTTATGTTGACAGAAGATTTAGAAATTCAGTGTTTCCGTGAAACTAATCACAACGGTTTCAGAATTAATTCAAGTAAATGATAATTATAATTAAACATTACAAACCTTATCCATTATTATAACAGCACTTAGTGAAATTATGACTTGCGTGTTGCATTGTGCATCACATATGACCCAGAAAAACAGACACATTGCTATGTTCATAATATCCTTAAAATGTGCACCCCTTCACATGTTTAATAAAGGATCAGCTCAAAACATTGATGTAAGACGCTACACAAAAACAATGTCATTAAAAAAATTATGTTCTTTTATAACGTGGTATCCAGTCCTTGGGACCTCTCAAAGTGCTTTACAATTCACCCCCTGGCAGACCTATTTATTCCAAAACAAACTGGAGTTCTCTTAGAAGCTTCAGTCACGCTGTAATTACTGCGTGAAGCCTATTCGGTCACATAAATAATACCCACCTCTAACTGAGGCAACGCAGAGTGAAAGGTATTGCCCAAAATTCGAAATAGCAGCAAGAGGATTTGAACCCGAGTTCTCTCGATTCAGAGTGCCCTGTTCTAACCACAATGCCACATCGCCCTGTTTAAGCTCGGACCCCCTCCTTCGTTACATTCAACTTTGAATTGCACATGTGTGCACCTTTTATATAAATTTGCACTTCTGCCATCGTAATGCAAAACTGCCAACATGCTCTCTAAAAAGTCAGCACCCTTATGGACTATGATCACCAGAGAAGTCCCCAGTGAAAACAAAATTATGAACTGTCGTACACCGATGTTTTGAGGTCATCCCTAAATAACTGCCACAAGATGCACTGCAACATATCGTAGGCATTATTTAAAGATTGGTTCAGCCAGGACAATACAATAATCAGATCGCTACATTGAAAGTTCAACATAAAATCTTTTATGAAAGGGTCCTAGAAAACAAATGGTGCACACCACATAACATAGTCAGTTGAGACATCCATGTTGGATTCAGTTCTGTTGTAGACATCAAAGTTAATGTTTTCATAAAGTCTGCAAGTATTTCTGTTACTGGATACACCAAATATATCACAACTGACCCCCCCACGTGGGAGGCTGGATATTGACCCCCCCCTATATGGGAGGCTAGATACTGACCCTCAATGTGGGAGGCTGGATATTGACTCCCTATGTGGGAGGTTGAATACTGACCCTCAATGTGGGAGGCTGGATATTGACCCCCCCTACGTGGGAGGCTGTATACTGACCCTCAATGTGGGAGGCTGGATATTGACCCCCCTATGTGGGAGGCTGGATACTGACCCCCTATGTGGGAGGCTGAATACTGATTCTCAATGTGGGAGGCTGGATATTGACCCACCTATATGGCAGACATGGGGTCAATTCCATTTTGTCAGTTCCAATTCCAGTCAATTCCCAAAAAATCAATTCCAATTCCGCCTTGCAAAAATCAATTCCAACTTTTAAAATCCTAGGCTAAGGAAAAATTCAAATCCAATTCGTTTTAACAGTTTTACTTGTACTTGAAATCGTGTGCACTCATATTTAATCAGATATGATTAACAAATGAACTATTGTCCATTCAATGCATATATATATATATATATATAGGCATATATATATATATATATATATAGGCCTGGGGTAATAGTAACGATTACAATTGCTCAAGTAATAGTAATAGATGGAACAGAATGCAATGTAATAGTAATAGAAAGTAATAGTAATTGAGCTATTACTTTGCTATTACAATTGAACATTTTAATCACACCAAAATTCAATTTCATTGAAAATAATCAGACCCAAAAAATTATGTATTCTGACATAACATGACTTGTTAACATTTCCAATTTGGAACCTTTTTTGTGGTGATAAAATGGTTTAGTATCTGAATCATGACAGTCATTGAACTTTAGCACTATTAGCAGGAGACACTGACATTGTGACTGCTGCATGGCTAATTGGTCATTTGAAGCCAGGTCCACCAGCCATCTATCTTTTTCACACAAGCCTATTCATTCATTCACTGAAGCAGGATACAGGTTCAATGCTTCCAGCACTAAACAGACTGTCTTTAACATCTGAATCAATCAATCAGGTAATGTTTGATCAAAATCCAGGGGCTTATACCAATTTTTCCGAGTTGTTCTCTATTGGTAGTTAGCTTGCACACTATTGACTAAGTGTGAAAAACATCCTATCCTTGAGCCAAAAATTAACTGTCCACCAAGCAGCAGTCAAGCAGTATAGGTCTACTATGGGATAATCAGACTGTGTTATGTGACAGTGACATTGCTTTTCTGTTTCATTCCAATGAATATATGAAACTTCTACATCCGACTGGAATTGTGTGAGGTTAATTTAATTGGGAAATTTATGAGTTAATTGTAATTTTAATTGCCAGCAAGATCTATCTTTTAAAGTAAAGTGATCTTGTTCTGATGTTAGATATGTGATGCGATATAAAACACCTAGAGATCGAGTACAGAGAGACTGCAGACAGGACATCCTGCCACATCTCAGTATTGTTGCATGCAAGAGATTTTGTGTTGACAACAATCAATTGACACTAAAGTAAATAAAGTATAAACTGTCATCTAAGTATTTGTTGTTAGATTTTCATAAAATGTGCACTTACTATCAACGATACACCCATCAGTTAATTTGAATCCATGTATGTGATTAAGTATGTAAAATGTTTAATTGAAAGAAAATATTTCCGATGGAAAATGTAATAGTAAGTTTGAAATGTATTTCAAACTGTTAGGCTGGATATTGACCCCCCCTATATGGGAGGCTAGATATTGACCCCCCATGTGGGAGGCTGGATACTGACCCTCAATGTGGGAGGCTGGATATTGACTCCCTATGTGGGAGGCTGAATACTGACCCTCAATGTGGGAGGCTGGATATTGACCCCCCCTACGTGGGAGGCTGTATACTGACCCTCAATGTGGGAGGCTGGATATTGACCCCCCTATATGGGAGGCTGGATACTGACCCCCTATGTGGGAGGCTGAATACTGACTCTCAATGTGGGAGGCTGGATATTGACCCACCTATGTGGCAGACATGGGGTCAATTCCATTTTGTCAGTTCCAATTCCAGTCAATTCCCAACAAATCAATTCCAATTCCGCCTTGCAAAAATCAATTCCAACTTTTAAAATCCTAGGCTAAGGAAAAATTCAAATCTAATTCGTTTTAACAGTTTTACTTGTACTTGAAATCGTGTGCACTCATATTTAATCAGATATGATTAACAAATGAATTATTGTCCATTCAACGCATATATATATATGTGTGTGTGTGTGTGTGTGTGTGTGTCAGGTTGCTATAAAACTTTTAAAATGGTATTCAGCCATTTAATATGTACTTTCTGATGCGACACCTCTCCTGGATTTTTGCTAACCAGACATTTTCGACAGCCCTGGACAGTTGGGTCGTTAATCTGAGTTTTGAACAGTTTCCCCCTGTTTATATCAGTTGTGGTATCATTGATATTTCATCAAATTTACTGTAAACTTTGAGTCTTCAAAATCCTAATCACCAACATGTATTTTCCAATGGAAAAACCTTGTCCACTGAGAAAGAAAATGAGATAAGGCCTGAATGGTCTGACTTTGGTTTTACTGTCTGTTACAATAACTTTTGTACTTGTTTTTGATGTAAATGCTTGATTGTATTTTCTTGTTCACAATGTTTCAATAACAGAGTAGACGGTGTATATGCTATAATGTTGACAGCTTCCTGGCTGTTACCAGATTCAGGGTGACATACTAATAGCAGACAAATATAATTTTAATAGTAAATTTAAGGGGTAAAGATTAACAGTATCAAGTCAATAATTCCAACAAAATCAATTCCAATTCCAAACAAAAATCAATTCCAAGTCCAATTCCAACTGACTTTGGAAAATCAATTCCAATTCCGGAATTTGAATTGAGGGTCAATTCCGGAATGGAATTGACCCCATGTCTGCTATGCGGAAGGCTGGACATTGGTGAAGATGGTAATGTAGAAACAGTCTAGATGTAGTTTTGTGTAAGTTGTTATTTTAACTGCCAGTAGGTGGAGCCACTGACTGGTGTGTGCGTCTATGCACTGACAGGCGTCGACTGGAGGCAAATGACTTGCTGCAGGTCTGGCAGCAGTATGGCTTCTCTCCAGTGTGTGTTCGAATGTGCAGGTTGAGCTGTCGACTCGTGAGGAATGCGCGATGGCATGTGCTGCACACATACGGCTTCTCCCCAGTATGTGTGCGTTCATGCGTGTGCAGCTGTCGCCCGGTGAGAAATGCACGCTGGCACGTGCCACAAACGTACGGCTTCTCCCCGGTGTGTGTGCGCGTATGCACATTCAGCTGCTTGCTTGTGAGAAATGCGCGTGAACAAGTCTTGCAGACATACGGTCGCTCGCCAGTGTGTGTGCGCAGATGCACATTCAGGCGATGTGTGCTTGCGAATGTCATCTCACAGTGTGGGCACGGCCTTCTCTCAGACTGCACCTTCTGCTCACCACCCGTTGTCTTCACAGTCTTGTCGCCAGATGGTGCTACTGAAGACGACGCCCGACCGTCCCCGGTGCATGTAGACCCCCCTGTGAACAGACCGCCATACACAAACCCCTGCAGCTGACCACTTGTGGCGACACATGCACTTGTACCATCAAACAAACCTACCGGATTCGAATTGTAAAAAGATGATGACACCTGCCCACTAGATGGCGCTCCTGCATTCTGTGCACCACCGAGGTACACCCCAGCAGTTGTTGTGACAGAATACTGACCAGTAGACATTGACCCTTGCTGACCAGTAGACGCTGATGCTTGGCATACAGGTCCATAGTTCTCACCACGAACACATGCCGGGGAGAAGCTTGTAGATGGCACTGTGGCAGTGCGGTAACTGTCACTAGCCATAGGAAAAGATGACACCTCTTCATTTGACACTGTGACACTTGGTGCCACAGTTGATTGGTTGTCGATGAACGAGGAAGTAGGTGGTGCAACGCTCCGCTTCTCTGGTGACGTTATGCTGCAAGTGTCACTAGTTGGCACGACCGACGTCACAGCCGCATCACCAGAAAGAGCACTGGGTATGTCTACACTACATGTCATAGGTCCACCAGGTGGAGCCACTGGCACGTCGCCGGGTGGTCCTGTGATTCCTTCGTCCATCAGAAATGCTGTTTGCAGAAGCTGCAAGAAAACCATGTCAGTGAAAGTCAACAAACTCATATTAACCTCATACTATCATGTGTAAATTTTCATCTATCAACAAACTGGCAATTCCCACTATGTCTGTATAAGATGTTCATTAGCCCAATTATGAAATTTCTGTTCGGCCAAGGAGTGTTTAATATAAGAGGTGTAACTCTGCTCGGTCCAATACAATTTGTATTATGATATGACCGAAGCGCCACGTATGTCTCGTAATGATATTCGCATAAATATTCGTGCATTGCCTGTGTTATGTGATAGGGTACTATGACTGTTTATTCTCTAGAAAACTGTTTAATTGCATCCGTACCATTTATTTAGGACATATTATAATGTGTTATGCTACATATAACAATAGCTTGTTGAAATCTGAACATCAGCATTATTTACAAAATCCATGAAGAAACGTCATTAAACTTAGACTGTAGTTGAGTTGCCTAGTCTAACTTTGTTCACCTTGTCATTTATGATGCATATTACAAAATGTATACAGATGTTTACATTAAATGAAGACATGCCCGAAATAGATAATGGAAATATTCCGAACAATTTTCACATGAAACACATTATTTGTAGAGCACTAACAGGCACTTTGAAAATAATATTTAAGATGATTACAAGTGTATTTTTATTTAAATCACACCATAAGACTTAAATTGCTAGCTATAGTGATGTTTAATTGAGGCTAAGTAATAAAAACTGCTAATTTGATAACCTGCACAAGAGTAATGCGAACAGATGCTTGCCGTGTCCTTTGTGGCGTTCGTGCTACAAAAATTATCCGAGGTACATCGGGAAAAGTGCCAGGGTCATAACTTTCTCCAGAAATGTGAGCCAAATCATTATAACAGTTAAAAATTCAACCTAGTTACATGTGTTGAAACTTGGATTTCATTTTACGAATTGGTATTACTAACATGGACATTTATTTTGACACTGGCTGACTTTTCTGGAATGACCTTTACACCTACTGGATCAGTTACATCTACTGCCACCACCTGATATGCGAACTACATATATGTAATAATGTTACTTATATACAATCACGATTCTTAATGTCAATAATTGTTGTTTGGTACAGTCATACAGGTCTATTATCGTTACAGGCGTTACTTAGCATAAGTAATTTAGCAAACTGCTATGAAATGGTAATGTTACTTGCAACAGTGAAAATGTATTTTAACTTATAAATGAGTTAATGGTTTTTACCAGTAATTATGTATACCAAAAGTAAAACTATATATGCAGTTAAACTGCATATATTTTGGTATATATAAATATATATATATATATATATATTGGGTGAGCGATAATACAGGATAATACCTTAGAATTTCATTTATCTCACATGCAAATCTCGCTTAAACCGCGCATTTTTATCGCCTTAACGGGGTAAAAATGTGACGTGCCCCATGGCATTAGGGGTAAGACCACAGTTGACCTTCCTGTTTATTGTTTCACATGAATGTAGGTCGTATTAAATTGCGATATGTGAATTTAAAGAATTCATATGATGTGACATAAGTACAATTGAGCAGGCATATTCACAGGTTTGTTTGTAGAAGCTATTGGCTGTGAAATGGTGCATTTTTTTGAGAGTTTAACAGGCGGAGGGATTTATGGGAATTTTTCTGCTATGGGCCACGTGGGCGCATGAATACATGGCTATTTTTGTAAAAATTGATGGGCATCGCACGTCGGGGCGTTTTAAAAAAGCTGGAGGTATGTGATTTTGATCAAACTTGGTCAGCATGTCAATGAGATGATGGCAGTTGCTGTAAAAAAGTTTCAGAATTTTTAGTGGTCACGTTTTCTTATAATCAGACAAAATGTTAACATGGCCACCAATGCAATTCTCAACTGTGGTCTGACTCCATTAGCATAAACATGGCAGCGTCAATGCGCGTTAACAATAAAATTACAGAAAAAATTCTTCTCAAAAGCAATCAAGTGCAAAAACTACTCAAGTAATTCCTTAAAAGGTGGATAATATATACATGCTGGCAATTTCAATAATTTTTAATGGTAAAATTGACATTAAAAGTGAAATACAAAACGGCAACAACAAGTGGATTCGTTTGACGCGCCTATTACAAGTCTGTAACAGAAATCAATGTATTTCACTTGCACTTGCTTGTCATTGGAACTAGTTGTTTTCCGGTACATCATTTGATAAATTACTATAGTACATTATATTATTATCTGAACAGATTATATACATACATGTCTTGTTAATGTTCGCAGCTTTTCAACCATCAACAATCATAACGGCAATGCATCGGAAACACGTCACGTGGTATGGAAGGCCAAACCGGCTTTCAGACCCATAATATATATATATATATATATATATATATATATATATATATATATATATATATATATATATATATATATATATATATATATATATATATATATATATATATATATATATATATATATATATATATATATATATATATATATATAATAATAATAATAATGTTTTATTTCAGGCAAGAGCCCATAATATTATAAATACATACAGGTTAAAAAAAACATACATATACACACATGATGAACAATAGAGGTACATGTAGTGAGAAAAAAATATATATAAATATATATATATATATATATATATATATGTATGTATGTATGTATGTATGTATGTATGTATGTATGTATGTATGTATGTATGTATGTATGTATGTATGTATATATATATATATATATATATATATATATATATGTATATATATGTATATATATATATATATATATATATATATATATACATATATATATATATATATATATATATATATATATATATATATATATATATATATATATATATATATATATATATATATATATATATATATATATATATTTATATATATATATATATATATATATATTCAATTAAATTCAATATCTTTATTGCAGACTCAACTGTGCAGCATGTACAGATGTCCATGAAATACACACAAATGAAGTAAACACAATATAAGAGTTTTGCACAATGAGCCTACCAAATGAAGATTCAATCAAAAACTATTATGTATAAACAAAAACTATTATGTAAGCACAAGCATCAAGACTTACCTGCCAACTTATTGGACTGGAAACTAACACCAAATGCTTATATATATATATATATATATATATATATATATATATATATATATATATATATATATATATATATATATATATACAATTATAACACAAGGAGTACAAACGACTTATACTAATTCAGAACCAAACATGAATTTGCCAAAAGATGCCTTAGATATAACTTGCCACATGTCATTAACACTACCGCTAAGATAGTGACAGAGAAGATTGGAACCCTTAGTTTCCGAGGTTTTTTCAAATTATGCAAAAAATAATCTATTACAAAAACATTTAGATACGTGTACAATACTATACTGTGTTTATGCGTGCGTGCGTGCGTGCGTGCGTGCGTGTGTATGCGTGTATATGTATATGTATGTATATATATATATATATATATACATATATACATATATACATATATACATATATATACATATATATATATATATATATATATATATATATATATATATATATATATATATATATATATATATATATATATATATATATATATATATATATATATATATATATATATATATATATATATATACATATATACATATATACATATACATACATATATACATATATATACATATATACATATATACATATATATACATATATATATATATATATATATATATATATATATATATATATATATATATATATATATATATATATATATATATATATACAAGTCTGTTTACTTAGTGAACATAAATCAACGTATATAGCAAAACACAGATATAAACAGGCAAAAGTATTGGTGTCACCAACAAAAAAAGAATAATAGTAAAAATAAAGGTATATCAGGATCCCATTAAAACTACTGTTGAGACCCAGTATTGTAGACATGAACATAGTGTACCATAAGAAAGTACGTGGACTAAATAAAAAATATATTATTTGCATAAATTATGCTAAGTACCAGACAATATGGCTGCCGCAACAACTAAATCTTCGAGCGTGATAACATGTTAACTACAAATTTGCTGAGATGTGGAACACAATATAACAAAATATAACATATAAATTCATGTCCTGGGGGAAATAGATATTCCAAAATATAATTTAGAATATTGTTTACAGTATGTTTTTAAATTGTTGGTATATTCCAGTGCCTAATTGAATATTCATGTCGGATAAAAATCACCTTCCATTCATTTAATCAGTCCTGCCATACGTCCTTAGACAATTGTGTAAAGAAGCTACCGGGTATGCTGAACAATTCAGATAAATGTTGGAGATAACATGTTTGAAGTTAGCGCATTTCCCCGAAAAAATCATCGCTGAGAAAAATGCATTTAAAGTTCACAGAACATCAATGGATGTTTCAAAATTGTATCACAGTTTGTCATGCACCAGACAATAGGCAATCAACACAGAGCATCCTATATCTTTTTGCAATGAGCTACAGTCTTTCACAAATTTACTGTTTTTGGAATTAAGAAAACATGTTAAATACAACTATGTGCATCCAATGGACAACTACGTTGCTACTGAGTAGAAACAAATCTCACCTTTACTACTAATTAGTGGCATTTCACATAATTAGAGGAATTAGTTTGGTTTTATTATAAATTAATTTTTCATCAAAAATATACCTATAATTTGGTCCTGCTTAAAAAATCCGAAAAATCTAATTTTAAAGGGATCCTGCTACCTTAGCACCATCAAATCCGGGGCTAATGCCCCGTTCACGAGCGGACATAATACCTAAAATAGTATCTAAAAAAATTTACGCTGGTCGAAATCATATCAGTGATATGAAACGTATTTAAATTGTTATGAAAGAAACACATAATATTATTTGGTCCGATTGTGTTATTGATAGTTGCAGTCTGACTAATATTTCGTGTTGTAACCGACTACGTGCAGCGGGAACACCTCCTAGAACATGGCATCCTCTGCCTTTCTACAAGTACCTATGTGACAGCGCACACACGGTTGGTTTGTGAAACATAGCAATGAACATAACGGGTTAGATGATTCGCGATATGTCAAATCCACCATATACTGTTCCGCATCAAGCACAAGGTGTGTCTATTGACTCTCAACGCACTGTGCGCTGTCATGGCTGAGTACATGACACATATGTTAGCCACCAGGGACACACCACACGGTCATGGCTGAGTACATGACACAGATGTTAGCCACCAGGGACACACCACACGGTCATGGCTGAGTACATGACACAGATGTTAGCCACCAGGGACACACCACACGGTCATGGCTGAGTACATGACACAGATGTTAGCCACCAGGGACACACCACACGGTCATGGCTGAGTACATGACACAGATGTTAGCCACCAGGGACACACCACACGGTCATGGCTGAGTACATGACACAGATGTTAGCCACCAGGGACACACCACACGGTCATGGCTGAGTACATGACACAGATGTTTGCCACCAGGGACACACCACACGGTCATGGCTGAGTACATGACACATATGTTAGCCACCAGGGACACACCACACGGTCATGGCTGAGTACATGACACATATGTTAGCCACCAGGGACACACCACACGGTCATGGCTGAGTACATGACACAGATGTTAGCCACCAGGGACACACCACACGGTCATGGCTGAGTACATGACACAGATGTTTGCCACCAGGGACACACCACACGGTCATGGCCGAGTACATGACACAGATGTTAGCCACCAGGGACACACCACACGGTCACGACCGAGTACATGACACAAATGTTTGCCACCGGGGACACACCACACGGTCATGGCCGAGTACATGACACAGATGTTAGCCACCAGGGACACATCACACGGTCACGACCGAGTACATGACACATGTGTTTGTCACCGGGGACACACCACACGGTCATGGCCGAGTACATGACACAGATGTTTGCCACCAGGGATACACCACATGGACTAAGATCACGTGATGCACTTATACTAAATGTGCCAAGGACGAAGCGAAAGACACTGGGAGACGGTGCTTTCAAAGTCTCTGCACCAACATTGCGGAATGTCCTACCCAAAGATTTATGAAGTGTTAACCAGTGTTTTAAGAGTAAGCTAACTACTCGCTATTTTAACTTAGCGTACGATTAACTTATTATATGTGTATATATATATATATATATATATATATATATATATATATATTTATATATATATATATATATATATATATATATATATATATATATATATATATATATATATATATATATATATATATATATATATATATATATATATATATATATATACATATAATAAGTTAATCGTAAGCTAAGTTAAGTTATATATTTTTTTTTTCTCCATATTTGCATATAGCACCGTATGACATAATTGTCTAGATTGTATATATGCATATGGTTTTCTTATCATCATGATTGTTTTATGTATTATTATTATTAGTAGTAGTATTAACATGAACGGCACCAACGGATATCTTAGTATAGATTTGGTGCTATAGAAATGAATAAACATCAAACACTATGTACTGGATAATACTGGTCAATTCATATGAGTAGAAGTTGGTAAAACTGGGCAAAACTAAGGGTTTAACTTTTCATGCAATTAATGTACTGTTTCTAAGTTAATAAATTAAGGTACTTGTTATTTGTGTTCTATGAAAAACATTTCCATTTGATATTGTAAGAAGTGCGAAGAGGTGACTAACTCGCTGGCTTGGTAATTTGTCATATTATTCATCAGCATGACGATGACCCAATATATGCTTGTCGTAACAAACTGATTGTTCTACATGTGCGTACACTTATACAACACACATGGCCAAATGTCAGTTATACAGTACAAGAAATAGCGCACACTTGACCATCATAATGGGGAGGAGGTAAACGGGTCATAGACAACCTACCCCAACACTGTCTTACAAGCACTGGATGTGCATTAAAAATCAGTTCATGCTCATGACAACGCAGACGGCTTCCACGCTCAATTACCAGTCTAATCAATGAAACATTATATGAATACTAACGGAGGGGAACCCTTTGTACGCAATCAAATTAGAAATACCAATAATTATTAAGACTGTTATCAAAGTAGAAAATAGCACATGTTTAACCTTGTCAATGCACAACCTTTTTGTTTTTAAAGGACAGTCTGCTACATAAATATTTCATAAACATTTGTATACCCAACACCCGCCACGTGGAGGCTGTCTTTCTGTGTTGTCTTTTCGGAGGCCCCAATTTTATATGTTAAATGATATGTCATTTTTAATAACTAACATACGCACAACATGCACCACACAGCACACACCAGTTTGCGCACGCAGCATAAAAAAAGAAATACAATTATAATATGATATCTTCTGAAATAACACTACAGAAAGGATGACCACTAATGAAATACCACGAAACCACTACAGAAATATATGTACAGAAATATCATTGAGACACACGGACACAAAACAAAAACACGCGCACGCGGCATAAAGGCGGAATAAACATAAACACCACACAAGCACAGAAAACGAAAAGGACATGGCTGGTAGCAACAGCGTGGTCCTCACTACACGGACACACAACGCACGCGTGGTCCTCACTACACGGACACACAACGCACGCGTGGTCCTCACTACACGGACACACAACGCACGCGTGGTCCTCACTACACGGACACACAACGCACGCGTGGTCCTCACTACACGGACACACAACGCACGCGTGGTCCTCACTACACGGACACACAACGCACGCGTGGTCCTCACTACACGGACACACAACGCACGCGTGGTCCTCACTACACGGACACACAACGCACGCGTCGAATAATCGCAAACACCGAAAACGTAAACGCCACACAAGTACACTGGACAATGGTTGACAGCAGTGTAGTGATCTCCACTACATGGCTAGCAACCCACAATGAGACAAGGACACACAAAAAAACACCCGCACGCTGAGTAAAAGCGGAATAAACGAAAACACTGAACATGAAAACACCACACAAGCATAGAAAACGAAATGGACGTTGGACAATATAGTGGTCTTCACTATATGGCTAGCAACCCGCCATGGCTGTTAGTAATGTAGCGAACTACGTTGCTAACAACCCGCGCTAAAAACCTGGATTAATGTGATACGATTATTTAGAAGCCCCTCATTATTTAGAAACAACCCCTTCTAAGTCCAGGAAAATCGCAATACCACGTGGACCCATTTACCACACACTCGATTCCTCTGTGTTGTGTTCTTATCTGAAACATACTAGTATACTATAATATTACACACAAAATGTAATGCTACACAATAAAGGTAATAGTTAATGTTTATTAGTAATTAATTGATATGCAAATTGGCCTTCTTAATGTAATGCTTATTTGTACACACAACACAACATACGCGCACCTGACACAAACATCACACACAACAAATGTAATACACACATACACTACACAGTTAGCACCAACACCAAACATCACCACCGTTAGCACCACCACGGCACACACGCAACACACGCAACGCACTCACACGACACAAACACACACGACACAAACACACACGACACACGACACACACCCGACATTAACATTTACTTATAATGGGTGCCTAATTTTATTGACCTATTTATTTGTAATAATTATAATTAATGTGATGCTTATTTGTAATTATATTTATTTATATGCAATTCAATGCTCTTAATTTAATGCTTAGTTGTAACACAAAACACAAGAAAAAAACACACAACAACCGAAAGACACACAAACAGGAGAATGTCAAACACGGCAACATTCAGAATGACATAAACACGACGACAACGTTATACACTTCCCTGTGGGTTGTGCTCGTGTGTTGGTTGGTCTCGCGACGTCTTGACTCTGGCTGTTGCACCTGGGAACACAGAACAGAACACAGGTTAAACCGGCGGCGTGAAGCAGATTGACCCATTCAATCACCAGCGTCTCTGTTCCCGCCTACGTCTTTTTTCCCGCCTACGTCTTTGTTCCCGCCTACGTCTCTGTTCCCGCCTACGTCTATGTTCCCCAGTTAGCCAAACGGGGCGCCATATGCACATCAAACCAATCTAATTTAGCTAGTTGTGTGGGCGCGAATTACGCTGGCAAACCGTGGCGTATCTGGGATATCGCAGGGGCGGGGGTCCAAATGGGGAGGTGGGCAATTTGGCGAACCTTAGTTTGATACCATGTAGTGGCACAACAAGTTCCGTACGAACAAAATCATAACCTTCATCTGAAGGGGGCAAACAAACAGACATACTTTATATTTCAAAACAAAATAGAATTAACAATATCAACTAATAAATTTCAAAAAATTACACCGATATAACCGCAGTTGTCTGTCCTTCTGAATGTCCGAGGCTTCCTCGGTCGGTCGACGTGTTCATTCTTAAATACTTAAAATATTAATACAAAGCGAAACATGTTAGCCACACAACACCCGCACAGGGGCAGACCAAAATACAAACACCAAATATTAACAAACTTTACATAAGAAGAAAATCACCTCTACATAAGAAAAATCACCTATACGTAAGTAGAATCACCTCTACATAAGAAGAATAACCTCTACATAATATAGGAAGAATCAACTCTACATAAGGTAACAAGAATCACATCTGCATATGAAGAATCACCTCTACATAAGAACAAAATCATATCTACATAAGAAAAATCACCTCTAGGTAAGAAGAATCACCTCTACATAAGAAAAATCTCCTCTAGGTAAGAAGAAATACCTATATATAAGAAGAAAATCACATCTACATAAGAAGAAATACCTCTATATAAGAAAAATCACCTCTACATAAGAAGAATCACCTCAACTGGTAGAGAAACACGTACGAATTATATACTTCCCTATGGGTTGTCCGCGTGTGTTGGCTGGTCTCTCGACGTCGGCTCTTTGTGTTGAACCTGCGAACACATAAAACAGAACACAGGTTAAACCAGCGGCGTGAAGCAGAATGACAATCATTCGGTCGCCACCTTTTATAGTCTGTGTGTTCCCGCCAGTTTACACACGTGTGCCGCTGGCCAATCGGAGGCGCCACATGACGTCATATTGACGTATGATTTCATTTCAAGCCAAAATAGAATGAACAATATAAACTAATAAATTACGTAAAATGACCCCGATATGAAAAATAGCTCGCGGCTACGTTACATACAAACATTGAAAATGAATACACCACTTAAGCACAGAAAAAGAATTGGACATTGGATATTGGCTGATAGCAATATAGCGATCTTCACTACATGGTTAGCAACCCACAGTAGCTGTTAGCAAAGTAACGATCTACAATGCTAACAACCCATTCCACGTGGTACCTGCACTAAAATCCTTTAGAAGCCCAACACTGTAAATCCAGTTGAATATATATATATATATATATATATCATTTATATAATATATATATATATATATATATATATATATATATATATATATATATATATATATATATATATATATATATATATATATATATACAATTTCACCTGACACTTCTGATGTGATTATTCTTTAATGATCAAAGATCTAGACTAAGTAAATTGCCTACATATATAAAGCAACTATGAGTACATGTGTTCGTGTTAGAAACAGTTGTTAGATTTCATCTAGAAAAGAAGGTGATTGTGTATTATGCAGAACATCCACCATGCAGGGAGGTGTGGGCACCAGATGTGATGGAGCACGAGTTCAATGGCCCACTCAGCCCTGAACCATCACTATTCGAAACTCTTTCAATAACTACAGTGAAAGCTATGAATTATATAAATGTTATGTTGTTTTCTAAAGAATAATTATAGTATTCCTTACACTTCGTTTATTCCACATAGAACATGCATCAGTTAATTATGCTTCAGTCACTTTCCAGTATAAGAGAAAACAAAAATTGTTTGGCAAAAGTCTTCTGCAGATCCGTTTAAAGCTACCAAGAGTAACTTAAATGGTCGAGAATGTATAACAAATGCGGCAATGAAATTAGGCATTGCTCAGTTATTGTTGGTCGACCTTATAGCGCTATGTAAAAGAGCAAACACATATGGTTTTATGGCAACACGCTTGATAAAAAAAATTATGACAATGCAAGGGTGTTCACAAAGTCCCAAGGAGGCAGATAGCATCAATGAACATCGCTGAACAACTGACTCAACGCAATAATTTGCCTACTAGTTTGCCCCCTAAAAATAACACAAATAAACCAACTACTTGGATTTATAACACAGTTTGCTGCACCGTTACCTGCAAAAGATCCATGTATAATTTGTTGAGTTTTGTAGTCCAATCTGATATGAGTAAGATAAATTCCTTTGGCATTTGTAAAACAATAATTGTTCGATAAATGACGTTTTGTTTCTAGCACGTTTTTTACGATTTCATACAGGTGGCTCAGTCCTCCCCAAGTGGTGGCTCAGTCCACCCCAAGTGGTGGCTCAGTCCTCCCCAAGTGGTGGCTCGATCAGTTCTCCCCATGTTGTGGCTCAGTCCTCCCCAAGTGGTGGCTCAGTCCTCCCCGAGTGGTGGCTCAGTCCTCCCCAAGTGATGGTTAAGTCCTCCCCACGTGATGGTTAAGTCCTCCCCAAGTGGTGGCTCAGTCCTCCCCAAGTGGTGGCTCGATCAGTTCTCCCCATTTGGTGGCTCAGTCCTCCCCAAATGGTGGCTCATTCCTCCCCAAGTGATGGTTAAGTCCTCCCCAAGTGGTGGCTCAGTCCTCCCCAAGTGGTGGCTCAGTCCCCCCCCCCCAAGTGGGGGCTCAGTCCTCCCCGTGTGGTGACCCAGTTCTCCCCGTGTGAGGTTAACGTTGCATGTGTAGCCTACATTTTGTTTCATTGATTTGTGTTTACGTGTAGACATTATAGCCAAGGTCACTGGCTTTCATTTGTACCCAAAACTTTTCATATCAGATCAAACAGCAAGATCATAATAATTATGTGGCCAACTCCTCCCTAGTCTCTCTTACACACGCACGCACGCACGCACGCACGCACGCACGCACGCACAAACACACACACACACACAAACGATAGGGTGGTAATTTTTTATGGAAACAAACAAATGTTTTTAAAAAAACATGCTTATGGGCAAACATTTTTTAGGTTGGATGATAAAGCAACTCTGTTAAAATTTCAGAGCAATCTGTTGAGAGGAAGTGCATGACCGCTCACATAACAAAAAGTATATCATTATGCACAAATATGACCCCGAACTATTCATGTATAATGCAATGTCAGACAAGGTTCATTCACTGAAAAAATTTGCTCAATCAACCGGCTAATAGTATTGCAATAATTATATACTTGCAGCTATCGCAATACTATCGCAACAGTAAACGTTTTACTGTAAAACTATCCCCGAAAGTCGAACTGTGTGGCCAGACAGGATTTAACTGATACTAGCAAAAATGTCCATCCCCTCGACGGGATAACTTGGCAGTTCGTAAGTGTTTACCAAATGTCAGGATACACAACATTGACACAGAAATATCCATATAGAGCATATGCCTTGTTACTTGCATGGTGCTGCCAGTCAGTGTCTTGATTGGTTCTTTCCAACTCTCAATTGTGTGACGTAATACTGGCAGTTATAGTAACGTGTAGCGACGCCTTGTCCTAATGACGTAACGTTGGACAATCGAAGAAAAGACAGATGACGTTGTCGACATTTGTACGTAATTGTTCGCCTAGCGTTGCGGACAGTTGTTCGTAACAACTACAAAGGGTAATTCGATTGTTCTTACTTAAAAAAGGTAATAGCGGTGATTTTCTATAAAAAAAAACTTAGACGACCACACTGTGTGGTCGTAGATAAGTCCCTGAAAGTTTAGCGCCCGAAATGCAAAGCGTCTAGGAGCCACACAGTATCAAAACATACGAACATACAAACAGTACAAACATACATTCTCACGATGTTATGCTGCATTTTGCGGTAGGTGGAGACACTGAGTCGAAAGTCCTCAAACTGAGACGGGTTTTCCAATTTGACGTCATTCCGCCTCGCGTTCGACATACTGTAATCTCCGCCATGTTCCGTTGATTAGTTTCTTCCAGTGAATTTTAGAAGATTATTTCGTGTTGATGGTTGGCGTTGGTAGACGAGCCGATCGGGGTCTTTCAGCGTGTCCAGTGAGTAAACATGCGAAGGGTGGTACTAGAATATGCATCAGTGCGATGGATTCAGTAATCTGTGAGTGCTAGACAAGACCTCCCGCTGAATCATCTCGATCTATCGCCCCATCACGACACTAGTCGGTATACCCACTACGGCACTAGTCACTACCATTAGCATTGAGTCATTCCATCGCTATTGTGTAGAATGTAGGCTGTATTCTGACAGCTTGCCTCCGTCGTCGAAATCCAACTCGCGTAGCTGACACAGTTTCAACAACTTGTTCCACAGTGACAGTTGTCGGCAGTAAGTCTAAGCCTAGGCAAGCGTTTTATTTACACTTGCTAAAATACTGGTACCGAATCCGCGTTATATTTATTACTAGCAAAAGTGCCTATCTTCCGGGGATAACTTGCATCTTGTTAGTTCGTTTTTCCCAAATTTCAGGATCCACAACTAATGTTGTGCAATATATAGCTCTATATAGCAGGGCTGGGTTATGTAATGTAATGTAATTGTAATTTATTACAGCAAAATTATGTAATTGTAATTGATTATGGTTTTGAAAAGTTGCTGTAATTGTAATTGTTATATTTTGTATAATTGAAAATTTATTTCAATTACAATCAATTACAGTACGTTTCATATCACAAACTACCTGAACAAATTGTCAATAAAAATATAATTTAAGTCTCACGTGAGTTGAAAGTCAAGACTAATAATAACACCTGCTTATATATTTATATTTAAGTCTCAGTATTCACTGTCTGCTGGGTACTGGTCAGTGGTGCTAGTGGTGGGTAGCCTTAGCAATTAGCCTTTTCAGTAAGTTGGTAATAGCCAGGAAGCAATAAACAATGCACAGACATTGTCAGACAAAGGCTAAGCTGGTATTCAAACAACATGGAAAGACCTGTAGCCTGATATTGCTTCAGAAAATATCAGCTCAGTGAAACATTGCAGAGTTAGCAAGCCAATTACACCCATTGTGTTGTGGTGGGTTAGAGACAGGTCAGGTGGCAAGGACTGTTTATATGGCCTCTCTTCCCATTCCCAACTCACACAAAGCCAAGGGCAGGCCAATTAAGAATGCCAGCTTAGAGCAGGAGCTACAACCTCAAAGTAAACACATCAAACCCTATTATTAGTATTTTCCAAAGAAAAATTATTTAAGAAATGCGCACAGATAAATGTCTGCATTGGAATATGTCCTGTACGATTATGTCTGGATATTGCATTGTATTTTTATATAATAAAAATATGTTTTAAACAGCTATCTTTTTATTTAGTATAATTCAAAGTCACAATTCAACAAAATGTACAAACGTTACCGTTATATTTCTTTAACAATTGTGTACAAAATATTGAAATTCAGCAAAACGTGCAAAATACATAATTAGCAAATGCTGAATATGTTTGGTTCCGCATAATGTAATTGAAATTGAAACAGTGTAATTGTAATTGATTTGGAAAATTATGACTGTAATTGTAATTGAATTTTTTTTTTATGTAATTGTAATTGATATAATTTTGTGTAATTGGACCCAGCCCTGCTATATAGTATGTACCCTGTTATATTTTATACGGTATTCGTTTTTTTCTGGTGCATCTAAAATCATACTATTGAAAGACTATGTTAAGAGTTTCTTTGTATTAACATTTGTCATTTACTTTACTGTTCATACGTGAAAACGCTGGCAGATGATCAGACTAGACCAATCGATCATTTGATGCATTCATTGCAGGCCTTGACATTAAGGTTTTGTAGCTAGTGGCCCAGCAGGCCAGTAGATTTGAAAAGTTACTGACCCTCCACAAAAATTAGTTGGCCAGGATTTTTCTTGGATATAAAATAGGCTGTTGTTATTGGTCTGGACCCGGATGTAGTGCAAAACGGTTATTGGTCCGGCACTTCATGTGCACATGCACAATGAGAACCTGCCGGTAAAAAATAGCAGCAGCTAAAGTTCCATCACTGCCAGACAACGTATGAATCAGCTATGCTAGTAGGTTTATTGGACTTCCGTCTACTTGGACTTGGTGCAGCGACTTGAATTTGGTGTAGATCATTTACAGAAAAACGCGGTATATCAAATAGAATAAGTATTACTATTGCATATATATTATACACAAACGTATTGTAGACATATATTAGGAAACAGGTTTTGTTAATTATTAGTCAGAGGGAGTATTTTATAGAGTAAGTTTCGGATTCTGTCAGGGAATTCAGCGAGCGTTAATAGGGTTGTTTACCATTCGAAAATTGAGATAGCATAGTGAATAGTCAGTAACATTGGAATATTGGTTAGAATAAGTATTAGTATTATACATATATTGTTCACCAACTTCTTGTAGACATATATTAAGAAACTGTTTTTGTTAACAGAGGTAGTATTTTTTCCCGGATTCAAACTCAACGAGTGATAAAAGGGAGCTTGTTTACAGGTCGTGAATTCAACCCGTGCATCGAGCTATCGTTTACATTGGCTAATATATATATAAGATAAAGTGATTTATTTACTTAAATTACATACATAAGGTAATATCTGACATAGTGGTAGTAAACGTTTTCGGTAAAAAGGAATCAACAGCAGGATTTTAGTACATTAGTAAATTAGTACACACTGACTTCGTTGTTTTGTTACATAGTGTTCTCCGTATTCGCTAGGTGGCAGGTTTTTTTTTTCTCATGCGAGGTTAATAGAAGACACAGTTAGCAAGTATATTAGCCTAAAGTGTTCTTTTGATCACAAAAACAGCCTTATTCAAGGCTAACGTAGCAAACTAATTAAAACTAAATTGTATGATGGCGCCGTGCAAACGGCAGTTAAAGGCCACAAGGCACTTAATTTGTGGCAGTTGCAGTAACTGGGTGGACTTCGTCAAGTCCTGGGCTGAGGTCCAGGCAGATAGTTTTAGTTTTGAGTGTAGGGGATGTACGAAGATGAAGGAACTAGAGGTGGAGTTGGA
Source organism: Lamellibrachia columna (assembly GCA_963662155.1). Lineage (NCBI taxonomy): Eukaryota > Metazoa > Annelida > Polychaeta > Sabellida > Siboglinidae > Lamellibrachia > Lamellibrachia columna. The sequence goes on along the minus strand of OY759268.1, from coordinate 44,286,120 downwards.
AGAGCTGAGGCTGCTCGTTGTGGCAATGGTGGGAAGGGAACAGGGGGGTTGTGCCAGTAGTTCCGGTAGGGGAACAGTAGATGATAAAGTGGGGAAAGACACAAGAGATGCTAGGGAGAGCTCACCGCAGCCTGGGAGGAAGCTGAGAGGAGGGAAGGTGACAGGTCGTAGGGAGACAGGGCGTAAGGAGACGGGAAGGAAAGGAACGGGAAGGAAGACAACCGGAGTGAAGGAGAGGGGAGTAGGGGAGACAGGAGGGAAGGAGAAGGGAGTGGGGGAGACGGGAGGGAAAACAACCGGAGTGAAGGAGAGGGGAGTGGGAGAGACAAGAGCAAAGGAGTGGGAAGTAGGGGAGACAGGAGCGAAGGAGACAGGATGGAAGGGGTCAGGACAGAATGTGATGGAGGGGATCGAACGGAAGAGTTATTCTGCAGCAGTGACAGAAGGGGTGAGAAAGAGAGCGAGGGTGTTTGTGGGGGATTCGATAGTTAGGAAGACCGACAGAGTCTTAAACAAGGGAGATGATGTGGTGGTCTGCTTGCCTGGAGCCAAAATAGAGGCGATAACTGAGAGGGTAAAAAACATCGTAGGCTCGGGTAAGGGTGGATCTGTTTTAGTACACGTAGGGACAAATAACGTAGAGAGGGAGTACAACTGCCATAGTTAGGAAATATAGGAAGTTGGTCAGAACATTAAAACAGACGCGGGTTGAGCAGGTAATACTGTCAGGGATTTTACCTGTAATGGGCAGGAGGGGTCACAAATATCGAAATTGTCGGGGGATGGCAATTAACATGTTAGTCCAGAAGCTATGTAGGGAAGAGGAAGGTGGATTTATGGGGACGTTTTGTTGGGAGGGCTGATATGTACATGAAGGATGGGCTTCATTTAAGTGGAAAGGGGGCGGCAGTATTCGCGGACAAACTTTCAGCAGCAATAGATAGTGACTTGGGTACAATGACAAATATTTTTGGAAGTAAACATTCTTTAAACTAGAAGTGCAGGGGGGTTACCTAGAGGTGTCTCAAGCAGAACAAGAGGCCACTAGCACAGATAAACCAATATCAAATCATCCGAAAAACATCTCTGAAAAAGGTTATAGATGCGTATGTTTAAATGCAAGGAGCATAGTAAATAAGAAAAACGAATTAAATATTATGGTAGAAGATATTGACCCTCACATAATTGGTATAACTGAATCATGGGCCAACATAGATATAATAGATGCTGAATTAGGACTGACAGGATATGTAATGTTTAGGAAAGATCGAATAGGAAGAAGGGGCGGGGGAGTTATTTTATATGTTAAAGAATCTATTCAGGCTTATGAAATAAAACTAGAAAGGGAAGCAGATTGCGATGAAGCTGTTTGGTGCAAAATTGTTTCAGGAAATTCAAAATTAACTATTGGATTAGTTTACCGAAGTCCAAACATAAACGAAGAGGACAACACAAAAATAAAAACGCTATAAAGGAAGTTAGTAAAGGGGAATGTATCATAATGGGAGATTTTAACCATGGACACATACAATGGAATTCTCTAGAGAGCACAGGGATTGAGGACCAACAATTTCTATTTTTAATCCAGGACAGCTTTCTTACTCAGCACGTACTAGAACCAACCAGGGGAGAAAATGTATTAGATATAGTTTTGTCATCACAAAAAGAATTAGTGGACAATGTAAAAATATTTGAACCATTGGGTAATAGTGACCATAATCAAATACATTTTGACATCAATGTAAAATCAGAAAGTAAAAATAAGAAAACGTACAAGAGAAACTTCCACAAAGGTAACTACAAAGATATGAGAAAATACTTAGCAAAGCTAGATTGGAATAACATGCTGATGAATAAGACCGCAATTGAATGTTGGAATATTCTAAAATATGAAATTGAGAGTATCATCGATAAATTTATTCCCTTCCAAAAACAAGGAAAACGGTGTAGAAAGAAACACTTGTCAAAAGAGGCTATTAGAAAAATAATGGTAAAACAAACTATGTGGAGGGTTTATAGGCATACCAGAAAGGAAGAAGACTATGCAAAATACAAAGAGGCACTTAATGCAGCTACAACTGAAATCAGACAATCTAAAAGAAGCTATCAGCAAAAACTAGCATGTAACATAAAAAATGACAGCAAGAGTTTTTATGCATATGTCAGGAGTAAACAAAACGTACAAGACAAGGTTGGACCTCTAGAAGACTGCTGGAAATATAATATCACAGGGGTTTTTAATGGCGGAAGACCTAAATGGTTACTTCAGTTCAGTGTTTACCAAAGAAGATATTAGTTCATTACCAGTTGCTGATGCTAAATTTCAGGGGGCTAAATCTGACTATTTAGGTCCATTAGTTGTAACTCCAGAATTGGTAGCTAAGAAAATAAAGGCAATGAAGGATAACAAATCACTGGGAGTGGATGGGATTCCTCCAAAATTACTAATGGAAACAGTAGAACAAATCAGTATACCACTTGCAAGAGTATTCAACTTGTCATTAAAAGAGGGAGTTGTTCCGTTTGAATGGAAAGAAGCAAACATCATACCATTATTTAAAAAGGGTTCGAGAAATAAGTCAGAGAATTACAGACCAGTGAGTTTAACGTCAGTGATTTGTAAATTATTAGAAAGGTTAATTAAAGACCATATGGTGGACTTCCTCATTAAGCATAAATTATTAAATTCATCTCAACATGGATTCCTTAAAGTGAAGTCATGCTTAACAAATATGTTATGTTTTTTTGAAGAAATCACTAAGTGGATAGACGTGGGATCGCCAGTAGATATTATCTACTTAGATTTTCAGAAAGCTTTTGACAAAGTGCCACATCAAAGATTACTACTTAAATTAAAAGCCCATGGTATCGGGGATAGCATAACTGACTGAATAGAACAATGGCTGACTGACAGAAGACAACGAGTTGTAGTAGATGGAAAAGTTTCAAATTGGAAATCGGTTTTGAGTGGGGTACCTCAAGGATCAGTATTAGGACCTATATTATTCTTAATTTATATCAATGACTTGGACGACAGTATAACAAGTAACGTACTGAAATTTGCGGATGACACAAAACTGTTTAGAAAGGTTAATACTGATGGTGATAAACAACATTTACAAAACGATCTAGACAGATTAGTGAAATGGTCTGAGAAATGGCAGATGTTGTTCAATTTTGGGAAATGTAAATGCCTACATACAGGACATGGGAACTTGAATGTAAACTATAAAATGGGAGATACTGTTCTGGGTACTACTGTAAAAGAAAAGGACTTAGGAGTTACAATAAGCGCTGATATGAAAGTTTCAGAGCAGTGTGGTATTGCAACTTCAAAGGGTAATCAAATTCTTGGATTGATTAGAAGAAACATAACATACAAGGGAAAAAAGTTAATTATACCTCTTTATAAAGCAATAGTTAGACCTCATTTAGAATACTGTATACAAGCATGGAGACCATATCATAAGAAGGATATAGATACGCTTGAACGCATACAAAGGAGAGCAACTAAAATGATTCCAGAACTGAGAGACCTTAGTTATGAAGAACGCCTGAAAGAATGTGGTTTAACAACTCTAGAGACAAGGAGGTTAAGAGGAGATCAGATTGAAGTTTTTAAGATATTGAATGGGTATGAAAATATTGATAGAAATATGTTTTTCTCACTTAAGAAGGATAGCAGAACTAGAGGACATGAGGTAAAATTAGTAATGGATCAATGTAGACATCAGGAAGCACTCGTTCTCACAGAGGACAGTAAATGAATGGAACAAATTGTCTACAGATTGTGTAACTGCTAGCAGCGTGAATATGTTTAAAAACAAGGTTGACACATATCTCAGGAGGGCGGGTTATAAGTAGATGAACATTGTTGGACTCTCAATAAGCCAATGGCTTCCTTGTCCACTTGCCATCTGGGCCTTTGGCTTGGATGGCAAATCTTGTTAAATCTTGTTAAAGGTTCGGCACTAAAACATTGCAACACTAACTGCTGCACATCTCTTGTAGGCGATAATAAGGCCTATGTCTTTGTCTCTTAGAAAGGTCGAGGCAAATGTTTATTGCTATATTAGAACATCATTGTTGGCAATTATATATATATATATATATATATACAAGCGCAGTTATGTATAAAACCGTACTCATTGTCAGTCATCGAAGTATGAAGATATACCTGCCTATAAACTAAAGATGTCTCTAATACTTTTAAGATCGTTGAAGAAGAGAAGAAACCTATCCTAGCTATACATTTCAAATAATGATGTATCATTACTTTGTCAAATTTTAGTGTATCAGATAATATTCCGGTGCTTAGTACCTGGTTTATGAATGATTTGTTGACCGTCTGCATGCGCACATTATATGCCGCTGGGTATATGCGCACACACTTGCTGCACATACAAAGCGGAAAGAGTGCCAAACCAATAGCTGTACAGTTGTGCTTACAGGTCCATGTGCTAGCCACTTCGTATAAAATATAGAATGTGTGCAATGCGTTGCAGTAGTTTCGTGTATGTAGGGCCTATATGTAAGTCTAGCTGATTCGTCTGGCTACAAGACAGTCTTGTTTTCATGGAGAACTACTGATTAGTTAGTGCAAGAATGATATGTCAGTATTCTTGTATATCGTGATATACATTTTCAACTTTTTCATGATTGGCCATTGCAGAAATACTACACCTGTGCCACAGGCATGAGGTAATAGTAATATGTAATAATAATTGTAATAGGTAATAGAATTTTTTTTCTGTAATTGTAATAGATGACATTTTTTTTAAAGTAATAGTAATATATCCTAAAGTAATAGATAATATTCTATTACTTTTCTATTACATCTTTTGCCACGAACTTACAAAAAGATCAGGTTTGTTTGCATGTTATTCCAACTGCTAGTAAATGTAAACAAATGTATAGACAATGGCTGAGCCTTTATTCACACAACATGAAAAGATCAGTAGGCTGATAATTTGATGCATTCTGAAATACCTGCTCAGTGAAACGATGCAGGAGTAGGCATTACACATGGTTCCATATATGTGCAGGCAGACAACAAATGTTATCTTAGAGCAGGAGCTCCTACCTGTATTGAATTCAAAGTAAGCTTTGATTCGAGCCGAACTTCTGAGTTCTTTATTTTCAATTGTCAATTACCACACCGTAACATTGCCACACAAACCCTTTGGTCACATTTGGGCAAATGTTCTCACCTCAGATCTTCAAATGGTGTACAAATGTATGTTTAGCTGCTACAAAGACTGAGTTCATAGGCAATTCTATAGTTTACAGACCCGTCAAAAAATAGTTAATTGACATTCAGTGATAGTAATAAAGACCCAGTAATAGTAATAGATATCCTGGTAATAGTAATAGATTAGAATTAATGTAATAGTAATAGAAACAGTAAGAACTAGTAGTAACATATTGTTTATAATAGAACCCATGCCGGCTATGGTACGCAAACATGGTAGACCAAAATAAACGAATTGCAACATCACTGCGAAACAATAGAGTGTCAATATGAATGACTTCTGCCTGTGTGTCATCTCTCTGACCCGCTCCCGTTTGCTAATTAATTTTCATGTAAGTTGCATGTTTGCTTCCGTGAGTGGAGCCAAGTGGTTTATTTATTCAAGTGATCATTGTTTCAAACACTGAATGAAAATATCACCATAAATTAACCTGTTTTAGTTTTCTTTCAGTTGTTTCACTGACCCAGATTTCTTCCTAATAGCGACCAGCAGTGACACGTAACAGGATGCTGGTGACTACATTGGGTTTTCTGGAGGCGCTCTGCCTGTCAGCAAATTATGTTTATGAAGTACAATATAAATATTAAACAGCGCACTAAACTAAATTGGACGAAATTGACATTTGCACTGTCGCTTGTGATCTGCATGGGCACTGCATGTTAGCTATTTACATCAACATTGTGGTCGTTGAACTCTTATGTCACATCATTATCAAAGAAGAAGTTCGACCACTTGTCGAATAGAACATAGTAGCAGAAATGATTCGAAACAGTGGTGGCCTATATGGCTGGCTCAATATGAAAACTTGTGGCCCGATGGCCTTAAAAAGGGCATTGGGCCAGCGACTCAGTGTTAGTGCCGAGGCTTGCATTGTTAGAAACTTTACCTAAGAAACTTGACTGATCCGACTGTGTGGTCGTAGATGAACCCGTGAAAGTTTGGCACCCAAGATGCAAAGCGTCTAGGAGGAGAAGCATAACATACAAACATACTCTTGCTCAGTTATAATAAGATAGTTACGTTTCACATTTTTTTTCAGGTACGTTATCTGCTCCTAGCGATAGTTTGTGGTGTCTTTTTTTATTTTTGTGTTTTCATGCAAGCCATTACTAGGCATTTCCCAATTCCCTCTGACGTTAATGCAGGGATCGATCAGGGCAGCACCTTAGCATCATTGATGCGTTGAACATATAAAAGCTGCTTTGTTTTCTGCCATACATGTGTGCCCTAGTGAGGCATACATGTGTGCCCTAGTGAGGTATACATGTGTGCCATAGTGAGGCATACATGTGTGCCCTAGTGAGGCATACATGTGTGCCCTAGTGAGGCATACATGTGTGCCCTAGTGAGGCAAACATGTGTGCCCTAGTGAGGCATACATGTGTGCCCTAGTGAGCCATACATAAATAGCAACCTTTTTATTTGAGTTATCTGCGATCGTGCATTTTGAGATATTGGTAGCATGTTGGGTGCTGTCTTCAACAACAAACTGGCACCTGCAAGCAATTTCTAGTAACGCTATGAAAAATAGCAAGGAAAATAATTGTCTCTCCCCGTTATCGTAAATTCTTAATATAAGTACAACAACTTCCACCATCGGCATCACTATTGTATGTGACTGAAATTACTGTGTCAAATTCCATTGAAAAACATTGACTGTAACTTTTTATTAGTTTTAATCAATATGCCATTTTCTGGATCATTGTTAATACTGTATAAGAATTAGGTGATATAACCATAAAAAAAATTTAATTTGTCATCTTCAAGAAATCATATCTCGAAAACTACTTGACCAATTTCGAATTTGTTTTCGCATTTCAGCTTCTCAAAAAAAGGCTGCAGCCATATCATAAAATAGAAACATAAAATTTATCATCAATGTGCAATTTTCACTGACATCTATAATTTGAAGTCCTCACCAAACTGACATGATAGAGTCAATACAGAAAATAAAAAATTACCAGTTTATTTAAAAAGCATGCTGCACAAATTCATTTTATTTTTTCTTGCATGTGGGGCACATACATTTTTCTCTGTTGTGCCCCAAGGTCACGTATATTGTATACATGTCTTTTTCAGATCAATCCCTGTTATCATAGTTATGTATGTCATTTGTTATAGAATGTTATGTTTAACCAGGCCATTTTTTTTCTCTAATTGTTTCTGTTAATACACCCGTCAATAGCTTGATGCACCCCCTCTTGACTCCCTGACCCCTGGACAATGTGCACCATGGCCAAAAAGGTTTTTGCTACCCAAAGTTGATAAGGTTAAGAAATTACGTAAAAGTTACCAAACAGTTAGAACTGTGCATAAATTAGCTTTAAGATTGTGTGAATTTACAAAACACTATTATATTCAACCAAACTGTATAAACTATGCTGCAGCATTTTTTTTATTTTTCCAATAATAACCTATAGGAATAGTCGTTAATAGCCTGCAGGAATAGTTGTTAATAACCTGCAGGAATAGTTGCTGCACTGTTGCAGGAGACAACGGATCCAATGGAGACGGCGAGAAACTTGTCCTCTGACTTCGAGAATGACAAACCACCGGCACCACCTGTGAGACTTACAAGTACTAAGTGAGTTGCATCTTCAAAAAAATCTTATATTTCATTTATTATAACCTCAGGGTTCAATCTAGGATGCATCTCTGTGCCATTGATGCAATATTGCAAAAATTGGCACAACCAAATTGCATTAATACACCTGAATGGCACGTAATTGTGGCATTTGGCACACAAAGATTAATTTACAAATTTACATTACCTAAAGAAATATCTCTACTTCAAAACATGTGGGACTATTCTGCAATTTTTGTTTTTATAAACAAGAATCGACAGCAAATGAAACGCTGTTGCACCAACTGCGTTCGCACCACCATTAACTGCTAATTCCATGCAAGTCCACTAGACACCTACTTTTCTAAGCTTCCGCGAGCACCCAACGGAAGCCAACGCTGGCGAACTGAATAGTGGTCTTTTTGCCAACTTATTGACATGCTGCCTCAAGGTATTAAACGTCAACATTCATGATGAAATAGTATAATAATTTGTGATAATAGAGATGTCTAGAAGCATTGAAAATCGATTTGCATTTGACTGACGTTCAGTTTCAACTTGCACCCACATGGATCATAATTGCAGCTTTTAAGTGCAGGGACTCGACTCTGTCGGTTGGTATGAAACCTTTAAATCCAGGAACTTGACTCTGTCAGTTGATATGAAACCTTTAAATCCAGGGATTTGACTCTGTCGGTTGATATGAAACCTTTAAATCTAGGGACTCGACTCTGTCGGTTGACATGAAACCTTTACCCAAAGAGCCCGAGGAGGAACGGAAGAAGAAACAGAGAACCATGAAAGGTTGGTGTCAGTATACTGTCATCCACTGTCAAGCTGACGTGTCAACTGTCAATGGCGGTGATATTACACTGTAGAGAGTGTACAATGTTAGTTATTGCTGTCATTTATATAGGAGCTCCAACCATGTGATATTGTGACGCTGTTTGCAACTTTGCTGTACACGGTACATGTGTAACTGTACATGGTACATGTGTAACTGTACACGGTACATGTGTAACTGTACACGGTACATGTGTAACTGTACATGGTACATGTGTAACTGTACATGGTACATGTGTAACTGCAGATGTAAGAGAGTAAGTGATTGTGATGCCCTTTTCGAAATCATGCAATAAACGTGACATGGTTACCACGTGACTTGCTTACTTGAATAATATAATATTTACAATAAGAAACTTCTACTGCACCGAAAATCATCAAGAACCTGAGCTCAGCAGTGTGTCATAACCAACTGGTTAGGCAGTGTCGAATCATTAAGAACCTGAGCTCAACAGTGTGTCATAACCAACAAGTTAGACAGTGTCAAATCATCAAGAACCTGAGCTCAACAGTGTGTCATAACCAACAAGTTAGACAGTGTCAAATCATCAAGAACCTGAGCTCAACAGTGTGTCATAACCAACGAGTTAGACAGTGTCAAATCATCAAGAACCTGAGCTCAACAGTGTGTCATAACCAACGAGTTAGACAGTGTCAAATCATCAGGAACCTGAGCTCAACAGTGTGTCATAACCAACAAGTTAGACAGTGTCAAATCATTAAGAACCTGAGCTCAACAGTGTGTCATAACCAACAAGTTAGACAGTGTCAAATCATCAAGAACCTGAGCTCAACAGTGTGTCATAACCAACGAGTTAGACAGTGTCAAATCATCAAGAACCTGAGCTCAACAGTGTGTCATAACCAACAAGTTAGACAGTGTCAAATCATCAAGAACCTGAGCTCAACAGTGTGTCATAACCAACAAGTTAGACAGTGTCAAATCATCAAGAACCTGAGCTCAACAGTGTGTCATAACCAACGAGTTAGGCAGTGTCAAATCATCAAGAACCTGAGCTCAACAGTGTATCATAACCAACGAGTTAGGCAGTGTCAAATCATCAAGAACCTGAGCTCAACAGTGTGTCATAACCAACGAGTTAGGCAGTGTCAAATCATCAAGAACCTGAGCTCAAAAGTGTATCATAACCAACGAGTTAGGCAGTGTCAAATCGGCAAGAACCTGAGCTAAGCCGTGTGTCATAACCAACGGGTTAGGCAGTGTCAATTCGGTTTACAATTTAAAGTTGTCAACAGTTGAATGAGTATGCTGAGGAGCTAAGGAGGTGACACCAACATGTGACATCAACATGTTATTATATTTGCTGCAGACTTAACACTAGTAGTAGGGAGTGAGTTCCACAGAGTTGGTGCAACAACCAAAAAAGTCCTAGTTCTGACGTTTGTTGTTACTCCAGGAACAAAAAGTAGACCAGAACTCGATGATCGAAGCTGTCTACACTTTCTTGCTGGAGTGAGCAGTGAATGTAAATATGATGTTTGCTTAGAATACAGTAGTATAACTGTATGTGATATTTCACTGATTGTGTGTGTTTGCAGGTGGAAAGGTTTACAAACCCAATGACAAGCCTGTCATTTCTCCACCCTCAAACTTTGAACACACTATCCATGTTGGCTTTGACCCGCACACTGGCGAATTCACGGTATGTAACCAGCCCAGGGGTTAAATGTCGTGACATAGTAAAAAAATGGAATGACAAATTAAAATTGTGAGATGTAAAGATGCAATAGTTAGACTGTAGGACTTTCAGTATGGAGGACTCAGACTATAGGACTTTCAGTATTCAGTATGGAGGACTCAGACTATAGGACTTACAGTATGGAGGACTCAAGACATTTGAAATCAATTTTAATTTCAATTACACCACTTTGCAAATGAGTACCTGTCTCGGACCTATATAAATTTACACATATAAACAACAAAATATGTTACAATTTAGTTACTTTTTTAAGACTGAATTCCCAAATGATAGGGTGTGTTGACATTATTTTGAAGACTAACTGTGATGAGTTTATCTTGAAGACTAACACTTTTTTGTCTGAGCTTTTTTCTATGCTGGGAATGCCTGACTCGTGAAATTGACGTGAATTTGTTTCTGTGCAGGGAATGCCTGACTCGTGGGCTTGTTTCTAAACTGGGAATGCCTGACTCAAGCTTGTTTCTGTCCAGGGAATGCCTTACTCATGAGCTTGTTTCTGTCCAGGGAATGCCTGACTCATGATCTTGTTTCTGTCCAGGGAATGCCTGACTCATGAGCTTGTTTCTGTCCAGGAAATGCCTGATTCATGTGCTTGTTTCTGTCCAGTGAATGCCTGACTCGTGGGTTCCTTTCTATGCTGGGAATGCCTGGCTCATGAGCTTGTTTCTGTCCAGGGAATGCCTAACTCGTGAGCTTGTTTCTGTGCAGGGAATACCTGACTCATGAGCTTGTTTCTGTCCAGGGAATGCCTGACTCATGAGCTTGTTTCTGTCCAGGGAATGCCTGACTCATGAGCTTGTTTCTGTGCAGGGAATGCCTGACTCGTGAGCTTGTTTCTGTGCAGGGAATGCCTGACTCATGGGCTTGTTTCTGTCCAGGGAATGCCTGACTCATGAGCTTGTTTCTGTCCAGTAAATGCCTGATTCATGTGCTTGTTTCTGTCCAGTGAATGCCTGACTCGTGGGTTCCTTTCTATGCTGGGAATGCCTGGCTCATGAGCTTGTTTCTGTCCAGGGAATGCCTAACTCGTGAGCTTGTTTCTGTGCAGGGAATGCCTGACTCATGGGCGAAGCTCCTGCAGAACTCCAACATCTCGCGTGCGGAGCAGCAGAAGAACCCGCAGGCTGTGCTGGATGTCCTCAACTACTATGACACGTCATCGAAGGAGAAGAAGTTGTCGAAGTATATGACAGACCAACAGAGTCCTCCAAAGTCCAGAGGTAGAGTTGAAACAGTACATTGAACTATCGATGCATTGCAATAGTCGATGTGACGATGCAATACTATCGATAGTTATCGTCGAAAGTAAATTGATCAATTGATAGTTATCGTCGATAGTACACTGAACTATCGATTGTTATGATAGTCGGCAAAACAATTCAGCAGAGCTAGTTGCGTCATTCTAGTAATATAAATAAATGTGTTTTTTTTTTCAACTATATTGGATAATTTTATTTATCCATTGACCTAACATCAACAGTCATCAACTATAGAACGGTGTCATTTACGTTTTCTAAATGTTTAGTCATCAACCTATTCCATGATAATATCAGAATACCTTCTCAATAGTTATACAGCTATCATGATACTATTGCAATAGTTATTTTTACATATGAGTGACCAGAACATACTGACAGACGATATTCAGTTGAGTGATAAGGTGGCGCATTTATAAGAACACAGATCAGTACATTTATAGAGGTGTACGAAAACCTATGAAAATTTATTTGGCAAAACATCTAGGGTATCCAAATACATAGTGCTAATGGGGTACACGTATGTATCCGTTCTATTTCTCTTTTGTGTTTCAAACATAATGCATTGAAGAAAAGTAGTTAAATTGTGAAAATGCAAGTCTATTGGCATTATTCAGTATCATACTTTGTTGCCACTGCCGTCAACAACCTGTCTTGGGCGACCTCTTTGGCTGTGCGCAAGGGGTGGTTGCCAAAGACAAATTCTACTGTACTATGTATGATGTTTCCATAGCAGTATAACCTTAAGTAAATGCTTTATGATTTAATATATGTCAACAAATGAAAGTGACGTGTTAATACTGTGTATGTTACAGAGACAAGTAGCACACCATCGGCATCTGGAGATAAGTGTTCGGCGCCTGTACTCATCTCATCTGTACGTATCTCTCTTATACATACAACAGTAACTTGACATTTCAACACGGGAGATCTCCTCAATTGACAGCAAAATTATTCAAATCGCCAGATTTCCTGAATTAAAATTTACTTTTACCCAAAATGTAATCGCATGAGGTGGGTAGTTGTGAAAATGTACCTGGCAAATAAACAACTACACAAACAAAAAGTCTGATAAACCATACAGATTACCAAGGTATTCCATCAACAAAACTGGTGATCCACAAAATAACTAATTTAATGTAGATTACAGCATTACAGAAACTGCCTTTCTATCATGGAAATAAAAATATTTGACTATGGAAAATTAAACCCTAGAACATAAATAAATAACCGCACTCCTGATGTAAAAAAATAAGTAGGTAGGAACTTCACTGTTCTATAACATTTCATATGGCAGAGAAAAATAATGAATTTTGATCAAAACGAGATACATAGATGACAGCAAAATTATATTGCTGCATGCAAGGGAATCGACAGGTGTTTCTTGCGTAAACTGAATTGTCAATTGACAATCAATCTGAGTGCATCTAGACAAACTTCTTTAAAGTTCCCTTTGACAGACAGCAGTAATTAACAATGTAGTGACAATGTTGCAAAATTGTATAAAATTGGTAATCCAAACAGAATGCTTTAGGGGAGGTCTAGGATGTTCAGAATAACAGATTATTGTTAAAATGGAGCCCTGGACTAACTGAAGTTTCCACTATGTTGGCCACATGATCATTTACTTGTGAGTCAATTGAATTTGTTAGTCCTAACAATATTATATATCATATTTTTAATGCATGGAAGGAAGTTAATTAAAGCAAAAATGCTGACATCGGTGAATAGGTCCATAGGTTGATAACCCAACTGTTAAGTGCCTCAGTACAATGAACTCGATACAGTCACCACTGTCCTTACTTCTTACAGGTGACATGCATAATGTAGTTCCAAATAATCTGACAGATGGGGCTATGTGTAATGGTGACAGAAGATTTACTGGAATGACTGGTGTGTGACTGGCTGAACATGGATTGCATACATGGATAAAAGGATAATAAAACTTCAGTCTACTTAGTAAAATGCAACGGAATCACACCGATGTAAAAAAAAATTCAATCGTTACAAACTAAAAAATTACATTTAATAGCCAATAATTTATTTATTTATTACATTATATATATATATATGTATATATGTAAAATTTTCCATTACAAGTGTTAATGAGTCTCGGTTGTTCAGAAAGAGCTTAATGTTGCAATACAGGTAGGTCTAAAAGTTATACTAACCACACATTTAACCAAATAACAACTTCTGAAACAGCAATACAGTAGAAGCTCGGTTTATGGTCATCTCGGTAATACAGTCACCCCGCCATTATGGTCACCCAGGTAATACAGTCACCCCAGTAATACAGTCACCCCACCATTATGGTCACCCAGGTAATACAGTCACCCCGCCATTATGGTCATCCCGGTAATACAGTCACCCCACCATTATGGTCATCCCGGTAATACAGTCACCCCACCATTATGGTCACCCCGGTAATACAGTCACCCCGCCATTATGGTCACCCTGGTAATACAGTCACCCCGCCATTATGGTCACTCTGGGACAGTCCCAAATGATTTCCACAGTAAAAGATAGGATGTTAGTCCCGATAATCCGGTCACCTCGCTATTCAGGAATACGGTTAGTAACCCAGTGCAAAATGTTGAGATTGCCCGCAGATTAACCACGCACTTACGGTCAGTCACAGCCGGGAAGCCAAGATTTGGCAGCTGCAAGTAGCCGCAGGCCGGCTGCCGTTCCATCAAAGGCGATCTCAATATGAAGCCACACCCTGGCATCTGCGTGTTTACACAGTGACCAGTTAACTTCAGAAAACAATGCAAGAAGCAATACACCAGTCATTTTAGTTAACACTTTGAAGGCAAATCCTTAGGCCTAAGCTTAGCGGCTGAGTAAATTTTATTAAAAAACATGCTGCCCTCAACAACTCAGTCACCAACGCTAACAATAGGACCGTGTATTATTAGGTGCTCTATTGTTTGCTTAAACACCAATGAGCACTTGTAGGAATAGCAGGCCCTAGAGGTAGCAAAATGTTGCAAAATAAGTGGCATAACGAACCAAAACGAAATGGAAGCGACAGCGAAAAGACACGTTAGGAACGAGCTTAGTTTAAAAGCAAAGTTCCATGTAATCAGAGATAGCAATGACAAAAGCCATCGGCAGTTAGCTGAATGGTACAATATCGGCCGATCACAAATTGGGAACATTTTGAGAAACAAAAGGAAATATGTCGATGCATTTGAGAACAATGGACCAGCCAACAGAACGCAACAAACTATCAACACGGCATTCAATGTGCATTACAGATTTTGATATCGACTTTGTATGGATGATTACAAATTCTAATAAATCTCTTGCACGATTGGATAAATTTCGTACGTGTACAATCAGGGTTGTTTGATTTAAATCATGATCCAAAAAAAAATTATTTATGATTTTTTTACTCCCGATTTTTTTTATCGCTGATTTATATGAATTTAACACAAATAATTGTTTACAAGCATCAAGATCAACACAGTTTTTATGTTTTTGTTACAAAACACAAAGTGTGCACACTTGTGTAGCTGTATTGACACCAGACAGCCTGATAGTCAAATATTTTATGACATTGTGTATGCTTAAGCTATTCCCTTTCTGAATGCAGTGAAGCCACACAAACTTGTCTTCCAGAGGAAGTATCTTTTCAAGTCAGAAGCCCCGAGTTAAAGTTCACTTAGAGCTTGTGCTAGTTGTTACCAATTCAGTATGTTGACTCAGTTGTTTAATACTGTACCAGTTTGTATTCTGGTTAGAAACCCTTAGAGTACACAGAGCCCTGGACAGGTGCTAATCCACCCTCTCGGCAAACAATAATTATCACAGCCACAGACACACAGCATGCTTTCCTTTCTAAGACAGATTATTCAACAACAGGGGGTGAGGCCTTGTGGACATTGTCTAATGTCTTTATATAAGCAAAAGTCTTGTACCCTCTTTTAAGACAAGAACCCAAATCGATTTGAATAGAACACATTTGAAAGAGTTTATAAATATAAACATCTATATAAATGTCTATATACCAGATTTCAAAAAAATCTAATAAATAAAAAAAAATCCTGTGTACAATAAAATTATGTGATATTGTGGAACAAAATTCAATAATCCTTTGATATGTAGCACATGTGGTTATATAGGCTTCCCGAAATAAACTGGCGCCCCTGGTGGATGACTCGTTTTCGATCCTCAACAGCAAGTCCCATGATGCTTCAGTGCCCATATTCACTATTAAGGTCACCTCCCTATTATGGTCACTTTGACTCCCATGGGTGACCATAATACTGAGGTTCAACTGTATACCATGTGTAATATTCTCTGCACAATACAGTTGACTGAAATACGAATGGGATTTTTTATCTTGTATATTACAAGTTGATATATTGTTTGGAATCTTCCCCAAATTATTTATCAATGCATCAAAATGTACTGTGATAATAAACATTACAAGCATCATTTTGATAAGACGGGATCCAACAGATGCACATTTCACATATGGTCTATTTATTTAAATGATATGTAAAGAGAAAACCAACGTTTTGATGTCACATTTTAATGTTGGTATTCTTTCATAATAATTGTGGATTCTGTGATGACAGATGTGTTATATTGTGTTGTTGTGTCTCAGGATGCCAAGAGTGAACGAGTGACACCTCCGACCCCAGAAGTTGAAGATGAACCGCCCCCTCCTGTCGCTACCCGCCCTGACAAGACAAAGTCTATTGTGAGTAGACAGGGTCACTCAGATATGTTGAAACTTCACAGTTATAACAATACACAGTATTCACAACACATGATACTTATCATCACAGTTATAACAATACACAGTATTCACAACACATATGACACCTATTGGCTAGGAATAAAACTACTGTTGTGGGTCGTATTTGTGACTGACCTCTGTGACTGACCTTTGTCTTAAGAGACAGTGTCTTCTACTGGTCTGGGTTGTGGTTTAATTCCATAGTTATATAATATTTCCTTGCCTCATTTAGTCATTGTACACCATGATGTAATGATCTAGTACGTGCTGGTTCATCTTACGTTTCATTACACTGTCTACTGTTAATTACATGTAGTAATGTTTTAATTCACATGATTACATTGGTTCAATATACAAGATGGAGTTGTAAATGAAGACCATTGTTTCTGTACACAAAATTGTATTATTTCAGTATATACAATGATGAACATTGTTTTTGTACACAAAATGGTGTTGTTTCAGTACACACAATGATGAACATTGTTTCCGTTCACAAAATCGTATTGTTTCAGTTCACACGATGGTGTTATTTCTGTAGACAAAATGGTGTTGTTATTGTAACATGTAATGATGTTGTTTCAGTACATACAATGGTGTTGTTTCAATACATAAACTTATTTTTTTTCAGTACGCACAATGGTTACAGTATATACAATGATGTTGTTTCAATACATACAACGGTTTTGTTTCACTACATTCAACGATGTTATCTCAGTATATACAATGGTGTTGTCTCAGTATGTACAATGGGGTTGTCTCAGTACATACAATGATGTAGTCTCAGTATATACAATGGTGTTGTTTCAGTACATACAATGGTGTTGTTTCACTACATACAATGACATTGTCTCAGAATATACAATGGTGTTGTCTCAGTACATACAATGATGTAGTCTCAGTATATACAATGATGTTGTCTCAGTATATACAATGATGTTGTCTCAGTACATACAATGATGTAGTCTCAGTATATACAATGATGTTGTCTCAGTACATACAATGATGTAGTCTCAGTATATACAATGGTGTTGTTTCAGTACACGAAGCCTGTTGAGCCGGATGAGAAGGCCAATGGTTCAGCTGCTCACAAACAAGAACGACAGAAGAAGAAAAAGATGACAGATGAAGAGATTCTTGATCGTTTGCGAACAATTGTTTCCGTTGGTGACCCCAACAGGAAGTACAACAAGATGGAACGCATTGGTCAGGGGTAAGTGTTCTCATTGTGGAGACAACTCATGGAAACAACGCTGTGTGACTTCGTGTTGAGATTCAAAACAATTGATATTTACTTTTACTATCAAGGGTATAAAACAGTGCTGTTGTGTAGCAGTGTAACGATACATCGAACTATCGATACATCGTGATAGTCGAGGTGGCGATGCAATACTATCGATAGTAAATTGAACTATTGATAGTCATCATGGATAGTACAGTAAATTATCGATAGTAACGATAGTTGGAAATCAGCAGCTTTACTTGCGTCACAGTAACTCTATTCGTAAACATGACTTTTTCAATTTTATTAGGTAATTTTACTTATTTACATCAACAATCATCGATCAGATCGGCGTCATTCATGGATTACCCTTGTTTTGAGTCAACTGTGATGACAGCACCACTTCATTCTGGTTTTGGACTACGTTCCTGACTACCCGCTAGGTGAAACCACGCTCGATGTTTAATATATTGGACAACAAGGATTTTGCTACTGTTACAGATAAAGGTGCTAAGTTGTGGAAACAAATCAAGAAGTGAGTCGCATCCTGGCTTTGTCGCTTTGTGCTGAAATCATACATGTTAAGTTTCAGAAATGTAAATTGGAGGGGCTTGGGATATCAGAGAATTATACGTAAATTGGAGGGTCTCAGGGTATCAGAGAATTGAATGTAAATTGGAGGGGCTCGGGATATCGGAGAATTGTACGTAAATTGGAGGGTCTCAGGATATCACAGAATTGCACATAAATCAGAGTATTTCACATCCTCGCCCCTCATAAAAATTACCACCATATCAGCTTTAGTTCCAACTACACTGCATATGTACTATTAAATTGCATGTTAATGAACATTTTGGCAGTAGTCAAATTCTTTGTGGACTTGTCTGCACAATTTTTTTTTTAAATAACCCTTGCTGTTGTGGGCGTGAGTAAAGGGAGGGACTGATGATCTTTTGTTAGGCCACACAAAAATATTTTTGGCTTCATCAGAAGTCCGGGAGAATTGTTCTCTCGTCTGGGAGAACACGAGGTTTGATAGATTTTCGGGAGTCTCCCAGTGAATCCGGGAGACCTAACATGTATGACCGAAATTCAGTGGAAACAACAAATTTGAAAAATCACATCCATTGTCAGAATGTGCCTCCAACTTATTATACAAGATGTAGCTAGCTTCACTCACATCAGGTGAAACTAGTCCGTATGTATGTGTTGTGCCCCCAGGGCGTCTGACACTGTATACATTGCCATAGATTTCTCTGACCCTGTGTTGTGCCCCCAGGTCTTCTGACACTGTCTACATTGCCGTACAGTTCTCTGACCTTGTTTTGTGCCCCCAGGGTGCCTGACACTGTCTACATTACCCTACAGTTCTCTGACCCTGTTTTGTGCCCCCAGGGCGCCTGACACTGTCTACATTGCCCTACAGTTCTCTGACCCTGTGTTCTATCTCCAGGGCATCTGGCACAGTCTACATTGCCATAGAATTCTCTGACCCTGTGTTGTGTCCCCAGGGCGTCTGAGACTGTGTACATTGCCATAGAGTTCTCTGACCCTGTGTTGTGTCCCCAGGGCATCTGGCACAGTCTACATTACCCTACAGTTCTCTGACCCTGTTTTGTGCCCCCAGGGCGCCTGACACTGTCTACATTGCCCTACAGTTCTCTGACCCTGTGTTCTATCTCCAGGACATCTGGCACAGTCTACATTGCCATATAATTCTCTGACCCTGTGTTGTGTCCCCAGGGCGTCTGAGACTGTGTACATTGCCATAGAGTTCTCTGACCCTGTGTTGTGTCCCCAGGGCGTCTGGCACAGTCTACATTGCCCTAGAGTTCTCTGACCCTGTGTTGTGTCCCCAGGGCGTCTGAGACTGTGTACATTGCCATAGAGTTCTCTGACCCTGTGTTGTCCCCAGGGCGTCTGGCACTGTCTGCATTGCCCTAGAGTTCTCTGACCCTGTGTTGTGTCCCCAGGGCGTCTGGCACAGTCTACATTGCCATAGAGGTGTCGACAGGGCGAGAAGTTGCCATCAAACAGATGAACCTCTCCCAGCAGCCAAAGAAGGAACTGATCATCAACGAGATTATCGTGATGAAGGAGAACCAAAATCCCAACATCGTCAACTACCTCGATAGTTACCTCATCGGCGAGGAACTGTGGGTGAGTGACATTGGCACCATGTGAGTGACATTGGCACCATGTGGGTGAGTAGAACAAAATCACAAATGGGGAAGTTATTTGATTGGTTTTTGAAGGAAAAGTTCTGGCAGGGGGTGAAGTGTAAAGCATTTTTAGTGGTCCTATGGACAGCACTATATAAACTAAAGTCGTGGTTTTGTGCCTGAGTTACTAAGACATAACCATTTGCAGTTACAATTAAGAATATCACGCCAGTGGTTTACTAGAAAAACCTTGTTGAACATACAGTATCTTAATTTCATTGGCCGCACCATAGTGTTCTGTGTATACCGGCGTCACTAGGTAGTCTAGGTTACCTGATTTCGTAGAACTGTGCATGCACTTTTCAGTCACGCTAGTTAACATATAATTTTTATTATCTCTTTTAGGTGCATAACCACAAAACTGTGACTGTTGGTTTGCTATAAGAATTTACCTTTACATTTATTATACTTACATAATTTTATGATTAAAACAACTAGACTCTATACATTTACTCATTAACTGCTGATTCTCTCCAGTCATTATGTCATTGTGTCTTCAGGTGGTGATGGAATACCTAGACGGTGGCTCCCTCACTGATGTCGTTACGGAAACATGCATGGATGAAGGACAGATTGCTGCGGTATCAAGGGAGGTTAGTCCTGCCATTTGGTGATAGGTGAACATTTGGCATATCGTGCAACAAAATTGTAGATTTTAGAAATATTTAGTTTTATGACTAAATTAGAGAATCACTACTGCTGAATTTTTACAATAGTTGAAGTATTGTTTTCTTGAAAGTCTCATTGTATTAACATTCCTGTTGTGCATGTTTAATGTTTAATCCTTTTTAGTATTGATTTGGTATCTATATTAGTATTTGCATGTCTTCCTTTATATTACTTCCATAAATATTTCATGATTTTTCAAGCATTACCTAGATCTTTTTTACAAACTCCTTTTACCAGGTATTTTATATTGGTGTGACATGTTTACACATATTTACAGTGTTTACATGTTTACGCATGTTTCTTTACAGTGTTTACATGCACTTGAGTTTCTGCACGAGAACAATGTGATTCACAGAGACATCAAGAGTGACAATATCTTACTCGGCATGGACGGTAGTGTCAAACTAAGTAAGTTACTCTGTCTCTTACACAGCATGGACAGTAGTGTCAAACTAAGTAAGTTACTCTGTCTCTTACACGACATGGACAGTAGTGTCAAACTAAGTAAGTTACTCTGTCTCTTACACAGCATGGACAGTAGTGTCAGACTAAGTAAGTTACTGTGTCTCTTACACGACATGGACAGTAGTGTCAAACTAAGTAAGTTACTGTGTCTCTTACACGACATGGACAGCAGTGTCAGACTAAGTAAGTTACTGTGTCTCTTACACGACATGGACAGTAGTGTCAAACTAAGTAAGTTACTCTGTCTCTTACACAGCATGGACAGTAGTGTCAGACTAAGTAAGTTACTGTGTCTCTTACACGACATGGACAGTAGTGTCAAACTAAGTAAGTTACTCTGTCTCTTACACAGCATGGACAGTAGTGTCAAACTAAGTAAGTTACTGTGTCTCTTACACAGCATGGACAGTAGTGTCAGACTAAGTAAGTTACTGTGTCTCTTACACGACATGGACAGCAGTGTCAGACTAAGTAAGTTACTGTGTCTCTTACACGACATGGACAGTAGTGTCAAACTAAGTAAGTTACTCTGTCTCTTACACAGCATGGACAGTAGTGTCAGACTAAGTAAGTTACTGTGTCTCTTACACGACATGGACAGTAGTGTCAGACTAAGTAAGTTACTGTGTCTCTTACACGACATGGACAGTAGTGTCAAACTAAGTAAGTTACTCTGTCTCTTACACAGCATGGACAGTAGTGTCAGACTAAGTAAGTTACTGTGTCTCTTACACGACATGGACAGTAGTGTCAAACTAAGTAAGTTACTCTGTCTCTTACACAGCATGGACAGTAGTGTCAGACTAAGTAAGTTACTGTGTCTCTTACACGACATGGACAGTAGTGTCAAACTAAGTAAGTTACTGTGTCTCTTACACGACATGGACAGTAGTGTCAAACTAAGTAAGTTACTGTGTCTCTTACACGACATGGACAGTAGTGTCAGACTAAGTAAGTTACTGTTTCTCTTACACGACATGGACAGTAGTGTCAGACTAAGTAAGTTACTGTGTCTCTTACACGACATGGACAGTAGTGTCAGACTAAGTAAGTTACTGTGTCTCTTACACGACATGGACAGTAGTGTCAAACTAAGTAAGTTACTCTGTCTCTTACACAGCATGGACAGTAGTGTCAAACTAAGTAAGTTACTCTGTCTCTTACACAGCATGGACAGTAGTGTCAAACTAAGTAAGTTACTCTGTCTCTTACACAGCATGGACAGTAGTGTCAGACTAAGTAAGTTACTGTGTCTCTTACACGACATGGACAGTAGTGTCAAACTAAGTAAGTTACTGTGTCTCTTACACAGCATGGACAGTAGTGTCAAACTAAGTAAGTTACTCTGTCTCTTACACAGCATGGACAGTAGTGTCAGACTAAGTAAGTTACTGTGTCTCTTACACGACATGGACAGTAGTGTCAAACTAAGTAAGTTACTGTGTCTCTTACACGACATGGACAGTAGTGTCAAACTAAGTAAGTTACTGTGTCTCTTACACGACATGGACAGTAGTGTCAGACTAAGTAAGTTACTGTTTCTCTTACACGACATGGACAGTAGTGTCAAACTAAGTAAGTTACTGTGTCTCTTACACGACATGGACAGTAGTGTCAAACTAAGTAAGTTACTGTGTCTCTTACACGACATGGACAGTAGTGTCAGACTAAGTAAGTTACTGTGTCTCTTACACGACATGGACAGTAGTGTCAAACTAAGTAAGTTACTCTGTCTCTTACACAGCATGGACAGTAGTGTCAAACTAAGTAAGTTACTCTGTCTCTTACACAGCATGGACAGTAGTGTCAGACTAAGTAAGTTACTGTGTCTCTTACACGACATGGACAGTAGTATCAGACTAAGTAAGTTACTGTGTCTCTTACACGACAAGGACAGTAGTGTCAAACTAAGTAAGTTACTCTGTCTCTTACACAGCATGGACAGTAGTGTCAAACTAAGTAAGTTACTCTGTCTCTTACACAGCATGGACAGTAGTGTCAGACTAAGTAAGTTACTGTGTCTCTTACACGACATGGACAGTAGTGTCAAACTAAGTAAGTTACTGTGTCTCTTACACAACATGGACAGTAGTGTCAGACTAAGTAAGTTACTGTGTCTCTTACACAGCATGGACAGTAGTGTCAAACTAAGTAAGTTACTGTGTCTCTTACACGACATGGACAGTAGTGTCAAACTAAGTAAGTTACTGTGTCTCTTACACGACATGGACAGTAGTGTCAAACTAAGTAAGTTACTGTGTCTCTTACATGACATGGACAGTAGTGTCAAACTAAGTAAGTTACTCTGTCTCTTACACAGCATGGACAGTAGTGTCAGACTAAGTAAGTTACTGTGTCTCTTACACAGCATGGACAGTAGTGTCAAACTAAGTAAGTTACTGTGTCTCTTACACAGCATGGACAGTAGTGTCAAACTAAGTAAGTTACTGTGTCTCTTACACGACATGGACAGTAGTGTCAGACTAAGTAAGTTACTGTGTCTCTTACACAGCATGGACAGTAGTGTCAAACTAAGTAAGTTACTGTGTCTCTTACACGACATGGACAGTAGTGTCAGACTAAGTAAGTTACTGTGTCTCTTACACGACATGGACAGTAGTGTCAAACTAAGTAAGTTACTCTGTCTCTTACGCAGTGTACAGTCAGTTGCTGTTTTCCCTGGCAGGTCTCTGGTCATTCTGAAGACATGTCAGGTCTCAGGCCAGTGCACTTGCAGTGTCTTCCTTAAGCAGGTGTTGGAGATGGTCTCAGGCCAGTACACTTGCAGTGTCTTCCTTAAGCAGGTGTTGGAGATGGTCTCAGGCCAGTGCACTTGCAGTGTCTTCCATAAGCAGGTATTGGAGATGATCTCAGGCCAGTACACTTGCAGTGTCTTCCTTAAGCAGGTGTTGGAGATGGTCTCAGGCCAGTACACTTGCAGTGTCTTCCTTAAGCAGGTGTTGTGAACACTGGCAAGTCTCTTAGTATCTTGCTGTGTCATGTGCCATGTGAGCCGTAGAGGAACACAATGACGACATAGCTCTGGTAGATTGTAAGTTTAGTCTCCCTGGAGCACACTGAGGACCCCCGTAGGGTTGTGGCTTTGCAAATGAAGACGTGTACATGTCTGGCTTCACTGAGACATGTTCTTCCTCTGCACCTCCTTGACAAACAGCACATTAACACAGCAACCTATCATGGTCAGCAACCATAAACTTGAGTATGTCTCTTGAGTATGTTCTCATTGGGTTGCTGTGTTAAGGGGCTGTTTGTCAACTCTTGTCTGCTTTGTATTAATAGTAAGGACAAAATTAACTGGCATGTTGCTCTAGGATGTTTGCTTTCCTCTGTACCAGTCTCGAGTGTGAGCTGGCAAGGCGAAGTCATCTGTATAGAGATATTATTTCTATGTTATAAAGTAGTTTGTGACTCTGTATGTTCCCTCATATCTCTGTCAGTTTCACATGTGTGGGGCTAATGGTGTCCCATGGGCCATGGAGTGGTTCATGCATAATTTCTCAAAATTCCCCCAGGGGTGGGGATATTACGAAGGAACCCATGTGGACATTTGATGTACAGATTACATCTCTCAGAACAATAAGAGTTCCTAGTTGCTTAAAATATTTATGGAAACCTGCATGTTTCTACGATTGTTACGTGATCTACGTCAAACGTTCACCGAATGTTTTGTGAAACCGGCAGTTGTACATTATTTTTGGAGTGTGAAGTTGTCATTGTCAAGGCATTGTCCTACCAAAACTTTACTGGGTAGAGCAGAGTCATAAGCTCTTGCAGAGGCTGCTTTCTCCCATGGAACGCCAGGCAACTGGGCTAGTCTTTACTATGTAACATGATTTGATGATGAAATTATCAGGCTTTGTACCTGTAATTATGCAATGACAATGTTTTCTGGGATGATGGGATGTATGTTTTCTCTTCAGCTGATTTTGGGTTCTGCGCCCAGATATCTCCAGAGCAGAGCAAGAGGTCGACCATGGTTGGAACACCCTACTGGATGGCTCCTGAGGTCGTCACCAGGTGGGTCAATGCTAGGGTTGGGTATTGCCAAACCGCGATACATCTATTCAGAGGACCATATTGCGATATGTATCACATTATATTGTATCGCGATATATCTATTCAGAAGGCCATATTGCGATATGTATCGCATTATATTGTATCGCGATATATCTATTCATACACAACGCAAACATTATTATCAACTGATTGTTTTAGACAGATCAAGCTACCTTTACAAACTATGTCTTTCTAAATGTGAGGTGTAATGTATGATCAGAAGATGGCACTAAAAAAATTTTGTTCTAACGATGTCAATATCCAGTTGCGATTAAATCAAATTGCTCCACAATTTACACATTTTGTCAAAATGTGTATAATTTCCAACCTCTGCCGTGTATTTTAACTCTCATGCTGGGAACACTGTTTCCGTTTGTGTTTTAATCATTCCTGTCCTCTCATTCCCTCCCTGGATTTGATTATCATTAAATAAATGTTGATGCATCAACATTCAGTGATTAGCAAGTGCAACATTATGTGTGTTATGTTGTCTTGTATTCAGGATAATATTAGGGTGCAAGCAATAACCAGAAGTGAAATGTTAACATACAGTGTGCACTGTTTGGCCATGTTTGGTGAGATATACCCTGGTAATTAGCAGTTTTCCCTATGTTCTGTTGTCCGAGCATTTTCTCTGGGTAGTCAAAGGGCATATTAGTAAAAAAAAATTGCCACATAAATCCAAATGTGTTTTCTAAATGCTGTTGATGAAAACTCAATATTGGATGTGTATATTTGTGTGTGCACTCACATAATCATGTGTGTGTGCATGCACATAAGCATGTGTGTGCATGCACATAAGTATATGTGTGTGTGTGTGTGTGTGTGTGTGTGTGTGTGTGTGTGTGTGTGTGTGCGCGTGCACATAAGCATGTGTGTGAGCGTGCACATAAGCATGTGTGTTTGTGCACGCACATAAGTGTGGGTGGGTGTAGCGTGTTTATTTATTTACTGCTGTTGGGGTGGGTGGAACTACCCACTAGTCTACAAGTACACACACGGTGGAACAGTGTTGTATTGGATGTGTTTGTTGCTAATATCTCAACTAGCAAGAAATCCCGGAATAACTTTGTACAGGTTGTAGTTTGTAAGTGACTTTCACAATAATGATGCTAAAAAAATTTCACAGAAATATTCATCTATGCCTTGGTACTTGGTGCTGCCATTCAATATCTTGATGGCTTCTGGGAATCCAACTCTCGAGATTGTGACATAATACTAGAAGTCATAGTAACGTCTAACAACGCCTTGCCTTTGTATTACGTAAGTTTGGACAATCAAAGAAAAGACTCACGACATTGCCAACAATGGCACGTATTTGTTTGCATAACGTTGCGGATGGTTGTACTTAATAACTACAAAGGGTAATTTTATTGTTTTTAGAAAGGGTAATAGCGGGGGAATTTTGAAAAAAAATTAAACTGAGAGAACCCAACAGTGGGGTCGTAGGTAAACCCCTGAAAGTTTGGCACCCGAGATGCAAAGCGTCTACGAGGAGAAGCATAACATACAAACATACTCTTGCTGGATTATAGTAAGATGTGTCATATTGGATGGTTGTGCAGGTGTTGTAGGAAGCAGTTCAGTCAAAGGTAGACAGTGAGTCATGTTGGATGGTTGTGCAGGTGTTGTAGGAAGCAGTTCAGTCAAAGGTAGACAGTGAGTCATGTTGGATGGTTGTGCAGGTGTTGTAGGAAGCAGTTCAGTCAAAGGTAGACACTGAGTCATGTTGGATGGTTGTGCAGGTGTTGTAGGAAGCAGTTCAGTCAAAGGTAGACAGTGAGTCATGTTGGATGGTTGTGCGGGTGTTGTAGGAAGCAGTTCAGTCAAAGGTAGACAGTGAGTCGTGTTGGATGGTTGTGCCAATGTTGTAGGAAGCAGCACGGTCAAAGATAGACAGTGAGTCATGTTGGATGGTTGTGCTGGTATTGTAGGAAGCAGTACGGTCCAAAGGTAGACATCTGGAGTTTGGGCATCATGGCAATAGAGATGATTGATGGAGAACCCCCGTATCTCAATGAGAACCCTCTTAGGGTAAGTAGCACTGCTGTGTGTATGATTTTCACGGTACGTATCACTTCTGTGTGTATGATATGTAGGGTAAGTACCACTTCCAGTTGAGTGCACAGTGGATGACGATTGCACAAATGTACAGTAATCCCTCTGTATAACCATCCTCAACAAAAGAGTTGGTGATGATAAAAAGGTATTACACGAGTATGAAGCAGCATTAGTTAAGGAGCAGTGTAGGTTGGACATGAGAAAGTACTCATTCTCACAGAGGGTGATAAATGAATGGAATAAACTGTCAAATGATTGTGTTATTGCTAGTAGTGTGAATACGTTTAAAAATAAAATTGACAGATGTATGACAAGGGCAGGCTATACATAGATGAACAAGTGGTCGGACTCTCGATAAGCCAATGGCTTCCTTGTCCACTTGCCACATGGAACTTGTAGTTTTGAATGGCAATATTGTTAAATCTTTTTTAAAAATGGTCGTAATACAAATTGTCCTTATAGTGTGTAAGACACACATGGACAGCAATGCATGCACGCATGCGTGCACACGACATACACTCACACGTGTGTGTCATGTATTCTGTTGCTGCTGTGTACCCCATTGCCTGTGTTGTTGCAGGCGTTGTATCTGATCGCCACGAATGGCAAGCCAGACATCAAGGACAAAGCCAAGCTCTCACCAGTCTTCCAGGATTTCCTGGACAAGTGCCTAGAAGTGGATGTTGATCATCGCTGCTCGGCAACCGAACTCCTTCGTCACCCCTTCCTGCGACTAGCGAAACCCCTCGCCAGTTTAACGCCCCTCATTATGGCTGCTAAGGAAGCAGCTAAACCCCTGAAGGGCTCCTAGTTGCACCCTGCTCCGCAGTGGTGGAGGGGGTGGGGCAAGAGATCTATCATTGTGGCTCTTTCAATGGTTGGTTTCATATCTTGTGAATTATTTATTTACATGGATACAATATGCAGTTTATTGTCGGCTTAACAGTCAAATTGTGCTTCCTTTTTATTGCTCGTCATGTGATTTTTTACTCACAGGTTTGGCAGATGTTCTGTAAATGGTCTTTTTGCAAGACTGATTCATACTTCATTGATATGGGCTTCGTTAATATATTCCTTTATTGGGTGCTCCATAACTGGTGAGTGGACCGCACTACTAAACAATGCACAGGTTATTAAGTGGTCCACTTTTGGCTGTAATAGTTGACATGTCTTCTTTGGGGGTCGTTCACAATGGTAGACATTGACCTATTCGTACAAAATGTGCTAATTCCCAGACCCCTCCCCCGAATTAGTACTTTAAAATATTGATAACTTTCCACATTGAAAAATATGCCGCAATGTACGTTATGACACAGTTCTTGGACATGGACCGTAATGGATGTGTCTGGGACTCCTCTTTAGGATGCTGTTTTTGTGACTGAAATCATACTATAATGTTTGTATTATTACCAGTAATTGTGTCATCTCGGTAGGTTACAGTTGGTCCAAAGTATGTGTATCTGTGAAAAGAACACATACACATGTGTATTGTGACAGTTTGTTTGATCAATTTATTATTATTACCCTGGTGAGTTGCGATAAGATAAGAACTGGTGAGTTACGATACGATAAGAAGAACATTTGTATAGCGCCTTAAATCTTGATAAATCCATTCGGAGGTGCTTAAAATACATTTATATGCACAACATTGATAAGTTATGTAAAATGATGATACATTAATTGAGTATTGTGCATCATGGCTGCAACTGTTGATGGTTAGATTAACAATTTAATTAAGTGCCACATGATTCCGTCATCTTGTCATACTAGTCACATTTTATCTTCTGTCATTTCATCTTTTTCCGATGTCTACTCATAATAAACTACTGCATGGATTCCTTCAACTAGTGCACCTTGAGTGGGAAAGGGGAATTTCTCGAGTCCTAGCCAACACATTTTACAACAATAAATGTGCATGGTAAAGAATACTTGGATTACAGTTAAACTTGGCATACATGTTGGCTTTGAATAGTTACCTAATATTACCGCAATAGGGTATAACGTATGAATTACATTTTCTTAACTACATATGTTCTATTTTTGGTCTATATATCACTGCCAAACTGGTGCTTATACAGTATATGTTTCAGTAATGACACTGATACAGTATCTCGTGCACACATGACAACAAACCCAGATTGATCAGACTAGCATCTTGTTATGTTCATTGTCTATGTGCTTTTGCTCAACAAGTTCTTGATTGTAATACGCAGAGTATAGTTACTTGACACTTGTCTTTCTTATTATGCTGTCTTACATTATGTACTTGGACCTGCTCAGTAATGGATGTGTCCTGGACTTGAACATGCACAGTAATGGACGTGTCCTGGACTTGGACATGCACAGTAATGGACGTGTCCTGGACTTGGACATGTTCAGTAATGCACGTGTCCTGGACTTGGACATTTACAGTATTGAATGTGTCCTGGACTTGGACATTTACGGTATTGAATGTGTCCTGGACTTGAACATGTACAGTAATAACTTGGATGAGCTAAGTAATGGGTGTGTCCTGTTTGTCCTTAGTGTAATGTACCATCTTGTGTGAAACTAGACTCGAGGTTGGCTAAGAATCCATGTATATATGTGTCTTACCTTAGATCTGTGGCCTTTAAAGCTGCTTCCTCCAGTCAATGATGTTTATGTTTGTAGCATGCGAATAGTTGAAATAATGTGCACAGTCGATTTAATAAAAGAGTTTTCCTTTTGTTAAAATTATCGAAAGAATTTACTTAGAAGGTTAGATCGAGTACCTTGTGAATATCCTTTGTCATAATATAGAGAGGATGGCCACATGTAGAAGCTTTTCCCTTTATGGGTTTGGTTGGGCCAAAGCTAGTTTATTTTTATTTTGTCTGATGATTTCATCAAGGCTAAATAACAAATTTGCACAAACGATTGAACATGCCTTAGTCATTAGATTCGATGTTTTGTGAAATAAGTAAGAAATAAGACAAAAGTAAAATAGCTTTCAGGAGGCAGCTTTATAGAACAACCTTAGACTAATGTGATGAACCATTTCTCTCTAACTTTATAGAACAACCTTAGACTAATGTGATGAACCATTTCTCTCTAACTTTATAGAACAACCTTAGACTAATGTGATGAACCATTTCTCTCTAACTTCATATAATCATTGAGTGACAACTTTGTATGAATATTGATGTTTTATGTTTATCCACATGCAAGAAATATATATACTGATGGAATGATTTTATTTTGGAATCATGAAATGGAAAGAAGTGACACTGGTCAGTTCTGTTATATCTGTTGTGAGCTGAATGTACATGTCCTGACAATTTAGTTAAATACTTGCTGAATGTTGTTATTGTACTAGATGTGTTATACTATTTATTAACATTAAATAATAATATATAGCATTCTTGTTTTAAACAATAGGCACTGGAGAGTCTCAAATGCATATGTCCACTTTGACGCGTACACATTGCTGCAATGTATGTATGCCATTTGGATGACTAGTACCTTTACTTGTGGCAGTGTTGTTTGTTTAACTCTTACTTTGGGAATTACAGCTTGTTTGGGCTTCATTGTTGTCACCCGCACATACTTACTCTGAAATTTTTGTGCTGATTACTTGGCGAAGATACTTTCACTAACTTTATTCTAATATTGTGCTCTAAATGTGCTAACTGCTTGGTGAAGATATTTTCACTTACAAACTTTGTGCTCTGAAAGCAGAAAACATATCGTCAGCTACAAATGTGCAAATAAGTGCTCTAAAATGTGCTGATTGCTTGGCGAAGATATTGTCACAAATATATAATATATGCTCTAAAATGTGCTGACTGCTTGGCGAAAATATTGACAGTTACAAATCTGCAAATATGTGCTCTGACATGTGCTAACTGCCTGATGACAATTCCACGTGTGACAGTAACTTATTATACTTATCTATATATTTGTATATTTTCTTTATGCTTATGGAAACGTATTTTGTGAAAGTGGACGAAAGCATTATGCTTGTCGGCATAATGCAATATGATGAATTGCTAACGAATTCACTATATTCGTGTTCTTGAATGCATAAGACTTTAATATACACGTTTAATTAATCACATACACAGACATTCTTGAACCCATTGTGAGTACGTCATTAATGTTCACACATATACTGCCAAAATATGCCGTATTCAGTTTGAATCTCGTCGATGTTCATATATATGTTCTAACTACAACGGAAAATCACCTATGCTATGGCTATGTTCCCAATCATTGTACACCAAATGACATGAATATTTTTGTCACTGACACACCAACATAGTTGATTAACTAATAACCTGTGCACATTAAAGTTTGCAGCAAAGACTTCACGGCTACCTTAGCAATGTCGATAGCCGCACGAATTTTTTTCCGAACATTAACATGTTTGCATTATTTATTAAAGATGTAACACAATCTTGTTAGTTGTGTCGGTGCTGGAAATGTGTGACGACGAGAAAACTCCCTTAAGGTATGCGTGCTCTCATTTCTCTCTCACTCCCTTAAGGTGTGCGTGCTCTCATTTCTCTCTCACTCCCTTAAGGTGTGCGTGCTCTCATTTCTCTCTCACTCCCTTAAGGTGTGCGTGCTCTCATTTCTCTCTCACTCCCTTAAGGTGTGCGTGCTCTCATTTCTCTCTCACTCTCTTAAGGTGTGCGTGCTCTCATTTCTCTCTCACTCCCTTAAGGTGTGCCTGCTCTCATTTCTCTCTCACTCCCTTAAGGTGTGCGTGCTCTCATTTCTCTCTCACTCCCTTAAGGTGTGCCTGCTCTCATTTCTCTCTCACTCCCTTAAGGTGTGCGTGCTCTCATTTCTCTCTCACTCCCTTAAGGTGTGCCTGCTCTCATTTCTCTCTCACTCCCTTAAGGTGTGCGTGCTCTCATTTCTCTCTCACTCCCTTAAGGTGTGCCTGCTCTCATTTCTCTCTCACTCCCTTAAGGTGTGCCTGCTCTCATTTCTCTCTCACTCCCTTAAGGTGTGCGTGCTCTCATTTCTCTCTCACTCTCTTAAGGTGTGCCTGCTCTCATTTCTCTCTCACTCCCTTAAGGTGTGCGTGCTCTCATTTCTCTCTCACTCCCTTAAGGTGTGCCTGCTCTCATTTCTCTCTCACTCCCTTAAGGTGTACCTGCTCTCATTTCTCTCTCACTCCCTTAAGGTGTGCCTGCTCTCATTTCTCTCTCACTCTCTTAAGGTGTGCGTGCTCTCATTTCTCTCTCACTCTCTTAAGGTGTGCCTGCTCTCATTTCTCTCTCACTCCCTTAAGGTGTGCGTGCTCTCATTTCTCTCTCACTCTCTTAAGGTGTGCCTGCTCTCATTTCTCTCTCACTCTCTTAAGGTGTGCCTGCTCTCATTTCTCTCTCACTCTCTTAAGGTGTGCATGCTCTCATTTCTCTCTCACTCTCTTAAGGTGTGCGTGCTCTCATTTCTCTCTCACTCTCTTAAGGTGTGCATGCTCTCATTTCTCTCTCACTCTCTTAAGGTGTGCGTGCTCTCATTTCTCTCTCACTCTCTTAAGGTGTGCCTGCTCTCATTTCTCTCTCACTCTCTTAAGGTGTGCATGCTCTCATTTCTCTCTCACTCTCTTAAGGTGTGCGTGCTCTCATTTCTCTCTCACTCTCTTAAGGTGTGCGTGCTCTCATTTCTCTCTCACTCCCTTAAGGTGTGCATGCTCTCATTTCTCTCTCACTCTCTTAAGGTGTGCGTGCTCTCATTTCTCTCTCACTCTCTTAAGGTGTGCCTGCTCTCATTTCTCTCTCACTCTCTTAAGGTGTGCATGCTCTCATTTCTCTCTCACTCTCTTAAGGTGTGCGTGCTCTCATTTCTCTCTCACTCCCTTAAGGTGTGCCTGCTCTCATTTCTCACGTTAATAAGACGTTGATAGCGATGTCATGAACCGAAATCTTAACAGTATTTTTCTAGCATATTTCCTTCAATGTTTGAACAATTATGCTGTTGAAGAGCTGTCTTCCGTCTAAATAATTTGCTTCACATGTTTACAAATTGACACATATTACAATAGTGGTTTATACTTTTACGTATCAATCAATACAAAATATGTGCAAACAACCGTTTATGTCCGTATTAAGTGATTGTTACTTTGTGAAGCTGTTGTCATTATGCACCCGTCAATTGTATGACACACAGTCACCCATGTGCGTCATGTCCAAACAATAATGACGCAGTGGTATGTCAAATTCCAACTGGTAAATAAATATGTACGAGGATGCGTCAAAGTCCGCCAATGTTGGTTGCATGTCTTACCGCAAAACTGAATGCAACCAGTGAATTGATTGACTGTAACGTTGGGTTACCCCGGATAAAATTTATTTAGAAGGCTGACATACACACATATTTGGTATTGTAATTTAATTATTTTGCTATTATATTATTTACATTAATTTTAACTATTATTCTGAACACATGCACCTATATATCTTATACACGCAAATAACGGAACCTATCCGCAAAAGCCGGCGAAGGTCATGACGTAATCGATAAGGTATGACGTAATCGATATGGCGTCTGATTAAAAAATATCAGTCCTTCGTCGATACTGGGGTGTCGATTTCTCCTGGGTGCTTCAGAAGTACTGATTGGTCCTTCAAAAATGTCCCCAGGTGTGCGTCAAAAACATGCAATGGTACGTAATTATGTTGACGCACGGGTACGTCATGGAACCTAAATGTCTGACGCACATTATCGGGGGTGTGGGGGCGTCATGCCGTCGACGCGTGCGTTATGTTTGAACTGAGCCATTGTTATTGCTTGGTCATTGGGTTTCCTCGTGACACTGCTACAGAGATGTATAGTGAAATAATTGCCACCTGAAAATTGCCTTGTGACACTGCTACTGTGATGTCTAGTGAAATAATTGCCTCCTGACACTGCTACTGAGATGTCTCGTGAACTAATTGCCTCCTGACACTG
Organism: Lamellibrachia columna; assembly: GCA_963662155.1. Lineage (NCBI taxonomy): Eukaryota > Metazoa > Annelida > Polychaeta > Sabellida > Siboglinidae > Lamellibrachia > Lamellibrachia columna. The sequence continues at coordinate 44,252,092 of OY759268.1, read as the reverse complement.
CTGCAGAGATGTCTGGTGAAATAATTGCCTCGTGACACTGCTACAGAGATGTCTAGCGTAATAATCACTCGCACACTTCACACGCAACGACGGTACATAGCCGGTGATGTAGACAAAACAAGTGGGCAAAACATATTAATGAGTTAATGAAAACAATTGTTTGGTTGGATTTTGGGAAACAAACATTGGGGAAAGTTGATAGACATCTTAGAAGACAACGTGAAGGTCCTGAGTCAACTCTCGTTGTCGCCTTGTGCGGTGTTTTCGTGACTTAAATACACTGTAACGTAGAAAAAGAGCTAATTTTACATATGTACTAAGCAATAGTTATACCTCATTTAGAATACTACACACAAGATTGGAAGAAGGACACAAGGAGAGCGACTTAGCTGATAAGGCTATATAATAATAAAATTTAATCTTATTTTCGCACATTAAAAATGGCAACTGTGCATTCTTTAAAATACAGTAATATCCGCAATAATACAGTTGACACCATCATCGTCTATCTAAACTATTACATGTCTTAAAACCATTTCTGATGACTAACATTTCCGATAAAACGTTCACATTTGATATTGTTACGCTAAACAAACCAGCCTGCCACACACGGCCAATGTCAAACACAGACACGTCATACATTGTGTCACATTCATTTAGGATATGACCATGGGTTTGCAATGGACAACTTAGCAACACTGTTTAGGGTAGGGCGGGGGAATACGCCCACCTTAAGCAAGAAATTGAATAGCAACAAATACTAAAGTTTATTCGAAAAAACAGTTTAATACTCCGAAAGAGGCAGCTACACTCAATTAAAATAAACAGTATTAAAAGTCTGATTACAAACAGTTTTCAAGTTAAACGCATTCTAAAAAAAGTCTTATGTAGGCGTATTGCCCCTTTGCTGGGGCAATACGCCCACAGAAAGGGGCAAATCGCCCAGTGGTAGGCGTTTCGCCCCACAAGAAATCAGGGAATCGTGTTGACATCACATATGTCACGTATAACATATATCTGGGACCTACCAATTAAGCAAATCTATTTGCGTATTATACGACTATTAGCAGTATTATATAATTGATACAATTAAACAAATGTGTCATGCATACTGGAAGTCGTCTCATTTATGTCAAGCCAGCCCAGTTCCTATTATCGTCGTGTATAGCATTATATTGAAACAAATGTCATAATTGAAAGGCATTACGGTAATGTTTTCTCCGTTGCTGTGAGACATACATGACATGATGTGACTTTCCTAGTCCTCGTCTGATTCACAGTTGGGACACATAAACCTGTTGTAGCCTGGTGTGCACTGCTCGTGGGCCCATTTCTTGCACATTAGACACTGGACCCATTTTTCCCGCGATTTGCTATTTGAAAAAGGCTCGCCACATACAAGGCAAGGCCACGTTTCGTCTTCGTCGTCGCTGCTTTCGGGTGTAGCTTGTTTCTTTGTTTTGCGTTTCTTTCCCGATGCAGTGCTTCTTCCTTTTTTGGATGCATCAATCCGCGGAGAAGGAGAAAGCTTCTTGACGATCTCCCGAGCGGTATCTATAACATATAGTTCAGTACAATATACACTATTTCTATAGAGCCTGTATCCGAGCTCAGAGGTACGTCAATACTTGTACCTATATGTTTGTACAACCGCTAGACCTATATCAATAAAATGTACGATTCCCTAATTTACCCTAGCCTGCCATACTAAACTATTATACATAGTCATTTACTATATTCAGCACAGGTACTTAGGTCGTTATTGTTACACTTCATTACATGTATCTTCTTATGTGAATAAAGTGATATTTCTCGTCAGTCAGCAATTGAGTGGGAATGCTTTGGAGCTATATGGGGGCAAGCAAGGGCAAATGGGTAATTTTAATTTATGCGCGTTTGGCTTCCAACGTGTGATGGAAAGGTTTTGGAATATCCATAGTGTGCACATTGACTGACGTATATCCCGTATAAATAGTGCGTGTTAACATTGTGCACATACCTTCAACGGCAGCCACATCGGCCTGCTCAGTGGTATCATGTATAGGTGGCCCATCTTCTGTCACAGCGGCAGCAGCGAACTCGTTGTCTTGAAAGATGGTGTCATCGAAGGGCCACAGTCCGCAGGCCCGGAATCCATTGATGGCCTTGTCTGGCGTTGACGTTCGCAGGGACGCAGTGCCAAAGATCCCTGCCATGTCGTAGAATGTTATTCTTTGGCCATGGTGTGACGTCATCCAGTTGTCTGCAGATACGTTGTAGGCGCTCTTCAGAGATTTGAAGTAGCATCGGTCGAGAGGCTGCATCTTATGGGTGCAGTGTGGAGGAAGAGTGATCAGCTCGATTCCATGAGCCCTGGCATAGTTTACAGCATCCAGGGTATTGTGGCTGTGATGCCCGTCCAACACAATCAGGTGACGGTTCTGAGTTGATGCATTTGTGTAGAGAACAAAATGTTCCATCCACTTCAGAAAGAGTCCGGCATCTGTCCAACCGCTTGCACTGGCGTGGCCGACTGACTGTGGCGGGGCACCCTGCATGAGCTGGTCCACCATTCGCTTCCGGGGAAAAATCATGAATGGCGGAAGGTAGGCCCCGGCAGCACTCACCGCGCAAATCACGGTCACGGTTGCTCCTCGTTCGCCGCTGGTCATTTTCGCTACCTGACGGACCCCCTTGGAAGCGACGACCTTGCCTGGCTGGTGGACACTGGTTATCCCAGTTTCGTCCATGTTCCACACCTTATTCGTGGCCATTGAGCACATCTTTGTAGATCCCAAAGAACTCGTTTACTTTCGCTCTGTTGAAACCAACAGCTCTTGATAAGTTTGTTCCTTGGGGCTGACGAATGCTCAGGTCGGGATGTCTTCTTAGAAAGCTCTTCAGCCAGTCTTTCCCGGGTAACTTGTTTGTCTGGTTGAACGGGTGGTTTGTCCCCGTGGCCACTGTCACGTCGTATGCCAGACGTCTGACATCAGTAGGAGTTAGGCCGTACAAGGCCCTCTCCATTGTCTGGATGTGGTCATGAATAACCAACTCAACCTCCGGCGGCAGCGCCGATGAGGAACCCAACCTCACCTTTCCAGGTGTGGCTACAAGGGCATCACGGTGTCTGCGAATAGTGCGAGCCGGAACTCCCAATTCTTTGGTGACACGGATGAGCGGCATGCCGTCTCTGACTAATCTCAACGCATCTTGCAAGTTGCCATCACCGTACACTCCTCTGTTTTTTTTTTGTGTAGTGCCTGACCATGATTTAGACTGCAAATGAACATAAAGAATATATATATATATGTTTGTTCTTTATATATATATATATATATATCTAATATATATATAATATATATATATATATATATATATATATATATATATATATATATATATATATATTATATATATATTAGATATATATATATATATATAAAGAACAAACATATATATATATATATTCTTTATGTTCATTTGCAGTCTAAATCATGGTCAGGCACTACACAAAAAATATATATATATATATATATATATATACATATATATATATATATATATATATATATATATATATGTGCGTGTATATATATATATATATATATATATATATATATATATATATATATATATATATATATATATATATATATATATATATATATATATATATAGGCGGGGCAAAACACCCACCTAGGCGTATTGCCCCCTTGGTTGTTAGGCGTCTCGCCCCAATAGTACTATTTTGATCAATAGGTGGCATACAATAAGCGTCCTTATTATCACCCACAATCAATGCTGCTAATGTGTTTACAAGTTAATTATGATGATATATGCCGAGTGGCAAAACAGCACTCTTGGTTACAATGACTTTATTAACACAAAGGTAGACATTAAATTTTATATCAATACCGAGAAAAACACGAAACATTGATTTTCATACTTACTTTCGAACATCCACTTTAGCGCTCTTGTCAGAAGAAAGCGAGAGATGGCAGCACTTCAAAAAGCATAACACGTGGTATACTGCATTGGGCGTTCGTTGGAAAAGTGCTATGGGCGTATTGCCTCACATGGGCGTATTGCCCCGCCCTACCCTATAATCGGTAAATTGTGGTTCATAGCTTTATGAATAAATTTTGAGAACCTTTGCTTTAAGATTACCAATAATGGCCAACTATCCTATAACAATGCTATAACATCACCGTGTGTAAGCGGTGCTAGCCCCCACAACTGTCTAAGCGCTTTTCGCCATGCAGTGCAAATAGTGCCAACACTCTTACTCTGAAGATCCCATAGTGGGGCTCCATAATAAGAGCAGCAATATTGTTTAAGTAAATTGCAATTTACATTCGTCTTAATATGACCGAAACTGTTCAAACAATCCATCCATGTATATGGAGAAGAGAATAGGAGAAAGTATTGCTCCCTGTTTGACTCCGTTACAAGCGGTAAACTGGGATGACATACTAGAGCCTTACTTGAAGTTTTTATTTAGTATACATATACAGCAGCAATCTTAATACCAGGGGTGATACCTTACGTTTTAGAAGTACTCTAAAAAGCTTACAATAATTGACCCTGTCAAATGCTTTGCTGGCATCTAACATGAGTGCCTACACATTACTGCCATTGGCATTATAATAACTGATTGTCTCCATCATAACATATGTGCAGTGAGTAGTGGACATATTTTGTTTAAAACCAAATTGTAAATGCGATGTTGCAAGAGCATGGTGTTCCTTAGGTAGTATAACAACATCAAACAGTTTGGCAACAATGCTGCCAAGAGTAATAGCTCTAAAATTGTCGGATGTACATACTAATTGTCTCTTATCATTTGGTATAGGAACCATAGTTCCCATTAACAATGAGTCGGGGCTAAAACCATGTACCAACATACTGTTAAAAGTTAATGCTAACAGCACAAAGAGTATTTTCGGACCATGTATGATATAATTAGAATTGAGACCCTCTTCACCATCCGACTTACCCAGCTTCAGTCGCTGGACACCTTCGATAACCTCATCAACTGATATATCATACGCAATATTTTCTTTAATCTGCTTGTTAATCTCCGTATTTATAACATTAATCTCATCAACATCATATGACACACTGTTGTGCTATTTCTTCATCACCCACCATCAATACTTGAAGGCAAGAATTTATTTCTGCCCTTTATCCGGCGCACCTCAGACAACAAGTCCCGATTTCTATTTTCGCTAATTGCTTCAGCCATCTTAGTAGTACGAATTCTGTCATCATCTCTCATAATATGTCTAACAGCCCTATGATACCGAGCTCTTGTTATACGTCTTATGTCTGTAATGTCACCCTGGTGAGGCTTTCCCACAGCTCGCCACTGTCGATGCCAGAATATAGCCTCCTGCTTCAGGTGTTCAACTTCTTTAGACCACCCAGGAAGTTTCCTCCTGCCACCACCTGAATTAAGGTTGTTTTTAGGACAGGTGGTAGGTATACATTCTGACGACTCTATACACATATTTAGTATGTCATTGTATACTCTAGATAATTCGTTATCGTGTTTTTGACACATCACATTCTTACACAGCAAAGCCTCTTCGTCGTATTGTAACATGGAGAGTTTATACTCAAGATCACTACTGTATTGGTTAATGAGTTCAGTACTGGCTTTATGCCATGCTAGTTTGCGACAATAGTTCCTTTCGAACATGTGGTCTACATTTATATCCAACCCAATTTTAAATGGTACATGGTCAGAAAACAACAAGTTGTCTATAATAGCACATTCAAGTACCTTCTGTCCTAAATTTGCCGTGGTTAAAAAATTATCAATTCTGGAGGTCAAACCGTTTGGACTTAAATAAGTATATGGCAATTGCGCATCTGGAGTATCAATACATACCGTAAGATTAAAATCCGATATAAAATCCCTTAATGCATATGCGTGAGGCGTATTCCTAGTTAAATCTGTATTCATGTCACCCCCGTATATGACGTGAGCGGGGTTGTACGTGTGTATTAACTGCTGCATTTCATCTCCATATATTCCGCAAACTTATCGTCTTCCGACCAGCCATCGCACGGCATGTATACCTTAAGGCACATGATTTCACAGTTAATTTTAATCATAATCCCACACAACCTCACGTGATTGCATTTAAGCTCTTTCAGACTTTAGTGATAATTTCCACAGGATTGCACATCCGCCGTATGGGCGTCCTTCACTGGCAATACATTCATCCATGGAACTCTTACCGGTTATTGCCATACCGTCACCTAATTTGCACATCTTGTTAATATAAATGTGGGACCGTAGTATGGCGTGATAAATGCCTAATAGAGTGTTATTTAACAACACTCGAGATTAAGAGGAGACCAAATACAAGTTGTTGTTTTAATATTGAATAGTGATATTAAACAGAAATCACAACGCTAGCATCAGAAAGCAACAATCGACTGATCTGACGTTTAAATCACTTCGAAAGCGATTGAGCATCGGCAAAAGATTCGCGTGAATGGACGATATTCGCGTTGCATGCTTATTAGCACTATATTTTTTTGACATCCCACAACTGTGGTCTTATTCTTAGCTAACATGTGTCGTACGTGTTCTAAATCATGTATATTGGTTTCATTCTTAGCTAACATGTAACAATATTTTTCTAGCATATTTCCTTCAATGTTTGCACAATTATGCTGTTGAAGAGCTGTCTCCTGTGTCGTACGTGTTCTAAATCATGTCTGTTGTACAACAGTAAATAAAAAACTGACTACATACCTAAGTAAAACAACTGCTTTAGGAAATTATAATAAAAAATATTTGTATGACCAATTTAAAATTCTACCAGTTTCAGGCGTTGCAGTGACGTCACACACACACACACACACACACACACACACACACACACACACACACACACACACACACACACACACACACACACACACACACACACACACACACACACACACACACACACACACACACACACACACACACACACACACACACACACACACACACACACACACACACACACACACACACACACACACACACAAGCACGCACGCACGCACGCACGCACGCACGTACACACATTTATACAACGACTAGCCATGCTGATATCCACTCGACGTTCACAAACGTATGTTTAACATAGGGTTCTCAGAACGAGGCTGCATTATCTGGATGGATATATCACGGTAATAAGACTAACTGGTTGGTCTAGACCATTTTACAGTGATACATCAACCCAGATAACACACGACAGCCTCGTTCTGAGAATCCATCTGACGTTTGAATTATTTCGAACGCGACCGAGTACGCGCGTTGGCGCAGACGCGCGATTGTTCGAACGATTTGAGTGTTTTTTGAGATTGCTCTGATTTACGTAATGTGCGTCAAACGTCCGAATCAGTTCCTTCGGACGGTATAAATGCATCGCAATGACGTCATAAACATATGGCAATGACGTCACAAACATGTCCCACAACCGTAGTTTTATTCTTAGCCGATAGGTGTTGTACATTTTGTGAATATGGTATATTACGAGTTGTAATTCCGTCGACAATCTCACACGATTTCACCTTTATATTAGTGTTATAAATGATAAGGAATTAATAGTTCCGGTGATGCCCCCCAGTCTGTATGATAACAAGTGCCACGATTCCGTGCCAACGACGCGACTAGCCAGAACGTGCCTGGGTTGATGCTTCCTCTTTGGCCATCTCATTCCGCTTGAACCAATAGGAAACAATCGCGAAACCTCCTCAATAAAGGGTGAATCTAACAAGTAGTTCACTTAATTCAGGACTTGCACACGTGTCGCAGTGTCACTCTGCGTCAGTCTCCTGTCGTGACGTCATCAGTCATGTCAAGAGTTGTTGAGGAGCACGTCCGTTTTCTCACCTAGATCGTGTGTTTATGTCTTTATTGACAACCACAACGTTCTCACATAGATCGTGTGTTGATATTTTTTTTGACAACCAAGGTAAGCCATTTTCTGTGACTTTCTAACCAAGATCGTGTGTTGATGTCTTTGTTGACAAATAACTAAGGTGAGTCATCTTCTACAACTTTGTCACCTAGATCATGTTGACGTTCCCGTTGACAACTAACCAAGGTGAACCATTTTGTATAACTTTCTCACCTGGATCGTATGTTGATGTCTTTGTTGACAACTAACCAAGATGAGCCATCTTCTCTAACTTGCTAATCTAGATCGCGTGTTGACGTCTTCGTTGACAAATAACCAAGGCGAGTCATCTTCTGTAAATTTCTCATCTAGATCATGATATTGTTATCTTAGTAGACAACTACCCAAGGTGAGCCATCGTCTACAACTATCTCACTTAGATCGGGTGTTGAAGTGTTTGTTGACAACTAACACATTACTTGGATTGTCCGCATACAGATTTAGGAAGTCATACGCCCGCCTCAGTTTTATAGTACCTACTGAATGGTCCTTTTTCCTTTTTTTTCTTCAAAATCGCACTCCAAACAGGAATAATAAAACGTGTGAATAATCAGTTAAACCGTACAGGAATTAGATGCTTCTTTGGGTGTCGAAAACGATGGCAATGGTTAAGATAGAGACAACACTAACCTTGATGTTGATGTTATGTGAAAGGAGGAGGTGATTGTGGTCGTTAATGACAGGTGGTCTATTAATGCAGATGGTCGCTTGAGCAGGTTTGACTATTTATAGGAAACATATTAAAATTAACGAGGAAGTTATGGAGACGCTTCAGTGATACTCGACGTCTTCCTGTTGACGTTATGTAATCGTATGCTCTATGGGGTCAAGTCGTCGGATCTCCAGTCTCGAGTTGTTTGCCCTGACTATTATTAAACACTTGAAAGCATTCAATGACATTAGTGGATGCACAGGTTCGGAAAACTGATTTTGTCTTCGTGTGCCATGTTTATTGCTTTGTTTTACAACCTTTGACTGCTAGACTCCAATTAATTTACTTTGAAGATAAATGTTATTGTTATAATAACAAATTGGTGAACTTCAAAATGGGCGATGCTTTTAACTTGTTTAATAAATCGTGCTTGGTACGTTCGTATGTTTACTATATTTGACTTTGAGTTGACGATGTCCCGTCAGTGTCTATTTACACGATGCTTCAAATATATACATGTATACTATACTACATGTGTGGGACCTGAGTGTTTGGAACTTACTACCTGTTTGAGTGTTTTGAACGAAACCATAATGATTTGAACTTGGCTACTGCAGTGACTACCCCGTGGTTTCGAAAGGTAGTGTATTGAACTTGAGCTACCAAACAACCAACCCATTGTATAAAGGTCTGGTTGCCCTCAACAATTCGTCTTTCTTTTTTCCCACAACGACAACTAATTCGCCTTTAGCCACGTTGTAGAAGGTTTCCGTGCATTCTCTGCTATTGTATTGTTGCAGTACGAATTGGCACCAAGTGTGATGATGAGAGTAAAGGTAAGTACAGGCTGGTTATAATAACAAACCATGGTTAGTACTGCACAGCTGTCTCCGCGTGGCTTTATCACTAGTGTTGTCGGTGTTGTTGTCGCTGTTGGTGGTGGTGTTGTCGGTGTTGTTGTTGGTGGTGGTGGTGGTGTTGTTGTTGTTGTTGTTGGTGTTTTAGGTGTTGTTGTTGTTGGTGGTGTTGTAGGTTTTGTTGTTGGTGGTGGTGGTGGTGTTGTAGGTGTTGTTGTTGTTGTTGGTGGTGGTGTTGTAGGTGTCGTTGTTGGTGGTGTTGTAGGTGTTGTTGTTGTTGGGGTGGTGTTGTAGGTGTTGTTGTTGTTGTTGGTGGTAGTGTCATAGGTTGTGTTGTTGTTGTTGGTGGTGTTGTTGTAGGTGTTGTTGTCGGTGGTGGGGGTGTCATAGGTGTTGTTGTTGCTGTTGGTGGTGATGTTATATATGTTGTTGTTGTTGTTGATGATGGTGGTGATGGTGTTATAGGTGTTGTTGTTGTTGTTTATGGTGGTGGTGGTGGAGGTGGCTGCCTTGTGGTGTTAAAGGCGGTTAATTTATTTTATACATGGAACGTTTTATATTACCTGATAACATTAATCACTATTTTCTTCCTAGTGATTGCCTTACATCAATTGATGCCGATACCATTACTCCATCAACTCAATTGTTTCTGCAACCAATTCGATTACCTGTTTGTTGCACAGGTGCAATTCAATCTGCTGGTCACGTGTCTCGTGATGACGTCACTCGAGATTTTGCAGACTATTGCCATCAAGGACCCGACGGCCACTGATCTCCTGCCCTTCTTCCGATGCTATTCCGCATGTAATGATCAGTTCGTTCACTGCAAAGTCCGTTGTATCATGAGTGGCGGAAATGACAGTATTTGTACGGCAATACGGGACAAGTGCATTAGTAATTGCAAACAAATGTGGCTATTTCAGAAGTAGTCTAGTCGGCACGTGCACAAGACTAATTGCAGTTTGCGCATTCATGTATTGATTCAGTTGCATCAAGGACGTCACAAGCATGTGAGTTGGTGAATCTAACGATTGCAAAACTGTACATTGTGTATACATGTGAAATATAGAAGCACATGACATATAGCATTACACATTATGCAAACGTGGAAAGAGATTTGATAGACCATTTTCACTGTTCAATCTATTCACAGCGGACTATATCGGAACCCCAAACTATGACCACCTCGTGGACTAGACAGGGACCTCGGAAATATTACCACATAGTAGACCAGACTGAGACTTCGGAATTATGACCACCTCGTGGACTAGACTGGAATCTCGAAACTATGACCACTTGGTGACTATACCTGGAACTGTGACTACCCAGTCAACTAGACAAATGTGCAGTTTGGCGGATATTACCTCGATGTTTGGCACAATGGTAACTAAATCATGCATAGCATGCGTCGTCTTCGTTGCTTGTTAAATTTATATCAAACACAACAGCGAAACATTATATTCGTACGCCCATTCTACGTTAATTAATTGGCCACTTTCAGGTGAAAAAGATGCCGGAATTGTCATGGTTCGAGATGTCATTCTAAGTTTTTTCTTTTTTCTTCTTTTTTTCCCGTTTCTTAAAGAGGCATATCTAAAGCACAATGTTTCAAATTCTTTGCAATTTTTTTTATAGAATTTACCCAAAACAGTGTAAACACTGTGTGTACATACTTCCCAAAGAAGTTGAGATGGCCTTGGAATGAACAGGTCTGCCAGGGGGTGAAGTGTAAAGCGCTTTGAGCAGTCCTATGGACCGGATACCGCGCTATATAAGAACATACCTTTACCTTTACATTCACAAATGTACACACAAAATGTTTTTAAAATAATGTGTCTTACTATAGTATATCTTGCTTTGTTTTTATAGCATTTTTTCACACTTATGTGTTTAAAAGAAACACATGGACTGTTGGGACACTCGAAATGCCTTTGAACATATCAAGGACCACAATTCTCCCCCACTTCGCATAGCGAGACAACAAATAACGTAATTGACCAAGAAAATATTGTAAATTATAAATCGTGCATATTGGAATTTTATTATCAGTTTAACAAAAAAATAACTGGAAGCAACTCGTAATGCGTCAAACGTATGAACAGACATATTATATGTTGGGAGGTTAGATTTAGAACACTAGGCAATCATGGAGTTGTACAACGTCAATTACGCAACTTAAAATCTTCTCATAGTATGCACGCGTACATACTACTAAAGGGAAACAAGACATAACAACATGAAACAATGAATGCAAAAATCCAGCTCTGTTCCAGCATCTTTTACGCATTTCTTACTCGCTGATGCTAATATCGGCCACAAGTGCTGGAATGGGGCGAGCTAATTCTATATTCAAACTGGTGCAAACCGTAACGCGGAGTACCACGCACCAGGGTCGCCTCAATGCGTTCATGCTACTTCATGTACACAACGAACTTCGTGTACACAACAATGCTACTTCATGTACACAACGAACTTCGTGTACACAACGTACGTCATGTACACAATGTACTTCGTGTACACAATGTACTTCATGTACACAATGTACTTCGTGTACACAACGTACGTCATGTGCACAATGTACTTCGTGTACACAACGTACGTCGTGTACACAGTGTACTTCGTGTACACAATGTACTTCGTGTACACAACGTACGTCATGTACACAATGTACTTCGTGTACACAATGTACTTCGTGTACACAATGTACTTCGTGTACACAATGTACTTCGTGTACACAATGTACTTCGTGTACCCAATGTACTTCGTGTACACAATGTACTTCTTGTACACAGTGTACTTCATGTACTCGACAACAAAGCAGTTATTTACAAGAACAACAGGAAGCACCCAAAAAGTAATGATTTTCATTAATCATCTGAGGACTCATTGAACTGCCTCTGATTGATACACACTAACCATGCATATATGCATGGTTAGTTATGCATGCATATATATATATATTTATATATATATATATATATATATATATATATATATATATATATATATATATATATATATTTATATATATATATATATATATATATATATATATATATATATATATATATATATATATGTACAATATACTAATATATTAAACGGTTCAATGTGTTCCTTGATCTCATTTTGTTTCGTACGTTTAATTAATATAATTATAAAATTATCCGCGGTGGCCTACAAATCATCCACCTGAGCAGACTTTCACCACGTAGTGCCCAGGAATACAACATTTTAAGAACAGCAAATACATTCCCTGGACCCCCGTGCATGGGGGGCTGCGCCTCCTTTGGTCAAATCCTAGATCCGCCCCTGAGTGGTTTACTGAGAAAACCTTGTTGAACACATCGCATGTTAATGTTATAGGCCACGCTATAGTGGTACATAGCCTTTCGTCACGTATGTGGTATTCTGGCAATTTTCGCTCATCAAATGAAAATGTATTTGTATACACCTATTCCTAAGTTTGTCAGTAGGATATTGCCATGCTATTTGTGTCCAAATTCAACTTATGTAGCACATTTTGGCCTGTTTACTGAACTAGTCCTCTTTCTGGCAAAATAACACATTCGTTTGAGACTTTGTGTTGGATCTGTGTATGCCGGTCTCCCTTAATAGGTCACCTGTAGTCTATGTTACCCCGATTTCATAGAACTGCGCATTCATTTATCGGTCGCGCTGTTTAACTTATCAGCCCTCGGGCATTCAGAGAAACGAACGGAATCTCCCGCTTTTAGAACACATTCTAAGTAAACCACCTGATGTTCTTGATTTTTGTTGCATGTGGTTAGTTTTTTATTATATCTTTTACGCCATGACTTATTTTTCACTTTAAAACAATGCCTGAAAGTATAATTATATTTTATCTTAGTTACATTTACAGTCTTCAAAATATAAATTGTTTGGAGGCTATGCAATTTTTTTCGTATCCTATGCACTAAAATTTGTTGTTGTTTTTTGCCAAATACATTAGGAACTTGGAACGTCGTCGTTCACATTGTATCTACAGGGTAAATATAAATCTTAGGCGATGCAATAACACGCCTCGATTTTAGACAACCATTTTTAGGCGATTTTAATCGCCCTTTGGAAACCATTGAGTAGAGATAATCGGTTTTTTCCATATGTCCCTTTTAGGTACCAAACAAATGACTATATTTAACAAAACAACCGGGTTGATAACACGTTTTTATTTCATAAAAATGTGTATCCGTTTTAAGTAGTAATAACTTGACCTATATTTTCCCCAAGAACTGCCCCTAGTAACAACAAACATAATATATTATACTCTGTCCACCCCAAAAAGTGCCTCCTAGTGACCGCATATGTATTAAGTTGACTTGTATTTCTCATAGAAAGTGACAACAAACGTAATAACTTGACCTATATGTTTCCTAAGAACTGCCCCCGGTGACAACAAACGTAATAACTTGACCTATATGTTTCCTAAGAGCTGCCCCCAGTGACAACAAACGTAATAACTTGACCTGTATGTTTCCTAAGAACTGCTCCCAATGACAATAAACGTAATAACCTGACCTATATGTTTCCTAAGAACTGCCCCCAGTGACAACAAACGTAATAACTTGACCTATATGTTTCCTAAGAACTGCTCCCAGTGACAATAAACGTAATAACTTGACCTATATGTTTCCTAAGAACTGCTCCCAGTGACAATAAACGTAATAACTTAACCTATATGTTTCCTAAGAACTGCCCCCAGTGAAAACAAACGTAATAACTTGACCTATATGTTTCCTAATAACTGCTCCCAGTGACAACAAACGTAATACCTTGTACTGTATCCGCCCCAAGAATGCCTCCTAGTGACCGCATATGTATTAACATGAACTGTATTTCTGAAAAGAAGCGCCTTAATGACAACAAACGTAATAGCTTGTCGGATTGTAGGCCTAGGTATTACGTTTATTGTCACTAGAGGCGCTTTTTGGGAGAAATACAGATCAAGTTATTACATACAAGTTATTACATACAAGTTCGTGCGAAATCGTGCGAAACTTGTCAAAAAGCGAAGGTCCATGCGCACACAAAAATGACGCTTGAGCGACGACCGGCACCGACCAAGCGATTCAGCCACATCAACGTAGATCTCGCTGGTCCGCTGAACGCAGTGTTTGAATGAAAGAACACTCTCCTCGCCGTAATCGACTTGTGGACGGGCTAGCCGGAAGCTCTAAAGTCTCTGCACAGGTGTTGGTGCGTCAGTGGATCGCCATGTGGGGCGTACCCAACATCATCACATCAGACCATGGTTCGACATCATCACATCAGACCGTGGTTCGACATCATCACATCAGACCGTGGTTCGACATCATCACATCAGACCGTGGTTCGACATCATCACATCAGACCGTGGTTCGACATTATCACATCAGAACGTGGCTCTCAATTCACCTCTGATCCATGGCTGGAGGTTTGTCGTTTGGTGGGAATTGCGCGCGACCCAACGGCCAGCTATCATCCGCAATACAACGGCCAGCTATCATCCGCAATACAACGGCCAGCTATCATCCGCAATACAACGGCCAGCTATCATCCGCAATACAACGGCCAGCTATCATCCGCAATACAACGGCCAGCTATCATCCGCAACACAGTCTTCTTGGCAGGGCAAATTGGCTTGCTGAGTTGTCGTGGGTGACGCTCGGATTGCGAGCGTCGGCAATCCTCGACACCGGTGTTTCGCCTTCTATGTTGGTCACTGGCCAACAACCGGCACTGCCAGGCCAGTTGGTTATCCAATGAGCCAACATTGATAACGCTTCGGCATTCGGCAGAGAGTTGACGTTGGCCATGGCGGCCCAACCGTTTACTGAGAATCCGTGGCATGGCAAGTAACATCTACGCACAAAGGTGCCGGACGATCTTTGGACGTAAGAAACTCGCACTGGTTCGTGCAGACAAAGTACAACCCTCGCTCGAACCCAAGTACACTGGTAAATCGCTAGGAATGTAGCTGGGGGTACATGTAATACTAATAATAAGTCACTTCTGTGGCTCCTATATCCTCAGCAAAATACAAGATGATGAACTCGGCAGCAGGGCATAAAGAACAGTGCGCCTCCGAAAAACATAATCATTAAGCATAATCGTGAACAAGGACGCGCAAAAGTCATTATCAGAACGAGGGACAACCAAAGATTTATGGTGGAAATGCAATTTGGAATAAATATGTAGGAAAGCTAGAAACAAACATACAGTTTGTGGCAAGGTTATAACGTGAGTAACGTAAGATCAGTGACTGGACTCCGCTTTGGAAGAATAAAGTAACCGTGGTAGGCTCTTCATAACGTTTGTTATTGTTATCTATAAACACTAATAACACTTTTTGACATTTCTGCGTTTCTGTTGTTGTTAAGTACATATGTATAATGGTATAGTTTGTGTTATATGTGCGGTCATTTCCTCTCAACGGATCGCTATGAAATTGTAAACCTGTTGTTTTTTCATAAAACTTCACATTTTAACCCATATGTATGATTGCTTGAAGACATTATTATTACTACTAGTTTTGACCACTCTGATTTTAATATATATATATATATATATATATATATATGCGTTATTGTGACATTAGTGTCAATAAGAATCACAAAAATTATACGGTGTTTTTTCTTTGATGACAACTATAACAATCAAAAGTAGTTAAACTGCACAATAATGACAAGTAAGACAAGCTACATCCTGTTACTTAGCTATTGTTCACAATTACTTAGCTATTGTTCACAATCAATAAAACATATCAAACGTTACATATCTTTGCTGGCCAGACAGCTTAATCTCACTGGTATATATTTGCTAATTATAGACCGGGTTACTTCATATATTTGAGAAATATTTGCTAATTTCCAGAAAGGCCTATTGTCATTATCTACTCATTCACAGAACATTAGAGACAAAGGTTCTACCAAATTTCCAGCACTTTCCTTCAATTTATATTTTTAATGAATACCATCTGCACCACAGAAATACACATTTTATTTTTGTTATGTATTTTACTTAAGAAATACAATTTATAATCATTTGTGTGCATTCAATCGATTAAATGATTGTCAATGATGCAGAAATTCTATATCTAGCGCAAAGGTGTTTCAATTTGTTTGGATAAAATTGGCATATTTTCCCCAAGTATGGCAAACAATTTTTTTGCAATAACGGCTCCTGTGTCATCAGTCGTTTGCAAAACTTATTCATTTGACTAGCCCTTGTGTTTATCTACCCAGGAAATTATTGTTTTTCATGTCTGGCTATGAGTAACTTGATACACGAGGGCGCAGCGATCGAGGCGATAACAGAAGCGCCTTTGTTATGTAATATCTTGGATGTAATCACGCGCTCATTACGTCATGTGGCAACTCTTGAAATACACCGGGTGACGCGTTGAAATAAAAGTTGGATATTCAGCTATTCGTACTGATGACGCCTTGAATCTTGATGGGGTGAGTTACCCATAGGCCATGGTTATGATTCTTGGTTGCATTTTAAAGTTGCGCGATGTAGATAAGGATTTTACAACACTCGAACTTGGCAAACATAGTATGCAGCGTTCTGGTAAACAACTGAATGGTAACAACAATAAATGCAAAGCACAGAGAGATAACGATTGCCTGACAACATTCTAAGGGATGACGATGGTCTTTCTGACGACACTCATGGGCAGATGCAGACGGTCCGATTTATTTCGGCCAGATGTTTTATTCATCAAGTCATAATTAGTTGTCGAGACACGAGGTGGCACTTTCGATCCTGCACTTGCCCGCATATGAGGACATCTCAAGCAAAAACTAGAGGCACTGCCACCAGTACTGCCATTTGTTATTTGTTCCTCCTTCGCAGTACCCCTTACTGAGCACAACTTGATTCTTGGTGTCAGTGAATTTGTTTAGTAAATTTATACTGGCAGCTGTTTTCGGGCTTGCAAACAAGTGATAACCCCCTTAAGCTGCAGCCCATTGTAAAGACGTTGTCCTCTATGAAGAGCAGATGATTGCATTGAGAAGCAACCGCCACGACGTCACGTGTCTTAAAGCGACATGGTCTGCCCGTTTTTATTGTAACATCAAGTTATATAGTATAAACTATATATGCTAACATAATACCGACTGCTTAAATGAAGTAGACGCAATTTTGTAATCAACACTTCGATGTTTACATAACCCGAACTCCCTGGATGAGACGGAGCTTGGAAATGCCAGCGTTTGTCACGTATAAACGACTTCCGTGGCAAATGACAATTAATCGAGTCAGCATATATTACCCGGCACGGAACTGGGTGGTACGGCGAAGATACTTCGGAATTAATGCGTAACTTATTTGTAAACGACGATTTCGTCATCTAATGAAAATCGAAAATAATAACCTGGAGATGAACAGCCGGAAACGTATACCATCAGTTGACAGACGCCTGGCGAAAGAAGATTAAACATTAAAAACGACTATATATAAAATCGACAATTGTTTCACTTCGTCTTTCAACCAATCTCAAAGCATCGATTTGGGAATGCATATATCCTGTACACCAATTCCAAATTGTCCGGTACGCAGCCGATATGCTGGGTCCATCGAAGGCAGGGACTATTGTAACCATCGAACTGTTTTGTGTTTACGGCTAAAATGTAATAGTAAGATTTTGCCGGCTCACCGAATTTAACCGCTTCCGGCAAAATGCAAACAAACTTTTCGGGCTCAGTGTACGTGTTTTCGCGGGCTTTGTACGTTGCACATACTTATTCTAGTAACAAGAACATTATATTAATAAATAAAAAATAAACGAGGGTCAGACCAACTCGTTGTAACAGTGAAACATATTTTCATCATCGTGGAGCAAAATAGCATGTGAAAAATGCAAAAGGAAGTTTTTAATTCCATTGAGCTATTTTTACACATAAAATACAAGTAAAATATACAGAAATCATAAATATACACACGTCTCGCAGTAAAAGTAAACGTAACATTTAAGAAAAAATTAAAAATACTGTTTCCTACACTCTTTGCTAATACCTATATAAATGAAAAGACTCTTAATTGTTCAATTTACGGTAATTCCCATTCAACTTTTGTACGTAGTCGAAATTTTTTTGAGAAGCAACGCAATAGTACCACTTGCCACGCAGAGCCGCCATGCTGGTGAACTTTGCGGGTCAAGGTGAAGGTCGTTTACCCAATTCCAGTCCCATTTCGTGCGCAAGTAACAAGTGGCGCCGCACGGTAGTAGTGATAATAGTAGTAAAATCTTTATTTCACGATGGTGACCATGTCACGTTTATAGCGTGATTTTGAATGAGCCATCAATCACATGCCTCACCTCACCTCACCTCACCTCACCTAACCTCACCTATTCTCTTCGGGCCCAGTGGCCCATAAGGCCGAAGTGCATCTACTCTAGCTCGCTCTGTCAGCTGCTACACTTCTGGCTTCGTTCCAGCTGCTCCACCCCAGTATGCGTCTTTCATTTTCAATAGTTGATCGCCATGTTGTCTTTGGTCGACCAACCTTTCTTCTACCTTCAGGCGTCAAGGTCAATGCCGACTCACATTTGCTGTTCTTGTCTAACATACACAGTTATATAACGAAATAAAATATACACGTCAAAACAATATATAAACAAAATAAAATATAAATAAATACCTACGTAAAACGTGTCATTACAGTAATAATAAAAAAAAAACATTTATATAAATAAATACTTTATATAAATAAATCAATTAATTCAATTAAAACCATTGAGTTAAAGCCATCAATTTGCAATTTAAAAATAAAAAATTACAAACTTCGAAGAAATTTTAAATAGATATATCAATACATTATCAATAAATATAAATTAGTTAATTCAATTAAAACCATTTTAGCAAAAAACATCAATTTATGATTTCTAAAGCATCAACATTCATACAGGCCTGTCAAGTTCAAAATGTTCACAAGTATATACGGTGGACTTGGGCCTCAGCCTACTTTCAATCTCGCTCTACTTGGCCGTTAGAGACGTCACATCGGTGACGTGTCTTAAATACACCCTTTTTTACTTTGTCATTTGTCACGCTACCACGCAGTGGCACAACAGGTTATTCCTGTATAAAAGGGTCTTGTGGAGGGCCCCATGAGAATTATTGTGTGGATGTCCCTGGGCAACGCCCATTCTGGCATGTTCGAAATCCTGAACAGGCAATATATATTAGTTGTCACAGCCTATGTAGGCTCTACAGCATACAGTCGTTTTTTCTTTGACTGTATGTCTAACTGTTTGTTCATGGGAATAAAAGTATCAACACATCATTAGACAAACTTTGGACAAGTGCCAAGTCGGACAGACGATTAACGGGCAAGGAGCGCGCGATTATGTCAAACGTTGAATCTTTTCAGTTCGACAATGCTGCTGTGTGTCCTTGTGGTGGTGAGCGTGCTGCTGTTTGCTGCTGACGGGATTAACTCCGGGCAATGGCCATTTTCTTTCTCAAGTAAGTGGCTAGTTATAGTGTATTTTAATCGGTAGTGAATACTATGTCGTAAAATATGAGAGTATAATTGAGAGTATCAATGACCGATTTGTTCCCTTGAAAAACAAGGGAAACACTCCAGAAAGAAACAGTTATTCTCTCCTTTAGTACGCGGACCATGACCCTCTGTCTCCTTTAGTACGCGGACCATGACCCTCTGTCTCCTTTAGTACGCGGACCATGACCCTCTCTCCTTTAGTACGCGGCCGTGACCCTCTCTCTCCTTTAGTACGCGGACCATGACCCTCTCTCCTTTAGTACGCGGACCATGACCCTCTGTCTCCTTTAGTACGCGGACCATGACCCTCTCTCCTTTAGTACGCGGCCGTGACCCTCTCTCTCCTTTAGTACGCGGACCATGACCCTCTCTCCTTTAGTACGCGGCCGTGACCCTCTCTCCTTTAATACGCGGGCCATGACCCCCCCTCTCTCTCTCTCTCTCTCTCTCTCTCTCTCCTTTAGGGCGCGTTCGACAGCTCGACTCGACTGACCCGAGAGCACTCCGGTGCTCCTCGCGAACGACGTGAATTTTACTCGACTGACTCGACTGACCCTGACTCGAGTACTCCCCACTTTGCCGTTAAACGAGATCCAACATGGCGGCGCCAAGTGGTTTGTATGTGTATGTTTTCATATTTGTGACGGTGTACGCATCTTTTCCAACTATTAAAATACCCTCATTAATTATATATATATACAGTCATTAGTGCATAAGGTGAGTGTTTTGTTCATTTACAGATTAAGTAAATGAAGTAGATGTTCTGCAAATATAGAATACATGTAGTCCTCGATTTATGTCCTTTTTATTTGCGTCATTTTGCGTTAACGTCAGCGACGAATTAGAATTCGATTGAACAAATTCGATTTAAAGCGAGCTGTTTTGCTACAACGTCGATTTTGGGACGTCGTAACAGGTTTCGCCTAGCTAGCATCGTGTTTTCCGGGAACGCATCCACGACGTAAATCGAGGATTTCGTGTACATTATACATGTTAACCGAGGCCTTGTAATATTAATTATGTTTGTGTGGCTATGGTTTTGTAAAAAAAATTGGATTGCACGCCTAGGCATTCCGTTAGAGCTCCCATTCCTTTCATAACCTGTTCATATTTTTTGTGGGATCTATGTGCCAATGCTGGCAAACGGGTTCCACAAAACAGTACGAATTATCGCGCGACACGAACACCGTGAAATTAACTATGCAGCTCATCATTCTGTACCTAGAACATAGCACCACATACGCACGCCCGCCCGCCCGCCCGCCCGCAAACACATGTTATGAGAGTGTTTTGAAAAAACATGTGAGCCTTTGCCATAATGTAACAATACTTTAAAATTGCATAACAAATTTCAGGTGTTCAGAGACGCAGATAAACGTAGTGGACATTGACCTACACGACCATGGTAACTATTACAATTTGGTGCTTTCTTGTTCCAAGTTAAGAGGGAATTATATTGGTAATCCACCTTGTTCCCATGGTAAATATGCTAAAAAAAGTATGAACTATTAACTACACCAGGGATCATTTAACCAGAGTTCCCATAAACAGTGTGCAATGTGATTTCCACACACACATTTTAATTGTAGCTTTAATAACAAATAATTGCATTGCTCTCATGGACAGTGGTTATGGTATTTGTATTGATAGTTGTTCTATGCATTCATATATTTTTTGAGTTACATTAGCTTGGGGTAATACCTTTCTTCGGACATCCATTGGTGACATATTTCATAGGATATTATTTATGAATGCACAAGCTATGACAGTATGAGCACGATATTACAAAGTGAAATCTTTAAAGTGTGGTGATCCTTTATCGAATGTCGGGAAAAAAATACTGGAAAACAATGAACAGTTATTAGCATTCCAATACTGAAGGATCATGCATACTTTGTGTTGTACAATTTATTTGATCCATTAACCTGTTGGCTTGGTCTTGGGGTATGCTAGGCGACATTACTGATGAAATAAAACATTCCCACACTGATGTGCCATTGTTTACATGCAGCATTTAGTACAGTTAAAGGAGTTATGTATTATCAGTTAGGGGAGGTTGACTAGTTGCATCCTACATTACCCATGATTTCTGCCAGTTTTACTTGAGCATTATTCTTGCACCTTGAAACAGGGTAGTTTCCCACATCATTCTTTACATTCAATGGTGTACGGACCACTGAATGAGCCATGCATGTACATATCGACATTTGGTTTACATGCATGATGTGTGTTTGGACTTGATTAAATTATAAATGTTAATCAGTTCTCGACTGTATTACCTATGTCCAAATGTCAAGGTTGGATTAAATTCCAATAAATAGTATTGATTATGCATATGTTCATAGCACCAGTTTTTGTTTATACAAAAAAAAATTATATATTGTTTTATTTAATACTTATCTCTGAAGATATCACTGTTTTATTATAATATAATATACATATTTTGTCCTCCCTATTTGACTGACAATACTTCTGGCTTTGTATTACATATTACTTCGATTAATATTAGTGGTACTACATTATATTAATGACATGTATACAAAATTGTTTACCACAGAAATGTCTGTTTGCAGATCAGTATACATTGAGCGATGTTTACACCAAGGCACTTGTGACTGTGCGGATGGAAATGGAAAGTGAATTTAACAAAGCAAAAGTACATAAAATGTTGTTGACTAAAATTAGCCACATTCTGAGTAGTAATGGTTGCACAGCAACTAAGCAACTAAGCAAATGGTGTGTTTGTAAGCATCAAATCTGATATTCCGCAACAACCAAGTGCATCAGCAAATGCTGTGCCTGTAAGCGGCCAACCTGATGTTCAGCATCAACCAAGTGCAGAAGAAACAGATGTGGCTTGTCATCCACCAACAAAAAAGGCAAAGAGGCAACCAACCAAGTCGCCCACTCTGCAGTGGCTGCAGACCTACTCACAGGAGCAATCCGCTGCACGCCAAGAACGTCTGAAATTAGCACAAGAACAACATCTGCAAAAAGTTTCCATCATGAATCGTTTTTTGGACTTGATGGAGAAACATCAAAAGTGAATGTTCAGTGGACACTAGACATGTAAAAGCGTGTAATTACACTTCCAGGTAAACTTGTTAAACGTGTGATCCTACATCATAAATTGGGAACAATTTTAATATTTCACCCACGTCGCTTAGTTTTAACAAAATGATGTTTGCATGTGTAGTGAACACACAGATAAGTTTCACTTTAATCCACGGATTTACAATTACGAATTAATTTTTTCATCTGTGCAGTCGTATTACACCCAGTTATGTAAGGTGGTATTTATATCCACCTATAATTTTGCATTATTGTTATTTGTGATACTGATGTCCACATGTAATTATGACATAATTGACAATTATTGTTGTGCCGTTCACATATTTTGTACCATCACTTGTTGTGCACAGTCACATGTTTTGCACTATGATATTATGTTTGTGGTTCCCTGCTAGTGCATTTCGAAATATGTTTGGATAATTGTTTGGATGGTTGTCATGATCTTGCTCTTGTTCAATGAACATGCTGATGTCATCATCTGACAGAACACACATGTTGTGTAGTATACATGTTGCTGTGACAATTTTGCAGGCATGCTCCATGTGCACAGAGTCAAGACTCTGCAACTTCCTGAATCGTCCCTTAATATGTGCAATAGACCGCTCCACAATTTGGCTGTTGACAGACAATGACCGATTCTATCTATGTTGCTGCATGATGCATGTATGCAAGTTGCATTGGCATGAATAGGATGTCTGAAATTTATTTAAACAGAGCAATACCAAGTTGTTTTAACATTTAATTTGAACACCTTTTACTTTTCATTTTAGAACATACAATTGAAATTGAAGCATTGTAATTGTTCACACTATATTTGTTATTGTTTTTAAGTGATGTGAGTAAAAATGTGTTGTTGAAATGTTGGAATTGAACTTTTATAGTACTGCATAATTAACAGAAATTTTAATAAAAATATTTAAATGTTATTTGGTGTATACCGAATTAATATTTATGTATACGTGGTATTGCAAAGTAGACAAAATAATATCTATTCATATGTAAACAGACTATATTAAAATAAAACCAGTCTAAATAGACTGCAATTTATATAAAATTTTGGTAACATTGATACCAAAATTGTCATAGTGATAACCATTAATCACCTATACAAACCAGTGCCCTTACAAAATTATCTATTATGAATGTATCGGGGTGAATGAGGCAGTTGTCTTCCATGGCCTCAAACAATGGGGAGTTTCGTAGAACTCTAGCATCATGCGTTGATCCTGGCCACCCAACATAGCTGTCCATGATACACATACGCTCATCCACAACTATCTACGAAATAAAAAACATGATTAAGAATTTAAGTGCAAGTTTTCCCTCTGATTTTGAAATACAGCTATCTGATAGTATCACAATGACACTACATTAGTGCATTAACCAGTTTCAAAAATAATAAAACCTTCACATATATTTTACATACCCAGAGCAAGATTAAATACAAAAATACAATATCTAAATGAATAACTGCTATTTTTGAAGTACATGTAGCTTTGTAAATTTAGTCAAGCCATGATACTGTATCATTACCTGCAATACGATGGAAGGAAAACCCTTTCGGTTTCTCCTTGAGGGATCCTTGATATGTGATCCGTCAATGACGCCTACGATGTTGGCAATGTTGCTTACTGCATCAAATGTCTGAGATGTGAGACGCTGCATCTCAGCAGTGGGAAATTTAATGACACTTGTCTTTCTAGCCACACAGCACATCAGCTATGCCATGCACTGTAGATTTAGATAAGCCAAACAAGTTTGCTATTTCTCGCATGCTGCTGGTATTGCTAACATACCATAGAAACACCAACAACTTTTTTTTGGGAGATACAGCAATAGGACCCGCGTTCTCGGTTCTCTTTGCTAACAGAACTGGCACTACCCTGTCTGCGACGATGTCAAACGTGGATTTGTTTATCCTGAAATGATGCTTGAAATCCCAACATTCAAAATTTGCGACAGTTTTCTCCACACAACCAATGATTTTCGGAACAGTTTCCCTCTTTAAAAGTATACTTGCTACGACATGGATCATATCGTCTTCGTCAGACAGATCGTCGTTATCTTCTATTAAAGTTTCCAAAAAAGTATAAACTGCGAATGCGTATGCTGCCATATGAGGCGCCGTAGCGGCCAAAAGGGTCGAGTCCTGCGCGAACCGTCGAGTCCTGCGCGAACCGTCGAGTTCTGTCTGCGAGAACCGTCGAGTCCTGCGCGAACCGTCGAGTCCTGCGCGAACCGTCGAGTCCTGCGAGAACAGTCGAGTCCTGCGCGAACCGTCGAGACCTGCGCGAACCGTCGAGTCCTGCGCGAACTGTCGAGTCCTGCGCGAACGAGATACTCTGCGCGAACCGTCGAGTCCTGCGCGAACCGTCGAGTCCTGCGCGAACGAGATACTCTGCGCGAACCGTCGAGTCCTGCGTGAACCGTCGAGTCCTGCGCGAACGAGATACTCTGCGCGAACCGTCGAGTCCTGCGCGAACCGTCGAGTCCTGCGCGAACGAGATACTCTGTCTCTGGTTACCACTGAAAATAGCGTTGCCGTTGTAGGATGTGCAGCGAAGTAATGCCGCAAAAAGCATAATACAATATAGTATAATATATTACCCAGAGTACAGTGAATGGAAAAAATCCCATAAATGTGCTAAAAAACTAAATTGATAGTTAAAACGACAATGCCACGAGACGGTCTGCAGAACACAACGAATTCAGGGAAACGTTTTTTTGTGAGTTCTCGTGGCTTAGCGGTAGAGCCTTCGATTTATGTTTAGAGGGTTCTTGGTTCAATCCGCGGTATGTATGATTTATGTTTTTTCTCGTTTAATGTTATTATTATTATTTTATCAATTATTATTATTTTATTTAGTCCAATACTCGCTTTCGTTTAATTTCGCTACTTTTTTACACTTTTCTTGCCGACATTGCCGCGTTTTCATTGCCTTTCCGTTCAATAGAATAGTTATTTCATTTAATACTTTCCTTTTCATATGGCGTCTAACCATGACCAAATTGGGCAATTATTGGAAGCGGTTAGCCGCATTGTTAGAAATTCAAGCACCCCAGCAAGTGGGACGGGAGCCCCGCGTCAGCAGAGCCAGAACATGCCCGACGACGACGCCCGACAGGTAAGCATTACCCATATGATTTCAGTTTCCGTTCAGTAGAATAGTTATTTCATTTAGTACGAATTCCTTTTCAATCTGTTCTGTGCTGCTAAGAGCTACCTGGAGGGCCTTCATTTGCTATAAACGTTACATAAGAATCACCCAAGAAAGGTAGCATTTATGTTGCTGTTGGTTGTATGGCAATAACTTGTACACCAATTTGGCGTACCGGTAGTTGGGTTATACACTGCAGGGTGTCATCATTATTTTATACTTAATGTATGTATGTGTATATATATATATATATATATATATATATATATATATATATATATATATATATATATATATATATATATATATTTCTGGCCAAACTGTAGAGTGCTGGCATGGCTTCTGAAGAGACCAAGACACAATATATACAATCTTTTCAAGACCCCTAATATGTCTACTTTAAAAATATTGTTACAGATTTTATAAAACTCAACGTACCAATGCCAACTCAGAAAGTTGTTTTATCATACTATTCGTAGATCACCATGACCACTACAGCACCTTTGCCACTTGCTGCCACGACAGCCACACCCGTGGAGTATGACAACTTGGATGAGATTACACAAATGGATGAGTCGTAAGCATTGTTATATGTAAGAAAATGCAAGATGGCCATCACGTAATCGTGACAGTTAACTTTTTATCATATTTTCACAACTAAATATGATCAAAATGTCGTTTTGCATGTTTTCAGACATGCGAAATTTACATTATTAAAATACGAAAATTAACAGAAAACAATGTGTGTGTGTGTGCGTGCGCGTGCGCGTGCGCGTGCGCGTGCGCGTGTGTGTTGACAATGGTTGCCAAAGATGCGACAAACAATATCTCCACTTCGGCAACCAGATTACATAAAATCATGACTAAATGCTCTCCATTAAAAAAAAATAAAAAAAATGGGCATATCGCATAAATATACAAAATGATTATTCAGACACCGCTATAAAATTATAAGATAAGCATGTTTTACTCACCTTAATTAATCTCAATACAATGTATGGTTCAGTGTACAAACAAGGTCCTATCATCATGTAGGCTTATTTGTCCTTTGGTAATTGGCAAGTATAATAATGAATTAAATGTACCGGGATATATATTTTCTTCTTTCAGACAAGAGGCCCAAAGACTGCAGCCTCGTTCTAGTACATTGTCACTGCCCTCGGAGGCAACAGGTGGACACCCTAGGTACGTCTTTTTTAGAAGTCATAAATGCATATTACTTTAAACTCTATATGAAATATATTGTGTAACTAGTGTGCAAACATACAGTAAAATGTGGATATTCCATTATGTTTTACGTTGTTGTTATTTGTGTTAAATGTAGCACAATTAACACACTTGCCACATTTATATTTTAGTATTATTCAGAGCCATTACAATTCCCCCCCCTGAGATAACGTGACTTTCCATCATGCAATGATTGTTATCGTATTTACACTTATTTTTGAAGTGCTTCAAATGGTCTGTTGCAGGTATTCAATAGATTTGGAGCAGGTCCAAGTGCTACGGGACACTGGCATGAAGTGGAATCAAATTGCTAGAATATTAAACATCAGTGAGAGAACACTGAGGCGGCATCGTGAACAGTTGGGTCACACAACAGAGATATTCACAGACATGAGTGATGACCAACTTGATGCAGCCATCAACAGTATACTCCAGTCCACTACCTGTGGAGAATTCATTATTTTTTCAGCATTTACATGTTTACTTCAGTTAATGTTTGAACAAGCATTAACTAATTAAAAAGTTTGTCTGATGATTTCAGAAAAAACTACATACAAAAGTTGCACAGATACCAGGTAGGTTTGGTTTTCGCAAATTTTATTTGAAATGAGACTAGGAAAAAAATCCAATTGATTAAGCACCTTTAAATACCAATAAAACACTATTTGCGATTTATATTGAGACGTTACGGTAAACTGACCTGACCAAATAATACAGAGGCAGTGATACCGGAGTGATTGATTTTTTGGCGAAACATGGTGACAACCAAACCACATCCCACCAATATATAATGCTATACTTTTTTTACTTTACGAATACTCCTCTGGTTCTGGTTATTCTAGTTGAAAACCTTTAACAATAAAACATAATGATCATTTCAGTCAACCAAAAAGAAAAAGAAATGTATATGAAATATAAAAGACCATGGTTAGACATTAACATATCCAAAGTTATACCATGTTGATAACAGTAGAACACCACAAATCAGTCAACCTGTACATTAAGTATGATACCTGATGTTGATGGTGAGGAGGAGGGATATTTGTTAACCTAAGAGAGTTGAAAGATACTAGCAAGGGAAGATGTAAATTACTTAATAAAAAATAATAAACTCACTAAGCACCAGGGGGAAAAACTTCCGTAAATAACTGCCTGATGTGGCTAACTACTTCAGCTCCCGTCCATTCCTTTTGGAAATGGACTCCATCCATCTTGAACCCCGCTTTCACAAGGTCCACTTTTGCGCTCTGGCGTGGAACCGTGGTTACATCTGGTCCAGGCAACAGGAATACATTTCGGTAGAAAGTACCCACATGACTTCTGGCTACTGGTTGTCCTAAAGCCCTGTAAATAGTTTCATAATATTTTAATGAAATATATAAAATGATGCATTTTATAATTATATAACATTGTCAATGGAAGATAAAGTTATTTAGTGACTATAACACAGATCAATATTATATGTTTGTAATACATATTGGAAAAAAATTATTTAAAAATGCAAAGCCTTTAACAATGCAAATGATAACTGTTTTACAAATAGTGGTCTTTAGCTTAGACTCATAACCTAAGTCTTGTTACAAACAATATTTATAAAATGAGCTCATAAACACACTTCTACAATTTGCCACTGACAAGGTTTTGATCCATTTTTAAATAACTTATATAACATGAAACATGTTAAGTATCAAGAGTCCAGCTTTAACAAAGAAAAACTTATTATATGTTTGTTACAAATTATGAAAAATCTTTTAACGAATGCATTCGCTCGTCAATATTTATATATATATATATATATATCTAAATATACACACACATGTCATTTATTAAAAGTATGCAAATATTGCATACTTTTAATACATGACATGTGTGTATATTTAGATATATATATATATATATATATATATATATATATATATATATAAATATAAGTACATGTAAAACAAGTTAGAATATATATATATATATATATTCTAACTTGTTTTACACGTACTTATATATATATATACATACATATATACATATATATATATATATATATATATATATATATATATATATATATATATATATATATATATATATATATACATGGGCTTTTGCCTAAAATAAAACATTATTATTAGTAGTGTGGACGGCTTCTCTGATTTGACTGGAACAGTTGACGCAGTTCAATCTGCAATAGAACCAAATTACAATATGAAAGAATGTAATATTGACTATTTGCTTACAAAAATATTCAAATTCATGATATTAAAATTTCATATAATATCATTATCCGAAGGGACAAAAATCATATGGGTAATGCTTACCTGTCGGGCGTCGCCGTCGGGCATGTTCTGGCTCTGCTGACGCGGGGCTCCCGTCGCACTTGCTGGGGTGCTTGAATTTCTAACAATGCGACTAACCGCTTCCAATAATTGCCCAATTTGGTCATGGTTAGACGCCATATTGCACGGAAAGGCAATGAAAACGCGGCAATGTCGGCAAGAAAAGTGTAAAAAGGTTGACCGGCTGCACATACTATTTGCTGTTTAACGTTATAACCAGTTCAGTTGTTTAGTCGGTGCTAAGCCACACTTAGTACCACACATTGTCAGTCAGCGAAATTAAACGAAAGCGAATATTGGACTAAATAAAATAATAATAATTGATAAAATAATAATAACATTAAACGAGAGAAAACGTAAATCAGATACACCGCGGATTGAACCTACGAACCTCCAAACATAAATCGGACGCTCTACCGTTAAGCCACGACTTGCCCTGAATTCGTTGTGTTCTGCAATCCGTCTCGTGGCATTGTCGTTTTAATTATCAATTTAGTTTCTTAGCACATTTTTGGGATTTTTTCCATTCACTGTACTCTGGGTAATATATTATACTGTATTGTATTATGCTTTTTGCGGCATTACTTCGCTGCACATCCTACAACGGCAACGCTATTTTCAGTGGTAACCAGAGTATCTCGTTCGCGCAGGACTCGAAAGTTCGCGCAGGACTCGACGGTTCGCGCAGGACTCGACGGGTCGCGCAGGACTCGACGGATCGCGCAGGACTCGACGGTTCGCGCAGGACTCGACGGTTCGCGCAGGACTCGACGGTTCGCGCAGGACTCGACCGTTCTCGCAGACAGAACTCGACGGGTCGCGCAGGACTCGACGGGTCGCGCAGAACTCGACGGTTCGCGCAGGACTCGACGGTTCGCGCAGAACTCGACGGTTCGCGCAGGACTCGACGGTTCTCGCAGACGGAACTCGACGGTTCGCGCAGGACTCGACGAGTCGCGCAGAACTCGACGGTTCGCGCAGGACTCGACGGTTCGCGCAGGACTCGACGGTTCTCGCAGACAGAACTCGACGGTTCGCGCAGGACTCGACGGTTCGCGCAGGACTCGACCCTTTTGGCCGCTACGGCGCCTCATACTGCCATACTCGATTAGCGAGAACTACTGATCTCGCCATTCGAAATACGCGGGTCGGAAATGCAAAGTGCGCATGCTCACAACTAACTCGAGGAACTCGCGACTTGAGTCGAGCTGTCGAACGCGCCCTAGTACGCGGGCCATGACCATCTCTCTCCTTTACTGGCTTTAGTACGCGGGCCATGACCCTCTCGAAAATGGAATGGGGACAGGGCCCGAGGTTATACACCGTACTCAAGCTCAACTGAGCACGGTTTCATGTTCAAGCCTCGCTTTCACACTGACACTATGCTCAAACTCGAGGCGAGGTTATAAAATATCTTGAGCACGAAATCGTGCTCAGAGTTGAGCACGAAATGCTGAAATCCTGAGTATACTCAAGACCGTGCTCAACGCCGTGCTCAAGCATAAATAAAAATGGCAGCTCACGAATAAATGTATTGAAGTCGTTGCAAGTTCGTCATTTTCGAAAAGATACGCCGTCCAATTGGAGCGTCCCAGCCGCCTACTTCCGAAATTTATCCATACAAAGAACTGATGGAATACGAAATGTGTGAACAATTTCGTTTTATGCCTCAAACTGCACTATGTAATGAAGATTTGTCAATTGCAACCGCAGCAGCGACAGACACCAAAAAACAAGCGATAGTTTACTATTGGTTGCGGCTTTTTTCGGCGACGGGGGATCATTCATTTACGACTGCCGCATGACGACTCGATTTCAAGATAAGCTGCAGAAGCGCGATTCACACAAAACGTGTCTACAAAAGTTAAAAGTGGTTTAGCTGAACGAATTATAAAATGCCATACTTGACATTAAACTATACCACTACTATATATGCGAAGTGTATGTGTGCTGCAAAATAAAAATATTCCTTGAACTGTCAATACAGTCAAGTAGTTTTGTCGCTACAAACATAAATATAGCCTTTGGCTTTGACTTTGTCTTTGAGTTTAGGCATTGCCATTAATGTTGTTTGAGTTATTCAAGCATTTCGCCAGTTTTCGTTGGGAGTATTGGAATATAGCAAATAATATATAGTTATGTCTTTATATCATAATATAGTTAATATAAATATTATATCAACTGGATGAAGCTTACGTACCATGCCATATTTATATTATTCATGCAGCCCAAGGATGTCTGTATATGAAATATTAAAAAATGCTTTCCCACGCCCGGGCAGTTATTGGGTTAGGACTTCACACAGTGCGTGCCCTTTGGAAGTAGAATATATATACAAAATATACAATACACATACATACACCCAGGATAATTTAGCACTAGCGTTGTTGAGGTTTTTTTTAGAGCTTGTTCAGTGTACACTAGGGAAACATATCTAAGACAAACCTTCCATATATTCCAAATAATGTATACAAAGATATCACAAGTGTCCTAAGACAAAGAAGAACAACATACTTTGGGAATAGTATGTGATTGGAACATAATGTACTGACGAAGATAGCTATACAATGATTAAGAGGCGTGCCACACTTGGTAACATATGAGCCTAAACCCAGCAAGGTGTTAGTGAAGACAGCGACAAGTGTAATGCATATACCAAAGCAAGGGGTATGTAATATAATACTAATACAACTATAGTAACATATGCTGCATATATTGTCTTGTGCAATAACCTATTTCAGATATAACTTAAATTATGATAAATAAAATAATATATGTTATGGAAATAATGATTCCATGTAGTAAATAGTGTGCACATTAAAAGTGCAAATAATACATTCCCTTAGGCATTCCCATCATAATTATTATTAAGAATTACCACTATGAATCAATGATAACACAGTTTAGTCTTTCAATTTACACTTTACTCTTTGAAAATGTATTAGTACTATATTTATTTGCTTATCTATCAAAATATTAATTATTAAGGAGTAATACAAACTTATCTATAATATTTAATGATATCCATTTTAGCATTTCATGTATTCAATTCAATCACTTTACTCCGGAATATTACACCCATATAAAAGATAGGCTAGACTAAAACTGTAACAGTGGATAATCCCCGTGACACAAACATATGTGACACCCCACATCATAACCAACCATAATGAAAAAAATGAGTTGTTAACATCGTCAGAAGCAGCTATTTCTTAGTTTTGACAAACACTGCAGTTTCTTGGTTCAATGCACAACAATATGAATACATTATTGTGTACCACACAGAGTCTTCTAAGTGACTCTGACGTATGGTTCCACCATAACAGACAAGTGTATTGTTCAAGTGTATAGGTACAATATGATTTAAACAGAGTAATTTTTACTTATTCAGTACACATAGAATTATTAAAACTATGAAATTGAACCTTTGTCTCACAAAATGTGTATTGTTGTACTCCTCTTTCCAGTACGTGTGTATGGGTATACACATTTATATATTATGTAAATAAATGACATTCTAATGAAATATCAAAATCAAACATTATTAATATACCACGGATTTAGGTAATGTCATTATTTTTTAACTTTGACAACATAAATATATTTTTTTACAAAATTGATGTTATATTAACACTTGTATTCATTGAAAAAGTACAACTTGTCGTGTTCCTATGTACATTTTCAAAGGTTCTAGTTATCACGCCGTAAATGAACATGGTAAACATAATAAGGTTGCCGATTTTCGAATCGCTTAATTAGGGCTTAACCTGGCTTAGCCTTAGGCTTAGCCTTAGGCTTAGGCCTCAGGATTAGCATAACGTTTAGTGTTTAGGTTTTCCTCTACTTCAGTCTATAAGTTTACACGCTATTTTTATGCCATGATTCAAGAACGTCATTGTTTCAATAAATAACGCATGTTTACTTAGACATGTCCATGCCATGGCCCATGGGCCATGCCCATGACGTAGCAGCCTTAGTAAAACGATAGGAAAGTCTCTGTTGATTTGTCATAGATAACGTAACACAAGCACGAATACCAGCAGCATGCGATGTGTGTGTATTTAAAAACTGATAATAAACTAACATCAATGACCAAGTCGATGACGATGCAGTCGGCGTCAGTGTCTGCAATATTGAATACATCGTGCGCGGTGTTACTTTTTGCTAGTTTTATTTTTAGACAGTTTTATCGTGTGACTTGTCTCGTTCTGTCTGTTAAATCGTTCACCGTGTGCCCGACTGTCCACACAGCAACTGCGTCGTTTCGTACTCAGCTGAGTACATACTCAAGACGTTTTATAACCTATGTTGAGCAACTCTGGTGAGCATGAAATCTCAGACTTGAGCACAGACTTGAGCTTGAGTTTGAGTACGGTTTATAACCTCGGGCCCGGGTGTAGACCTCCATTTGGGGTTGTGTGAGCTAGGAGGAGGCTGGGGTTGTGTGGGCTAGGAGGAGGCTGGGGTTGTGTGGGCTAGGAGGAGGCTGGGTTTGTGGTGTTGGTGGTGTTGGAATGGGTGGGGCTGTGGTGCGGGGAAGGAGGAGATGGAGAGGTGACATGCGGTTTCATATGAGGTTAGTGTGATAGGAGGTGATTTGGTGAGGTTAGATTGGATGGTAGTGGTGATAATGGGTTGATGGTGGTTTTTTGGTAGTATGGAGGGGTCTGGTGCTGGGGTGCAGGGTGTAGGGTGGTACTTTTATTTCTAGTTTTCTTTTTCAGTCATCTGGATTACGTTTATCTTTCATTTTCAAAACCAGGCGAATGATATTGGAGAATGGGGTACCATGCACGCATTTTTTATTTCTCCAGTGTCAACAATATATAGGATATCATAAAATAGAAATTTGTACGTTAAGCTCCGTCATAATCTCTATAGTTGGTTCACCGAGAAGAGGTTCAAATTAAATATGTGTAAATTACATAAAAATGAGCACGGTGTTCCACTGGTGGGGTACCGTGCTCAGGTATGTGGGTCCAGGTACATATTCTCAGAACGGTGCATTCACAGAGGGCGATACTGGGATAAGTCAAAACTAATCAAAACCATCTTCTTCGTGTGGGCTTTACTGTTCAACACAGACGGAGCAGGCAAGCGCGCCACAATGTCATCAAACGGCACATCGACGATGTCTTTCTCGTTAGCAGTAGCACGCTTCTTGCTACAGCTCAGAAACGTGACTTCAAATTCGTCAGCATATTCATATGTGGGCTTAACAATCATGCCCACATAATGGCTATGAGCTCTTAGATGAAAACTTCACCATGATGTAATCATCGGGAGCAAGAGTGGTTGCATCATGTTCTTTATCACCACTATCTACCTTTATCACCACTATCTACCTTTATCACCACTATCTACCTTTATCACCACTATCTACCATCGGCAAGTCTGCCACTTCTATGTGTTTGCAAACTGCTTTCTTTGTCGTCTTCGGCGGTTTAGGCCTATTTTCTTTAAGCATGTCTTCGGTGAGTTGTCGCTTCTCAGACGTGTCTGTCAAGACATGCGATCGATCATGTTTTCTTCCTTTAACAGGTTGTGTTCGTTGTTTTGTCTTCGGATCAGGTATGATGTTACTTGGCGAATACTGCAACGAATACGAATGTCGGTGGCCTGTCATTCTCCTGACGTACATGAGGCGGTGTTTTCTGCTGCTAAAGTCCAGGAGGTTGTATTATCTGCTGCTGCCGCCGCCGCCGCCGCCGCCGCCGCCGCCGCCGCCGCCGCCGCCGCCGCCGCCGCCGCCGCCGCTGCCAGGAGGCGGTGTTGTCATCTACTTGGGGACAGGAGGCGCTGTTGTATACAATTGCTGCGGGACAGGATGAGGCGGTCACTTTCAGTCGGTGCAGGTTGGTAAGTCAACGTCAAAGAATCAGCTCTCGGCCTTTTCACTGTTGAGGTTCGCTGCACGCAGTGGGAATGAATCTAAACTACTACTGCTTTATGCTTACAGATGTTTAGTGGTGTTACTGGTTAAATTGTCTGCACTGGTTGACTTCAGTCGTTAACTTTGATGAATGTGGTTCATAAAAAAAACAGGGACTGTTGCTGCTCGCTCGTCAACTCGGTAACGTGTAATTACGTGTGATGTCACTGCTAGACAAATAGTGGCTTTAAAAAAGATTTATTAATGATGATAGCATGTCCCGATAACACTTGCACCAGCGAGATGGTGGCAAGTTAACGAGTGTCTCGAACAGTCGTGTGACACCATGTCGTGTCGTATTGTTTACTGGCTTGTGGCAATCGACCTAACTTTCTCACGGTAAAAATAATGGATTTGCTTATGTATGCTCATTAATTGTATTGCTTTCGTATCAAGTGATCGCTGAATAGGTCCAATGTTCGCTCTGTTGCGCAAACAAAATATATGTAAAGGAAATACGTAAAATAGTTTTTTCACGGATTTATAAATTTTTATTACGGGCAACCATACCCTTTATACTAATTACAGTGGACACTATTTACTGGTATCATCATAATACCATAGTTTATTATGTTTAATACATTCTTCGAATACGTTAATAAACGCGAAGTACGTCACGGTGACACTATTGTGTCGTGTACACATACATGCGTACACACATACGTACACAGACAGACAGGCAGGCAGACAAACACGCACGCCCGCACGCACACACACACGCACGCACGTACGTACGCACGCACGTACGCACGCACTCATTTTATCTATCTACCTCTAGCTCTCTCTTTCTTACTCACTCACTCACTCACTCACTCACTCACTCTCTCTCTCTCTCTCTCACTCTCCATCTGTCTCCCTCTCACTAACTCATTAACTCTGTCACTCACTCACTCACCCACTCACTCTCTCGCTCTCTCTCTCTCTCTCTCTCTCTCTCTCTCTCTCTCACTCACTCACTCACTCTCGCTCATTCTCTCACTCATTCAATCTCTCTCACTCACTCACTCACTCACTCACTCACACTCACTCACTCACTCACGCACTTACTCACTCACTCACTCATTCTCCCACTCTCTCATTCACTCTCTCACTCTCTCACTCACTCAACTGCTCACTCACTCATTCACTCTCACTCATTCACTAACTCCCTCTCTGAGACACTCACTCTCTCATTCACTCTCTCCCTGTCTCACTCTCTCTCTCTCTCTCTCTATCACACTCTCACTCTCTCTCTCTCGCTCTCTCTCTCTCTCTCTCTCTCTCTCTCTCTCTCTCTCGCTCACTCCCTATCTCACTCACTCTCTCACTCACTCACTCACTCACTCATTCACTCATCTCAGTCCCCTCCCCTACTCCACCACTTATTCCATGTGAATTATGAGGCCGAGGTGTCGTAGTGTAAATACAGAGCAACAGCATCAATGTTTGCTATGACACGTTTCATATCGACCGAGACGAATTAAAAGGAGCACAGTGATTCATACGTGGCCGTGGTGAATATGGGAGGAAGGCTAAGCTCGGTGTCTCACGCACGTCCGTAATCAATACAGAGCAGTCATCGCTGAAATGAAATACAGCGGAATGGCGAGTGGAGCGCTGTGTGTTTACTAAAGTGACGATGTGCACAGTGAATAAACGGTAAAAGAATAAAAGAAATTGTTCGTAAAATCGTGGATGTATTTGATCGATGTTCTCTATAATGTGGCGTCCTCTATAATTGATGGCATCCTTGATGTGAACTAAAGTGTTCATAGAATCATGAATTGTGCAGTCGTGTGCAAGTGCAAAGGGACGTTCTGATGTAGCGCTGTGTCCAGTCCTTGTGACTTTTCAAAGCGCTTTACACGCAGTTGTAGAATATGATGTGAAAAGTGCATGTTTCTGGATATAAAAATGGTGTGGCCACTTTTGTCATTTAAGATAGTAAGCTCTCGTTGTGACCTTTGTGGCCTTAAAACTTGTCATAGGATGATTTTAGAAAAACAACATTAGTGTCGCTTTGTGTTCCCAGGAACACTTGCTTACAAAACAAACTAAAAGTGTACAAGTTCGCCCTCCATCGCCATGGATGTCTTTAGAAATAGTTATAGCGAAACGTCAACGTCGATGTCTTGAAAGAATTTGGCGACGAACTCCTTCTCCGCTTGATCGACCCCGTTATGCTAAACAGCTACATATATGCAATCACATGATGTCAAAAGCAATCTGATTACTATGCAAATTTTATCTCAACAAATTCTACACAATTCTACATTGGCAGAAATTAAAAGAATTGCCTGAATATTCTTCATTAATTACATTGTGTAGTACCACTTTCTGGAAATAGACTACAGTGTTTTACACCTGCAGCTACTAGTGAAGTCCTCATTATTATTAAAAAATCTTCGAATAAATCGTGTGATCTGGATCTAAAACTCAAGACATATTTATTCAAAATTGCATTTCAACCATAAATCTTAGGTGGTCGCTCGTTCTGATAATGGTTTTTGCGCGTCCCTGTTCATGGTTATGCTTAATGATTATGTTTTTTTGCGCCTCTGAGGATATAGGCGCCATATAAGTTAGTTATTAATATATTATTATTACAGTGGCGTTATATGAAAATAAAACATTATAATATTACAGTAATATATTTTTAATAAACTTTTAATCACTACAAAAACTGAGTGCCATTGAACAGGACACTCGCACGCAAGCGCACACACCTTCACCCACCCCGCACGCACGCACGCACGCACGCACGCACGCACGCACGCACGCACGCACGAACACACATATACATAAACATACACCTAATCAAACAAACAATACTCATACTTTGTTATTTCAACGAACACGCATAGCTCACACAAGACGGACGCAAGCATTAGTTATAACTACTCTTTTATCACTTGAGAAATGATAATTAAATGTGACGGAGAGTATGTCGCGAAAATATGCACGCACTAGTTTTAGTTCGACATATCAAATCGGTACAATAATGTAGTTGACGACATAATCATAGTTCAAACCGTATCTTCCAAAACATTACATCGCAGATATCCATTGCAATATTATGTCTAAAATACACACTTCGAATAATATACATGACACGTTTGGTGAAGTCCGGAAGTGTGAAGTGTAAAGCGATTTGAACAGTCTCTAGGACTGGATACGGCGCGATATAAGAACGTACCTTTTTAAACTATAGTCCGTCGTATTCCGCACTCATGCAAATCATGGCTATTGTTCGTGAATATAGTTACTCGCTGTTTAGCCGTTCAATAGACCCGCTGAATGTGTTGTTTACCCAACCGAGCAATTGACACGCGGCTGAGTAGAGACACACGATACATCGACGTGCCGTCGTGAACGCTGGTCGTTAGCTGGAACGATACATTGGTTTAGGCAGTGGCATATCTAGGATCTCGAACAGAGGGAGGCCAAAGTGTAGAAGCTTAGTCACCCATTAGTTTACAATGTTACCACGTGGTGATGCAACAGGCTATATACGAAAAAAAATGTATTTAAGCCAAAGGGAGGCCGAGCCCAATTGACACTGTAAATACGCGACTGGGTTCAGACTCGCATTACTAGACACGATTGACTTTCAGTAACCTAAATGTAGGGAAAATATGGTATGTTAAAGTTCAAAGTTATGGAAGAGCGTTTTAAGTGAGTGTCCAACGTCATCGACGGTAAGGCCTCGCTCCAGAAAACTACGAAAGATACATCTTTTAAAAATATGTCACATATACAAGCAAATACCCTGATACAACTGCCTCAATTGCGGCACAAATATTCAAAATATGTCCTGGTCTGGGGGGACAGTGTGTCCAGCTCTACTGAATGTCCAGCGTCACTAATGGGAAAACTGAATAAACACCGTTCAAAGCGGTGACCCATATGAACTACAGTGGTCAGTGCATACGTGAAGGTCGTCTCAATGCAGTTGAGTATCATTTTGATTCTTACAAGAAATATTTAGCGAGTTGTGGTCGAATGTTTACCTAGTTCCGATGGAATGGTACCAGGGAAGAAGGTAAAATTATTATATTATGGTAAAATAATAAATATACTAATACGCATAGCGTTAGTATACTTAGCAACCATATGTTGACAAACCAACTGGTAATAATGTGATCAGTTGATCTGCGAGTAACCTCAATGTCTAAGCTCCTGGGTGACGCTGGACACGCGGTGACGCTGGACACGCGGTGACGCTGGACACGCGGTGACGCTGGACACGCGGTGACGCTGGACACACCAAACTGAATAGAACTCATTAAAAGTTCAGATGCTGGCAGTAGCTAGCAGTGCACTCCCCTTTCTGTGGCCACGGAGTGTCAGATACGTGTTGTTCTTTCTATAAAATAAAGTAATGCTCACATATCTTAGTAAGAAAAAAAATCAAAACAAAACGTGGTGACGCTGGACACTTGCTGGTTACTGGTAGAAAAAACTTCTTTAGGACCCTGTTCTGTTGGGTAATAACTCTCAGTTTCCATTGCAAAAAACAGATTTAGGGGTTACCACAACATTAGAATGTGATTTCGGTGACATTTGAAGGTATATTTGGGGAAGTGAGGCGTTCAAACTCGATATTGACGCTGGACATATGGTGACGCTAGACATGTGGTGACGCTGGACATGTCGTGACGCTGGACATGTCGTGACGCTGGACATGTCGTGACGCTGGACATGTCGTGATGCTGGACATGTCGTGACGCTGGACATGTCGTGAAGCTGGACATGTCGTGATGCTGGACATGCAGTTAGGGAAAAGTGTATTCATGCATTGTGAAATGTGATCATTAGTTTTTTATTACAAGACATATAAGACTAGACAATGCATATTTATATACCGTTATTTCAAGGACAATATAATTTACGGGTTACATAAATTATAATTATAAGTTATGTTATTCTGAATTCATAGTTTTATTACCTAAAGAGCAACATTTGTCCTTGCCTATTTCCTTCAATGAAAATCTCGTCGTGGAGATTAACTTACCCCAATTACCTCCACCAGTAGCACTAATGTCATGTGTTGGCGTTACATATATCACACAGACTGTTGAAACGATATAATAGGCCCCAAGACAAGTCAGTGGTTTGAGGAAGGAGACGAAGACGCTCCGTAACAACGTGTCTGGGCTTTCTAAAAATAGCAGCAGCTCACATGACAATAGACAATACAACGTGTGAAGGCCGGTCGTCTGCAGTTAGAAATGAATGGGTTGATGAATAGGCCGGATAAGAATTATGCGGTGAAGGGTGGTAAGAAGAGGACTATCGTCGATACATTCATGTTTAATTCAGTGAGGAAAATCCGGATGTAAAAATATATCTCCTTCTTCTGTCGGACAAAACCAACGCATGTTAAAAGCCATGTTTGTAACCGTACATATGGACATTACGGAAAAGGATGTCTGCTGCATGAATGAGTGGACCCAAATTGTCTACTTCGACCGCCAACAGGTAACACTGCACCACCAAATGGTGGTGCACTGGGGGATGCGGTTATTCATTAGTTGCTACAGAAGTCCTTCATGGTTGTGTCATATGATAATGGTCACAACAGCACATCTCTGAGTGTCGTCCACATATTGAAGAAGTTAACTACTTGGCAGACAGTCCGACTTCACAAAGCCTTAATCGCATGATACTGTAACTCGTTGAGCGCCACATCAAGTTATCCGAGATATTAGCCACCTGGCAGTTTTTTTACTTTTGAAGTGAAATATAGATGACGCTGTGAAACGGGGCTGCACGATCGCCTGTGCACAAGATTTCTTCTCGTTGGCATCAATAAAAAAAATTTCATCCACGATGTCTTTGCCAGTAATGAACCATGCTTATGGGGGGTTATCAGAGTGAGATATGTACTAACGTCTGATGTCAGTCCACTCCACCACTAACAATGCAGACAACTAGCTATCCGTGCGTGCAACATCGTGCTTCCAGGTGTCCGGTTTAAAGGACGCCCGCCAGGTGGCCTCTACATCGCCGCCGGTGGCTTGTAGAAGCTACAATTCCATTGTATGAAAGCTGTATGATGTATATGCTCTCACGTGCAGTTGAAGGAGCCTTCACAAATGCATCGTCATGACTTACTTTTGATCAGTTGTAAGTAACCACTTTGGGTCAATTCTATCCAACCAGTGTTCAGCGTCACCACAGATCGTCCAACGTCACCATTTGTTAAAAGTCAAACGATGCCTATTTTGGAATGCTATTTGCTGATTTCTTGATGGTTATTCCTTGTTTTGTCAATACTTTGTAATCCCGACGTTCATGCGTTAAATCGTTTACCTCAATTATTTCCCGAACGACTTGAAATTAAATATTTGAAACAAAATACCTTTAAAATGTTAAATACAGAAAATTGCGTGAAGTCAAATATGCCAAAAAAATAAAGATAAGTAGTTTTCGTTTGCATTTTCTACTTTATGATTAAGGATAATGGCATAGCCTAATTAAAGATAATGGTATAGCCTAATTAAAGATAATGGTATAGCCTAATTAAAGATAATGGTATAGCCTAATTAAAGATAATGGTATAGCCTAATTAAAGATAATGATATAGCCTAATTAAAGATAATGGTAGAGCCTAATTCAAGATAATGGTTAAGCCTAATTAAAGATAATGGTACAGCCTTATTAAAGATAACGGTACAGCCTAATTAAAGATAACGGTAGAGCCTAATTAAAGATAGTCCAGCGTCATCAATGTCAGTAGTTGGTATAACTCATGGTTTGCCGTGATCCAATCCTGGCCTATATACGGCAGATGCTATCGTCAAAGATTACTTATCAAAGTTGCTGATTATTTGTCGTATACAATTCACAACACGTTTATGAAAGATCTGCAGTAGTTGAAAGAAGGCCTATCCAGTGAATAAAGCAGTGCATACAATATGACCAAAGTAACAATGACAGAAACAACAAAGTTTCCAAGCCAAATGCCATGCGGTACCTTTTGTTTCTTATTTACTGACATGTATTCTAGATGATTCAAGAAGATGTCCATGTGTCCCTGTCATTTGAAATATTCAAATTGTATGTGGTATTGTAAATAGTCGTCCATGACGCTGGACACATGATAAAATCGTATAACTGTTATAAAAGAAGGAATTTGTATTACAGTTTGATATTATTATTAATACTCATTATATATACAATGAGAATAATTCATTTATTTGTTGACCTGCTACAATACATTTATTTGTTAACCTGCTACAACACCAATTGTATAGTGATTCGTGAAGTAGGTGATGTGTTGGGCTCCCGACCTCGCCACGACGTGTGCATTGTCCCTCATTCTCCCAAACCTACCTTCTTTCAAGCCCTCCCACCACCCCGGCACCCTGTCTACCTTCCAACCTACATCTTCCCGTCCTCGGAGCCTTCCCAAGTCCATGGCTCCACTATTTCCACGTGATTCCATGGTGACGTTGACGTCACGTCTGACGTCAGAGGTAGGCATGTCCGATATCATATGTAGCTTGTATAACAGAGAGATCACACTATGTATTTGTGTATGATCAAAAGAAAGATAACTGTGTGATAACTCCCTGTATCACACCAAATTTACGTTTAGTATTACTCATAGAAATACATACATTACTGTGTGCAATCCACTGTAATATGCGACATATCTGACGACTGTAGACTTGTATCAGAAGCAAAATGTATTTGATTCAATATGCTTATTTGAGGCACATATTTATTGTAGCAAAATGTATTACCTTTCTTACACTCTGAATCAGTGTTCGACATAAGATTGAAAATGTCAAAGGCCAACAGGGCCTAGAACTTGAAAAAGTTTCGGGCCCGATTGAAGAACTGAATAGGTGTCGATACACCACAGTGCAACAACTAAACAAATATTAAATAAAATGAGGGGTGGTATCGATTAACTTAATAATAGATCCATTAATGTTTTAATTGTTGTTGTGAAACACGAAATATATGTGAAATTAATGAGAGAATATTCGTTCGAACTCTCTACGCCATTCAATGAGTTTCAAAATATTGTTGCTTTCACTTAATGACCATCTAATACCTTAGTGCATGAAACATAAATTTTA
Source organism: Lamellibrachia columna (assembly GCA_963662155.1). Classification (NCBI taxonomy): domain Eukaryota; kingdom Metazoa; phylum Annelida; class Polychaeta; order Sabellida; family Siboglinidae; genus Lamellibrachia; species Lamellibrachia columna. Next base: position 44,208,330 of record OY759268.1, on the reverse strand, counting down.
CTCCATTGACCTATACAAAGGTGCTCTAAAATGTATGGAATGCGCGTTATATGTCAATTATTGTATCATTTTGGCCTTAAAGAAATGAGTAAAGTTAATGTTATTTTGCTATGCTATAAATCTTACTGGACTGTTCACGCATCAATACAGTGGCTATTAGCAAAAATAGATAAGCGAGCTCGCTTATCTATTTTGCTATTAGGCAGAACGCACCAACATTTCTCAGTGAGTCACCGGAGTAGGCCAACATTGAGGGAATCACGAGCAGGTTAAATTTTCTGGAGAAAAAAAAAGCGTCAGTCCCTATGTCATTTTCACACAGCTGGTCAGTTTATTGACATTCAATGCGTTGTGCAACTTTAAAGTAATACGTAGGATATATTTCCCAAAGGGGCCTAGTAGACGATATAGTGGCCACGAATAGCAAAGGCTAAATGTTCACATCCAGCACTGCCAATGTCTACAGCGGTTGTACTGACCGACCGAAGATTGTACTTGATGTCCCGTTTGGAACTTGTTGGGCGCACCCGCTCAAAGTACCGAGTCTCTGTATGCAGCGGCGCGGAACGGTACACACACGTCATCGCAGGTCACGTCGTGTCTGTACAGCGATTGGTTGCCCTGAAGGGAACGCCAGGGAATGAGTCACGCCGCGTATACAAGTGGATCACTCGGTCGGTTGAGTTAGTTTAGAACGTGTCTAACGGACAGGTGTGTCAAACAAGAACGATTGTTCTGCTAGTGAAGATTTTAGTATTTCGGATCACGATAACATCAGAGGTAGGTAGTTTGTTTTGTACTTCTCTCCTGGCTGTGATACGTCGGTTCTAGGCCGTTGGAACATGTCTGCCCCGTCCGATAGCCCCCGTCACAAATCGCTCTGCATCTGTGGTAATCTGCTCTTCACTTAGAACGTGTCGACAATTTACAGTGTAATGTTTTACCAGTCTTTCTCAGAACACTCAGGGTAGAGTATTGGTTCGCCTCGTGTCTTTCATTACAACGTCCTAGCTAGCGTCAAGTCGAAGTTTCTTAGCTTTATATGATTTGTTAACCCGCGGGCATCAATGGAGCCGGGAAGGCCCGCGCGGCTCGGTGACTTCACGGTTGACCTGACTTATCCCCATACCGCCGAGGTGAGCCGAGTTCGTCTCATTGTTAGACAGTTGAATGAATCGAGCGGTGTAACCGACTCGAACCCCGGGTCTCGCGATTGATATGCCGGTGATTTAATCGCCGAGCACACGATGACCTAGTTGGTATATCAGCGAATCAGTACCTTGTATCTGTGAACAACATTCATAAGCCTATCATACTACTTATGTGTTATTTTCCCTGGTACTGCTCGACTCTGGAACATGTTATCCATATAAATATCGTGTGTGGATTTAAAAAACAACATCCAGCCGCTACACTGTATATACACTGCTAGCATTGTATATACATTACAATTCGTTCACCAAACTGCCGGCATTCTAAGCATGTAGAAACCACGCGGATGGACGGAAGACGAATACAATTGTAAAGCATTTCAGTTTGGTATTTCTGCCGTGCGAGGTACGATACAACACGCGAGGGTCGAGGGTAAACATACGACGTCGCTCGCCGTATTACACGACCGAGAATACTTGCATACCAATTCACGTGCACAACGCAGGGTGCCAACAATGAATAAACTAATTACCGACATTCATTAATGTGGCCATTAAGCCCCTTAATTAAAATCCCCACAGTCGGGACATTACATGTTCAAGCGACAAGCCGGGTGTTTGAACACTCACGTCACAGCCGCACATACTTTCAAGCTACTCTCGTTCAAAAGGTAATTGTGTGATTTATATCCCCATTCCATACAGTGTAACCGACGCCACAGATGTTAATGGCACGATAATAATATTATTGTTATTACAAGCGATAGCATTGGCTAATTAACTACTGCTCGTCCTCGTGTATGGCAATACTAGCAGTTGTAGTGGAATCCCGACCAGTATAAAAATGAGTTCCGATTACACGCAATAACACAAGCCTATCGACAACCCCTTTTAATTAAAACAAAATATATAATTTGATGGATGCAATGTGCCAATCCAGCCAAAACTCGCTAACTCTTGCACCCTATGTTAACTCGCACTAGTACACAAATAGGTCACTAGGAAAGAGAAGGTAGAGAACAGCAGTGACCTGTCATAAACACCTGCAGGAGCAAACATTCACAGGTAATATAATAATCAACGTTGGCTGACGAAGCGAACGCTGCACGTCGATGCACCATTAAACAAACTATAACCTTTTATAAGATAAAGCACAATGTAATAAAAAGCAGCCATAACACCCCCCTCACACACGCCCGTGTGAGTCTACGTCGTACATTAACGTCATATCCACGTATACATGGGTTGCGGCTTTAACTATGTGTCTGTGGGGTGAACATATGTACACATCTTTGGGGTCTGTGAGTTTGTGTGGTGATACCATAAAACGGAACCCACAAGGGAAACGGAAGAGAGGAAGACCCCGCTCCACCTGGAGAAGGTCTGTAGAGAATGAAGAGCGGACGTTGGGACTCTCCTGGTGTAAACCAACTACGTTGTACCTGAACTGCTACAATGTGATGTTTGGTGTAAACCTACGTTGTACCTGAACTGCTACAATGTGATGTTTGGTGTAAACCTACGTTGTACCTGAACTGCTACAATGTGATGTTTGGTGTAAACCTACGTTGTACCTGAACTGCTACAATGTGATGTTTGGTGTAAACCTACGTTGTACCTGAACTGCTACAATGTGATGTTTGGTGTAAACCTACGTTGTACCTGAACTGCTACAATGTGATGTTTGGTGTAAACCTACGTTGTACCTGAACTGCTACAATGTGATGTTTGGTGTAAACCTACGTTGTACCTATATATTTTGTGTACGTGATGGGAGCCGTCATACCTCCAGGGCCGTGTTGCCCCTGGTTAACCTACCCATTTATACAGCTGACTGAACTGTGGCAACGTGGCGTGAATGAAATTGCCCAAGTTTCGAAATGGCAGCAAGAGGATTCGAAACCCGGTCCTCTCGATTGAGATTCCGATGTTCTAACCGCAACGCCTCCGGATCCCAACTTTAATAACCAAATATAAACAATTTCGATGGTAGTCAAAATGGTTTTGTTAACATTTTCTAATCTAAAGTTTATGTACACTGATATCCGGGATGATTGTTATGGTAATTCGACGTTTCCTGTTTGTTTCCAAGTCTACTCTACACTTGATGGACAGTTGTCGCATGATTGTCACCAAACTTGTCACCAAACCATTTGAAAAATAGACAAGGAAGTTGACTGATAAAGTGATAATCCAATACTGTTTTATCTACGCGTTCATCGCAGTCCGTGACAGTAAGACTAGTGTGTAGGCTGTCTTACATGGCAGGAGGAACACAAAGCGTACACTTGGGAAATTCAACACCGGTGGAATGGTGAAAAACAAGACGCCAAGTCGAACAGTGCAGACGCTTCTCGATTTACAACTTGTCGCACGAACATACTATTATGTTGTGTGATGCCCGTTTGCTAATTGTGAGATTATACTTGTTTTGCAGTTCATCTTGAAATGTAAATTGGCGTAAAGCTATAGTTTAGCAACATTTTTAAAGTTTGACATAGATTCAGCAGAGCGGTCACATCTTCCTTCGACCGTTTCCCTCCCCTGCACTCTTGACCCTTGATTGCTAATGCTTTGTCAGGCAATGCACTGTAGAACAGTTCAGTCTCGGCGCAATTGTATATGCCATTGAACTTATAACCATCGACGATCGATGGAATTCGCCGCTTCCAATCATCGATGGTCACGGGGAAAACGTTGGCAGCTTCCATGCAGATAGCGTGGGACACGATGTTTGTCGCTTGAGGAACGATTTCAGCCACTCGTTCAACGCTTTAAATCAATGAAATGAATCATTGTCCCAGGGAAAAGGCTGCAATTGTTTTGAAGGCCAAAGGAAACCAAGGTGTGAATATTTAAACTGCGGTGACCCTGATTGCACTTTGAACTGCCCCTAGCGGTGGGCCGACAATGAATGGTTGACCGATATGCTGCTGCTTTTATCAAGTTAACTTTGTGTCGCAAAGTTATCGCGTTACTTTTCGCTAACATGGTAACTGTGGAATTGAATAAACTCAACTAATAGTGGATTATATACCACAGTCAGTTCGTTGCCAGTTGGATATGGGCCAAAATGTAGTTGATGAAAGCAATCACTATACCACATGAAAGGGCGAGCTGAAATTACTTTGATGGTCAAAAGAAGCCAAACCGGATTGACTCAGGGCAATGCACTTTGAACTGCCCGCAAGCGGTGGGCTGACAATGAATTATTGGCCCATATGCTGGCCGATGTACTGTTGCTTTTATCAAGTCAACTTTGAGTCGCAAAGTCAGTGCGCTCGTCTTCGTAGATATGATAATTCTGGATTGACGCATTTCGGGAAACTCCGGCCGCCGAAAACATATCCGAGGACATTCTGAATCTTATTGAAATACCATAAACACATATTTCATATTCATAATAATATGTAAAGTACTTTACAATAATCAGGCACACGTATAACATTATTATCTGTTTGTTATAAAAACGGCAACATCGTGTGACGTCAATTTCACAATTTAGCAAGATTGATTTAACAAGATTGCCATCCCAAACAACAAGTTCCAGATGGCAAGTGGACAAGGAAGCCATTGGCTTATCGAGATTCCTACAAGTTTCTCATTTATGTGTAGCCCGCCCTTATCAAATATCTGTCAATTCTATTTTAAAACATATTCACACTACTAGCATTAACACAATCATTTGGCAGTTTGCTCCATTCATTTATCACCCTCTGTGAGAAAGAGTACTTTCTCATGTCCAACCTACATTGCTCCTTAACTAACGCTGCTTTGTGTCCTCTGGTTCTACTGCCTTCTTTAAGTTTGAAGAACATATTCCTGTCAACATCCTCATAACAATTCACTATTTTAAACACTTCTATTTGGTCTCCTCTTAGTCTCCTGGTCTCTAGGGTTGTCAAACCACATTGTAATAAGCGACTTTCGTAACTAAGGTCTCTTAATTCTGGAATCATTTTAGTTACTCTTCGTTGTATTCTTTCTAGCTTGTATATGTCCTTTTTACGATATGGCCTTCATGCTTGAATACAATATTCCAAATGTGGTCTAACTATTGCTTTGTACAGGGGTAAAATGAGCTGTTTCTCCTTATACATGATAGTTCTCCTAATTAGACCTAGAATTTGATTTTCTTTCGAAGCAGCAATCCCACATTGCTCTGAAACTTTCATGTCAGCACTAAATGTTACTCCTAAGTCATTTTCTTTTGTGGTTCTACCTAGTATAGCATCCCCCATTTTATATTCTTCGTCCATGTTTCCATGTCCTATGTGTAAACATTTACACTTCCCAAAATTGAATAACATTTGCCATATTTCTGACCATGTTGTTTATCTGTATCATTAGTAACCTTTCTGAATACTTTTGTGTCATTTGTAAATTTGAGTACTTTGCTAGATATGTTATCTTCCAAATCATTTATATATATTAAAAACAGTATAGAGCCTAATACTGATCCCTGTGGTACCCTACTCAAAACTGATTTCCAATTTGAAATCTCACCATCT
>OY759268.1:43892668-44197668 GCA_963662155.1 Lamellibrachia columna | reverse complement strand
TGGCAATAGAAGTTTTGAACGACTAGTCTTCGTGCAGTGACTGTGGCGTGGCTGAATTGTTCCAAAGTAATTATATTTGGTGTTGGAATGAACAGGTTTGGAAGAGATGAAGTGTAACTCGCTTTGAACGGACACAGCGCTATATACAAGAACTTACCTTTGATCTTATGTGTTTTTTTTAAACATTTTCGGCAGTATTTTCATCACTGAAATCTACACTTAAATATATAACGAAACTAATAAATCTTACACATATTTGTGCGGAATTCCGTCATTCATACCGCGTCCATCAACGGTACAATAATGACCACTTTCCGTGGGTTATAGTGTTCGCCTTTTGCTTGTTGGGCTCCCGATGTAACATTCCTCTAGTCTGAGAAATAAATGACGGCCATTTATTTGACACGATATAGGCAATAAACCAGTCTACGACAGAAAATAAACCAGTCTACGACAGAATTGATGACACGTGTATTGACCGTAACCAAAAGAGAAACGCATTTTTCGGCTGCGTCTAGCAACTTGTATCGAAGCAAGAATAATAGATGTTTCAGCTAATGTCTACTGTACTGGGCAATTGGTTCAACACGGCGTCGTGTCTCTATTCTTCAGATACTTTGGGCAACGTCACCATCCTGCCCGTCTAAAAATATAGAAGTGCTGACCCAAAACCCCACCTGGAAAACGCACGCTGGTTTACAGTGTTATAGTTGGAAGTTTGGTTTAATATATTATGCCGAGTATATTAACTTGCTGGATGCAAACCTGCCCTGGTGCAAAACGATTTTAATACAGCATTTCATTGGTTGATTATACACCGTCTCGTGTGTGCGTGGTCCCGTCGTGAATTGCCTGATACACAGGAACCCCACCGATATCTAGGAACCCCACCGATATGTGAGACGCCATTTGCCGGGTTGAACATCATAGTCATCACAGTCAGCCAGAAAGGAGTTTTGTTCTGCCTTGTTAAATTGCAATGGTGTCTTCGCATAGTGATGACTACATAGTGACTACATAGTGATGACGACGTAGTGACTACATAGTGATGATTACGACGAAAATGTTGTTGATTCAGATCATTATAAAACATTTTAATTAATTACACAGAAAGCTGGTCTCTCCATCTGTAGTTCCTCGTCCACTCTCCGGCTTGCCTCCCTTCACATCTCGACTCTTCCTTCCCCGCCCTCGTTTAGTCTTTCCCTTTCCCTTCGTCCTTTTTGCGTTCTCCCTCAGTTCCCACATTCTTTCTGGCCCTGTTCGCTCTTGGCGAATCCTTAACACATCCGCACTTTGTCTGTTTCCATATATGTCATTTAACTGACATAGTAATAGACAGTTTCAGCTGTAAGTGTTTTGTTCCGAACGTTCCTCACTTTACGTATAGCCTCATACATTGACCGTAATGTTCCTCACTTTACGTATAGCCTCATACATTAACCGTAATGTCCCTCACTTTATGTATAGCCTCATACATTGACCGTAATGTTCCTCACTTTACCTATAGCCTCATACATTGACCGTAATATTCCTCACTTTACCTATAGCCTCATACATTGACCGTAATGTTCCTCACTTTACCTATAGCCTCATACATTGACCGTAATGTTCCTCACTTTACCTATAGCCTCATACATTGACCGTAATGTTCCTCACTTTACCTATAGCCTCATACATTGACCGTAATGTTCCTCACTTTACCTATTGCCTCATACATTGACCGTAATGTTCCTCACTTTACCTATAGCCTCATACATTGACCGTAATGCAGTTTCAGCTATAAGTTTGAAACAGTGAACTTGTCTATTAAGGCGGGAGGTTGACCTCAAAAATAGATGAGAGCCCCCCTTTATGACATCACTGTATACAACACTAACAGTTTTTAATGACTTAATTAGTTTATCTATTGATTTAATTTATTTATTTATTTTAAGCTTGTCTTGAACTGTTCCTATAACTTATTTTATTTATTGTAACCCTGTATGCGCCGTTGAACATGTTTCTACCTTTTATACAGCGCGAAATGTTGCTACAACCATGCCACATTTACATATTTTCACAGTTACGGTAGGTTGATTTTACGTAAGACCTAATATATGCTTACACTAGAGTAGTGTGTTGCTTCCTAATTCTTTCATAATTGCGTACTTGAACAAATATATATAATGATTCAAGGTGCATATTATACTTGAGAAAAATGCCGTTATTTTGAACATCATCAAATACATTGATGAACAGGTTTCACGATAAACGAAGAAAAATAATAAACAAAAACAATACCCTAATTAATTATGAGATTTCGATATGCATAATCGATGTTATTTTTCCTTGGGAATTAATGAGTTGCACCTTTTTAAATGCACACATAAATAGGGAGTACCCCATCAATAGGTTATTGTTCTGCCCGTCGGGCCTTTTACATACATTGCATGACTTGGGTTGTGTTTGTCTGTTTCCTCACCAACATCACATAAATAACGTTGGTGACGTCATACGTCACACTTGAGAAGATTTGACAAGATTACCATCGAAAGCATTTGGACTATTCCATACAATCGTTGAGACCACATCGTAAGAAGGACATGGATAAGCTAAACCGAAACGGTTGTGTATATAGTGACATCCTGAACAAAATCAGGCCTAGACAAGTTTTATACGCGTCCGTACTTGCACATTTTATCAAACACCATAATTAACGTTTCTAACGCGAGACGCCAGCAACAGCTGTTAGCTGGGTTCGGCAGAAACAAGTTGACAAAATTCACGAAACGTCACATGACCTATATGTGAGCCAACACTTTTCTGACGGGTGATATCTGACAATTCCTCAATTGTTCACCTTACATGGACACAAATGAAAAAATGCGACACTTAGTCATGTTCCTGATTATAATCAGGATTCCTCTAACCAGATTCCATTTGACGAGCACATCTAATCAGTATGTCTTGTCAGGCGGACTTTCAACGATAGCATTCAATGTTGTTGTCTTTGTCGGTTGTTTGTCTTCCTCCCGTCCGTACTCGATGAATACGAAACCCTGACTAACGGGCTGACATTTTGGAGGCATGTACAGGGTGCAATACAAAATATATTTTGGAGGCGTGCACAGGGTGGTGGTTCGTGCAATACAAAATACATTTTGGAGGCGTGCACAGGGTGGTGGTTCGTTCAATACAAAATATATTTTGGAGGCGTGCAAAGGGTGGTGGTTCGTGCAATACAAGATATATTTTGGAGGCATGTACAGGGTGATTGTTGGTGCAATACAAAATATATTTTGGAGGCGTGCACAGGGTGGTGGTTCGTGCAATGCAAAATATATTTTGGAGGCGTGCATAGGGTAGTGGTTTGTGCAATACAAAATATATTCGAAATTCCTTGGGGTGGGGTATTATGTATGTGGACGATTGACGTAGGTTACGTAACTCAGAATAATAGTAAGTACAAGAGTTAGCAACGATGTGCGTGTTTCTACAATTGTTGCGAGATCTACCTGGTGAAACTGGCAGTTGTACATGATTTTGGAGCGTAAATTTGTTATTGCCATTGCATTGCCCTACCAACACTTGACTGGGCAGGGCAAGGAGTCATAAGCTCTTACATTTTCTCCCGTGCAATGCCGGGCAACTGTAATAAAGTCAACATAGTAGAAACGATATAAATCAAGTAGCGCAACGCTGGCAATAGCGAGCGATAGATTAAGAAAGCGGTAGTGCAGAGCGTGACGACAATTCGGCCAGGCGTGACTTGACGACAATTCAGCCAGGCGTGACGTGACGACCGTGCGAGCGGCCACGTCAAAGACTGGTGGTGGGTCAGTCCAGCGGGAGTTCTGAACCTGGGTGAGACGACTTCGTGATCATACATTGTATTGCTGCTCTTCTCGTTCGTTAGTTTCCTCTGGTCGGCCTACTCTACTAATTGGCCCATTTTAATGTAGCCAAACAATTCTAAATATAACCAAGGAATGCTGTTTGTCCTGTTCGCCCTAACAAACAATAATGCCACACTACCAATTAATGCCACACTACCAATTAATGCCACACTACCAAATAATGCCACACCACCCAATAATGCCACACTGCCAAATAATGCCACACTACCAAATAATGCCACACCACCCATTAATGCCACACTACCAAATAATGCCACACTACCAAATAAAGCCACACCACCAAATAATGCCACACTACCAAATAATGCCACACCATCAAATAATGCCACACTACCAAATAATGCCACACTACCAAATAATGCCACGCCACCCAATAATGCCACACTACCAAATAATGCCACACCACCCAATAATGCCACACTACCAAATAATGCCACACTACCAAATAATGAAACACTACCAAATAATGCCACGCTACAAAATAATGCCACACTACCAAATAATGGCACACTACCACATAATGCCACACTACTAAATAATGCCATATCACACAGTAATGCCATACCACATAATAATGCCATACAACCTAATAATGCCATACCACATAATAATGCCATACCACATAATAATGCCATACCACACAATAATGCCATACCACACAATAATGCCATACCACATAATAATGCCATACCACCCAATAATGCCATACCACACAATAATGCCATACCACACAATAATGCCATACCACACAATAATGCCATACCACCCAATAATGCCATACCACATAATAATGCCATACCACATAATAATGCCATACCACATAATAATGCCATACCACCCAATAATGCCATACCACATAATAATGCCATACCACCCAATAATGCCATACCACACAATAATGCCATACAACCCAATAATGCCATACCACCCAATAATGCCATACCACATAATAATGCCATACCACCCAATAATGCCATACCACACAATAATGCCATACAACCCAATAATGCCATACCACCCAATAATGCCATATCACACAAAAGCTACCCTTTATCGAATGATTGTTTGTTGTCCACATATTATGGTAATCTTCAGATTTTGTGAATGCGAAGCCTACATTGAGCATTGTTTGAAAGCTAACAGTGTCAGCATAAATGGCATCATTGTTCTTTAAATAAATGCATTCCTCGTTTGCTTATCTCTAGATTTTGTTAATTGTTTGGCCTCATTAAATTTTGTACATTCTTACTTTGAAATGGTTTCTACAAGTAGAATTGCGTCAGTGTTAGAGACTGGTTACACATACTAATAAGAATGTCAAACGGCTGTTTGAACTTCACTGCGTCTTCTTAATTAGCACAGTATTTTTTTAACATCAAACCATCAAGTGAAATCACATCCTCTCAGTCTCATATACTTTGGTAGATCTAATTGAGGCGTTTTTCCTACGCCATGAGGGGTATTGTCCGTGAGTGGCTATGTCCATGAAGGATGTTCGTGAGGGGTAAATATGATATATGTGCATTACTGAAAACGTACACATAATGACAGTGCTGTGAACATTGTGGTCACATGTCATATGACCAAATCTCGCGTGTTGGAATGGCATACGATCGTAGCATGATATCACATATAATGTGAAGAAATGTCGCGTGCCGAATTAACATGTATTATCTGCACACGACATAATATGTAAAGTGAAGAGTTACGGCCAAGTTATGTTTAACCCTCGTGTGTGTGACCCCCACGCAGCCGTTTCAACATGCTGTGACGCACATCAGAAAACCAGTGCCCTTAGACTATCGAGGTCAGTTCAACAGCTGAGTTAGACTAGACGTGTTGAAGCCTGATGCCTTTCCTGCCATAAAGTAGGTCGTACTGCGACACAATGACACACGACTCGACACGCTCAGCGCCTTTGTGTATACGGGTACTCAAGAACACAAAACACTAATCCATGTAAACTATTTTTGTCGGAAATGGCTTGAGCCGATACAATTGCGACGACGAAGTAAGCACTGTTGTGATTATAGGGGCATGACCACAATATAGCTCATACACAAGACACGTACATGCCGACAAGCTTGTCTTGTCACGTAAATGCTCTCAATCGGACATAATTATTATTAAGTTGACATGCTCACGCTTTGGCAAATTATCGGTGTATTTATGTGACAAATGTTAAGATGTAGACATGTTGGTGATCATAGTCCCAACATAAGGGAAGTGTTAGTATTTTAATTTTAATAAATCTGAGGTGATAATCTTCAAAAAGGCAACAAAAAAGACATAAAGAACTATAGGCCAATATGCTTGCTATCGAACATCTACAAGCTATTCACAAAGATTCTAACAGCCAGACTGGAGAAAATACTAGACGAAAATCAACCCAGAGAACAGGCAGGATTCAGAGGCGGGTACTCAACGACAGATCACATCCATGTCATAAATCAACTGAAGGAGAAGTGCAGCGAGTTCAACATACCACTCTGTATAGCATTCAGTGACTATGAGAAGGCCTTCGACTCGGTACAAACCCAGGTAATACTGTCTTCACTCCAAGACCAAGGGATAGAAGATGCATACATACAACTCATGAAAGATATATACGCAGACAGCTCTGTGACAGTATATCTTCACAAAGAGAGCGAGAAAATAAACATCAAAAGAGGAGTGCGATAGGGGGATACCATCTCACCCAAACTATTTACATCAACACTCGAAAGTATCTTCAGAAGACTGAACTGGGAGAACAAAGGCCTGAAAATAGACGGAGAATATCTTAACCATCTCCGTTTCGCAGACGATATCTTCCTGTGCACCGAAACACCACAAGAACTAGAAATAATGCTACAAGAACTATGCGAAGAAAGTAACCTAAGCGGCTTGAGGATGAACATCTCAAAAAAAAAAATAATGGTGGAAGACAACACCCCAATATATGTTAATAACACTCAGATAGAGAATGTGGAGAGTTACGTATACCTAGGCCAACGCTTCAGCCTTAGGGACAAGAACCAAGACAAGGAAATCCTACGACGAATCACAGCCGGCTGGACAGCATATGTAAAACATCGCGACATCTTCAAAAGTAACTTTGCTATCTGTCTAAAAAGAAAGGTTTACAACTCGTGTGTACTGCCAGCTATGACATACGGTGCTGAAACATGGTCACTCACAAAACAAGCTCAGAAAAAACCAGCAGCCGCGCAGACAAAAATGGAGAGGAGCATGCTTAATATAACATACCATGACAGAAAGACAAACACCTGGGTGAGAGCAAAGACAGGAGTCACAGACATGATAAAAACAGCCAGAAGAATGAAGTGGTCCTGGGCAGGACACATCAGCCGACTCAAAGATGACAGATGGACAAAGCGCATTACCACCTGGAAACCATACGGAAGAAAGAGATTACGAGGAAGACCAGCAAAGAGATGGAGAGACGATTTAACAAGATTTAACAAGATTTGCCATCCAAGCCAAAGGCCCAGATGGCAAGTGGACAAGGAAGCCATTGGCTTATCGAGAGTCCAACAATGTTCATCTACTTATAGCCCGCCCTCCTGAGATATGTGTCAACCTTGTTTTTAAACATATTCACGCTGCTAGCAGTTACACAATCTGTAGACAATTTGTTCCATTCATTTATTGTCCTCTGTGAGAACGAGTGCTTCCTGATGTCCAATCTACATTGATCCTTTACTAATTTTACCTCATGTCCTCTAGTTCTGCTATCCTTCTTGAGTGAGAAAAACATATTTCTATCAATATTTTCATACCCATTCAATATCTTAAAAACTTCAATCTGATCTCCTCTTAACCTCCTTGTCTCTAGAGTTGTTAAACCACATTCTTTCAGGCATTCTTCATAACTAAGGTCTCTCAGTTCTGGAATCATTTTAGTTGCTCTCCTTTGTATGCGTTCAAGCGTATCTATATCCTTCTTACGATATGGTCTCCATGCTTGTATACAGTATTCTAAATGAGGTCTAACTATTGCTTTATAAAGAGGTATAATTAACTTTTTTCCCTTGTATGTTATGTTTCTTCTAATCAATCCAAGAATTTGATTACCCTTTGAAGCTGCAATACCACACTGCTCTGAAACTTTCATATCAGCGCTTATTGTAACTCCTAAGTCCTTTTCTTTTACAGTAGTACCTAGAACAGTATCTCCCATTTTATAGTTTACATGCAAGTTCCTATGTCCTGTATGTAGGCATTTACATTTCCCAAAATTGAACAACATCTGCCATTTCTCAGACCATTTCACTAATCTGTCTAGATCGTTTTGTAAATGTTGTTTATCACCATCAGTATTAACCTTTCTAAACAGTTTTGTGTCATCCGCAAATTTCAGTACGTTACTTGTTATACTGTCGTCCAAGTCATTGATATAAATTAAGAATAATATAGGTCCTAATACTGATCCTTGAGGTACCCCACTCAAAACCGATTTCCAATTTGAAACTTCTCCATCTACTACAACTCGTTGTCTTCTGTCAGTCAGCCATTGTTCTATCCAGTCAGTTATGCTATCCCCGATACCATGGGCTTTTAATTTAAGTAGTAATCTTTGATGTGGCACTTTGTCAAAAGCTTTCTGAAAATCTAAGTAGATAATATCTACTGGCGATCCCACGTCTATCCACTTAGTGATTTCTTCCAAAAAACATAACATATTTGTTAAGCATGACCTCGCTTTAAGGAATCCATGTTGAGATGAATTTAATAATTTATGCTTAACGAGGAATTCCACCATATGGTCTTTAATTAACCTTTCTAATAATTTACAAATCACTGACGTTAAACTCACTGGTCTGTAATTCTCTGACTTATTTCTCGAACCCTTTTTAAATAATGGTATGATGTTTGCTTCTTTCCATTCAAACGGAACAACTCCCTCTTTTAATGACAAGTTGAATACTCTTGTAAGTGGTATACTGATTTGTTCTACTGTTTCCATTAGTAATTTTGGAGGAATCCCATCCACTCCCGGTGATTTGTTATCCTTCATTGCCTTTATTTTCTTAGCTACCAATTCTGGAGTTACAACTAACGGACCTAAATAGTCAGATTTAGCCCCCTGAAATTTAGCATCAGCAACTGGTAATGAACTAATATCTTCTTTGGTAAACACTGAACTGAAGTAACCATTTAGGTCTTCCGCCATTAAAAACCCCTCTGATATTATATTTCCAGCACTGTCTTCTAGAGGTCCAACCTTGTCTTGTACGTTTTGTTTACTCCTGACATATGCATAAAAACTCTTGCTGTCATTTTTTATGTTACATGCTAGTTTTTGCTCATAGCTTCTTTTAGATTGTCTGATTTCAGTTGTAGCTGCATTAAGTGCCTCTTTGTATTTTGCGTAGTCTTCGTCCTTTCTGGTACGCCTATAAACCCTCCACATAGTTTGTTTTAGCATTATTTTTCTTATAGCCTCTTTTGACAAGTGTTTCTTTCTACACCGTTTTCCTTGTTTTTGGAAAGGAACAAATTTATCGATGATACTCTCAATTTCATATTTTAGAATATTCCAACATTCAATTGCGGTCTTATTCATCAGCATGTTATTCCAATCTAGCTTTGCTATTTTCTCATATCTTTGTAGTTACCTTTGTGGAAGTTTCTCTTGTACGTTTTCTTATTTTTACTTTCTGATTTTACATTGATGTCAAAATGTATTTGATTATGGTCACTATTACCCAATGGTTCAAATATTTTTACATTGTCCACTAATTCTTTTTGTGATGACAAAACTATATCTAATACATTTTCTCCCCTGGTTGGTTCTAGTACGTGCTGAGTAAGAAAGCTATCCTGGATTAAAAATAGAAATTGTTGGTCCTCAATCCCTGTGCTCTCTAGAGAATTCCATTGTATGTGTCCATGGTTAAAATCTCCCATTATGATACATTCCCCTTTACTAACTTCCTTTATAGCGTTTTTTATTTTTGTGTTGTCCTCTTCGTTTATGTTTGGACTTCGGTAAACTAATCCAATAGTTAATTTTGAAATTCATGAAACAATTTTGCACCAAACAGCTTCATCGCAATCTGCTTCCCTTTCTAGTTTTATTTCATAAGCCTGAATAGATTCTTTAACATATAAAATAACTCCCCCGCCCCTTCTTCCTATTCGATCTTTCCTAAACATTACATATCCTGTCAGTCCTAATTCAGCATCTGTTATATCTATGTTGGCCCATGATTCAGTTATACCAATTATGTGAGGGTCAATATCTTCTACCATAATGTTTAATTCGTTTTTCTTATTTACTATGCTCCTTGCATTTAAACATACGCATCTATAACCTTTTTCAGAGATGTTTTTCGGATGATTTGATATTGGTTTATCTGTGCTAGTGGCCTCTTGTTCTGCTTGAGACACCTCTAGGTAACCCCCCTGCACTTCTAGTTTAAAGAATGTTTACTTCCAAAAATATTTGTCATTGTACCCAAGTCACTATCTACTGCTGCTGAAAGTTTGTCCGCGAATACTGCCGCCCCCTTTCCACTTAAATGAAGCCCATCCTTCATGTACAGATCAGCCCTCCCAACAAAACTTCCCCATAAATCCACAAATCCAACTTCCTCTTCCCTACATAACTTCTGGACTAACACGTTAATTGCCATCTCCCGACAATTTCGATATTTGTGACCCCTCCTGCCCATTACAGGTAAAATCCCTGACAGTATTTCCTGCTCAACCCGCGTCTGTTTTAGTGTTCTGACCAACTGCCTATATTTCCTAACTATGGCAGTTGTACCCTCCCTCTCTACGTTATTTGTCCCTACGTGTACTAAAACAGATCCACCCTTACCCGAGCCTACGATGTTTTTTACCCTCTCAGTTATCGCCTCTATTTTGGCTCCAGGCAAGCAGACCACCACATCATCTCCCTTGTTTAAGACTCTGTCGGTCTTCCTAACTATCGAATCCCCCACAAACACCCTCGCACTCTTCCTCACCCCCTCTATCACTGCTGCAGAATAACTCTTCCGTTCGATCCCCTCCATCACATTCTGTCCTGACCCCTTCCCTCCTGTCTCCTTCGCTCCTGTCTCCCCCACTTCCCACTCCTTTGCTCTTGTCTCTCCCAGTTCCCTCTCCTTCACTCCGGTTGTTTCCCCTCCCGTCTCCCCCACTCCCTTCTCCTTCCCTCCTGTCTCCCCCACTCCCTTCTCCTTCCCTCCTGTCTCCCCTACTCCCCTCTCCTTCGCTCCGGTTGTCTTCCCTCCCGTTCCTTTCCTTCCCGTCTCCTTACGTCCTGTCTCCCTACGACCTGTCACCTTCCCTCCTCCCAGCTTCCTCCCAGGCTGCGGTGAGCTCTCCCTAGCATCTCTTGTGTCTTTCCCCACTTTATCATCTACTGTTCCCCCACCGGAACTACTGGCACAACCCCCTTGTTCCCTTCCCACCATTGCCACAACGAGCAGCCTCAGCTCTTCCAACTCCACCTCTAGTTCCTTCATCTTCGTACATCCCCTACACTCAAAACTAAAACTATCTGCCTGGACCTCAGCCCAGGACTTCTCGCACCCAGACTTGACGAAGTCCACCCAGTTACTGCAACTGCCACAAATTAAGTGCCTTGTGGCCTTTAACTGCCGTTTGCACGGCGCCATCATACAATTTAGTTTTAATTAGTTTGCAACGTTAGCCTTGAATAAGGCTGTTTTTGTGATCAAAAGAACACTTTAGTCTAATATACTTGCTAACTGTGTCTTCTATTAACCTCGCATGAGAAAAAAACATGCCACCTAGCGAATACGGAGAACACTGTGTAACAAAACAACGAATTCAGTGTGTACTTATTTACGCTAAAATCCTGCTGTTAATTCCTTTTTACCGAAAACGTTTACTACCACTATGTCAGATATTACCTTATGTATGTAATTTAAGTAAATAGATCACTTTATCTTATATATATATATATTAGCCAATGTAAACTATTCACTATGCTATCTCAATTTTCGAATAGTAAACAACCCTATTATCGCTCGCTGAATTCCCTGACAGAATCCGAAACTAACTTACTCTAAAATACTCCCTCCGACTAATAATTAACAAAACCTGTTTCCTAATATATGTCTACAATACGTTTGTGTATAATATATATTCAATAGTAATACTTATTCTATTTGATATACCGCGTTTTTCTGTAAATGATCTACACCAAATTCAAGTCGCTGCACCAAGTCCAAGTAGCCGGAAGTCAACTGGATGAGTATTGGAATGAAACCACCACAGAGAACAGCATAAGGTAGGCAAACTTGGCAACAACATGCTGAGGCCTTCGCCCAACCACGGGACAATATGGCTGTTATATAGAATAGAATAGATGTGATTTTAAGAACCTGTCAGTAGTGGCTGTAATCACGTTTGTGACGTCATAAAACTAATTGACATTGTTGGCGAAACCTGCCCCACGCAACAATTGTATAATACTTACAATAATAAAACACGAAACATTTTGTACAATGTATTACAATGACCGCAACGGGGAAATAAATGGCTTGCTATCTAACCATCTTTTCTGCGATATTGTCCTTAGTGTGTGTAATGTTATGAAGATAACACTCGCCTTCCTTAGTGTGTACGTGTAATGTTATGCCACGGTTATTCGAATGCTCTGATGTTATCGAATGGCCCCAGGCGTTATCCGCGAGGGGATACAACAGGGTAGATACCTTCTAACAATTCCCGTTGAAACTTGACGGTCTACTCAAATTGATTGTTAAGTAGGCTAGAACATGGCGTGTCTACACACGTATCATTTTCCAAAACACAATGATACTTTGCCAAAAGGAAGGTTCTACATGAATAAGCACGTATGAAGGCGTTTCGGAAGATAAGTAATATGCGGAGGCGTTTTAATAAAAGAGTGCGTGCTTTTTGTTAAAGTAATCGAAAAAATTTACTCAGATCGTTAGAACGGGTAACTAATACGCAATAGCTTTATGTTATAATACATTGAGGCTGACTATATAAAGCTTTTTAAACTTTTTTTGCCGAATTAATGTTATATCATTTGTCCGATTATTTCATAAAAACTGTATACAAATAAGAGCGAAAACAATTAACTGTTGAGGCAGTTTGAAATATTTCCATGATCCCACATATGTAAGTATGTATGTATGTGTATATATATATATATATATATGTATATATGTATATATATACATATACATATATATATATATATATATATATATATATATATATATATATATATATATATATATATATATATATATATATATATATATATATATATATATATATATATATATATATATATATATATATATATATATATATATATATATATATATATATATATATATAAATATACATATATATATATATATATATATAGTGTTGTGGTGATCATGCCATATTTATAGTTCCACCCGTCCGTGGAGTGTTGTGGTGATCATGCCATACTTATAGTTCCACCCGTCCGTGGAGTGTTGTGGTGATCATGCCATACTTATAGTTCCACCCGTCCGTGGAGTGTTGTGGTGATCATGCCATACTTATAATTCCACCCGTCCGTGGAGTGTTGTGGTGATCATGCCATACTTACAGTCCTTCCGTGGATTGTTGTAGTAGTCACACTATTCTTACATGTTATACTTACTTATAGGTTCATCCTTCAGCGGAGTGTTGTAGTAAACTTACTATGCTTACTTTTCTATCCGTCCGTGGAGTGTTGCTGTATAGTACCATACATATATAATGATGCAAGCAAATATTCTTCTTCCATTGGAGCTCATGCGTCTGCACTAGTCACATGTGATATGCCAAGAGTATTGTCGAGTTCGATGCATTCACACCATTGGTGGGTTCAGAGACAAAGACTACTACGAGTCCACGATAGCTTACACATTTACCCATGTGTGACACATTTGACTTATCCTGGCAGAAGTGGACAACGGCTTTTATTGTCTCGTCTAAAAGACGTTAGTTTCTAGAAATGTAAACTGTTCGAAGTCTAGTTCTGAAAAACTCGTAAGTAAGACTGACAGGCATTCAGAGTATACAATTCGAACGTGTTTGTGGCTGTGGTTGTATAATATGTATAATGATGTTTCTGACTGCATAGTTGGTTGTGCAACGTGTATGTGTTTGTGTAGCGTGTATATGTTGTGTAGCGAGTATGTGTTGTGTGATGTATATGTATTGTTTGGCGTGTATGTATTGTGTGACGTGTATGTGTTGTGTGATGTGTATGTGTTGTGTGACGTGTATGTATTGTGTGGCGTGTTTGTGTTGTGTGATGTGCATGTGTTGTGTGACGTGTACGTGTTGTGTGGCGTGTATGTATTGTGTGAAGTGTATATGTTGTGCAACGTGTATGTGTTGTGCAACTTGTATATGTTGTGTAGCGTTTATGTGTTGTGTAGCGTTATGTGTTGTGTAGCGTTACGTGTTGTGTAACGTGTATGTGTTGTGTATCGTGTATGTGTTGTGTAGCATGTATGTGTTGTGTGACGTGTATGTGTTGTGTGACGTGTATGTGTTGAGTAGCTTGTGCATTACCGTGTGCATCTTGCCATCAACCCTTTTGTCCTCGCTTATTGTCCTCAATTCGTCTGTGTATTGTTTCATATTGATATTATAAATCTACTTGTGCCTGCCTGGCCCATTAGTATTACCGGGAATTCCGTCGCAATAGAAGTTCTAATCATCGAGTTGTATTATGAAATGTGTCTGTTCATTGCAGAACTGTCGGCTGAGTCGCGATGGTGAGGTGCAATCCCCGGCACCTGATGAGGTTATGTAGCCCCATAAGGTTATGTAACCCCGTGAGGTCATGTGGCCGCTTCATACAGAGGGTGGTCATTCTCCTGCTCGCCACGTTCGTCGCTCTTAATCTCATCTACATGTTCCCGTTGACGGGAGAGACGAGGGGATTTCTTACTCGCTCGGCGGGTAAGTCGCTAGTTACGTTATACGTCATGACAACATTCTCATCACGACCGTGCTGCTAAATATATGCGTTATATTTAATCGTTATCATAATAATCAGCAAAATGACGACACTAATTATAGTAAATATTATTGTCATCACCATCATTTCATTTTTCGCAATAATAATAATAATAACACTAACCATCAACACCTAGACAGTTATCTCTCAATTTCTGTCCGTGTCGTTTTCGATTCATCTTTAGTCACCCCCGAGTGTAGTCTTCTTTAGTCACCCCCGAGTGTAGTCTTCTTTAGTCACCCCCGAGTGTAGTCTTCTTTAGTCACCCCCGAGTGTAGTATTCTTTAGTCACCCCCGAGTGTAGTCTTCAACACATGTGTCTATTGTTGTCAGCACAAGTGTTGAGAGTTGATATTATGTGAATAGATGAGGCACAACATCCATATTTCTGTTTATGTTCACGTGCTTCTATAAAATATATATTAAATGTAACACATTTACGACACTACAACCTGCTTCACATATTATTAGGCTAGATCGCGTTAACCAATATCCGACTTTATAGGCAACATTATTTTGGATCGATCCCCTATACTGGCCGTTGTAACTTATCTTTACATTATGTTATTATACTTTTGTGTGGTAATCATGCCATACTTTACAGTTCCACCCGTCCGTAGAGTGTTGTGGTGATCATGCCATACTTACAGTTCCACCCGTCCGTAGAGTGTTGTGGTGATCATGCCATACTTACAGTTCCACCCGTCCGTAGAGTGTTGTGGTGATCATGCCATACTTACAGTTCCACCCGTCCGTAGAGTGTTGTGGTGATCATGCCATACTTACAGTTCCACCCGTCCGTAGAGTGCTGTGGTGATCATGCCATACTTACAGTTCCACCCGTCCGTAGAGTGTTGTGGTGATCATGCCATACTTACAGTTCCACCCGTCCGTAGAGTGTTGTGGTGATCATGCCATACTTACAGTTCCACCCGTCCGTAGAGTGTTGTGGTGATCATGCCATACTTACAGTTCCACCCGTCCGTAGAGTGTTGTGGTGATCATGCCATACTTACAGTTCCACCCGTCCGTAGAGTGTTGTGGTGATCATGCCATACTTATAGTTCCACCCGTCCGTGGAGTGTTGTGGTGATCATGCCATACTTATAGTTCCACCCGTCCGTGGAGTGTTGTGGTGATCATGCCATACTTATAGTTCCACCCGTCCGTGGAGTGTTGTGGTGATCATGCCATACTTATAGTTCCACCCGTCCGTGGAGTGTTGTGGTGATCATGCCATACTTATAGTTCCACCCGTCCGTGGAGTGTTGTGGTGATCATGCCATACTTACAGTCCTTCCGTGGAGAATGTTGTAGTAGTCACACTATTCTTACATGTTATACTTACTTATAGGTTCATCCTTCAGCGGAGTGTTGTAGTAAACTTACTATGCTTACTTTTCTATCCGTCCGTGGAGTGTTGCTGTATAGTACCATACATTTTTCACCCGACAGTGGATTGTTGTAGTAATCATGCTGTACTTACGGTTCCTTGTGAGGGGTTATAGTAATCATGCTGTACTTACGGTTCCTCGTGAGGGGTTGTAGTTATCATACTGTACTTACGGTTCCTCGTGAGGGGTTGTAGTTATCATGCTGTACTTACGGTTCCTCGTGAGGGGTTGTAGTTATCATGCTGTACTTACGGTTCCTCGTGAGGGGTTGTAGTTATCATACTGTACTTACGGTTCCTCGTGAGGGGTTCTAGTTATCATACTGTACTTACGGTTCCTCGTGAGATGTTGTAGTAATCATACTGTACTTACTTTTCCTCGTGAGGTGTTGTAGTAATCATACTGTACTTGCAATTCTACTCTTCCGTGTTGTAGCAATCTTACTATACTCACTGTCGTATCCATCGGTGCAGTGTGTTGCAGCAATAGTAGTATAATTATGGTTCCATTCATCGGTGCAGTGTTGTACACAGTAATCATAGTCGGACTAAATGTAGGCAACTATGCACCAATTTACTCTTGTGCGACGCGGGTGTTCTGTTGCGTCGTTATTACATATAGCTACATATATCAAGTGTGCGTGCGTGCGTGCGTGCGTGCGTGCGTGCGTGCGTGCGTGCGTGCGTGCGTGCGTGCGTGCGTGCGTGCGTGCGTGCGTGCGTGCGTGCGTGCGTGCGTGCGTGCGTGCGTGCGCGTGAAAGCGGTTTGCTAAGCAGAGAAACGCTCGCCGAGTGACCAATGGTTCGGTCCCACTGTGGCAGTTTGAATCACGCACGAACTTCGTTCACACACATTGCACCAGCGCTCGGCTGCTTAAATAACATTTTCGTTGAATTGTGTTATTCATTTAAGCGTGTGAAATTATTGCAGCAGAGTTGAATCCAGCCCAAGAAGTCAGAATACCAAGGTCTGCTATAGGTAATGTATGCAGCTAACCTACATAAGACTGCATGGATGGTGGCAGGGGCAGTGACGTAACCCTATAGATGCTAGCTCAACTAACTCAATGCGACGACATTTAAATATTGCTCACGTAGCAGGCCGACTACTTGCGGGAGTAGGGCGGAATGTTTATGTTACGTTTTTAGGTCATGCCACAACGAATATTATGTAGCTCCTAGCCCAGTATTTTTTATACGCATGGACGTGACTATGTTCTGCCAACAAGGTCGGTGCGTTGGTAATGTCGGCCTTTTGACAATGACAGAGAGAGAGAGAGAGAGAGAGAGAGAGAGAGAGAGAGAGAGAGAGAGAGAGAGAGAGAGAGAGAGAGAGAGAGAGAGAGAGAGAGAGAGAGAGAGAGAGAGAGAGAGAGAGAGAGAGAGAGAGAGAGAGAGAGAGAGAGAGAGAGAGGGGGGGGGGGGAGAGAGGGGGAGAGAGAGGGAGAGAGAGGGAGAGAGAGAGAGAGAGAGAGAGAGAGAGAGAGAGAGAGAGAGAGTGAGAGTGGGAGAGAGTGGGAGAGAGCGAGAGAGAGAGAGAGAGAGAGAGAGAGAGAGAGAGCGAGCGAGCGAGCGAGCGAGCGAGAGAGAGAGAGAGAGAGAGAGAGAGAGAGAGAGTGAGTGAGTGAGTGAGTGAGTGAGTGAGTGAGTGAGTGAGTGAGTGAGTGAGTGAGTGAGTGAGTGAGTGAGTGAGTGAGTGAGTGAGTGAGTGAGTGAGTGAGTGAGTGAGTGAGTGAGTGAGTGAGATCGGACATGCTAGCGGCGGGCACAGCAATAATGCGTTGGTGAATACTTATTCCGTACATTATACGTCTAACGTTTAGCAAGTAGTCTGCTTTATTAATCTGCCGACGCTGTAGCTGGGTAACGGCGGTGGGGACTGTGGAGGCTCTGCCGTGGGCGGGGCGAGGGTAGAAAGCCCTATATATGTGGTAACGATTACTTTGACCGTGACAATTCATGATGGCAGGCGGTGATTGATCTTGGGCGGATCACTGATTTGATGTTTGCATGTGGTTGTGAAAGACATGTTTGTGTAAGCCTATTCGGATTAATGTTAGGGGGCGCACCACGAGGAATTAAGTAAGAAAGCGTAAAAAATTTACAGACGTGTGCGTGCGTGCGTGCGTGCGTGCGTGCGTGCGTGCGTGCGTGCGTGCGTGTACTTGGATACGCAATAGCTTGCGTTGGTGTGACAGTTACTCTGACATAATTGACATTGTCTTGGCGTGTGTGGACACGATTTGTGTGAAATGAATTACATTAAGTAGAAAGGTATGTGAAGGTAATATAATTAACGCAACTACTGGCAGTTGCGTTATTAATAACAAAATTATTTGTTGTTATTTAACTTATTTTACTACTATGTTTGTTCATTTGTCTAACGACATGCACTGTGACACACTTAGTGAATGTAGCATTGACTATGTCGACAGGCGAACAGGCAATTCAAGAAAAAACTACATTAGCTCCGAAGCCAGGTACGTACAGTGACAACGCCTGTGTGGACTCGTAGCTTCAACAGTAGCTGTAGCCAGCTCCAATGTCGTCTCCATTACCTCATTCTTTGACACAATAACCGTCTTCTCCAGAGTAAAGCAGCTCGAACGTTTTCCCGCTGATTCAGCCTGTTACTAGTTTCTCTCATTTTCTACTTGGCTGTGTCATTGAATCCAGCTCGTGTCATCCGAGTCACTAAAGTGCATGGTGGCTGGTTCAATTTCGAGTGTTCCGTGACAACACAACCTGTACACACCCCGATTCCTTTCAGGGTATTTCTAGAGGGTTGTCCGGAAAAAAATATTGTCGTTTTCCTTATCAACTAATTGGTCCTTATTCCCTCCGGGTCAGCTATGGGTTAATGGTGTTTCACAAATGTCATCTGTATCAATTAAGGTTTATATAAGTTTTTCTATTTACATCATGATTGAGGGAGGTAAGGGACGAGAGTGGGAGGAGAGTGGGAGGAGAGTGGGACGAGAGTGGGAGGAGAGTGGGACGAGAGTGGGACGAGAGTGGGAGGAGAGTGGGAGGAGAGTGGGACGAGAGTGGGACGAGAGTGGGAGGAGAGTGGGAGGAGAGTGGGACGAGAGTGGGGCGAGAGTGGGACGAGAGTGGGACGAGAGTGGGACGAGAGTGGGACGAGAGTGGGACGAGAGTGGTAGGAGAGTGGGAGGAGAGTGGGAGGAGAGTGGGAGGAGAGTGGGACGAGAGTGGGACGAGAGTGGGACGAGAGTGGGACGAGAGTGGGACGAGAGTGGGAGGAGAGTGGTAGGAGAGTGGGACGAGAGTGGTAGGAGAGTGGGAGGAGAGTGGTAGGAGAGTGGGAGGAGAGTGGGACGGGAGGGAGGGGAAAAGGGTAGGCGATCAAACGAGCCAGCGACGCAATCAGTAGCAGTAAGGTGACAAATTTCGCCTTGCACATTTTACCCTGACATTATCCACCCACTGCATGATGCTAGACCTTTCCATTTTTCACTGTCTTCGGCTTTTCTTGTCCAAAGCGCTCCTGTGTAGTTGGTAATATATCGTCGGCCGCCGTCTCTTTTGGCTGCTTCTCGCTCTTTTCACTTTATGGGTGGCCAATCTATTATTGTGGCGAATTATTAAGCCCATCCTTTAGCAACGTGTCTGCCGTTATATCTGCCAATTATGTAGCAATGTAAATTGAGGCGGTACCTAGTGGCTCTATATGTAAATATGTCGGTGATGGTGATTCTGACATTAACAATTCATATGACAACAATATTGACAGTGTCATAATTAATCTTGCATTGTGGCAGTCGACTTTCTGATAGCAATTTGTTATGTTGCTGATCTAAACCTCTTTATTTGTATCTATTGTTCTCGTCTAACGATATATAATGTGACGAAGGATGTTGAGTGAATATACCTTTCGCTATTTCGACAGTGGAACAAGCCCCTGAGGTAAAGGCAACATTATCTCCAAAGCCAGGTAAGTGTCGTACTTGCTCATGCATGCAAACTCGTAACCTCAATTATTTCAGTGCGCAACAACGATCGTCACTGTAATACATTACTTGTTATCTACCGTGGACCACGTGCACGGCGTTGTGTCAAAAGAGAAATAAAATTTTGATATTAACTTATTAAGTTGATCGGATCCGTATGTTAGCATCACCCAGCTTTG
Source organism: Lamellibrachia columna (assembly GCA_963662155.1). Taxonomy (NCBI): domain Eukaryota; kingdom Metazoa; phylum Annelida; class Polychaeta; order Sabellida; family Siboglinidae; genus Lamellibrachia; species Lamellibrachia columna. The sequence goes on along the minus strand of OY759268.1, from coordinate 44,177,221 downwards.
GTGGAGGTGTGCATGTTGCTTAGGTAAATGTGCGATTTCTCACACATTGCTTGAACACATTAATACGGGTTATATTGTTGACTTGCCGTGGAAGATCTTTCTAGTCATTAGTCAATATTGAGAAAGAACAGGTGTTTGTGAATATTATTTTTGACGGTTGGTATCGGACCTGTAATAGCATCGCCCCGGGGGCTTGTTGAACGAGTTCCTGAAAGCAGAGACAGATCTGCGCAATATGTCTTTCAGCTTAGTGCCTGGTGGGTATTGTACCTTGTGAAGGAGAGCAGATACTGTAGTAGGGTTGTATCTTTTGTAACCATTTGTTGTATATCCATTAACCTTTACAGTTTTCACTGGTTTTCGCTGTTCTAGCCCAAAGTGCTCCTATATAGTTGGCAATGTCATCGTTTCTTCGACCTGTCTATTGTCCTTTTTCTGGATTGCCATTGCGAATTATCTTCAGATACTCCTATTGTAGGTGGTTCCTTTTAGCAAAGTATCTGCTGTTTTCTCTGCAAATGCTGTAGCCGTGTATGTGGCGGCACCTAGTGGCTGTAGAGGTGCATATATGTCGGTGATGGTGATTATGATAAAAAAATTATTAGCAATGCTTGTAATTATGACACAATTCAACTTAGATGAAACTTAAGGTTCGAATTATTTTGTAGCCGTTTAATGCATGGGACATTTCGTTCACGCCACATTAATTCAACCGATAAAGGGCAGAGTAATGTAAGCATGGCCTTTGCTTCCCACCCATAGAAATCGAATGTTCGAATGAAAATTTTTGTCTGATGTGAGTAGTTGCGTGCATTGCCTTTAGGGCAACAATGACAGTGACATTGGCAGGCGGGTATATGTGAGGGTTCCAGGTGGGATAGGGCAGTCGATTGTATCTGTTTGTAATACACCCCGTCCTATTTTACACAATTTTATCCCGAAAAATAAAAAAGGAACCAAAACAGTGAGGCATAACACAAGTATTGTTGGGTTTGGCAAATCTGCGTTTATATTGGGAAGAATTGACAAAGGACGACATGGACTGTGACATCTGTGACGTTGAGTAGTGCGTGCGTGCGTGCGTGCGTGCGTGCGTGCGTGCGTGCGTGCGTGCGTGCGTGTACGTGCATGTGTAGTTGACAGTAATATTATTGCCGTTATATGCGAGACACAAGATGCTGAGTTAATATAAATATACCATTGACTATGTCGACAGAGAAGCCCGTCCCCGAAGTAAAGACTACATTAGCTCCTAAGCCCGGTAAGTGCCGCACTGACTCATGTTCGCGAACTCATAACTTCGATTGTAAATATTGTAAGAGCCAGGCTTGGCGTAGCAACAACGGTCGTCACCGTGCTACAGTACTTGTTGTCTGTTGTGGACTATAAGCACTGTGTAGCAACAACGGTCGTCACCGTGCTACAGTACTTGTTGTATGTTGTGGACTATAAGCACTGTGTAGCAACAACGGTCGTCACCGTGCTACAGTACTTGTTGTCTGTTGTGGACTATAAGCACTGTGTAGCAACAACGGTCGTCACCGTGCTGCAGTACTTGTTGTCTGTTGTGGACTATAAGCACTGTGTAGCAACAACGGTCGTCACCGTGCTGCAGTACTTGTTGTCTGTTGTGGACTATATGCACTGTGTAGCAACAACGGTCGTCACCGTGCTGCAGTACTTGTTGTCTGTTGTGGACTATAAGCACTGTGTAGCAACAACGGTCGTCACCGTGCTGCAGTACTTGTTGTCTGTTGTGGACTATAAGCACTGTGTAGCAACAACGGTCGTCACCGTGCTGCAGTACTTGTTGTCTGTTGTGGACTATATGCACGGTGTAGCAACAACGGTCGTCACCGTGCTACAGTACTTGTTGTCTGTTGTGGACTATAAGCACTGTGTAGCAACAACGGTCGTCACCGTGCTACAGTATTTGTTGTCTGTTGTGGACTATAAGCACTGTGTAGCAACAACGGTCGTCACCGTGCTGCAGTACTTGTTGTCTGTTGTGGACTATATGCACTGTGTAGCAACAACGGTCGTCACCGTGCTGCAGTACTTGTTGTCTGTTGTGGACTATATGCACGGTGTAGCAACAACGGTCGTCACCGTGCTACAGTACTTGTTGTCTGTTGTGGACTATAAGCACTGTGTAGCAACAACGGTCGTCACCGTGCTGCAGTACTTGTTGTCTGTTGTGGACTATAAGCACTGTGTAGCAACAACGGTCGTCACCGTGCTGCAGTATTTGTTGTCTGTTGTGGACTATAAGCACTGTGTAGCAACAACGGTCGTCACCGTGCTGCAGTACTTGTTGTCTGTTGTGGACTATATGCACGGTGTAGCAACAACGGTCGTCACCGTGCTGCAGTACTTGTTGTCTGTTGTGGACTATATGCACGGTGTAGTGTCAAAGAGAAATTAAATCTTGATGTCCACTTATTAAGGTGGATATGTACTTTAACGTCGTCCAGCTTTGGTGGATGTTGTTTAGGTAAATGTGTGAGTACTCGCACTTTGCATGAAAACCTTAATACTAGTTACATTGGTGATTTGCCTCCTAAGACCGTTCCAGCCAGGGTCACTATCAGTCCATTGGTCAGTAGGGTTGGCCAATACAATCTGGGGGACGAATGTTCTTAGTGATTTTGGACAACATCTACACCTATAGAGGTTGGCAATAGTTTATTGGAACACTATCTTAGGCATATTTGTCATCGTCTTTGGTATTTATATTATTGTCTATGTCATATGTATGTATACAAAAGAAGTAATGATTGTACTGGCGAATGTATGAACGATATTCAAATAACTCCGACATTAGGGCCATTAGTTGTACTGTGCATTAGAATTCTATTCGCATGTCGAACTTTGGTGGTTATTATCTATGTACGAATGATGTGTCCGAGGATCATGTATCAGGTGATGAAAGGCACCCAATTATTATCTATCTACACAATTATCTATGTATACGTGATGTGTCCGAGGATCGTGTATCAGGTGATGAAAGGCACCCAATTATTATCTATGTACACAATTATCTATGTATACGTGATGTGTCCGAGGATCGTGCATCAGGTTATTTTCTAAGACGTTTTTCGTAGCTTAGCTGATCTCAGTTTAGGGATCAGCTTAATTGTGTCTGTGTATTCTTTTCACCTTACCCATGTCATTCTTCTGGTGCGGCGTCCATGTCGCACGCAGTGTTCTGAATCTAAGGGATAATATCAATACATGTAAGCTACGACAATACACGAAACCTCTAAACAAACCTGTGTATGTATAACTTCGTTATCTTCGTATCCACCAGGTGGCACTTCAGCCATCATATTGCAGAACAGCCTGCACGTGCTCCAAGTCAGAACAGCCTGCACGTGCTCCAAGTCAGAACAGTCTGCACGTGCTCCAAGTCAGAACAGCCTGCACGCGCTCCAAATCAGAACATCCTGCACGTGCTCCAAGTCAGAACAGCCTGCACGCTCTCCAAGTCAGAACAGCCTGCACGTGCTCCAAGTCAGAACAGCCTGCACGTGCTCCAAGTCAGAACAGCCTGCACGTGCTCCAAGTCAGAACAGCCTGCACGAGCTCCAAGTCAAAACAGCCTGCACGTGCTCCAAGTCAAAACAGCTTGCACGAGCTCCAAGTCAGAACAGCCTGCACGAGCTCCAAGTCAGCAACATTACGAACTGTGATCGGAAATCAGCTGCTAGAGCCTCCGTGAAACCAATGTCGTGTAGTCGTACGTCTCGGTTTTGAGATCACCAAAAGTGGCACATAATTGACACTACCTACCTGCAGCATGCGCAGTGTTTATAACATATGTATCTTGTGTGGAGACTCATCTCAATTCTGTTTCATTTGCTCTGTTGACAGCGGAACAACTACCTCAAGCAAAGACTACATTACTTCCTAAACCAGGTAAGTTCGCGCAATATGCATATAAACTTCTTGTATCATTGTTGTCTGTAGAAACCAAACAGGTTCTTCTTCTGACCCGTCTTTCTAGCTCTCTCTCTCTCTTTTATTATTTTCTTTCAATTTGTCCAATAAATCTATTCGATTAATTTTGAAGTGCATCTGCCTATATGACGACAATTGTAATGGATCAACGATTACATCTGCCTACATGACAACAATTGTAACGAATCAACGATTACATCTGCCTGCATGACAACAATTGTAATGGATCAACGATTACATCTGCCTGCATGACAACGATATGTTTTGGATAATATTTTAGATAATATAATTTGGATAATATTTTAGATAATAAACGAACCTTCATTGACCATCAAGCGTGTAGGAGCTGGGAACTGTTGCTGGTGTACGTACGGTGTATTTGGGGGCGATGATTTCAGTTGCGATGGACGTTGGTTTACATTTGAGGGCGATGGCTAAAGTTGTGATGGATCTCCGATTATATGAGAGATGAGATTACAACAGTTGTTGTAGCTTTTAGATTACATTGGTCGGCGACGACTACAACGGTGATGGATTTGGATTGAATTTGCAGGCGATGAACCATTACGATGAACTTTGGATTACATGTTCGTGTGATTATTACAGCTGTGATTGGTTTAGGATTACATTTGTTCGTGCGCGATGACTACACAGCTGTGATGGATGTTTGAATATTTTTGTGGGCGATGACTACACAACTGTAATGGATGTTTGAATACTTTTGTGGGCGATGACTACACAGCTATGATGGATGTTTGAATACTTTTGCGGGCGATGACTACACAGACTACACACATTTGCCAAGCCTCGCCATGTTGCATATAGGATACTCCGCTACGGTCGTTACACAATGATGAAGTCGTATCTTTCTGCGCAGTTGCTCACAGGAAACGAAAGGACCGCTGCACGTTGTACAAGTGGTCATCGGAGGTTACGAGAAAGACGGAGATCAACGTGTTACGAGCTCGAATTTTGCCGTCGGAAGTCGACGACGTTACCATGGTGACCCAGCTAGACGCGTCCAGGTTACCACGACTGGTCGACATGGCAAAACTTTGGAAATGTGAGTACGCATGTGCAGTGAACTCAGCGACTAAGCCGATTGGTTAGACCCGAGTGACCTAGCTAGAATATATCTAAGTTTAACTGAATCGTAAACCACAACGTCTTTTATAAAGTAAAACTAATATACATATGTAGGCTTACCTTTTGTTAATAAATTAACCTTTATGTACAATTGTTTTTTTTTATTATGTTTGCACGTGTCGTAACGATCTAGCGGCGTTCAGAAGTGAATCTCATTTAAAATCAAACTCATTTTATGCTTAGTAAATATTATGTAAATTCATAGTTGGACAATGACACAGAAAGTAATAATTTGCTAATAAAATACCACACTTCTACCAGAATTTGTGTCCCATTTTGAATAAAATCTGGGCCGCCTCCTAGTGACGTTGTGTAAGAACGGTAGGCACACTCCCAACAATGGCGCTACGTCATTTCATCACTGCCACAATTTGATTATACATGGCTGGCGAAGTGATCAAAAATCGGTTGACTGCGCAACGCCACTGTTTAGGTGACATCATTGGCGCTTCTGAGAGGTGTGCAATAGTTTCATACAAAGAAAACGGATGTTATTGTGTTTCTGGTCAAATTCAACCCAACATACTATTCAACATTGGATGCATTTGAAATTAAGAGGCTTTTTGACTAACATTAGGACTTTACCAATTGAAATAAAGATGTGCAAAATATGCACATAAATATAAGTTGTGACGGGGGTGACGTGATAATTGTTCACGCATGCGTGGAGGTTGAATGGTAAACTCATCTTAACAATTGACTTTTCTGCCAGGGCCAATGTCTGTGAGCGTCTACGTCAGAGAAGAAGTCTTAGATAAGTACCGCCAGGTGTTGACGAAAACCTTCGTGAATAGGACAAACATCGCCATTCATCTGGTCGTCAATAGCAAGGTGGGTGGAGCGGTGTGTACCGCGGTGGGTGGCGCGGTGGGTGGCACGGTGGGTGCCGCAGTGGGTGGCGCGGTGGGTGCTGTCAGTGTCTATTCACTACGTGGCTCTCACATTTCGCGTGAATTGTGGGAAATGCTGTAGACACCAATACTTGGTGACAATGCATATTTGAGCAACGGATCACACAGCCATTTAATAGGCAAATAGTATAAATACATAATGTATATACATAATGTATATACATACTGTATATACATAATGTAAATACATACTGTATATACGTCCCCATACTTGGTTGTTTGATTGTGATTGTGTAAACATCGAACTGCAACATAAAAGCATCTTTAGCTTGGACCTAGGTTGAATATATCAATTAGGATTAAAACTAACGAGAACACGTTCATGATTCAAGAAAGGCGAGTGATAGTTATAAAGAAACCGCCGCGCCATCTAGTGAATGTGGAATGTGTCAGTCCTCTTGTTGGTCATGTGGGATCTTGTATAGGGGGGCTTTCACGGTGACGTCAAACACCGATCACGCGATCGTTTCGCGGTGACTGATTGGCAAAACACAGCTGGTTGGTGGGCTTTGTGTGTATTTCGTCGGATACGTTTCTAGTTTGTTTTGCATTTTTTTACGCTTTTACACATGCCTAAAAAACCATTGTTGTGTCCTGTACAGTTGCAGGATGTGCCAGTCACTTTGTGGATTGGTCAATTTCATTTTATAAGAGGCAAAACGAAGAGAACTTTGGCTGAATGCGACCAGATGTGATCGTCGCCAAACGACCGTGTTTGTGGACGACATTTCAACTTTGAACCGCTATTAACTGTTAATATTACCAATGGATATATTCCATTCATGAATGTTGGCAACTGTTATATAAAATTAAAGCAGAATGAACGCCGAAAAAGGAAATGTTCGTAATCTCTGAACCCTGTAACCATAGCCGGCCTACAAGGCCGGCCAAGCCTTGCCCTAGGCCCGCGACCCTGGCTCTGCCGCTGGCATTGACCCCATTCATGGGTAATACATGAACGTTGTTTTCTGGCTAACAAAATCGTTAAGCCCTTTATTTTTATGAAACTAAATTTAATATTTATCGTACAACTGTGCTAGTGAGTGATTTATATGCTTTCACAGACTCTCGGCTGAACATTTCTGGCTTCTTCTTCTTCAAAGGCCGTTCTACATGCCGTTTTGAACGAAATACAGATCTGGTAACTTACTAAAGCCATCACTGTGCTCTAGTTTCTTATTGTAACATTCCCGCACACTGGGATCTAAAACATTGGCGTATTTAGCCCAGTAGTCATTCATGTTTGCTCGAGCATCGCAAACCATTTTTTAGAGAAAGCTCAACTGGTTTGCGGCTTTTGCCAGCCAGCGTACTGCGCATGTGCGAAAGTGACGTCACGTGTTGGTAAACATGAAAGCCCCTACAAGATACACCATCAGACTTTTTCATTTTGTAAATGTACAACATATTTGTTGCTTATTTACAAAATATTTCTTGTAGCGGGCGCATAAAGAGTACTATATTGATGGATAGTTCAATTTACGAAAAGGGTAATCTACCTTTTTTATTGTATTCGGTTTATAAATGGCTTCGCTGATTACACGCCACTTAGCGATTGAAATTTTTAGCATTTTTCTGGTGGATTCGCTAGAGGTGTTGTAGACATAAACTGTCACTACTGCGCGGGTGTTAGACATTGCACTTAAATGAGTGCGATTAACACGCGCGATTAACACGCGCGATTAACACTTGTCCGATTTTCTTTTGTTAAGCCAATCCTACACTCTAAAAACAGATTGGTTGAGAAAACGACCAATCTAATTGGTTGGCCCAATATTGGTTATATATGGGTTGTTTTAACCAATATATTGGTCAACTAGTGACCAATACGTTGGTTGTCCGGTAACCAATCACATTGGTTACGTCTACAACCAATTATTTTATGCATTATTGTTGCCTTATGCCGTGCTTATTGTGCAGTACAGCAACTTCAGACGATGTATTAGTACATTAGTTTAGTAATATAATTGTTTGGCCCAATATCGGTTGGCTTAACCAATATATTGGTCAAGTAGTGACCATTATTTTGGTTGTCCGGTAACCAATCACATTGGTTAGGCCTACAACCAATCTTTGTTTATTATTGTTGCCTGATGTCTTCCTTATTGTGCAGTACAGCAACTTAAACCGCTGTATTAGTACTTTGTGAATCCCATAATAAAACAACTAAACAATCCAAGAAGTTTCAGTTAAATACCAGGTGACTACATTTGCTGAGTGGCAGTGGTCACGTGAGATGCAGGCAACTTCCTTTTCACAGCATAACTTTGAACTGACGAGGCCACCGCGTAGACACTTGGTAAGTGTCAAATAGTTTCTTAACCAAAAGTTTGTTTATATTATATCATTTTGCCATGATATGGTATATAAAGGAATATGCTATTATTTGATGTAACTTTAATGTAATGTATTAGTATATATTCATACATATGACTAGTTTTATTCTCAGGGGTGTGACCTTGTATGTGTTTAGTGATGGAGACGGGCCAAGCCCGCACGTATCAGTTTTCATATAGAGCTGGAAGCAGTACTAGGAGTTCTTGATGAAATATACCAGATCTTGGTTTATCATCATAAGGAGTTAGTAACTCTCTGTTAGCCAGTGTACATCTTGCTCTATGTTAACTGTAAAATGCGGAGTTGTAAGTAGTTAGTAAAGTTAGTTAGCAAAGCTTTAATGGAATGTTTGAAACTGACTGTGGAATGCAGAAATGACAAATTACCCAGTGACCAGCTCAAGCCAGCGGGGTGGTTCATAGCAACAGCCATACTCCACAAGATGGCAGACAGCAGTCAGTGTTAATGACTTTCAAGGATAGTCTACATGTACCAGCCAGCAAGATTTAACAAACTCAAATTGCTTCTTGTAGCTGTTCATTAGCTGTTACATACTATGTCATACATTCTTAGTAAAGTAAACGCGTGTAGTGAACTACATAAATACAATGGTATTGAGTCACTGTGGACTTGTGCAGCTGTGTTGCTATTTTCTATATAACGGGTAGTTTGAGTATTTAGACCTACTTGATGTCTACCAATTAGTACATTATATTGATTAATATATTTGGTAATATTTTTGTAGTTTCACCAGTCATCACTGATGGACAATTATGTGGAAGACAAGATGGCCGATTGGGGAATGCATCACATGATTGAGACATTCAGGGGTAAGTTTAAGTATTCATTTTTTTTTCAAATCCACTGTTCTATAGTCACCAGTCTGGCTATTTGACACTTCTCACTGGAGTACACATGACATGTCTATCTTCGCAGCATATGCCACATCCGTAATCAAAAACATTACTAACTTAGTAATTATAAATGAATATATAAATAAATGTACACATAATGTACTGGAATGTCGTCATGCTTCAGCGTATTATACTCCGTGTTCCTTGCTTATTCCAGAGTGGGACATACCTTGCTGCCTACCTAAGAAAGAGATGAGAGGAGAAGTGAGGTATGACTCGGCAACCTCAAATCCTCGCTCTTTGTGACACTATCTTGGCGGCCAAGGAGTTATTCCTCCTCTCTGAGGATGTGCTCTATGAGGTGGACTTTTTGGTGAAGGCAATCGACATCTGCTTCAAGGTCTTCTTTATATTCAATGCAGAGTACCCCGCTGAGGCAGCAGACGTGTGGACATTCGTACAGAAGGGGCTTTTCAACATCACCACGCCATATGACGTGGTCACACCAAGAGAGATGGAACTTCTCGGCCACATTAAATGTTAGGACTAGAAATACGAAGCTGACATTGTTTTGTTTTTAGTTGTCATCAAGCTGCCCGTCTGTTCTATGTGCATTGTACTTGGTTAGTTAGTAATTGAAACAGACAACGAATAGAGTCATGCACTGCATGCCAGTTATTTGCCCTTACAAATGTGTACTCGTAATGTGTACTTTTGTGTGTACTAGAAAACTGAAATCAAGATCACAGTGTGACGTCTCTTGAATTATTTCATGTAACACAATTAACAATTTACATTGTGCATATGTCACACGACACATTTTTATACTTTCATGACATTGAGGGTTACTAGTACATTGACTAGACGTGCCAGTTTGAGCTATTCTATCATTTGCCTTTGTTTGCATTGATTTTTTATTGGCTTTAGTTCTATATCGTTCACCCGTAGTTTATAATGTATTGTATTTTATGTTAAAACCTTTAGAAACCGGTCGCGCGATATATCGCGCGACGGCATAGGGGTGGTCATATGTGGTCTGTTGCGGTAATTTCATTGCTCTGGTAGAGGGGTGTAGGGAATTGATCAGCAATAGAGCAATAGCCTAGGCATTCCCTGTAGTAATGGCGTCGCAAATTTTTTGATATTAGTGTTGTTATAGCGTTTTGAAGATTGTTATTGATAATTTGTGTTCCGCCGTAAAAGTAAGTAATGGCGCTGCGATCGCGCTTGATCGCAGATCCACACGAGGTGCTTCGAATTATTGATGATATGGAAGATAGTGAATTATCGAATGAAGATGACAGCGAGACTGACGAAGAAACCGAAATATCGCTCGCTGTGACGCCTGTTCATTCGGACAGTGAGACTGAAACGATTGATTCGATCGATCCAATCCCGAGTGGAAGTGGAGTGGTTTCGACAGTTGTAGCTGCTGCTACCTGTGGTAATCTTCATCCTGAAAGCAGCAGTGACACTGACAGCTACAGTGAACAACAGCAAGGTGTGGCTAGACTGACTAGGTCTAAGGCCAGGGCAACGGCAACGACAGGCAGGCCCAGGCGAGGTAGGGCTACCGCTTCAAAGTCAAGACGTGGACGTGACCGGTCCCCTATTCACAGAGGCGTGGTCGTGGGCATGGCAGGCCTGTGGCTAGGCCTACAGTTCGTACTTTGTATAGAACAGGAAACAATGAAGATATTTTCTTCAAACTTTGCATCTTTGTGTAGTTTTTAGTGCAGTTTCTGAATATGTAAACAGTTTGAGTTTTCATATGTGAGTAGTACTTTTTTTGTTATTGTCTAATAAATGTGATGATGTGTCGCCAGCGATAATGATTGTCAGCCATTTTGAATAAAGTGTGATGTCTGACAACTTATAAACACAAATATTTAACTGTGACTGAATTCTGGAGGATATCACCTTTCCAAAAATGTATACATGTGTATTGAAATTCTTTATAATAATGAAATTACATGCGTTTAAAGAATAGCATAGCAATTTCTTGAAAAAAATCCGGGTCTCTAAAGGTTAAATGATTTAATGTCTCAGTACAATGCCGTCATATTACATGTTTTGCACCGACTTGCACTGACAACTTTGTGGAAAAAACTGACATGATGTTCCTGAAATTAAATGCATGCAGTGATAGTAGAATGAATTCTAGCTTGTTGTCTATTGCATTGCCTAAATGGTATATTGTATTAATTCCACATAATTGGTCCTATTCTAGACAACCAATCAATTGGTCATATTCCAACCAATATAATTGGTCCTAGCCTAACCAATTTACATTGGTTGCTACATGACCTAGATATATTAACCAATAACTTGGTTAAATTGACCAATATATGTTGGTTACTATTCTAACCAATATGGATTGGTTAAAAAGTTAACCATAAAAAATTGGTTGTCTTAACCAAGAGATTGGTTGGACACATATCTACCAACCACATTGGTTGAATTTGACCAATATCCTGGTCATTTTAACCAATCTGTTTTTAGAGTGTACGCAAACATAATACATATTTATGTCTCACTAATGGCAACCCGCAAACAGTGAGGCATCTTAGTGGACAATTTCAGCTGTAGTTTATTATAAGGTGAAACGCTAAGAATCGTAGTATTTGTCATTGTGAGCGATACTCTTTCAATTGCTATTATAATAAGTACACTTGAGTAGAGCCATAAATCTTGACAAAGTCCACTCAGAGCCACTTAAAACACCTAGGTGATAGCATTAATGGGTTAAATATTGTAACGCCTATATGGTACCGTTCATCTTTAATCGTTAACCACCTTTAATGCGTTTGCACACGTGTAAAGTGAAGCTTCCAGTCAGATAATTCATTGCCATTATCTGCATAAGTAGATCTAAGGTCTAAGTTATGGGATCAACTAATCGTAGAGCATAATCCCTGCCAAAGTTAGATTGTCTCGTTACCATGGTATTGTCTCGTTGCCATGGTATTGTCTCGTTGCCATGGTATTGTTAAGTAAACGTTCCTACGGTACCGTCTCTGCCGAGGTTGTGCCGTAGTTGAACTTAAATTTGTGTCGAAACCAATGCAAAATGTGGGGGGGGGGCGTGGGCGCATGCGTGCGTACATGCGTGTGTATATTTTTATTCGTGTATTTACTTACATGCATATGTACAATTTAAATACATACATAAATATGTATATATGTGCATAAATATGTACATGTACAAGTACATGTATACATATGTATTACAGAAAAGGATCGATGATCTTACCGTTGAAGGCGGTACAACGGGATAGTCAATAAACTCGGTCGGTAGATCTCAGTGGTCGGGTCGGCGTACCAAGACAATAACCATAACTATTACATAGCCAGTATTAGTTACGCCCCCCATTGTCAGTCCGTGTGAATGTGTGCGCAATACAAACAAAAACTAAATTTACGTACACAAAACATATATAAACATATATACGTGGAATGATTGTTGATGTGCTAATGAGTGATACGGCGCGGTATCACGTCGTTGGTTAGTCGTAATGTAATGGTTTCGCCGCGAAACACGGACGCAAAACAACCATAACTATCCCGAACACATCCCCACTGCAACCGGCTTCAAATGACGTTCGACAGCGAAACATCGCAGCAGCAGCCACAGAAGTGACGCGTGACGTGTGTTCCGTTTAATCACAAGTTACACAAGGCACTATTTTATTAGACGATTACTGTTTTCTAAATAAAACGTATTTCTATTGTTACATTCCACAATGTTTAACAAGTTGGTCCACTGTGGTCTGTGGTCTGCCTCAGTATTATTTTCTCCATACAAATGAAACCAGCTATTTCCGTGACGTGTTACTGCATATAAATATAGATTGACTATTTTCGTTGTGTTTTGTTATCTTCTTGTAAATGATGGTGCTTTGTTCACGACTTATTATTGCGTTGTTACGTATAATATATATATATATATATATATATATATATATATATATATATATATATATATAATATATATATATACCCTGTATATATATATATATATATGTTGTTTTCTCTTTGGTTTGCAGACTTATTACCCAGTCAATATTCTGAGAAATATTGCCTTGGAAAATGCCAATACTACGTATGTTTTTCTCAATGATGTCGACTTTATTCCAATGCCGAACATTGAAGAAAAACTGAGAATGCACCTAGAGAGAGAAAAGGAAAATCTGGCGAAAGACCAGGTTTGTATAATTCGCAACAATTATGTTCAATCTAATAGACAGGTTTGCACAATTCACAACAATTGTGCTCTAGATAAAGACCAGATGTGTACATAATTCACGACAACTGTGTACTAGCTAAAGATAAGATATGTACATAATTCACGACAACTGTGTACTAGCTATAGATAAGACGTGTACATAATTCACGACAACTGTGTACTAGCTAAAGATAAGATATGTACATAATTCACGACAACTGTGTACTAGCTATAGATAAGACGTGTACATAATTCACGACAACTGTGTACTAGCTATAGATAAGACGTGTACATAATTCACGACACCTGTGTACTAGCTATAGATAAGACGTGTGCATAATTCACGACAACTGTGTACTAACTATAGATTAGACGTGTACATAATTCACGACAACTGTGTACTAGCTAAAGATAAGACATGTACATAATTCACGACAACTGTGTACTAGCGAAAGATAAGACATGTACATAATTCACGACAACTGTGTACTAGCTAAAGATAAGACATGTACATAATTCACGACAACTTTGTACTAGCTATAGATAAGACGTGTACATAATTCACGACAACTGTGTACTAGCTATAGATAAGACGTGTACATAATTCACGACACCTGTGTACTAGCTATAGATAAGACGTGTGCACAATTCACGACAACTGTGTACTAACTATAGATTAGACGTGTACATAATTCACGACAACTGTGTACTAGCTATAGATAAGACGTGTGCATAATTCACGACAACTGTGTACTAACTATAGATTAGACGTGTATATAATTCACGACACAATAGTGTATAACTAAGTATGTTACCGAGTGAAATTAAAATGATCAACCAATCAATCAATACATGTACTAGCTAAAGAAAAGACGTTTACGTAATTCACGACAACTGTGTATTAGCTATAGACAAGACGTGCATTATTCAAATGTCAGGTGTGTGCATACGTCCTGATAACATATTTATTTACGAGCTAAGACAGTGAACCAGCTAAAGGCTGCACCATTGTAAGGTTCTTTACAAGTCAGTGGCTTCTTTGTTCACATATCACGTGGAGCTTTTCTGTTTGGCGAGAGCAGTCTCAGTGAGCATTCGTATCCTTCTCTTACTTACAGTCTCAGTGAGCATTCGTATCCTTCTCTTACTTACAGTCTCAGTGAGCACTCGTATCCTTCTCTTACTTACAGTCTCAGTGAGCATTCGTATCCTTCTCTTACTTACACTCTCAGTGAGCATTCGTATCCTTCTCTTACTTACAGTCTCAGTGAGCATTCGTATCCTTCTCTTACTTACAGTCTCAGTGAGCATTCGTATCCTTCTCTTACTTACAGTCTCAGTGAGCAGTCGTATCCTTCTCTTACTTACAGTCTCAGTGAGCATTCGTATCCTTCTCTTACTTACAGTCTCAGTGAGCATTCGTATCCTTCTCTTACTTACAGTCTCAGTGAGCATTTGTATCCTTCTCTTACTTACAGTCTCAGTGAGCATTCGTATCCTTCTCTTACTTACAGTCTCAGTGAGCATTCGTATCCTTCTCTTACTTACAGTCTCAGTGAGCATTCGTATCCTTCTCTTACTTACAGTCTCAGTGAGCATTCGTATCCTTCTCTTACTTACAGTCTCAGTGAGCATTCGTATCCTTCTCTTACTTACAGTCTCAGTGAGCATTTGTATCCTTCTCTTACTTACAGTCTCAGTGAGCATTCGTATCCTTCTCTTACTTACAGTCTCAGTGAGCATTCGTATCCTTCTCTTACTTACAGTCTCAGTGAGCATTCGTATCCTTCTCTTACTTACAGTCTCAGTGAGCATTCGTATCCTTCTCTTACTTTCAGTCTCAGTGAGCATTCGTATCCTTCTCTTACTTACAGTCTCAGTGAGCATTCGTATCCTTCTCTTACTTTCAGTCTCAGTGAGCATTCGTATCCTTCTCTTACTTACAGCTGTTTGTTGTCGCGGCTTTCGAACATCTCCAAAGTGGAATGAAAATACCAGAAACAAAGGAGGAGTTGATACATATGTGGATGCAGAACAGGACAGTCCGCCCAGTACAGTAAGTACAGAAACAGGACAGGTCACCCAGAGCAGTAAACACAGAAACAGGACAATCCGCCCAGTACAGTAAGTACAGAAACAGGACAATCCATCCAGTACAGTAAATACAGAAACAGGACAGTCCACTCAGTGCAGTAAGTACAAAACATGAAAGTGCGTCCGGTACAGTAAGTACGGAACATGAACATGCGTTCAGTACAGTGAGTATAAGTTCAGAACAATCCGTCCAGCACAATAACTACACAGTATGAGAGTACATTTAATATAGCAAGTACAGCATACGTCAACGCACCTGGCACCGTAAGTACAAAACACATCAAATCACCCAGAACAGTAAGAACAGAACAAAATACAGAACATGTCAACGTGTCCAGTACAGCGAGTTCACTCGATCAAATACAATTAATGTATGTGTTTTTTATTGTGCATGCGGCGATGTAGCCATACACTGGTAACGTCATCACCACCACGTAGCCATACACTGGTAACGTCATCACCACCACGTAGCCATACACTGGTAACGTGATCACCACCACGTAGCCATACACTGGTAACGTCATCACCACCACGTAGCCATACACTGGTAACGTCATCACCACCACGTAGCCATACACTGGTAACGTCATCACCACCACGTAGCCATACACTGGTAACGTCATCACCACCACGTAGCCATACACTGGTAACGTCATCCCCACCACGTAGCCATACACTGGTAACGTCATCACCACCACGTAGCCATACACTGGTAACGTCATCCCCACCACGTAGCCATACACTGGTAACGTCATCACCACCACGTAGCCATACACTGGTAACGTCATCACCACCACGTAGCCATACACTGGTAACGTCATCACCACCACGTAGCCATACACTGGTAACGTCATCACCACCACGTAGCCATACACTGGTAACGTTATCACCACCACGTAGCCATACACTGGTAACGTCATCACCACCACGTAGCCATACACTGGTAACGTTATCACCACCACGTAGCCATACACTGGTAACGTTATCACCACCACGTGGTAACATCATCACCACCACGCCCTCCCCCCCACGCCAGTTCCTGAAACAGCCCCTGATCGATAAATACAGGAAATGTTTCTTCAGTTTCAGCACAGTCAAAGGCAAGTTTGTGCCAAACCACGGTCAAGGGGCAACGAACTACGACTTGTGGAAGTCAACTTTGAAACCCTATAAGGTATGCCATATGTAATCATGTCGCAAATCCAACCATTCACTGGTTCTCTGAACCTGCCCAAACCCCAGTATTGTATTTTCCTGCGAGGAGGCCACTTGCTTGTTCTAATCACACAATTTCATTGAATTTCGAAGTCTTCAAAGTAATCGAAACTTTGCCATGACGTCCATTGGAATACATTTGCCTTTATGAAGAAATAAACATATTTATATATGCAGTTAAATAAACCAGCAGCCACATTGATAAATTACATTGTCGTCTTGATCGCTAATGCTGCAAATGTATGTTTTTTTACAGATAAATTTCCACATTTACTACGAACCATATATTATAATAAAAAAATCGAAAGTAGTGAAATACGACAACTCGTTCGTGGGCCGATACTTCGACAAGAGCTCACAAGTGATGGAACTACATGCACAGGGGTAGGTCACTAGTTGTAACTTGACACATACGTTACAATGGAACTACCTACATGTAGGTCACTAATTGTAATGTATACATACATTTTACAATGTAACTACATGCATAATGGTTGTTCAACATATGTAACGCAAACAAACATTGTAGTGTTGAACTACAAATACAATGGTAGGTCAACATATGTAGCATTGACACACCATTTTATGTGGAACTGCAAGCCTATTTGAGTAGATCGTTATTTGTAATACAAACAAACATTCAATCGTGGAACTACATACTCAATTGTAGGTCGCCACATGTAATGCAAACATCTTATAGTGAAACAAAGAAGCCCGACGCTAGGTCAACAATAATAATATAGACGGAAAGACACATCCAGTGCAAGATCGACGTTTGTAACATAATATTATAACTTAGTTTATTGTAGAACAACATGCACGATCCTAGGTCTGCGTCGTGAAACACTTATGTGTTGAAATCATTCTTTCCAAAATGGTGTGCATGTTTTCTCTTATAACGTGTTGTTTGTTCCATTTGTATTTCATGTTTTCTCTTATAATGTGTTGTTTGTTTCATTTGAATTTCATGTTTTCGCTTATAAAGTGTTGTTTGTTTCATTTCTATTTCATGTTTTCTCTTATAAAGTTTTGTTTGTTTAATTTGTATTTCATTTTTTCTCTTATAAAGTGTTGCTTGTTTCATTTGTATTTCATGTTTTCTGTTATAGTGTGTTGTTTGTTTCATTTGTATTTCATGTTTTCTCTTATAACGTGTTGTTTGTTTCATTTGTATTTCATATTTTCTCTTATAATGTGTTGTTTGTTTCATTTGTATTTCAAGTTTTCGCTTATAAAGTGTTGTTTGTTTCATTTGTATTTAATTTTTTCTCTTATAAAGTGTTGTTTGTTTCATTTGTATTTCGCTCGTACATCCAATTGCAACGTTTTCGATCTCGTGTCCTGTGCTTGTACAGTACAATGCGTGTAGCCGTGTGTTTGTCTTTTGTTCCCGCGCAGCTTCCGGTTCGTCGGACTTCCGGATGTCTATACAGTCCACGTGTGGCACACAAACAGCCCCTTCTATCGAACGATATACGAGTAAGTATCATTCTTACATGAGGAAGCAAAATGATAAATTTTGTATCTAAGATCTCGCAAAGGGGGTGACCAAAAGGGGAGGGGCCATACTTAGTCATTCGTTAGTTTACCATATGACATTTGTGTAGGTTAAGGAAAAGGAACATGACTATATTTTGAAAGCGCGTTTTCCAAGACACAAAAATTAACAATCAAAACATATTATGACACATTTATTGCTTCACCAAATAAATTCTCTAAATGTGTTTTGTTAAGCCAAATGTTTAATAAGCGTTTATATGACGATAACTTTATTTTATGATTTGAATCAATACATACGCCCGTCCTCGGGGTTTTGAAAAGGGGGGTTGGGACGTACACGATCAACCGGGGATTTTTGAAAATGTTAGTTAAAACAAATTCTCTCAAAAAACCCGATCTTCCCCTGAGGGCAGGCGCGTTACATTTATTGTATTAGGCATTTGAGTATACTCTTTAGTTGCGTCGATAACTCACCCTACCCATCGTCATTAAATAATTATTACTCCAGGCATCCATCCATTTAAATAGGTCAGTGCATCCATTCAATTCAACAACCGAAATGTGTACATTTAAATAGATCAGTGGATCCACTCAATTCAACAACCGAAATGTGTGCATTAATATGTAACTTTATTGTTTGCCTTTGCTCGTTTTCAGTTGTGCTTTTACAAACCACGAACGATTCAAGGCATACCTACGGAAACGATATCGAATAAAAGTCTAGCACATGGTACGTTATCCAATCCATATATATTCAATAGTTTCGTTGCATCGAATGTAACCTAATCCAAAATAAGTTCGTGTTGTGTTGACGTGTCTGACTGTCTGTATTGAAATGTGTGGCTGTCAGTGTTGAAGTGTCTGGCGGTCAGTGTTGAAGTGTCTGGCTGTCGGTGTTGAAGTGTCCGGCTGTCAGTGTTTAAATGTCTGGCTGTCAGTGTTGAAGTGTCTGACTGTCAGTGTTGAAACGTCTGGCTTTTAATGTTGAAGTATCCGATTGTCAGTGTTGAAGTGTTTGGCTATCAGTGTTGAAATGTCTGTCTGTAAATATTGAAGTGTCCGGCTGTTGGTATTGAAGTGTCTGGCTGTCAGTGTTGGAAGTTTCTGGCTGTCGGTGTTGAAGTGTCCGACTGTCAGTGTTGAAATGTCTGGCTGTCAGTGTTGAAATGTCTGGCTGTCAGTGTTGAAGTGTATGTTGTCAGTTTTGAAATGTCTCGCTGTCCCTCTCCGTCCCTCCGTCCCTCCGTCCCTCCCTCCTGGACCCCAACATAATGTGAGGCTGGAGGTTGAAACAGCTACCGCGCAACCCTGATAAGTGGGAAGTTGGCCCTAAAAGTGTTTGAAAGTTGGCTTCAAAACAGGTGGGAGATGGGAGGTCGAGACGCTTGCTATACCCCATCACTGTTGGAAACAAACTAACATTTAGCTGCGTGGCTTCATTGTAGACGGCATTACGATTCGAGCACAAACTGCGGCCTCTCCTCGGCCACACGCCAGGCAGGGTCGGGCAGACGTCGGTCTCAGCCACGACACAGCGCGATGGCCAATAACCAGGCTACGGGAGAACGTAACAATACGTGCTGCATCTTACAGCAGTGCATCGGTCTCCATCGTCACAGGGGTCAAGGACGACTGTTCTCCTCTCTCGCTTCGTTGTGAAGACTACGGACTTTGAGAGTATTCTGCTCTCCTCTTTGCCGTGAAGATGACTGACATTTAGATCGCCGGCATTCATGTCATGAGATAGTGACATGTCAATCAGCCGTAAGAAAAACACGTTTGGAATGACAGTCTTGGTATTACCCAGTGTGTCATCTACGTCACAACTAATTGTTGTCAAACGGGTTCCAGTTGTTTGAGCGTATGGCGCTTTCACGAGACAGGACTTACGTTGGTGACACCAAACGTGTATTGCAGTCATTGTCACAGCAACGTTAAGTTACACATAATGTCATTTCAATATCTATGTTATTTATTTACAGTTGCTATATGATTAGTGCAATAGAGTTTGTCACGGAATAATACGTACGTACAATTTGTGCAATCATCTTGCCATCGCAATTTCTCTCAATCGTTGGTCCAAGGAAACCGAGTGTTTCACCATCTCTGTTTTCGTCTTCTACTGTAAATTCATCAAGCTCTATAAGGTCTATATTGTTGGAAGTACGTATATTTATTGTTGCAGGCATAATACCAGAACACACATTTAACAAACTGATTTCCAGACTTACAACTCGTTCAATTGTAGAATAACATCGATAACAGTGTTACATTCAGACATATCTGTGTTAGTAACCGTGTATGTGGACAATTCGTCACTAATCAAACTCATAATGTTGGCCGTTTCTTGACAACAATTGGGGTTGCAGTCTGTCGAGTTTTGCGTTCGTCGCTTGATGTATCGACACAGAGTGTCTGAGCAGTTACACGACGTAACCGATTTCAGTGTTTTTATTTGTCAAGAAGTAACTATGTTCAGCCAGCAAGGTTGAAACGTTTGAAAAGTCGCAGATCTGCCAGTGAGATGTTGCAGTATGAAGCGGATATGAAGACGCGTGGTTACTTTGGTGGTTACATCATTGAAACACCGGTTGGCGCATTGGTATTTTACGAAAAGTGCCCATTTTGTAAGCGCGCTTGCGACATGTTAAATAGATGGGGTCGTAAGTTTGATGAGACTTGCCCATCAAGTTGTTGACACAGTGCCAGTGGATGTCATAAAGTTTTAGACATTGTTATGGTCTCGTGGTCACCAACGGGAAAATCCACTGTGGTCTGATCCCATAAACAGTCGGTACAGCGGGTTCCGCTGTATTAAACACGTTTGGGCAATTTAGCATCCTTTATTACTGTTCTATAACTGCGGAAAATGCCATGCCTTAGCAATACTTAAAATATTTATGATCATCACAGAATCCGTCGCATTGTCCGTATACGTCTACACGCAGTACTTGCTAGAATGAACTTGTTACGTCATACGGCTGATGGGTCAAACACTGTGATTGGCCTTCGCAAACACAGTGTTCTTTCTTTCGCACCCCACGCCATCGACGATGATATAAGTAACATATATATTTATATACGACCAAGTACAAAAACGCTAATCCAATTGTATTACTGAAACGTGTCTACAATATCCTGGATGCGCATGATCAAAAAGTACTATTATCGAATTGACAGAACATGATGAACATTTGCAGTATATCACATTTACAAGACCGTGTCACGACTACATAGGATATGTATATATGTAGGTACATAAAATAGTTGATATGCGGAATCATGATTTATGCTACGTTTGCCATTATATATGTCAACGATTCACACTGTATCGGTTGTTTTTGGAACGGTTAACATTGTGTCACGTGTTACATTACGTACGACAGTTCGCTACGCCACCCCACAGACGGAACATCGTAATAACATTTTACGTTTCATCGATTGTACTACACATTTAATTATATACAAAAACAAAACGACTTATAGGGCCAACATTGCATCATTCTAGTCCAATTAGCACTGACCCATAAGCCATTGCGACACTTCCGCTACATGCATAGATGGCCACGTTCGTCTTTTGTCTCATTGTAAGAAAACTGAACCATTCTGTCATGTCATTGACACTCTGAACAGTTCATAAAGGACAATGTTAAAGTAAGAAATCAGCGAAGCGTCACTGGCATAACTCTGCCAAAACGGAATTTAAATGAGTCCAGCCGAGCGCACGAAATGGCCGAATTCAACTAAAATCAAGTATATCACCCCAGAACGTGTTCTAAAAGTGGGAGATTCCGCTTATTTCTCCGAATGACCGAGGGCTGACATGTTAACCAGCGCGACCGATAAGCGTGTGCGCAGTTCTACGAAATCGGGGTAACCGAGACTACAAATGACGTATTAAAGGAGGCCGGCACACACAGAACCAACGCAGTCTCAAACGCAAATAGGAAGGCCATATCCTAATGGCAAGTATATGAATAAGTGTATACAAATATATTTCCATTTGGCAAGCGAATATTGCCAGATTACCACTCATGACGTAGGGTTATCTAACAGTATGGCACAGCCCATCAAGTTAAGATGATGTGTGTTCAACAGGGTTTTCCTAGTAAACCTCCGGTGTGATTGATTTGATGTGTAATTGGACCCAGACACGTACATGCGTGCCAGACACGTACATGCGTGCCAGAAAAAGAATTAACTCAACAATTCGATAACATGTATATGTGGTCAAATATATTTGTGTTAAAATGCAAGTACATGTACCTAGGCACATTCGAGCGAATAAAAACGCGCGCAGAACATACACAGATGCGACGTCTATCATTGACTCGGGTAAGTCCCGTAGTACGTCGGGTACTCGTAGTACGGTACCCCGTAATCAGTCTGTTCACCATTCGTACCACTCGTGTACTGCCTGCTGACAAGACTCTGCTGGTTGCTGCTGCTGCTGCTGCTGTTGCTGGAATATCCGTTGCCAGGCAGTTGCCACGGCGACCCGCAGGCCGGTTGCCATTGATGATAATCGACTGGTTGCCAAGGGACCTGGTACTGCGGTGCTGTGTCGACGGGAGGGCCCCGATGATACGACGAGTGCCAAGGGTGCATCTGAATGGAGTTCCGCCACGGCTTCTCCTGGTCTGGCGAATGTATCGTGTTGTGGCGGTACACACCCCGACTCTGGGGGTAATCACACCGTTGTCGCCGCGACACTCGACTCACCCGGTCACGTGACCGCAGCGTCGTTTCTTGGCTGGCTGGCGACGTCTTTGTGTCAATGTCGGTGCTGCTGATGTTGCTGTCGACAGAGAACAGATGAACATTGTTAGAAAGCAGCATTGGAAATATTCTGGTAGATCAACGAAAACAACATTGATTTCAAATAAATGCATAAACTTCTATGAAATTGCACTTTATTAGATCCATGGTGATAATAACAGCAGAAAAAACAAGTTAACTTATTAATATAATTGAGAAAGGCATTTCCTGTATAACCTAATTGATTTCTTATACATATGCATACAATGAAAACAGATATATATATATATATATATATACCCATGGTATATCTGGGATCTGGCAAACAGGGGAGACCAAGGGGGGTTTTGTCCCCCATTAGTTTACCCTGCTACCATGTGGTGGGACACAGCAGATTACACAACAAATATAAGTCAAAGCTAAGGCCCAATAACTGATGGGGTGGTTTTGTGGATCCGGTGACGAACTGAGTCATTTATGTCCAATTTGTTTATTTATTCTAACAAACAATATATAATATTGTGTAATGAAGCAGTTTGGCTGAATAAATAATACTGTTGTTGATAAAAAGATTTTTTACCATTAGTTTACATAAAAAAGGGTATTGTCAACTATTCATATTTTATCAAACATGTTACTATTTGTTTGACAAAATGGCATCATTGCATAAATTGATATATTATTTGTTAGAAAAAATAATTTTTTGGGACAAGATTATTTTGTTACTATGGTTACGGTCATGCAAATTGTATATGATGTCGCAAGTGACATTTTTTCACATAAACATAATACCATGGCAATGACGGAAAAACAACATGAGAAACTGCAAGTATGTGAGAATAACTGGGTGAGAAGAATTGTGGGAGTGAAAAGAATAGACAAGCGAAGAATGGAGGAGCTGAGGGAGGAGGTTGGTGTGTGAGAGAGTTTCAGGAGGAAGTTGGTGTGTGAGAGAGTTTCAGGAGGAAGTTGGTGTGTGAGAGAGTTTCAGGAGGAAGTTGGTGTGTGAGAGAGTTTCAGGAGGAAGTTGGTGTGTGAGAGAGTTTCAGGAGGAAGTTGGTGTGTGAGAGAGTTTCAGGAGGAAGTTGGTGTGAAAGAGAGTTTCAGGAGGAAGTTGGTGTGTGAGAGAGTTTCAGGAGGAAGTTGGTGTGAAAGAGAGTTTCAGGAGGAAGTTGGTGTGTGAGAGAGTTTCAGGAGGAAGTTGGTGTGTGAGAGTGTTTCAGGAGGAAGTTGGTGTGTGAGAGAGTTTCAGGAGGAAGTTGGTGTGAAAAAGAGTTTCAGGAGGAAGTTGGTGTGTGAGAGAGTTTCAGGAGGAAGTTGGTGTGTGAGAGTGTTTCAGGAGGAAGTTGGTGTGTGAGAGAGTTTCAGGAGGAAGTTGGTGTGAAAGAGAGTTTCAGGAGGAAGTTGGTGTGTGAGAGAGTTTCAGGAGGAAGTTGGTGTGTGAGAGTGTTTCAGGAGGAAGTTGGTGCGTGAGAGAGTTTCAGGAGGAAGTTGGTGAGGAGCCAGCTAAAGTGGACTGGACATGTGGAAAGAATGGAAGGGGAATGATTGACAAAGAGAGCAGATGTGCTCAGAGTGGAGGGAAGAAAGAGATAAGGAAGACCTAGAATGAGATGGGAGCATGAAGAGATTTGGTGGGAGAGGAATGGATTATATGTGCGATGGATCGGGGGAGTGGAGACAGATGGTGGAGATGGCAGTGAAACAGGATCAGTAACGAAGAAGGGAAAAAAAATCAACAACCAGTATCGGTGCAAGTCTCACCCGGACTTCAGGGATAAAGAGGAGAGCAACAACAACAACAACAACAACACCGTAAATTTGGTCAGGACAAGATGAGTAGATTTTAAGCTACGACAGGTTTTGCATAACCCATTTCGCGACTAGTGTGACACGTTAATTAATTAGCCATTATGGCTCTTTACTTTTAAAACTACTGTACATTATATTTAACATTAGAGGATATCATTAAGTAAATTTAAAGTAGGAAGTTTTGAGACATTTTAAATGTTCATATATAAAAATAGAAAAAAGTAACAAATATAAAAATCTAATTAGTTTCAAAAATATGAAAGCAATTATGAAATTATTAAATTACACAAATCACCTAAATTTAAGAAAAAAAAAATTATGAAATTTTTTTAAATATTAAATTATTACAAATTAATTAAATAACGCAATCACCCAAATTTAAGAAAAGTGGCTATTTCACGATGATTGCACCTATATATGTCGTGACGTGTGAGAAAGGTTGGAAAGAAACAGTGCTGCCGTGCTGACTGACACACAAGGGGTTTTCACACTGTTCACATTTCTGTATGTGGCCAGCTTGTTTCATCACCAAAGGTGAATATATACGCCGAGTTATATGTCTGTTGAACGTAAGCATGGAGACCAGCTGACTCAACAATATATACATGTCCTGGTGGAAACAGTTCAGCTGTCCAATTGTTTGTGACATTCCCTACCCAGGTGTGCTGTTTGTGACATTCCATACCCAGGTATGCTGTTTGTAACATTCCCTACCCAGGTGTGCTGTTTATGACATTCCCTACCCAGGTGTGCTGTTTGTAACATTCCCTACCCAGGTGTGCTGTTTGTGACATTCCCTACCTGGGTGTGCTGTTTGTGACATTCCCTACCCGGGTGTGCTGTTTGTGACATTCCCAGAGGTGCCAACTTCTGATGATGTAAAAGTGTAATACCCTTGCGATCACCCAGCAGGAATTGGGAGGGGGCGACATACACTCCCAAACCCTGAGATGATTGGCTTGAATAATACACAACATATTTACTGTCAAAGTACTTCACCACAATTAAGATGAAACAATGTTATGCTCTCCATATCTGTGCTGGCATCAGTAGCAGTATTGTAGAGTCCTTTCTGAAGAATGGTGCTAATATTATCATCACATTCCTTGGCAAGCGTTTCCACAACTGCAGTTGTCTTTGTTCAGCCACTGGCATATTGAGTGGCAATTAAATTGCCAATTTTGGAATCTAGAAACATTCTTTTAAAAAGAGGTCTTGCATGATTGTTTACTGCGATTATGTTCTATAAGAAATGATTTGAACAGCGTCTCAGCATGGATTGTGGCAAATTCGGTATCTTTTGAAAAGAAAGTATCGATATTAGAACATGCTTTGCCAGCGGCCTGTACGTGCCACGCTGATTCCACCTCCGCCGTTTCAAAGCTTGGGCAATTTCGTTCACCCCACTTTGCCCGTGTCTTTCGGAAGAGACACTAAAAGCCGTTGGTCCAAACTCCTGCGTTAGCTCAATATTGGGCTGTTTGGAGTATAACTACTTGAGACTTGAGATTCAACGTGTTTTCGACAGTCGTACAACCCACTGTGTCCAATGTTACTATCGGCTCAGCACATTTGACAATAAACATGATTGCCACTTATCTTAGACTTTTGAAGAAATGACCATTTATGTGAATATTCCACTTTGTATTTCTGTTTTGTTTGGGATTCCCTTTAATTTCTTTCTCAGTGGCGTGTTCGGGCATTCCGCCAAACTTCTGACGATAATGGGCCAAGTCGAAAAGATAGATCTATCTCATTAAATTGTTAAAGGGTGCAAGCATCAGTTACGCCCACAGACATGGTTACGCCACAGCATCAGCTCTTCCGCTACTCGCAGCACATTTAATCCTTACACCACCTACTACATATGCTTGGTTAAGTCCATAGGTTGAAAGCGTGCATGAAACTTGTGCTATATTTAGTCCGCCACCCTGGCAACGGGCAACAGCGCCTGCACTAATCGGATGGCACAAAAGGTCTGCCGGGTTAATTAAAAAAATACAGATTTTAACCAGCTACGATGGAGTGTTAGGCATAATGGCGTAATGTGTGGCTAAATATCGTAATTATTATGCTCAAATCGTAATAGTTGGCACCTCTGCATTCCCTACACGGGTGTGTTGTTTGTAACATTCCCCACCCAGGTGTGCTGTTTGTGACATTCCCCACCCGGATTTGCTGTTTGTGACATTCCCTACCCGGGTGTGCTGTTCCACAGGTCTGCGATGTAGTTTGACCTCTCCAGGGGGTGACCTCGTGCCATATTGAATGCTGCAACATGACATTGACTGGTCAATCGCTGGCATATTCAGCTGACTAAACTGACTCCGCATACACATAGTTGTCAACATTGTCATTTTTGGACATGAAATCAACTTGTTTTTCTGGGCCACAGATTTTAGAAAAAAAATTTGTTTTTGTGACTTAAAATTTGTATGTGCATTTGTATGTGCATGTATGAACAAGGACAATGAATACAAATTGCAACCCATGAAAAAACACTGGTGGGGCCATAAAAAATATGAAAGTTGAACAGGGAAGGATGTGTGTCACTTTCTACAAGCAGCTGTTGACACCAATGTGTAAGTCACCTGTACAATGTAAGAGTCATCAAGTTAATCAAGATTTAACAAGATTTTAACAAGATTGCCATCCCAAACAACAAGTTCCAGATGGCAAGTGGACAAGGAAGCCATTGGCTTATCGAGAGTCCAACAATTTTCTATATGTAGCCTGCCCTTATCAAATATCTGTCAATTCTATTTTAAAACATATTCACACTACTAGCATTGACACAATCATTTGGCAGTTTGTTCCATTCATTTATCACCCTCTGTGAGAAAGAGTACTTTCTCATGTCTAACCTACACTGCTCCTTAACTAATGCTGCTTTGTGTCCTCTGGTTCTACTGCCTTCTTTAAGTTTGAAGACTATATTCCTATCAACATCCTAGTAACCATTCACTATTTTAAACACTTCTATTTGGTCTCCTCTTAGTCTCCTGGTCTCTAGTGTTGTCAAACCACATTGTAATAAGCGACTTTTGTAACTAAGATCTCTCAATTCTGGAATCGTTTTAGTTGCTCTTCGTTGTATTCTTTCTAGCTTGTCTATGTCCTTTTTACGATACGGCCTCCATGCTTGAATACAATATTCCAAATGTGGTCTAACTATTGCTTTGTACAGGGGTACAATTAGCTGTTTCTCCTCCCAATTAACTAATTTATCTAGATCATCCTGTAGACTTTGTTTTAACCTTTCTGAATACTTTTGTGTCATCTGCAAATTTGAGTACTTTGCTAGATATGCCATCTTCCAAATCATTTATACATATTAAAATAGGGCCTAATACTGATCCCTGTGGTACCCCACTCAAAACAGATTTCCAGTTTGAAATCTGACCATCTACTATTACTCTGTCTTCTGTGTGTAAGCCACTTTTCTATCCAGTTGATTACATCAATACCTATACATTAGTTTAAGTAACAATCTTTGATGTGGCACTTTATCGAAAGCTTTTTGAAAATCTAAGTAGACAACATCCACTGGTGACAAGTCATCTACCCACTTTGTAATTTCTTCAAAAAAACATAAGAGATTGGTTAGACATAACCTTGCTTTTAGGAACCCATGTTGAAATGTATTTATTAATTTATGTTTCACAAGGAATTCCACCATGTGGTCTCTAATTAATGCCTCGAGTAATTTACATACAACTGATGTTAAACTCACTGGTCTGTAATTCTCTGGCTTGTTCCTCGTTCCCTTCTTAAATAGTGGTGTAATATTTGCTTCTTTCCATTCTGAAGGAACTATTCCTTCTTCTAGTGACAAGTTAAACAATTTTGCAAGTGGTGTACTAATTTGCTCAACAATTTCATTAAGCAGTTTTGGTGGTATCCCATCAACTCCAGGTGATTTATTATCTTTCAACTTCTTAATTTTCTTTACTATCATTTCAGGAGTTACAAATAATTGCCCTAAATGTTCTGATTTATTGCCCTCAAATTTAGTAAATGGAACTGGAAGTGAGCTGATATCTTCTGTGGTAAAAACTGAGCTGAAATACTCGTTCAGGACCTCTGCCATTTGAAACCCGTCTGAAATTATGTTTCCCCTGTTGTCCGACCTTATCTCGAACTTTCTGTTTACTCCTTACATAAGCATAGAAACTCTTGCTGCCATTTTTTATATTACCTGCCAATTTTTTTTTAAAGGTTCTTTTAGATTTTCTAATTTCCGTTGTAGCTAGGTTAAGTGCCTCTTTGTAATTTGCATAGTCTTCATCCTTTCTGGTACGCCTATAAACCCTCCACATAGTTTGCTTAAACACTATTTTTCAAATAGCTTCTTTTGACAAGTGTTTCTTTCTAGACCGTTTTCCTTGGTTTTTTAAGGCAACAAATTTATCGATGATACACTCAATTTCATATTTTAAAATATTCCAACATTAAATTGTGGTCTTATTCATCAGCATGTTATTAGTATTTTCTCATATCTTTATAGTTGCCTTTGTGGAAGTTTCTCCTATGTTTTTTTTATTTTTACCTTCTGATTTTACATTGATGTCAAAATGTATTTGATTGTGGTCACTGTTACCCAATGGTTCATGTATTTTTACATTGTCCACTAATTCTTTTTGTGATGATAAAACTATATCTAATACATTTTCTCCCCTGGTTGGTTCTAGCACGTGTTGAGTAAGGAAGCTAGCCTGAATTAAAAACAGAAATTGTTGGTCCTCACCCCCTGTACTCTCTAGCGATTTCCATTGTATGTGTCCATGGTTAAAATCTCCCATTATGATACATTCCCCTTTACTAACTTCCTTTATAGCATTTTGTATTTTTGTGTTATCCTCTTCGTTTATGTTTGGACTTCGGTAAACTAATCCAATAGTTAATTTTTAATTTCCTGAAATTATTTTGCACCAAACAGCTTCATCGTAATCTGCTTTCCTTTCTAATTTTATTTCATAAGCCTGAATAGATTCTTTAACATATAAAATAACTCCCCCTCCCCTTCTTCCTATTCGATCTCTCCTAAACATTACGTACCCTGTCAATCCTAATTCAATCTACTATGTGTAAGTCACCTGTACAATGTAAGAGTCATCCAGTTAATCTACTATGTGTATGTCACCTGTACAATGTAAGAGTCATCAAGTTAATCTACTATGTGTATGTCACCTGTACAATGTAAGAGTCATCCAGTTAATCTACTATGTGTATGTCACCTGTACAATGTAAGAGTCATCAAGTTTATCAAGTCTAGAATTCTTTGATAGCCAAAATGATGGCAGAAGTGTGAAGTCAAAGGATGAGTGGTGCACCCTGGTGAACTGTTGTGTAAACATTACTCTGGTTGTGTCTTCTAGAGGGTAGTACCATATAATGCCCCTAGGCCTTCCAATAAGTAGCTTATAAGAGATGATCTCATTACATTTAAGTATGTACACAAACTGGTTTATGAGGGATTAGCAGCTGTTTTGCTTAGGGTCATACTTTTCACAAAATCACTGTTTATTTTCCAATCACAGTTCATAAGGGTGCTGACTTTGATCACAGTTCATAAGGGTGCCGACTTCGAGAATATGAAGTTGCCAAATGTCGCTGCAATTCAAAGTTTCATGCGAGAGTTTAAACGACATGACGGTTTTATGTAGTATCGTACAACAATCTGAGATGTTCCCTAACTGAAGTGTTCCATTAACTGGTAGAGACACTGCTGGGAATGCAAGTACTATGAGCAAAGCAAGTCTTAAGACTACCAGCTGGAAGATGGAAAAGTGCTACCAGTTCATGTAGTTGTAGCTTTATAGATGTCCAGCATGATAATCTTCTGGGAAGAAATTTAAAATCAATTTTCAAACAAAAACTAGATCAGATAGATGTATGTGGTCTAAGAAAACTTTATCCATCGGATCATCCCAACTTTATGAATATTTTAACCAATCAAGTAAGGTGGATGCGTACCTGCGATGGCATCTTTTGCAGGGAAGTTGAGCCGTGTGATCATATATCTGAGACAGGAGAAGCACCATACACATCATGTTGACAGAACAGACAAACCGCAGTCACAAAGTATAATAAAACAGACAAACCGCAGTCACAAAGTGCAACAGAACAGACAAACTGCAGTTACAAAGTATGACAGAACAGACAAACCACAGTCACAAAGTATGACAGAACAGACAAACCACAGTCACAAAGTATGACAGAACAGACAAACAAAGTCACAAATTGCAACAGAACAGACAAACCAAAGTCACAAAGTGCAACAGAACAGACAAACCAAGGTCACAAAGTATGACAGAACAGACAAACCAAGGTCACAAAGTATGACATAACAGACAAACCACAGTCACAAAGCATGACATAACAGACAAACCACAGTCACAAAGTATGACAGAACAGACAAACCGAAGTCACAAAGTGCAACAGAAAAGACAATCCGAAGTCACAACAGTGTATGTACATTGTAATGGCAAAATAAACATATTTATGTCACGAAACATGTCATTTGAATGATGCCTGTTACTATAAAATCATTACGTAAAAAAAAAATTGGGTGGTGAAGACGACAGAATAGAAACAGTCTATGCTACTCTACATGCATTTATGATAAAACAATCAGACTAAGTTGAAACATGAAGCAGACTCACTTGCATACGAGATAGCCTGTTCTGTTGACACCATGGGTGCAGTGAACTCCTACCAGCAGATCTGCAACATCAGTATGGGTAACACGTTGATTTATAGGACACTAACATGTAAGTAAATGTAAGTTATTATATAGCACAGCATCCAGTCCTTGCGACCAACCAGAGCGCTTTACACACCTGGTCATTCCAATACAGCATCCAGTCCTTGCGACCAACCAGAGCACTTTACACACCTGGTCATTCCAACACAGCATCCAGTCCTTGCGACCAACCAGAGCGCTTTACACACCTGGTCATTCCAATACAGCATCCAGTCCTTGCGACCAACCAGAGCGCTTTACACACCTGGTCATTCCAATACAGCATCCAGTCCTTGCGACCAACCAGAGCGCTTTACACACCTGGTCATTCCAATACAGCATCCAGTCCTTGCAACCACCCAGAGCGCTTTACACACCTGGTCATTCCAATACAGCATCCAGTCCTTGCGACCAACCAGAGCACTTTACACACCTGGTCATTCCAATACAGCATCCAGTCCTTGCGACCAACCAGAGCGCTTTACACACCTGGTCATTCCAGCACAGCATCCAGTCCTTGCAACCACCCAGAGCGCTTTACACACCTGGTCATTCCAATACAGCATCCAGTCCTTGCGACCAACCAGAGCACTTTACACACCTGGTCATTCCAGCACAGCATCCAGTCCTTGCAACCAACCAGAGCACTTTACACACCTGGTCTTTCCAGCACAGCATCCAGTCCTTGCAACCACCCAGAGCACTTTACACACCTGGTCATTCCAATACAGCATCCAGTCCTTGCGACCAACCAGAGCGCTTTACACACCTGGTCATTCCAGCACAGCATCCAGTCCTTGCGACCAACCAGAGCGCTTTACACACCTGGTCATTCCAATACAGCATCCAGTCCTTGCGACCAACCAGAGCACTTTACACACCTGGTCTTTCCAGCACAGCATCCAGTCCTTGCAACCACCCAGAGCACTTTACACACCTGGTCATTCCAGTCCTTGCGACCAACCAGAGCACTTTACACACCTGGTCATTCCAGCACAGCATCCAGTCCTTGCGACCAACCAGAGCGCTTTACACACCTGGTCTTTCCAGCACAGCATCCAGTCCTTGCAACCACCCAGAGCGCTTTACACACCTGGTCATTCCAATACAGCATCCAGTCCTTGCGACCAACCAGAGCACTTTACACACCTGGTCATTCCAGCACAGCATCCAGTCCTTGCGACCAACCAGAGCACTTTACACACCTGGTCATTCCAGCACAGCATCCAGTCCTTGCAACCAACCAGAGCGCTTTACACACCTGGTCATTCCAGCACAGCATCCAGTCCTTGCAACCACCCAGAGCGCTTTACACACCTGGTCATTCCAGCACAGCATCCAGTCCTTGCAACCAACCAGAGCACTTTACACACCTGGTCATTCCAACACAGCATCCAGTCCTTGCAACCACCCAGAGCACTTTACACACCTGGTCATTCCAGCACAGCATCCAGTCCTTGCAACCACCCAGAGCACTTTACACACCTGGTCATTCCAACAGAGCATCCAGTCCTTGCAACCACCCAGAGCGCTTTACACACCTGGTCATTCCAACACTAACTCGACTTCACTGGGAAGCATTCATCCATTGTTGTCTTGCCGGACAATAAAACAGTGCGTACTGCATCACTGGTCATTGTCTCAATGTACAGGTAATTTTCTTGCGAGACAATTTCTCGTATAGGACATTGTTTCCCAAGACACTATTTTGTAGCATGATGTCCCAGGGCAGTTTCTAGGACATTTTCCACATGGTTTTACAAAAATATCGTCCCTTCAATATCCCCAGGATAGAACCCCTCAGACAACATCACCATGATGAACCATAACGATAAATCAATGTTGCAAGCACGATATATTAATCATCTAAACAATTAATATTGGACCTCATAAGTTTATAATTATTGCTATAATATAGGAGAATTTTCTACAAAACACATCTTCAACGACAATGTCTCACAGGCGATATTCCTGTGTGTGTGCAAGCTTGCGTGCAAATGCACATAAATAATGTTGTTCTATTAAGGTTGTATTTCATTGCACATACCGTTGTCAACATTGTTGTGTAGGAATTCATCAACCGAAGCAAAGAAACTGTCAGAGACATAGAATACACATGTGATTACAATGCAAAGTAACATTATCACACACAGGCATAATCACTGTCAAGTACATTCACAGAAGTAACTGCATCAAGTACAATATCTGGAGTTTTATTTTTAATTTAAGTTAATTCAATTTGTTGTAGTTGATGTCATGTGACCTATGGCCCAAATGGCCACCAGTAGCACTGGCCTAGCTACTGTGTTCATAGTGTTACAAACACTTTTTTAACCGGGAACATTTAATCTTAAGTATATAATATATTGGCCTAGGATCATAATGAATAAAATCTTACTACAGTCGAACCTTGGTTTGCGGTCACCTCAATGATCGATCACTTTGCAATTACGGTCAACCTGGGATAGTCCCAAATGATTTCCATAGTAAAGTATAGGACATAATCCCGCTAATACGGTCACCTTGCTATTCAGGAATATGGTCAGTAACCTGGTGCAAAATTTCACATTGCTCCTAGATTACCACAACAATTACGGTCAGTCACGGCTGAGCAGCCATGACCTGTATAAAACAGACCTGTCCGTCAAAGCCAAGGCGCCACCAACGTTACACAGTAACCAGTAAACTTCGGAAAACAATAAAAGCAAGACCGCCAGTAATCTTAGGTAACACTTTAAACTCAAATTCTTAGCGGATGAGTAGATTTTATAGAACAGGGCAGCGTGGCAGGTCGCGGGCTTCGATGCCAACAATATGGCACCATCTAGAAAGTGCCTGATTGTTTGCTTAACAACCGAAGAGCTCCTCTGGAGTAGTGGGGTGGAGTAGTAGGGGTGGAAAAACATAGCAAAAGAGAATTGTACATTACTGATTTTGTTCTAGACGTTTACATATAACGATGTAAAACAAAATTCTCATACATACGCTACATTACACATGATATACTTGCTTAATGTGCATTGCTGTTAAAATGATATGCATCTGCATAGCAATTTTCCCGACACATGATGCTTCAGTGCCCATATTCAGTATTAAGGTCACCTCGCTATTAAGGTCAGTTTGGCCCTGCAGTGAATAAGTAACTATGTGTGTGCCACACCAGAAAGGACAAGTGAGCATCAGCCTATCACACAGACTGCATATCAGCCAGCCATGAGATACGTACTTCTTGCGGACCGCCTTACTAGGGACAACATGACCCTCTGTGTGTATCTTGTGGTAGCAAATGCCCAGATCCTCGATCTCCTGAAAGGTTAAAGGTTGCCAGTGAGTAAGCAGATCGGGGTTTGTGTATTTCTTAATTAAAGCTGTCTCTACACTTCATTTTTTCCATTTGACCTCATTTCAAATCGAACTTATCTAGCCACTTATAAATGCCAAATTTTTTGGGGCTGAACCAACATTTAGTTAGTAGTTTGTCCGATGATTTCATCAAAATTAAATGACACATTTGCACAAACAAGCTAGTGTGTTGTAGTCGATAATAGATATTTTCAATCAGGGCTGAAAAAAATCATGATTTAAAAAAACATTTTTAATTGTGGCTGTAGCCATGATACTTATTGTTTGCCGAGAGGGTGGATTAGCACCTGTCCAGGGCTCTGTGTACTCTAAGGGTCTCTAACCAGACTGCAAACTGGTACAGTATTAGACAATTGTAGCCCAGACTGTCTCACTTGAGTCAACATACTGAATTGGTAACAACTAGCACAAGCTCTAAGTGGACTTTAACTCAGGGTTTCTGACTTGATAAGATACTTCCTCTGGAAAACAAGTTTGTGTGGCTTCACTGCATTCAGAAAGGGAATAGCTCAAACATATACAATGTCATAAAATATTTGACTTTAAATATTGGGAATAATCAGATCTGGAAATAAGGAAACAACGTATTATTTCAATACTTTTATTGTACTAAATGGATTCAGAACAGAATCAACGGTTTTATTTTTTTTGTAAACAATTATTTGTGTTAAATTCATATAAATCAGCAATTAAAAGAATCAATGATTTAAATCAAACAACTCTTATTAAAACAAAAAGATTATGAAACAAGACGATCCAAAAACTTAATTGAAGCAGCACATTTAATGAAACCTACAAGAAATCTACACAACACATGATTGATTAATTAGCTACATGGTTATAGCTAAGTGGTCACTGTTGTCACAGCATTATGGCCTGACCCTTTTCTCTTGTCCTGCACAAAGACTCATTTAGAGAACATAAATAACAAAAAGGTGGACTTCTAGGATTGCCTGTATCCCATTTTTTAAACAGTGCTATCTGGTGGCGACTGTTTAATAAGCACTGTGATGTCATCATACTGCTTTATAGAACCACCTCACATCTGAACCAAAGAACGTAAACAATGTGGGCTCAGCCATGGCAAAGAATATAAATAAATAACATAAATAACAGTCAAAGGTCATGATAAACAGTCACTGCTGCATTGTCATCAAGTGTGTTACACGTTTCCATGCAAGTCAACCTTCTTGTTATTTACGTTTTGTGACCCAACTAATGAACACCCGTATATGGCCTTGATGCAACAACTACAACTACGGTTACAATGACATCAGTGGGTTCCTATACTTTTTGACATTTCAAATTCTTCCGTGACATGGCAATAGAAATTTTCCCGAGCCTTCCCCAAGCCTACAGTTAAACCACTTCGAAGCACCACCTCACCCACTACCACCTCACCCACCACCACCTCACCCACCACCACTTCACCCATCACCACCTCACCCATCACCACCTCACCCACCACCACCTCACCCACCACCACCTCACCCATCACCACCTCAGGATCTGTACAAACCACAAGCAACAAACGAATAACTTACTTTGTAGTTATAATACCGAGATGTGTTTGTTAAGTCCACCACCAGGCCGAGCTTGTGACCCATCGACTTGACCTTTGCCACCAGGTCACATGGTGTCATACGATCGGACTCTTCCACCAGGCCAGACAGACCCTGAAAGAGATTGCTCTCAATTTCCAAATCATGCAAATTAAAGGAACAATGTCTGATCATTTTAATATCATAAAAATCATCATAAATATAGTATAAAAGTGACATACACCACGTACACCTATTGCAGAGTGAAATCTTAGAAGAATCTCCCAATCTAATTTTGTTATGTACCTTACCAATCTAATTTTGTTATGCACCTTACCAATCCAACTTTGTTATGTACTCTACCAATGTAAGGTCATGATAAATCTATAATTGAATGAAGCGAAAGTGTTGTAAATACCTGACAAATTATTTACACACACACAACTGTAACTTCATTGAGAATAACAATTTAAGTGAAACAAGTCATGGTTTTGGGGTTGTGCACCGAAAAGAGATATTTTCATTTGGCAAACGAATTTTGCTAGACTTTGTGACACTTGTGATGTAGGGTTATCTAACAGTATGGTGCAGCCCATGATTAAGATGAGTGTTCAATAAGACTTTCCTAGTAAAAAACTGGAGCAATATTCTTAATTGAAGTTGCAAATGGTTATGTTTTAGTAACTCCTTTAGGTGCATAGGCCCAAAATCTTGACTTCTGTTTCCCCTTAAGATTACCGGTAGTTGCATGTAAAGTGTTTTTCCATCACAACATTGGTTTTGTGTAATGTCAAACACTGTTTTGAGTTGGCCCCTACGTTGGGCACAAACAGATGTACTGCTACAATGACAGCCTAAGTGTATTATCTACCTGCCCATGTGGCCTCACCTGGTGTAGTGGTACCTTGAAGGAGATGAAGCGGGTGCCAGCGATGCGTTCACCAACTGCTGTGTAGTCCTCCCATCTGTTAACATCAAGTTATTGCATGTCTGTAAAGCATCCGAGAGTAATCCTGATTGATTGGATGCTATATAAATACTTTTATTATCATCAACATTTTGTTAGTGACAGATTTCATGAATTAGTATTTAAACCTACTCTGGGCTAGCTCTGATGTTGTAAACTGTTCACAAATTGCCATAACAATTTAAATGTGTATCAACTTGACAACAAATGCTGAATGTATTATGCATGCTTTTCAATGAAAATGCATTATGCTGGTGGCCAAATTGCTTAGCCAAATCTGATGCTATGTGGCCAATGGCCTAAATGGCCACCAGTAGCACTGGCCTAGCTACTATGTTTATGCTGTTAGAAAAACTTTTTAACAGGGAACATTTAATGTTACGTATATAATATATTGGCCTAGGATCATAATGAATTACTTATGCACTTACTTACTATATGTAGCCTGATCATTTTTATTATATATTTTTATTATACATCATTCAGTCTTTGCCGTCCCATATCACGTTGACATCAGGGAAGATTTAACAGCTATAACACCACTCACCTGTCTGATACTCTCTCTATAACACCACTCACCTGTCTGGTAATCTCTTAGGCATTGTCATGTCTGAAACAAGACAAGGCGTTGTTAACAACATATTATGACCAGGCTTTAACAAGATTTAAGAAAACTGCCATCCAAAACTACCAGGTTCCAGGTGGCCAGTGGACAAGGAAGCTAATAGTTTATTGAGGGTCCAAAAAATTTTTTTCATCTACATATAGCCTGCCCTTATCAGATATGTATGTCAATTTTATTTTTGTAAATATTCACACTACTAGCATTAACGCCGTCATTTCAAAATATTCACACTACTAGCAGGGGTGAGATTTAGCAAGTCATGGAAGGTAGCCAGTCGGGCTACCAACCTTGCAAAGTGAAGTAGCCCGACAGCTTCTTAGGTAGCCCACTTGCTACTCAATATTTTGATGATAGAAAGTAAATACTTTAAAGATAAAAATGTATGAACAATATCAACGACAAATAAAAAACATCAAAAACAAACAGTTTTGAAACATTTATTTTTAAGGCAGGTTCAGTAGAATGTGATACATAATACTGAATAAAATACAGTATACAATTATACACAGGTTGTTTTTCTTTCATAGGATGGTACATCAACAGTCTTCGCGAAAAGTCTCCAAGCGTCACAGGACATAAGGTCCTGTGAACTGATTTGCTGATTTTTACGGGACCTGATTTTACCCTAGCCTAGAGAAACTTTAACCAGTCTCCCGATTAATTCACCAGAAGCGCTCCGTGCACCATGGAGATAAT
The DNA here is from genome assembly GCA_963662155.1 of Lamellibrachia columna. Lineage (NCBI taxonomy): Eukaryota > Metazoa > Annelida > Polychaeta > Sabellida > Siboglinidae > Lamellibrachia > Lamellibrachia columna. The sequence continues at coordinate 44,138,472 of OY759268.1, read as the reverse complement.
TAAATCTAACTATAATCGAGATAGCGTTTATTTTTATGTATGTACATTTATATTTAGTTATAAATAAACACGTTCACGTTTTTCTTCTAGACGGCTTGCACCTCGGGCGCCAGGGATTGATCTACGACCCCACTAATGAAACGTAACGCCCTTATTTTTTCGAAATACCCCATATATATAGGATTCTTAGTGGTTTTTATGGTAAATCAAATGTTCACTGTGTAAAACGTTAACTTCCAACAATCGCATAAACCACGCGCGCCGCGGCGAATACTTCGGTACGTAAATCGTTTGAGAGTACGTAGCGCCATATAGGCGGTTTATATTATTCTAGTAGAAAGCACGCACCCACGTATTGGCCCGAGGTCGCAGACCAATACACAATAAAAAGACAGTAGAAAGCAGATATTCTACTATTCATCAACCAACACAAGTATCCACGCGATCTTCTATATTTTGAACATTCAACGAGTATTGCATCACGTGTGTGACGCAGTTGTTTAAGTTTCGAGCATATTGATGGCATATTGCCTGAGGCATTTGGTAAACATTGCTATCATGACTGTCACATATAAACTAACACGTAATCCCGTCCTGGGGACGGGCATTTTTCTTGTATATATAAAAGTGGCGCCACGCGGCACCAAGACTATTAACATGACCAGTTATTATTTCAATGTAGAATGACCGTTCAGTTACACGTTGAGCGTCGATGTGGTTGATTAAAAATACAATGAATTCTCCCTAATGATATCGCTTCGGCTACGGTTTGGCAACATTTCTTACAATGTCAAACGTGTCACAAACACATGATTTATGGTTAACATATATCCAGGACTACACTTCTGAGATGTTTATAGACATTCCGTTTATTTTTACTGGGTCTAAAATATTGCAGCTCCGTAAATATTTCGAGTCGCCATCCGGCTACTGTTGTCAAAAATTTAAGTCGCCCGAAGCCAGTTTTGGGCGCCATTGGCGAACGCTAAATCTCACCCCTGTACTAGCATTAACACAATCATTTCACAGTTCTTTAAGTTTGAAGAACAATATCCTCATAACCATTCAATATTAAAAAAAAATTTATTTGGTCTCCTCGTCTTTATGGTTGTCAATTAACATTCTATTAGGCAGCTTTCATAACTAAGGTCTCTAAATTCTGGAAGAATCTTAGTTGTTCTTTCTTGTCGTCTTTATAGCTTGTCAATGTCCTGAGCTTAACTTGACTTGTGCTAGGTGTACATTGCTAAACTTTTGTTGCGAACTGATTGTTTATTTGACAACTCAACAAAACGCATGTTTATTAATTTGGTCAGAGCTACAGTTGTTGAACCGATTAAAAAATTGAATCGCAGCAACAAATGTTGTGTAACGTGCACTGCCCCAATACTAAGTAGAGCAGAAGGACCGAATTTGCAATAGGCCTACAATCTGTCAGTTACATACTATTGTCTATATATTCTTTTAATATGCTACGTTTTAATAAAAGTATTATTGGTGAATTATATGATGAAAAGTGGGTTAGGTACGGCCATTCTAATAACAGCGCTGTGATAATGACAGCTCCCTTGACAACAGGGAAACTCGAGCGAGATAAGACAAGAGCTTCTTACTCCGAATATGTAAAATTTTTAGTGTGTTTGATGCGTAGCAATGTACATCCATGCTTCAGTCTTCCATTTAAACGCATGATTGCATTTACAACAGAACTATTGAGCAATGTGTCCAAGTTGAACATTTGCCAGCGCATTCACTGCAACGACAACTGACCTGTCACGTCAGCGCTTGCATCGCATATGTGCTACATTTGTCTAAACATAGCTGTGTATAAGTATGCTAGGGATTAAACAACATAATGGGGATATTTCGCATGTAATATGGAAAACGTTACAGTTACCTAAAAGTTACCGTTACCCACATTTGAGGATAAATTTCACTCCAGAACACAGCTGCTTCGCCCGCATTGAAAACCGGAAGTGGACAGTGGTCTTCGGGGAGACATCATTATTTCGTTTACCCTAGTCCTGTTCAGATTGAAAATTTTTATTGGAAATGTTACATTGTTGGTTAATGTTGTATACTTAATAGTATGCTTAATAACATTTTCTTAGCAGTAAATACGTCAAAAGCTCAACAATTTCAATGTCCTGTGACTGTGTCATCGGTAATTAAGCAAAACGTAGCAGGGCAATACCAGCCTATATCCTTAAGATTGGTGAAAATGAACTTTCGTGTTTTTCGCAGCTCGATACCCCGTCGACTCCCGGTGTATTTGTGTTTAAAATGAAATGGGGACACGCTTATGCAGACCTTTCTCTGTTTGGTAGGTTGGTAACGGGCAATCCAATTTTATTCATACCCAACAAGGATTGCCGCTGCGCACACAATAATAGTGACAAAGTCTGCCACAAATTGTGCACAGCCTGGTATATTACTGATTAAGCTGGTGTGTATGACCAAATAGTAAACAATACCAGATAAGATTTAACATTAGTGATATGTTCTACTGTAGCTAGCAACTGCCGAAGACAGTTTACCAAAAACCCTTGCTGCTCTTAAACAAAGCGACAGCATACAAAGAGGGAAAAGATATGTGCAAATGAACACACACACACACACACACACACACACACACACACACACACACACACACACACACACACACACACACACACACACACACACACACACACACACACACACACACACACACACACACACACACACACACACACACACACACACACACACACACACACACACACACACACACACACACACACACACACACACACACACACACACACACACACACACACACACACACACACACACACACACACACACACACACACACACACACACACACACACACACACACACACACACACACACACACACACACACACACACACACACACACACACACACACACACACACACACACACACACACACACACACACACACACACACACACACACACACACACACACACACACACACACACACACACACACACACACACACACACACACACACACACACACACACACACACACACACACACACACACACACACACACACACACACACACACACACACACACACACACACACACACACACACACACACACACACACACACACACACACACACACACACACACACACACACACACACACACACACACACACACACACACACACACACACACACACACACACACACACACACACACACACACACACACACACACACACACACACACACACACACACACACACACACACACACACACACACACACACACACACACACACACACACACACACACACACACACACACACATTTGTACATGCAAATGGTTAGTTTTCAAGAAACCATGCCTTTTGTTCGCCTTAAAGAAAAGTCTTTAGCAGAAATGACGTCTTTGCGCATGTCTGTTTCCGTAGTTAACGCTCGAGGACGAGGCTGCAAGTCTTGCAACGCTGCTTGCCAACGTCTCGGTGAAGAAGAACGGAGAAACCTAGTCATCGTCCACGAAATGAGAACGAGGCAGCCGAGACAGTGAGCAGTGATAATGTACCGCATGTGATAAACGGACGGCTTAGTAAAAATGTACGTCATACGAAATTCTAAGCGATTGCTGTTGAAATGATGCCACATTCATGTTAATCCGTTAAATAGACAGGAAAACGGACAAAGGTAAATGAACTGTTGCTGATGTGGTTCAACATGGACTATTACCACAAAGAGGAATTGATTAGTGTCGAATTACTTTGATGTTGTGCGTGTTATTAATATTTATTAAGTACGAATGATTGCCGATCGGCGATATGACGTCACTGTATTGAAGTGCCTACGTCATACCACCGATGGCGTATTCTCGCAAGACGCAATTCGGATGTCTACGTGATTTTGGGGGTTGTTTTATTTAGTATTTACATGTTTTCTCTACATAGTAATAGAAACAATTGTATATTAATAGCAATGGCGAATTTAGGATATAGCATGGGGGCCAAGCCTAGTCACCAATTAGTTTACTATGCTATCGTATAGCGGCGCAACGGAATAACACGAAAAAAATAACCATGGGCCCCTAAATACGCTACTAATTAGTAAGATTAATAAGGAAAACCACCAATCGTTAATATTTCATAAACCTCCACACGTAAGACTACGAAAATAAATTCGGTAAATCCCGTGTTTAGGTGTTAACTATTCCAATAGACATACCTCCGAACGACACATTCAGATAAATAGTAGATCCCCTAGCCAATTATCAAATATAACGGATTAATATATTGCAGTCGAGGTATATTTCTAATCCAATTAATACTTGTCTACAACATTGGGGACTCCTCGTCTAATATATTTGGAAACATCTAAAAATTGGTTTCTGTTAAAAAAACTAATTTCGACCATCTGCCGACAACCCCATTTATATATATATATATATATATATATATATATATATATATATATATATATATATATATATATATATATATATATATATATATATATATATATATATATATATCTTACTTTATTATTGTTCTTTTTATTTATATTGGCTTTCAGTACTTAGGATAACAGGCTGTATAGAGGCAATGGTTGCGCCTGCCCGTAGACTCAGCTAGCCCCGGGCACAGCTGACCCGGCTGCAAGTACCCGGATAGGGTCACATGCTTTGGTCGGAACATAACTTCCGTTTTCTTTAGGCTGATCGTGATCAGCAGGTCTCAAACAAGTTGTTCAGAAGTCAGGCGCTGTAGATTGAATATGTTTCCGTCGGTATGAAATTGGATGCAAACACCTGTATCGTTATCGCGGAAAGCATCTTGAAGCGTGATGGTGAATATATTTGAGAACAACATTGGCGCCACCACGCCACCCTGTTTAGTGCCACTTGTTATAGTAATTTCGTCTAACGATGTCCTTTGATCTTGCTCCTTGACCATATGCCGTCTTGGAAGGAGCGTGTTACGTCAACGAACGTTTATGGACAGCCAACCTACGTTAACAATTTCCAAATCCCTATACTATTAATTGAATCAAATGCCTTTGTAAAGTTTACAAAGACCATGTAGAAGTCTTGATTTTTTCATGAATTATTTTCTGGTATTTGTCGCATTGCGAAGATCATGTCAGTGGTACCACGCACTGCCCGGAAACTACGTTGGCTCTCTGGTAGGATATAGTTAGCTATATAGTGTCAGTCGATTTAGTATAATCCGGGCAAGTATTTTGCCAGCTATGCATAGTAGGGAGATGCCACCTCAAGAACTACCTGGTATTTAGAAATGTCAAATAAAACTTAGATACTATAAATGCATATTTACAAACTACTTGATTTTCCTCTTCAATAACAAACATTCGATGACTGTGTTAACCAGGCATGGGTCAATTAACTTGGAAAGTTAGTTAATTAAATTACAATTAACTAAAAAAAAATTCCCAATTAAATTAAAGTAACCTCACACATTTAACAGGTCAATTACATTAACCTCCCAAATGTTTCAACTAAATTAAATTAACTTTCATTCAATTAATTTCAATTAAATTACCAATATCATATGATTGGTTTGTTTTACTAGATGGTCACTGCACTTGCCACCCAAACAAACAGGTAAGCCACTACTCCCAAGAAGATTACTGTTAACAATTCCCATGCAAGATAACAAGACAAACAAGAAGCCACTATCTGCTACGTGGGGGGGGGGGCTAACTGGTGTTCCTGTCTGCAACATGGCAGGCAAGTTAATGAAACAATTACATTGCACAAATGTCTCTAAAACTTGAAAGCACATTTTGAGAATTTAAGTTAAATATTGTATTGTGGGATTTCGTTCACTTTTCACATTTATCCCATTGGATTTTGTCATATGGGATTATCCATTCCGTATTGTGTACTACAAAATGTTCGCTTGATAACAAATCTGTCAATACAAACATTGGTCGAGTAGAGTGTTTGATAAACACGTATAATAATTAAACATGTCATGACAGCTGTCGTTATTGCGAAAGTGCACAGGCCTTGGAAGTCCATCCTGTTTGTGATTTTCACTTCGGAGACAGTCTGCTGCGTGCCGAAGTCCACCGCCCACCACGGACTTCCGGGCATCGGGCCGTCTGTGGCAGTTCAGGTCGTTCCGGGATTGTTGACGCCATTCGCATTGCCATCGACCGCCAGGTCTGCCGTGCGACCGCCCCAGGCCGAGCTCTGATAGGCCGGTCTGTTCACGGCGATGTTGACTTGCGCTAAAACACATCGAATAAACATACGCACTTGAACACACACGAATGCACGCACGCGTACGAATGCACGCACGCGTACGAATGCACGCACGCATGTCTTCGTATACGTCGAACCGTTGCAAAGACAAATAAAACAGCCAACAGACGTATCTATGATTATCAGTAGCTATTGTAGCAATGTCAGTAAAGACAGCTTGGTTAGACTTTTCGAGTTAACAAATAACGTATATAACACTCACTATACATAGAAGTATACATATTTATTATGCTTTATTTTCTTATGTGTTTCCTAATCATTCCAAACTGTGTACAGTTTGAAGGCGCTAACATACATTGCTCTGAAACTTTCGTTTCAATTTGTGGACGAGAAAGAAGTGTTTAAAATATGTAAAATGATAGCCTTGACCAAAAACATTTACAGGTTGTCTAGACAAAAAGTTTACCTCATGTAACCAAAACATTAAAACGATACACAAATATTTGTTCGACACATCTGTAAATACATTCCGATAGTTTTTGAAGGTTTGGAGATTGTCGCAAATGTTTTGTGTTTGTTTCTTGTTTGTGGGTTGATAGTTTATAAAAATAAGTTTATAAAAACTATTGACCCCTATGTTCGTTTATATATAAACAAGAAATAAAAACCAAATGAAGACCAGATATTTTGATTATTATACTTTCTCATGTTTTATGTTTTAACAAATGTTCTTAAAATGTGTTCGGCTAGGCAACGTTTCAGGGACAACTTTTGAAAATTGTGGGTCCAACTGCCTAGCAATCTTTTCATGTGAAGGCCATACACTACTCCTCGACATAATTTTTTAACACTTTTCGTGGTGTCCCCTGCCTTTCCCATTGACTTGGTGCGGTGACTTGTCGGGACCTGTTGTCGTCGTGGGCAGTGTGTTTGTCAAGCCGACAGTGAAGTCGTGTGTAGTTGTGTGCGTGTTGTTGTTATTGTGATGTTGTTAGAATACTAAATGTATATGTCGCTATTTTAAAACGATTTGTCAGGCCTACTTTTGGGATTCGTGAGATAGAAGAAAAATTAGTAAAAGGAAACAAAATCAGTGAAAAATCACAATTGGGCTCAATGTCTCAGTATTGGTACCATTGAAATCCTTGAACATTGACAGTTGCGAAAAAGGGCAAAATGGACCCTCTATTAAATCGCACAGCTCACCATGTCTGTAAATCTATGAAAAATCATACATGGCGCCAAAGCGCTCGGTCTATTCTTCACGTAAAACAACCGGGATAACCTTTTTTCCATGAACGTGACCCTCGAACGGTGTGTGCCAATGGTTCATGAGATTTGACCATGTATATATATATATATATACATACATACATACATACATACATATATATATATATATATATATATATATACATACATATATATATATATATATATATATATATATATATATATATATATATATATATATATACATGGTCGAATATCAATGGTTCATGAGATTCGACCATGTATATATATATATATACATGTATATATATATATATATATATTCGAGATTCGACCATGTATATATATATATATATGTATATATATATATATATATATATATATATATATATATGCATACATTTATACATATGTTCCAGTTAGTCGTTGGTAAATATTGTATAATCAATTTATCTTTGTGCAAGTTTCATCTGCACGGGTTTTAATTTTTTTGAGTTTATCTTATGTTGATATGCGAGCTTTTAGGGAATGTCGGTTGGCACGCTCTAATTTATTAATGAAAACAACATTAACTGCTTCAATGCAAACAGTAGTAGCTATAGATAGTTACTCGACTTATCCAGTAGCTAGCCTGTAGTAAGTGTATACAGGTAGTTACTCGCCTGCTCCAGCAACTAGACTGTAGTGAGTACTTACAGAGATACTCACATACATCGGTAGCTAATAGATATACTGTAGAGAGTACATACAGAGAGTTACTCACCTGCTCCAGTAACTAACGTGTAGTGAGAACATCCACAGTGTTGCTGCCCTGCTCTAGTACCAACATTATAGTGAGCATCTTCATAAAGTTACTCAGCTTCACTGGTAGCTAGATTGTAGTGAGGACCTATAGAGAGTTACTCACCTACACCGCTACACTAGTGTAGGCTACACTAGTAGCTAGAATGTAGTGAGTGAGTAACTATACACAGTTATTCGCCTGTTTCGGTAACTAGCCTGTAGTAAGTATTTATAGAAAGTTACTCATCTACATCTGTAGCTAGCGTGTAGTGAATAGACAGAGAGTTACTCACTTACTACAGTAACTAACTTGTAGAGAGTATCTACATAGAGTCACTCGCCTGCCCCCAGTAGCTAGCCTGCAGTAAGCACCTGCATATACTTACTTGCTCCGGTAACTCGTCTGCATTGAAGTGTTCACGGCTACACGACTCTCTGTCTGAACATTTGAGAAGATTACGCCCGAGAAATATAAACTTACCCTGCGCAGTGATCACAAGTGCTGTTAGTACCACAGCATTGAACGTCAGATGCTGCATTGTGCTCTAATCTTCCCATGTGAATGCTGTTGGTCGCGGGTAACGGGGGACGGATGACGGAGATAATGTATTATGTCCTTCGTATATGTATCTGTTCGTCACAACTACGGGGTCACCGTTCCGACATCATGGCACAAACATCATTAAATTAATGGTCGCAGATACACGAATCATAACAATGTAGGGGCATTCACATGAATTTTTCATAGCCTTAATTGCGGGAGAACATTATAGAAATACAGACATTCGACAGGGTGACACTGATGCGTGACACTGACGATTCAAATGGTGACACGCACTAAATACGAGGCCTGGCTGAAGTGGTATATTTGAATGTTACCTGAGCTGATTGCTTGTTCACTTATTTGTGTTGTGTGTACATCTGTGAAAAAAAATAATGCATAAAAATGTGTACGTGGTGGTTCCTACTTGATTTGTTATCCTTGAAATGTTTATTGTGTTTCCATCACCACATTCCAAGGTTGGTGCTCATCTACTTAGAAGTGCCAATGATTTCATAAGTCTACATCTCATAAATTTCGCATTTGATCCCACATCCTACGCCAAGAGCCTGCAGTCAAGAAGTGGTGAGCAACATAAACAGTTTAAATTCGTCTTTGCTCGTGTTATGTGAAGGTGTACTCAGCAGCTGTTTTCGTATGTAACTACAACCATGTTGGTCTCGAGGAACCATACAATATGGATGAAGCACTGGGAGAGGGTTACATCATGCAACATATTTTGACGAACATACAGAGCACTGAAACGACATATACAAAACTGTCGGGACAGAATATTGATTGATTAATTTCGTATGAAAAAAATTCATCACGAACATAGATAAGAATAACCACGGCGCAGATCAGATTAACCACGTGCGGACAACAGATTATCCATGAACAGAAAAAAACCACATAGTTTCACGACGTATGTAAAAAAGATTAACGGCGAATGTAGCACATATCAACTAACTGAAAAAAGATTTCTCTCCACATTGGAGCAATTCCTACAATATGATTGTATGCTCGGGTTTATTTCAGAGTCCTTTTCTAGAGGTAATGAGTCCACGACATTTTTTTCCATTTCCCTGCGTGTAATTTTTTACTTCCCCTGGCATAAACACCAGGTAGAAGGGACCAACGGCTTTTAGTGTCTCTCCCGAAAGACGCAGGCAAAGTAGGGTGAGCAAAATTGCTCAAGTTTCAAAATGGCGGTGGTGGTGTCGAATCCCGGACCCTTCGTCGAAGGGTCCACAACCACACCACCCAAACCGCAGACTGTGAAAACATTACAAAATGAACCACGGACGAACAACAAAAGGAGAAGCAGACGAACTGCTTAGGCCTACCAATATACTTATGAACAACATAAGGAAATGAAAACCAACTACAAAAAGAGGAGAGGACGAGCCAGACATTATTGGCACAATTGGAGTCGAACCACACGCGTAGAGAACAGCATACTGGGTGTTATGGACGTAACTAGTGATCAATCACGTCGTGGCAACGGTAGAAACAATTCTAATTAGCAAGTAACCAACACATGATCGATCACATGTCAGACTCGTCGTGTGGACAACACGTTGATGTCGTCCGTGTCTATTGCTTGAACAAATGTTGTGTACATATCGGATTCACTGAGGTAAAAAAAAAACCTGTCAGTGTAACATGGCCGGCGTGAACGACGTGAATGCTGTAGCCACATATTACATTTACACGACCGTATGAGTGCAACACTAAAAACAAACAGTTGATAAACATATTATCGCTTGTTGTGTTCCTAGTATTGTGTACCGAATTGGCGCCAACAGTCAGAAAACTTCAATGGGGTCGGTCACGCTCAAACACTCGCTTGAATGAGTATCTCCACGAAAACATGGAGAGCCTGAATCTCAAGCTAAGCTTAATTGTCGCGTCGGCCGAACCATACAAAGGCGAGCCATGCGAAGGTAATCGTCGGGTGGAGGGGGTCATGCAGCCCCACTCACCGCTGTGCTGTGCCTCCACGTCGGTCTACTGCTATCGTCGTTGTTGTTGGTGGGTGGCATTGGGCCAAATCCTGGACCCGTCACCCCATCAACAAATGCCACCGCACCGAACAATGACGTTAGGCCCACCTGTATGCATTGCAACAAGACAACTGACGAACATCGAACAATTACATGTTCAGTGTGTAACATGAAGAAGTCAATAGTTGTCACTATCGAGACGATACCACATTTGCACGTCTCCTAATCACAACACTCGGCGTCGACCCATCACACATACAACGTGTATTCCGATTCCCGATACAGCGAACGACCTCCACTTATGAGGATAACCTTCCTGAATGAAGCCACCAGAAACGAAGTTCTCATGGACAGAAATCATCTCCGAGATGTTGCCGATTTCAACATCAGGCCATCATTGTCAAAAGAGACCCGTGATCACCCCGACATCATCTACTACGGAGCAACCCACTAAACGTTTGACCAACACAAAATCGCAAAATGTGTGTACAGCTTCCGAAGCGAGAACCTTGAGCTACGACACATCGTACATGACGCTGAACGTAACGTAGACCGTGTAGACTGGAAGACCACCGCCCGCTACAGCCAGTCGACCTACTCATCCTGGAAAGCTGCTGTCAGTGGTCGACGCACAGCAGCGACAACCGTCAGCCGCCCACGTACGCGAAGCGATTGGTGAACAGAGCGAGTCCGACCACATATTGGAACTGATTGACTAAACACTCGCAACACACCCGACCATTTGGACACTGTTGTAAATTAATGCAAAGTTTACTATGCCAATGATTGCAGTATTCGCAACAAAACGATTGCACTCGAAATGTTTCTTAGCACCGCTGAATATGCGATAGTATCATTTGTTGAAACATATATATCCTGTTGCGATACATCTGCGAAATGTTTAGTCGGATCAAATGGTAAATATGATATATTTCGTTGTGATAGAAATAATCGTACTTGTGGAGGTGTGGCCGTCTTCTGTAAACACGATTGAAACCCCGTCCTGAAAACCACAACGCTGTTGAAGCTGTATGTATAGACCTCACACGCACGCACGCACGCACGCACGCACGCACGCACGCACGCACGCACGCACGCACGCACACACACATGTATGTATGTATATATATATATATATATATATATATATATATATATACATACATACATGTGTGTGTATGCGTATATATATATATATATATATATATATATATATATAATATATATATATATATATATATATATATATATATATATATATATATATATATATATATATATATATATATACTCTCTATAACTAGCAGCGCATACACCAAGCGGATAACATTTAGCACGACACCGGTATATGTGCGTCTCACCCGGGACTTCAGGAATAAAGAGGGCAGCAACAACGTTCCGGGTTAGGAAAGTCAAATTTGACATGGTGATTACGTCGAATTAACAGCTGTTGGCACTTTTGGAATATTGTAGTTCGACCCCGAGTTCACGCAGGAATTTTCTATATGGGACTGACCCATTGTATTTAATAATTAATAATTATTTAATTAAATATTAATGAAATTTAGCCAGAGCAATCAAATCCTACGTGTTGATTTACTTGGCAGTTTGGGCCATAACGACGTTTTTGTGACGGAAGAGGCTGGACGGTTACTGGGAACTGTTATGGCTTCAATGTCACATATGTGTGATTTACAGTAAGTATTTTTGTTTTAATAATACGACATGTATGTCATGTGGCATAGTGGTCTTATTTCTTCAAAATAATTAATTTAATCAGGTTATCATTCAGCTTAGTGATGATGTAGGATTACATGACACATTATATCTACCGTTTTTATTTATTGTGCACACTTATTTTATCTCATCAATGCAATGGTTCTATGATATACATTAGTAGCAGTTTCTACTCGTAGAGGTCATTTAGAGGACTATTTGGCCTATCGGTCAGACACAGTGTATTTAATGAATGAGTAAGTGTCGTCCATATGTGTTGTGGTCAGTCGTTTTGTATAGATGTGTGAAAAAATAATACTGTATCGATCTGTTGAAACCATATTACGTAAAATATAATCATCGGATAGTGAGTGACGAGATCGTCAGTTTGTGTCGTTTTAATCCAAAAGTGCAATTTCTTGACAGTTTGGCTCACTGCAAACTATTTAAAATGAAGAGGCTGGACGGTCACTCTTCGATGTCACAACTGTGTGAATTAGGGTAAGTTATGTTATGTACATGTATTAAATACAGTAGTTTTGTTTCGCTAATTTGCACATAACACCAATGTGGTCAACGTGTGTTTCCTCTACAAGTACAGGGGCAGCAAGGAGGATCCCAACTCGTTCAGAGGCATATCGCTCTCTATTATCGGCTCAGCATCGTGGTCCTGCGGAGAGCTGTGACAACGGCAGGTGTGACAACGGATTCATCAGACCTTGTCTACCAAGTCCACATTCGTGTATGACTTTGTGGACTTCAGTAAGGTGTTCGACTCTGTCCACTGGTCCAACGCATGGCGGGCACTGGAGGGCCAAGGTATCATGTCCCAACACTCCAACAGGTGAGGAGAGCGGGCAGGGTTGTTTGTTGAGTCCAGCGGTGCTCACCTAGTGCTGGACTGGGCCATGCGAGCGTATACTGAGGCGTGCTGGTGGCGTAGGCTTGACACGGATGCTTGCTGGATGGGATTCGCAGCCGATCTGGTCATCTTGTCTGCTGACGAGAGTAGGGCATTAAATGCACTTAATGCAACTAAGACCACATTACGCGCCTACAATTGTACCAATGGATAAACATTAACAGTTTATGCTCCAAGAATAACGTCTGCTGTTACTTTAGCTGCCGCTTGCCTTCTTTGTAAAGAAGTGCAACCATCCGATAAATATATGCTGCAGCGTCGATAGCAATTAAACATTTTATAGTGACACAACACAGTGTTCAAATTATGTGTAGTCTCAGCGTTTACCTGACGCTCTGATGCAGTTAGCATCAGAAGAAAATTTACATGACTTCAGAAATTAGGCTATGATGATCAATATTTAATTTGCTCTGCAGTAATTAAAATAGCTTCATGGGAGAAAGCCGAAAAATAGTTTTTTGCTACGGGTCCGGCGAGAGATGGTATTTTTCACTTATTTATGACCAAACCTACCGATGACATGATATTCTCTTAGCTGAACTATATACAATATGATAAATGTCCTTCAGTTCGCTCGACTTTCGTGTTTTCGGATAGAGGAAATAAACACGTGTTTATTTTACAGATTGATGGCATGTCTCGGTCTCAAGTTGTGGTGTCGCATCATTGGTGGCATCTCACGAGGATGTCCTCAGATCAAGCTACTCAAGTGCGAACACATTCGATTATTCACTCTACATCATTTACCTAACACACGTTATTAACTGTTTATGATCTTTCGATGATTCATAAAAAAATTGGGTGCTCTTTGTTTATTTCTTCGGAATGATAAATTGCATTACGATTTGTCACTTCGAAATGAAAAATTGCATCATAAAATCCATTAATTTTTATTAATAATATGTTACACGACACGACACATTACTTATAACACGCCTTATTTATTGTGTACAATGATTTTGTTTCAACCAAATTAATATATGTATGTGCGTGTGCTATTAATTAAAGTAAAAGTCGTCCACATCTGTTGTGGTAAGTGGTTAGCTAATGTCATATTATAAAGATGCGTGCATAAATAATATATTCTAGATGCTGCCATTTATTGGCATAGTATATACATATTACATTTGCTGTAATTTAGTCAGCACATAATGAGTCTAGGGGTCGTCTGTTCGAATGCAATTTATTTAACAGTTTGGACGAGAATTGCGTATTAATTGTGCTAAAGAAGAAGCTGGACGGTCATTGGGAGTCGCTCTGGCTTCGATGTCTCAACTGTGCCATTTAAAATAAGTATTACTAATTACTCCATTAATTTACACGTATTGTCTTAAGCGGGGCGCACACCAAGGAGACTTGGTGCAGACGCACTCGATACACGTTTCCATTGAGTCGGGAGACGTCTTGAGGCCGTCTTGAGCATCTCGACGCGATAGGGTCTCTGTCTAGTCTCGTCCTGCACACGCTAGTGTGGACACAAACAAAATGGCGGGATTAACCACGCGTAGACGAAGACGAAAAGCTCTTTTTGTTATGCTTCTTTTAGAGGATGATGACGTATCAATAGTACAGAGATGATTCTGGTTTCGTCCGCGGGTAGAACGGAAGCAAACCATGGATGCGTACTACAACTCGTAACGCCCTCTCTATGTACACATTACTGAGGTAATTCTAGTCAGAAATGTTGTAAACGTACGGGCACTCCTGTTGTAAATGCACTGAGTGCAGCGAGTGCTCACGACGAGATGCAGTGGAAACTAGGTCGCCTCGTTTTGGATTTAGAGATAACGACTGGACCGTCTTGTGCCAGTCGCAACGAGAACATGTCGGCAGCGAATCTGTTTGGTGTGCGGCCTGCTTAAGAGTTGAGAAAAAGTAACTTTGTCGGAAGATATATTTGTATCGTTGATTTGAAATATAACAAACAAATTGTTACGTTACAACATGAGCGGGTGTTCCCTCTCCATTGGGTCTTGGCGTCACATCATCGGTGGCATATCTCGATGGTATCCTCAGTTGAAGAGACTCTACTAAGGCATTTTATTTGTTATTAGTTGGCTTACGGATTTCCTTTCACAAAAAATAGTCGGCCGGTCGAAAAAATAAAATAAAACAGTAATCCAAATATGTAAAGCTTACTTTATTTAAAACTAGCAGAGTTGCCCGGCTTTGCACGAGGCAAAAAGGCAGCCATTGCAAGAGCTTTTTATTTTTTATTTGCACTACCCAGTCAAATATTGGTAGGACAATGCCAACGGCAAAGACAACTTCACGAAACGCCAACCATCCATTCTCAAAAGATGTGTTGCTTAATGACTCCATTTGGTGCATACGTGACTCACTTCCGCCTGCTCTCCATCCATCCACGCTGCAGTTTGGACTTCCACATGTAAATTTTACATGTTTACAACTTTTCACACCAAAAACTCAAACATTTGTACATATTCCATTGCTCTAATGTCAGCTAACTGGCGAATGGAAGCACAACAGAGTAGCAGCGGATCCAGGGGGGTCTTAGGGGTCTCAAGACCCCCCCTAGGCCACGAAGGGGGGTCTTAGACCCCCCTGTGTCTGTGGCAAATATTACGGTAAAAGAACACGAAGGGGAGACCGAGATTAGTCTGCCCCCGGGGCAAGTCCGCCAACCGGCTTTTATTCCGCGCCGTTGCAGAATTAAGTCACACGATTAAGTCACATGATCATCAAACTACATGCAGCACAGTGTTCGAAATGACCACTGACTCTTGGTGGTCCCCGAATTTTTTTTCTTTAAAATCTTCTTTTCAAGCACTGTAATGGCTATTAATGCCTATTTTTGTAGAAAAAAACTTGCTTGCTATAATAGCGACTTGTAGTTATTTTACCAACTAAGGTTGAAAGCACTTGTTGTAAGTCGCTCTGAATAAGAGCGTCTGTTAAATGACTAAATTGTGATCTAAGCCATTGTTACTGGAGTAATGCGCTTACAGACACAGTTCTCTGTAATTCTGAGAAGTAAAATGCCAAGGTAAAATGTGCCTGAATGACAATAGAGTGAGCTGAATGAATCAGCTAAACTACTAACATAATGATGTCGAATCCTGCAAAAACCGCCAAGTTCTGCGAAAACCGTCGAGTTCTTGTTGCGAGATCGATCAAGTTCTCCGAAAACTGTTGAGTTCTGCGAAAACCGTCGAGTTTTAGCACGCATCGCAGCAACAGATGCAACTGCGGAAGAGTAATTACATCGGTACAACGATAAAATGTGAGACCCCCAAGGTTACATTTTTCTTTCTTATGGGATATCCCTCATGCCTTATGGCAGGACCCCCAGACCCCCTCATTTCGAACACTGATGCAGCTGGAAACTGACGTCTGGCTGGAAAGTTGTAAACTAGAATACTAAGTTTTGTGACTGAAAGTAATTTGTTTTATTTTGTTTCGATAAAATTTTAGTACTTATAAGTGGCATTGGTTAGACATTTAGAGTGCTCAGTAAGGCCCTTATATCAGAGATATTGTTTGGATTTTGCGTTGTTGCTCTATCCACTGTCAATGGTATTTAGTTGCCGCCCACCAAATATGTTTCTGTGTTGGGGAACGTCCGCCTGTGTGCTACGGGGCAAGAATGCCCAGGATCACTTGTGAACATAAACACACTAACACGCACTCTAATAAAGACTTCAAACTGTCCAGTTTAGTGTTGTTTTCTAGTAAAAAAAGTGACAAAACCAGATTTTATTTCACAATTTTCTAGCCGATGCAGTGCCAAACGTTGTTTTTTGTTTGCCTGGTTTATTTCATAGATACAACAGAATTTGTGAGGATTTTAAGTTTCTAACAAATGTGTGTCACAAACATGACGTTTTTTTTACATAAAAATAAAACAAAGCTGAAATGTTCCTGTGTATTTGCTGCTTAAAGTACGTGTGGGGCGAACTTGCCCCGGCCCCTGGGCGGACTTGCCCTGACATGAGGCAAGTCTGCCCGTGCTTGGATAGCTCTACTAAGAGTCAGATTTGGATATTGGCTTGTAACAGTTTTGGTATTTTTTATAGCACAACTGTGGACAAGATATTTTCGTTCAATATAAGGCCGAAACTGATCCTAACGTAAACGTAAAGACTGAAGTATTAGCAGCCAGCTAACATTAACCCTTACGTAAGTACAAGGACACATGTGTCGCCCCCCCCCCCCGGTTCGTAAGTAGATGACATATGACTACGACTGACTGAGACCCCCCCTGCAAACAAGCCTAGATCCGCCCCTGCAGAGGGTAGATATATCGACGGGACTATTGTTGCTATTGTGTATTAACAGAAAATAGTAATATGAGGTTTATGGAAATGCAATAGTTTGATTGGCTACCGCTTGGGGTAAAAGGCACCTCGAGTAAGGGGCATAACGCACGGGGGAGTTAAGCCTCGTGGCGTTATTGGAATACGTGAATAATGAATAACAATAGTTGTTTATATGTGGAAGCATATTACAATAATTCCTGGCTATTGCTACAATGACAAACAGTGGCATAATATAGACTTATGTATAGGGGAACGGAAGGTAAAGCAAGTGTTTAAACACAACTACCGTTGGTTTACCCCAGTGCATATCAGTATAGCTATGATGGTGGGGGACCATTTTGGCCGAGGGTCCACTTTACCATCCATTACCCTACATTGTTGGTTAATAGTAATACATGCAGCACGAGAGATAGACACGGGACAGAATAAGGTGGGGCATGACGTCCATGTTTGTCTATCACTTTCTTGTATGGTGAATTTCAATGGGATATGTCTACCAGAGTATTGTTTATATAATGTTATTGTTGTCTTCGTGTTGTTTCTATCAAAAGGGGCGCTTTACCCAACTGAAAGAGGCGTTTTGTCCTACCCATGGGGCAAAAACGCCCGTATTTGACTACTCACAAAATGTCTAACAGCTAACTTAAGCTTGTTTGATGCATGAACAAGGAAACGATGGATACGTATATAAATGTTGGCAATGGGCATATTTTATTGCCACTTGGTATGCACTTCAAGCATACCAGAAATATAAAGTGAACATATAAAGCATTAGTTAAAACAATGCAATGCAAAGTTATTGTCGTACACAATGACAAACAGTATATATATATGGCTAATTGAGTTCCAAGTTCTTATCTAATTAAACATAAATGTTATATGTAACATCACGAGCAAGACAGACCAGCGCTAGAGACGACAAAAGTTGTTTATTACATTTAAAGACGCTGTTTTGTTTGGCGCCGTATCACCGAGGCCTCTTACCTTTCTAACCGATACAATGCATACATGTATAGAATGAAATGTTATCCGACTTGAGGAACAGAGTGTATCCACAACTATTATGGGTCTATGGTCAGTTAAAGTCGTCTTCGTAGACAGGTGTGGAATTAATATTACTAAATGCTGCGGTTTATCGGCTTGTACATATATTGCATATAATATCTGCCTATATAAAGTCACGGTATCGTCTGTTTGTGTTGTTTAAATTTATGAATAAAATTTATTTGACAGCTTGGACAGTGTGACAATGTGAATATTATACATTTATTTTATGTTTACACTACAGTCGTAGTGATAGTCACTATCTTATGTAACATGTTTTCTATAGCTATTGTTGAGCCAGGCTAGGCGGTAGTGTTAGGTAGCAGGCCGGTAATGTTTACCGACTGGTGGCCTATATGTACGCTGGGGACTGATCTAACCGGGGTCGGTCAGTGGTATGTCGCGAGAATGCGACTACTAAAATTGCATTTGTATGATTTCAACATCGCGAGAAGGCGACTGCTACTGAAATTACAATTGTACGTTTGAACATTGCGAGAAGACGACTACTGGAATAGTACTTATGCTGTTTGAACATTGCCAGAGCGACTGGCGTAAGCATTCTTTTTGTTTAACGTTGCTAGTCAATAAATCATGTGAGTGTGCATATAAGAGAGAAAGAAACCGGTCTGATAGGAATGTTGCTGCAACTGTGTTTCACAATGTCACTAACGCGTGCTAAACCAAGCAGATGTGTGCTATTAAAGGATACAAGTGATTCTTACTGTGTTTACAAGGTGAATGATGCAGTGCTTGCTAGTTTCTTGTTTGCAAATAGTGAGTGTAACAGTCATAAGTCAAGAGTTGCACAGAGGGTTCTCTGTAGGCATCATCACTCAGTTTACACTGCTCGTATTGTATAATTATTACATATTGTTTGTTCATTTATTGTAATTTTCTTGTAACAATTTGGTTAAATTATATCACGCAGAACCAGCTCAGGCTGAATAGTCGAGAGACGTGCGCAGCAGAGGGTGAGCTGGAGCGTCGTGTGAGGGCGTGGCTGGAGCGTCGTGTGAGGGCGTGGTCGTCTTGAGTGGCAGGAAAGCACGGACACATGAACGGCAGGAAAGAATGGACTATCGAGGGGTGCTGTGACACAAGTAGTGTGTGTATCGTGTTCCGGCGATGAATCAATCATTTCCGAGTGATATTTGAATCGTGTTAGAGCGATATGTGAATCAATTTCTTTATTATTTCAACAATTAAATTATACTCGCAGTGCAGCGATGTTATATATATATATATATATATATATATATATATATATATGTATATATATATATATATATATATATGTATATATATATGTATAATTGATATGATCGTGGTTTGACCCTTGTCGTATATATATATATATATATATATATATATATATATATATATATACATACATATATATATATATATGTGTATATATATATCTATATGTGTGTATATATATATATATATATATATATATATATATATATATATATATATGTATATATATATATATGTATATATATGTATATATATATATATATATATATATATATATATATATGTATGTATATATATATATATATATATATATATATATATATATATATATATATACACATATAGATATATATATACATATATATATATATATATATATATATATATATATATATATATATATATATATATGTATGTATATATATATATATATATATATATATATATATATATATATATATATATATATATATATATATATACGACAAGAGTCAAACCACGATCATATCAATTAAGAGTTCGAGTTTCCAATCACTGCCCAACTGCGCCCAACGTACTCACACGCGTGCGCCCAACGTACTCACACGCGTGCGCCCAACGTACTCACACGCGTGCATGTGATAAAGAATATGTTTTGATGCAGGTCACCAGAAGAAAACGGAAACATAATTGTCATAATGGTGTATTGGATGATATGTATCCTCGGTATTGTTGCAATTATTGCGATTATCTGAATAAGTAGATCTATGTAAGGCTTAATTGTAGGATCAACTAATGGTGCAGCATAATCCCCGCCTTAAGTTAGAGTATCTTGTTATTGTAAAGTGGGAGGTTGACCTAAAAAATATTCCCACGGTGTCGTGTTAGGCAGTGCTACCTCATATTTGAACCTCAATGTGTGCCGAAAGCAATACAAAATGTGTGTGTGTGTGTGTGTGTGTGTGTGTGTGTGTGTGTGTGTGTGTGTGTGTGTGTGTGTGTGTGTGTGTGTGTGTGTGTGTGTGTGTGTGTGTGTCCGTGTGTGTGTGTGTGTGTGTGTGTGTGTGTGTGTGTGTGTGTGTGTGTGTGTGTGTGTGTGTGTGTGTGTGTGTGTGTGTGTGTGTGTGTGTCCGTGTGTGTCCGTGTGTGTCCGTGTTACATATCTGAGATGCAGAACGAACAAGCCGCAAAGCTACTTATACCTTACCTTCCTGGGCATTTGTAACGGAAGCAGGGGTCAAAATCAACAAGAGGACACTGATCCACCACACACCACCGAGCCCCATCTTCCTATTTCGTAAAAGGAAATAAAAAATGATAAGTCATAATATATTGATTTACATAAAACACCAATATTCAACAACATAAAATAGGAAATTACTACAATTGTTCCATGTCGAAAAGATAGATGAAAGGGATTAATGACAATTATACGTCAACTTCATTTGAAAAAAATAACAATTTACAATACTGTTCGATTATATCGACTGAAGTATTGAACACTATGTCGTTGTATTGTCTACATTCACATTGCCTTTCAGTTTGTGGCAGACGTCTTAGTCGTAGAAGGAACACATCACTGGGAAACATCCAACTTTGAAGAATCGTTTTATTGCAATTCTGTACTGCACGTTGCACATTTTTATTTAAAAATTGTCATCAACAACCACCAGTATGGGGGGAATCCCCGGGGGATCCACATCCTTTATTTCGGCCGGATTTTTTTCAGAATTAAGTCAGAATTAGTTGTCGAGATACCGCGAGATGGCGCCTTGCTGCACTACTAACTATGGAAATTGCCACCAGTGCTGCCACATGTCGTCCCCCATTCGAACTGATTTGCTCCCTCCCCATCAATATACCATACTACCCATTATAACCCACTACTACCCATCATAACCCACTACTACCCATTATAACCCACTACTACCCATTATAACCCACTACTACCCATTATTACCCATTACTACCCATTATAACCCACTACTACTCATTATTATCCACTACTACCCATTAGAACCCACTACTACCCATTATAACCCACTACTATCCATTATAACCCACTACTAACCATTATTATTCACCACTATCCATTATTACTCACCACTACCTATTTCTAAACGCAAATAGACTCTTGTTATATGTGCATTTTTTGGTGAATTTCCACTGGTCAACATATATTGTCAGGCTTGCAAACTAGTGTAAGAGACAGCGCATGTTAAGCTGCAGCCCATAGTAATTTATTCCCTGTGAAATGGAGAACATTGCCCTGAATAGTCACCACCACGACGCCATTCCTCGAGACACAGATGAAAACCACGGTGGTGTGGTTCTGGAGACGCAAACCAATGCCCTGTAGGTCTCGAAGATAATATAGAATGGAATTATTGAGTATCGGTCAAGCATTGTTATGGATAGTATCGTGTCATAAACCAATGCGTCAGTGGACGTGTTCAATCGGCGAGATGGACACGCGGCGTAAGCATCCGTTCACCTGCATCGTCGTCGGCCCGACGCGGTGTGGTAGGACCACTTTCGTTACGCGCTTACTACGCTACGCATCCTCGATCATCGACTCACCACCCAAACCACTGATGTGGTGTTATGGGGAATGGCAACCGAAAACTCGGCGCTTACAGAAACAATACACAACAGTAGTTGTGGCTTCTGTTTCGTGGTACAACGTAATTGCTCACATTAGGTGCTAATTTAAAACTAAAAAACAGCTGATCGCGGTGTGTATACACAGAACCGCTTATTACTGACAATCTCAGCACGTGTTTGATCTGCACTGTGAGCAACCGCCTCTGTGCGACGAGTCAACACTAGCCAGACTAAAGCCAGACAATGTGTGTGTGTGTGTGTGTGTGTGTGTGTGTGTGTGTGTGTGTGTGTGTGTGTGTGTGTGTGTGTGTGTGTGTGTGTGTGTGTGTGTGTGTGTGTGTGTGTGTGTGTGTGTGTGTGTGTGTGTGTGTGTGTGTGTGTGTGTGTGTGTGTGTGTGTGTGTGTGTGTGTGTGTGTGTGTGTGTGGGGGGGGGGGGTTACATATCTGAGATGCAGAACGAACAAGCCGCACAGCTACTTATACCTTACTTTGGGCATTTGTAACGGAATGAAGCAGTGGTCTAAATCAACAAACACACCCCACCGGGCTCCACCTGGCACTACTAGATATTCACCGACAGTAGGGGACACAAATCTCGTCACATTTACTTTATAATTATATTATTTATTTTAGCAACTTTATTTATTTTAACAACTAGCAACTTAATGTGTATATTCCTCAGCGCACGTATCTGCACAAATTGGGGGCCGGAAGTGTATCATCGCCTCGAAACAGGAATCACACGTGTCCGCTATTGACAACGGTTTCTTTTTCACGAGAGCTCAATATAGGAAGTGGCAAGAGTCAATATCTAGGTCGCATTTGCTACTATCGTAGAGAACATGTAGACAAACAAACGCACACAGCCACGAACTGTTTTATTGTGTAGAAGTTGATGTGCACATTTACATACTTTCTCATATATTGTATTAACTTAAAGTGTATGTTCCTCAGTGCACGTATCTATCTTGCACATGTGAACGGGTGCATGTTTATGTGACGTTGAACTAAGACGAATTAACAGTCAAGTGACCAGTGTAATTGTTTTTTTTTCAAACCGACCAGTTCATTGATACACATATTGAATATCTGCAATACGTAATTCCACCAATTAATATAATTAATTACCATAATCGTTGTGCACCGTGTTACCTACAGATAAGACGTAGCAGGATATCAAGTTAATTAGCGCTGGAATACTTGTGAAAGGCAGCCGAGCGGTGGTCGTCGGTGCGTGCCTTTACTGAAGTAGAAGTTGGAATGTTAGCAACAGTAGGTGCGTAAACACCTATCAACAGGTATTTAATGGCACAACGTCTTTTGAAACTAGTTGCCAAATGCTCTTAAGTCAAATAAACCACATTCATTGTACGACCTGTGTGATAATGCAGCAATGCTTATATATACACACGCACGCACGCACGCACACGCACACACAAACACACACACGCGCGCGCGCGCACACACACACACACACACACACACACACACACATACGCGCACGCACGCACGCGCGCGCGCGCACACACACACACACTTTATTTTAGTAACAATTTCAAATGTTTCTGGTTATTTGTTGATCCATGGCTAGGGAAGTATTTATTGGAGTAATTGGTAGGGCAAATAATGATAGATCACAAATTATTTTGCCTGATTGGATGTTACTGTCCAGACGTTTCTGAACAGTACAACATTGAACAACATTGAACGAATGTGAGGTACTCATAATACGTTGTGCATCAGGTTCTACTTGTGTCTACTTTTGGCATCCCTCAAGCATCCTCATTGTTCCCCGGTGGCACAAATGTTCTTTACCCGTAGCTTTGCCCACCCCCTTCGTTCGTGAAATCGTAAGGCAATAGGCGCTATTTTGAACACAGACCGGACTGAGATTAATGTGACTAGGCGCCGTGTCTAATATACGCTGGGGAAGAGATTTGAAGAGTGTGTTAAATAGAGAATCCAGAAAAGAGAGAACCGTATAGTTTCTCTTTGTGTAGATTTTAAACGCGTATGCGTTCTCGGCAGAATCTTACTGAGATTTGTGTGCTATAGAAATACGGCGTAGGGTAACTGTCTGATTACAGTGATGGTCTTAGCAATAGTAATGTGTTATGTTATGTAATTATTGTGTATTTGTTATGTAATAAAGTGAACTGTTAGACGCATATACTTCTTATTGTTAGTATCAATGAGTGAGGGAACGGTAGCATGCCCACCAATGCACAGACGTACGGATGCACGGACGCACGCACGCACGGACACAAGCACGCACGTATGCACGGGAGCACGGATGCACGCACGCACGCACGCACGCACACACACACGCACGCACACCCACCCACACACACACACGCACACACAAACACACACACTCTCTCTCTCACACACACACACACACACACACACACACACACACACACACACACACACACACACCACACACACACACACACACACACACACACACACACACACACACACACACACACACACACACACACACACACACACACACACACACACACACACACACACACACACACACACACACACACACACACACACACACACACACACTGCTGGTATGTCTCTTATAACACCACACACCATTTGCAGCACCACATAATTTGAACTGAAGTGTACATGTGATGAATATGCATGTATTATTTAAATGACACTAGAACCTTCTAAGAAATATAGGGAAATGAATATGTTATATGTATACACATGCATCAAAACACAACTTCAGACGGACCTTAACTTTTGGAGTGGAATTAACTTCCACTCGTCACAGAAAAGTTCACAATTCGATTATAAAACAATTACATTGGATGTATCATTTAGGACACTTAATTACTCACCGTTTCACTTGTCTTTGTGGCGTCTACGACACTTGTCGTTAACGGCTGGGAAAATTACATTGACGAAGACGTCTCTAATCCTGAGCTGACATGTCGTCGTATGATCCGATTACTAGTTCTAGTGTTACAGAAAACCGCCACTGTGCAACAGTGACACGGTGCGTTAAACAATCGTTGCAGCTGGTTCTTGGATATGTGATCTTATTTCATTGCATACTTTGACGACAAAACACTGCTGTAATACACATGTTACTCAAAGAATGGTTTCCTATAATTAGTTTAAGCGAATGACGTCTTTGCGACCTCCCCGCATTTATACATTCCACAGTTCATAATGTTTCAACTCAACACTGAGTGCATATGTTGCCTATTTCTAATTGGCCCACTGTTAAACAGTAATGTGTTAGCCACAAACACATATCCCATATAGGCGGAAGTATAAATCACAATCGCGCGTGCATGCACGCACGCACGCACGCACGCACGCACGCACGCACGCACGCACACACACACACACACACACACACGTCACGAGTCACACAAAGCGTGTACTATTTGAGGGGGTGGAAATGGGAGGTTGGCCCTAAAATTGGCGGGAGGTGGGATTGGCGGCAGTGGAAGGTGGACTCTCAAAAATGGTGGAAGATAGGAGGTTGGTCCTGCGAAGTGGTGGGAGATGGGAGGTTGGTCCTGCGAAGTGGTGGGAGATGGGAGGTTGGTCCTGCGAAGTGGTGGGAGATGGGAGGTTGGTCCTGCGAAGTGGTGGGAGATGGGAGGTTGGTCCTGCGAAGTGGTGGGAGATGGGAGGTTGGTCCTGCGAAGTGGTGGGAGATGGGAGGTTGGTCCTGCGAAGTGGTGGGAGATGGGAGGTTGGTCCTGCGAAGTGGTGGGAGATGGGAGGTTGGTCCTGCGAAGTGGTGGGAGATGGGAGGTTGGTCCTGCGAAGTGGTGGGAGATGGGAGGTTGGTCCTGCGAAGTGGTGGGAGATGGGAGGTTGGTCCTGCGAAGTGGTGGGAGATGGGAGGTTGGTCCTGCGAAGTGGTGGGAGATGGGAGGTTGGTCCTGCGAAGTGGTGGGAGATGGGAGGTTGGTCCTGCGAAGTGGTGGGAGATGGGAGGTTGGTCCTGCGAAGTGGTGGGAGATGGGAGGTTGGTCCTGCGAAGTGGTGGGAGATGGGAGGTTGGTCCTGCGAAGTGGTGGGAGATGGGAGGTTGGTCCTGCGAAGTGGTGGGAGATGGGAGGTTGGTCCTGCGAAGTGGTGGGAGATGGGAGGTTGGTCCTGCGAAGTGGTGGGAGATGGGAGGTTGGGCCCCAAAACAGGCAAGTTAGTATGACATATAAGTTAGTATGACATTGTGTGTCCACGCAGAGAAGACTACTAGGAAAGATAAGATTTAATAGAGAACAAAGAATAAACGTCAGCAAATTGAGAAACAACACTTAGGCATGTGCACGGGAGACGCATCTACGATTCAACATCGACAGTGAACATGACATAACTACTCGTCCCCTTTGACTGAATAGCCAATCCTGACACGTTCTTATTTTAAACAGTCACTTTAAAACGCGTCTTAATTCCTACCTTCCAAATTATATCGACGTTTATATTGTTAAACACATACTGAATACAGTGTTTGTTCATTGCCAAATCCAGGTCAACTGGTGGCGATTTTGCGTTGATTCTCATTATTGGTGTTTTACGCGTGCCATTCACAAAACGGCATCATTGGGAAGAGCTGGTGACTGTCAATCTCAGTTTCTGACTGGTGCAATTTCTGCAGCAATAAACTGAGTGTTTGTGTGAACGAGCAGGACTATTGCAGAGTACCAATGATTTTGCACAAGACAACACGTAGCATTGACCCCAAAACAATACAAACATCATGATAACATTGACGTATTGAGGTATTCGTCGCCACAAGGCACTGGTGGCGCTTTGTTCCATTAGCAGCGCTAGTTTGGTATCAGTTAATGCAACTTTTTCATTGGCTTTTGACATGGCCTGGCGTGCAAATTATTTTTGGTCCAATGAAAAACAGCCAATCATGGGCCTATGATTGGCATTTCATTGGCTCAGTCAGGTTTTGTTAGCATTTCGTTGGCATTTCGTTGCTTATGATTGGCACATCATTGGCCGAATAAGGTTTTGTTCGCTGGGGCCAGTAAAAGGCCAATGACGTATTCATTGCTTTTGACATGGCCTGGTGTGCACATTTCTTTGGGCCAATGAAAAACAGCCAATCACAGGCCAATGGTGAAGGCACGTTTGAATTGGCCCAATGAGGTTTTGCTAGCTGGGAAGGTGCTTAAATAGCGCTGTATCCAGTCATCGTGAATGTTCAAAGTACTATAGACCTCACCCCTGGCATACATGTACGTGTCAATGCCATCACGACTTCTCTGGGAAGCATTCAACCAAGCTGCAATTACTGCGCGAAGACTCATTCGTTCAGGTACTCGTCTACACAGCTGATTGAACTGTGGCAACGTGGAGTGGATGCAATTACCAAAGCTTCGAAAGGCAGCAAGAGGATTCGAACCCAGGTTCTCTCGGTTGAGAGTCCGATGCTCTAACCGCTGCACCACTGCGTCCCACGAAGCGGCCACAGACTCAAACTACCGATCACTCGTATTCTGCAAACAGTATAATTTGATATTGTCCAAGCAATGGCTTCTGTTGCTGATCTCTTGAAGCCACTGAAGCAGAAGAGGATTATCGTATATCTTCGAAGAAGCTACTCTTGCTGCAGAGCTGCTGGGTATTCGGCTGACTAAGCCCCTGGACAACTTCACGGACGGTTCACAGGCCATCTGCCCACGGAGATGACGGCGCTACCGAAAGCTACTGTAGAATCAACTTTTACATACGTGCGTGCGTGCGTGCGTGCGTGCGTGCGTGCGTGCGTGCGTGCGTGCGTGCGTGCGTGCGTGCGTGCGTGCGTGCGTGCGTGCGTGCGTGCGTGCGTGCGTGCCAAACTGGTAGGAATTTGAGAGTGTACTGTAATGTATGAGCAATTTTCAAGATGTCTTCACAAAAGTGTTACACACTAGTAGAATGTAAAAAAAAAATTATTCGCTTTTTAGTGTGTACTTCCATCATTACTCTACACAAAACTAATGATGAAAACTTTCTTGAAAATGTGGTGCTTTTATATAAATGTTTCGATGGTGCATGGAATTATACGTTGCTATGACAAAAAAAACGAGTACCTGTGACGTTACGAGATTTTTATATTCTGCAGCATACATTCTGTCCATACTTCACACTTTGGGTCCCTTCAAGTTTACAACACATATAGGTCCCTTCAAGCTTACAACACTTGGGTCCTTTCAAGCTTGCAACACCTGGGTCCCTTCAAGTTTACAACACCTAGGTCCCTTCAAGCTTACAACACCTAGGTCCCTTCAAGCTTACAACTATTGGGTCCCTTCAAGCTTACAACACCTGGGTCCCTTCAAGTTTACAACACCTAGGTCCCTTCAAGCTTACAACACTTAGGTCCCTTCAAGCTTACAACTATTGGGTCCCTTCAAGCTTACAACACATGGGTCCCTTCAAGCTTACAACACCTGGGTTCCTTCAAGCTTAATTATAACACCTGGTTTCCTTCGCATGTAACGTTTTTGAAAGCCAAAAAAATATGTTTTCTGTTATGAAATCATTCTCACAGACAAATAACACAAGCTGTTGTTATTTCTTTATTGTGTTATCATTCAATCCCAACCACATATTTTATTCGTTCTCATTCCAAAGTTACAACAATTTTAAAAGGGTGAGGTGCATAGTGACGTACATTTGTTATATTTACTCATATCTGTGATATATAAGAAAGTATTCATTTTCACGAAGGACAATAAATTAATGGTACAAGGGATCTACTAATTGTGTTAAGTCTAAATTACCTTGTAAACAACGGCTTTACTGTGATCGCGAGATGGTTTAACGGGTTGCATACATGCATAGGCGAACGGTGTATATGTTTTGACTTTTAAAAATGGAACCTTTCGGACAAGTTATGTTGTCACATTTAAATACTGATTTTGTGCAAAACAAGCAGCATGACGAATTTTACGATTGCTACCTTGATGCTGTTTCAGAATTTCGATTATTTACTCATAAGGTATTAATTCATTCAATTATGCTTACTTCCTGAATCGAATGTTATGATTTGCACGTGGGTTTCATTGAGCGATAATACACCTATTTACCATACTGGTTTCATAAGATGATAGCGTGCATGTAGAACTGCAATTGAGAGGAAAAGTTGCTAGCGTGATAAATGCAATATCAATTAATGTTGCAAGCTGGAGATCTTCTGTCTGAAAATCTCAAAATTTGTGCTGTAGCTACGTTGCAGGTTATTCCAATTGTACAGGGTAAAACTAAAAAGCTATACTGGATGAAGTGATTGGGGGAGTTGAAAAGCTTCAGAATGTGTGTGTCGGAAGGGTCTCACCAGCGGTATAAGTTGGGGGAAGAGGTCCAGGGTGACTATGCCATGCAATGTCTTATAAAATATGACAAGGCGGATGTCGGTTCTCCTTTGTTGGAGGCTGCGCCAGTGCAAGTGTTTGATCATAGACATAGTGGTGGCACTTGCTTCACGGTTGTAGTTGTTACAAACATACCGTGCTGCCCGTCTTTGGACCATCTCTATTTTGTTTTTTGTAAGTTTGTGTGTAGGGGTCCCATATGGCAGCGGCTTATTCTAACTGGGGTCTAACTAAAGTGAAATAAGCACTGGTTTTTAATTTTTCCTAGCCAATTTTGAGATTTCTTTGTAGGAAACCTAAGGATGCATTTGCTTTTTTTGTGACATCATTTATGTGGTTATTCCAGGACAGTGTTTTATGTATGACCACACCAAGATATTTCGCGTTGTCCTCCTTTACGAGTATGTGGCCATGAAGAGTGTATTGTTTCTATTTTGGGGTTTATGTGGAGTACACAACATTTCTGGGGATGGATTTCCTTTTGCCATGTTTCTTCCCACTTGGCCAATTTGTCTAGATCTTGTTGAAGGGCTGCCGCGTCAGTACCATTGGATATTGTCATGTAGATAATAGTGTCATCAGCAAATAGTCGGACAGTTGATTTGACGTTAACCGTTATTAGGTAGGTCGTTTATATAGATAAAAAAGAAGATGGGGGCAATCACTGAACCTTGTGGGACTCCACTGATAACCGGAGCCCAGTTTGTATACATACATTCACATGCCACACATTGCTTTCTGTCCTTCAAGAATTTCTCAACCCAAGTTCTTTAGTACCATGATTATGATATTTTAGTTATCAATATATTTTGTATCCTGGTAGTGTTTTGAAAATTTTTGGTAACGATAAAATGATACAGGTGCTACCTAGTGGCGAGTGCAATTATATATATATATATATATATATATATAATGTGCGTGTGTATATATATATATAATGTGCGTGTGTATATATATATATATATATATATATATATATATATATATATATATACAGGGCTGTTACAAGTAGAAAATTTTTCTACTTGAGTAAAAGTAGAAGTAGATCTACTCAAGTAGAAGTAAAAGTACCCAAAAATATCTACTTGAGTAAAAGTAGAAAATTTCTGCTTGAAGTAGAAACAAAAGTAGACCACGACTCATGAGCCCACAAGCATAAGTTACATGAATAAGCATAGGTTACATGAACGCTTTATTCAGCTTGAGCTGCAACTGCTGCTCAAACTCTGCATCCCTGATGCATGCATGCATTGGCTTAAAGATGAGGCCTGCTGCACTAAAAAGACGCTTGCCACAGGTGCTGTAGTTGTGTCGGCGCAAATGAAACAATGAAAAAAACAGGTCGTTCAAACGGAAAGTCAAAAGAGAAATGGCGACTATCGGCTACACTCGATTTATAAAGGTCAGCGATCCTACTCCATGGTCAATTTTGAATTAGCGAATCAGAAGACAGATTACGGATTTACGTGTGGTGATTCTGTGCGTAGTGTGGATGCCGTTTCTGTATGCAGCGGAACAAGTATGCAGCGGAAAAAATAAAATGCCCAGTGTCAGTACTTCGTTACATTTACAAAAGTAACACGTAATTCTACTTCATCACAAGTAGAAGTAGATCCATAAAAATCTACTTCGTTACAAGTAGAAAGTAAAAATTATTCAAGTCAAATAACGAAGTAGATTTACTTTGTTACTTACCGGCTCTATATATATATATATATATATATATATATATAATATATATATTTAATATTATAGTGAATTTCTAGAAAACTTAGAAATACTTCCGAGTATTCATATTATTGTTACCATGTTTATACAAATGTATATATATAATAATTTATAAAAAATGATGAATAAAATCAAATCGGCGAGTGACCAAACCCAAATGATCTTGCCTGTTGCATGTGGTGTGCATGCATGCGAAACACGATATCCACAATTGTATGCAACTGAAATTGAGAGATGTCTTGAAAAAAATTAGGAGATTACCAAACAAAATAAAGTTGTTCAGAATCTGCACATGAAAATATAAGTTGTGACAGTGGTGAAATGGTGAGTGTCGTCACTGGTGGCAAGTTTGAACCAGTCTGTGGTGTGTGGTGCCATTCAACGGACTTAGTTAGAAGTACTAAACTGGGAACAAAATGTGGTTAAAATGTAAATATATATGACAAACCCATCAACGTCATAACCCTGTCTCTGCTCGCACTTGCACACAGCATAAAGCAGAGAAAATTTGTAGCTAATGGTGTAGTCAATTAACAATCAGGGTGAACCATGGAGCTGGCGAAGCAAACATGTCACATTAATGCAAACAAGGGTTCATCAAGATCTGTCAATGTCCAAAGCTGTTAAAATGACCCCTTTTCAGCAGGGTTGAAAAAATCATGATTTTTTTATTTAAATCGGATTTATTTGATTTTTTTTATTGATTTGATTTTTTTTAAATCTGGTATGTAGATATTTATATAGATGTTTAAATTTGTAAACTCTTTCAAACATGTTATATTCAAATCGATTTGGGTTCTTGTCTTAACAGAGGGTACATGATTTTTGGTTATATAAAGACATTAGAGAATGTCCACAAGGCCTCACCCCCTGTAGTTGCATAATCTGTCTTGGAAAGGAAAGCATGCTGTGTGTCTGTGGCTGTAGCAGTGGTAATTATTGTTTGCCTATAGGGTGGATTAGCACCTGTCCAGGGCTCTGTGTACTCTAAGGGTCTCTAACCAGAATACAAACTGTTGAAACTGGTACAGTATTAAACAACTGACTCGAACTGAGTCGACATACTGAATTGGTAACAACTAGCACAAGCTATAAGTGGACTTTAACTCAGGGCTTCTGTGTTGAAAATATACTTCCTCTGGAAGACAAGTTTGTGTGGCTTCACTGCATTCAGAAAGGGAATAGCTAAAACATACACAATGTCATAAAATATTTGACTATCAGGCTATCTGGTGACAATACAGCTACACAAGTGTGCACACTTTGTGTTTTGTACTAAAAACATACAAAACTTTGTTGATCTTGATGCTTGTAAACAATTATTTGTGTTAAATTCATATAAATCAGCGATTAAAAAAACCGGAAGTCAAAAAAATCATAAATCAATGATTTTTTTGAGTGGTTTAAATCATGATTTAAATCAATGATTTAAATCAAATGATTTAAATCAAACAACCCTGCTTGTCAGTGCCCACTTCCCTAACATGATCAGCAACCTGACAAACGATCACATTAGTGGACTAATCGTAGTTGACTAGTGTATTAAATGGCCTAATAGATAAAGGCAGATGACAAGGTTCTGAGTTCAGATCTTGTCAGATTCAAATATAAATATTTCTTCATTATTTTTTTTCATTATATTGTCAGCTTTTACTAAATATTGAAATGTGGCTAACTTTAATATTTGGCTGATCACTGGCCCAAGTAAATTAATGCTGCTGATTTACTGTTACTTTTTAAATGTCTAAATAATTTCATAGACTGTATGTCAATTCACTCAACTGTGTTTTGGATTACCAGGTATGTACACCAACAAGATATCAATTAGACATGTAGAAACATTATTTGATCATGATGTACGCACATTTAAAATTCAGATCATATATTTAGTATCCATGATGTAGTGCAGCATTATTTGTAATTTATTTATTTAATGTTTTGTTTCAGAAATCGGTGACAGAAGTCATTGGTGCCATCAACAGAAACCTCAACTCAAGTAGAGCCAGGTAATATGTCACCTGTCACTCCAAGTAGAGCCATGAAACATGTCACCACTCACTCCAAGTAGAGTCATGTCATGTATTGTGTGGTCAGTGTCATGTAATGCATCATCAGTGTCATGTAATGTGTGATCAGTGCTGTGTAATGTGTGGTTAGTGTTGTGTAATGTGTGGTCATCTCCACAGACTGGACGGCCTGTGTGTACTGCGGAGACTATTGCAAGACTGCAGCACTGAGGTGTTTGAGCAGCACTGTGTCAGCTGGGCAGGGTTATTACTGACCGCCCTCCAGGTATATACCCACCCACCCCCCGGCACATGACCCATCGGTAAAATTACATATTTACATACAGCACACAATTGAGCAGTTTGCAGCTTGTTCTGGGAAGGAATAATTGTTGTTTTTAACTTCACCTGCACCATCATTTGTTGTTATTTATATCAGCAAAATATTATTTTAATCCCTTCATATATATGTTTTTACAGTCTTAAAATAGTTCTTACTTTTATTGACGTTTCGTGATATTTCATTAATGTTAAAGCAAGCTGTTGTAGTTGTGACATGTTCACCTCTGCATGACCTTTATTGCAGTCACATGATCAACTGGTCACATGGCAGGTCACATGCAGTACAACGACTCAGTTGTTCCGACTGGCCAAGTCATTCCCTGAGCTCAGTCGGGAGTTGATGAGTTCCGTGGTTCCCCACGTGATCACGTGTCTACTGCAGGCTACAACTGAGGTGAGTCACTGTTTCATCTTACTACGATCCTGCAAGTGTCTGTTTGTATGTTTCGCCTCCTAGACACTTTACATCTTGGGCGCCAAACTTTCAGGGGTTCGGTTCGGACGTCAGAGTTATTTTTTCGAAATTCACCCCGCTATTACCCTTTCTATGAACAATCAAGTTACGCTTTGTAGTTATTATGCACAATTATCCACAACGCTATGCAAACTAATAGGTGCAATTGTTATGCATCGTTTCTTCGATTGCCTCAAGTTACGGAACACAAGGGCAAGGCATCGCTTGACGTTACTGTATTATGTCACAACTTTGAGAGTTGTATTCCAAGAAGCCATTAAGATATTGACTGGCAGCACCAAGTACCAAGGCACTGATGAATATTTTTGTGGTAGCGTTTTTTAATATTGTTATCATGACAGTCACAAATTACCCTGTTATTCCGTCTGTATTTTTGCTGGTTATTATAAAACAGATGGCTTCTTCAGTATGACTGAAATCTTGTTAAGATTGTTTGGTTATATTAAGAAGAACTGCATTGATATGAAAATTAGCCATCCTGAAGAATGTTCAACATCTTTGTTTAATTAATTCAAACCTTCCGAGTTGGCATTAACAAATAGTGGAAGATCTCCCTACGTTTGGAGGTTTAGACAAATTTTTGATGGTACCACCTACCAAATGTCCCGAATTATGCAAGAGCTTTGATTCCAGACACATGCAGTGAACATTCGCAAGTAAAGAGTTTTTGGCTTTATTAAGTTCATTTATACCCATAACTCATTAAATTATATCATACAGTTGTATGTAAATAAACTTAATAAACTGAAAATCTGGAGCTTTTTATTTGAGGTTTTAAAAATGGAGAGAGAGAAAATGGGCCATATTTGGAGACATTGGAAGGTTTGGTATTTGCTGCTGTATTTTCTGATTGGTCATCAAATTGCTGTAATTCATAAATCCAGTTAAGCCGATTTTTCTTGTATTATTGGAATCTTGTGTTTTGTGATCTCAAATATTGGTGTTTGTCTTAAATATTATTGTACTTAAGAATCATACGATAGTGGGGAAAATTTATTCAAACAGTGTTACCCAACATTTTGCACACATGGAAGATATTGTGGAGATTCCAGGAACATGGATGTTGCTGGAATTTTCCCT
This sequence comes from Lamellibrachia columna, assembly GCA_963662155.1. Taxonomy (NCBI): domain Eukaryota; kingdom Metazoa; phylum Annelida; class Polychaeta; order Sabellida; family Siboglinidae; genus Lamellibrachia; species Lamellibrachia columna. Next base: position 44,102,869 of record OY759268.1, on the reverse strand, counting down.
TCCTAGAGTGAATTCCACGGATGCTATAACGCTTTGTTTACAGAGGGTGTCCACAGCTGTGAGGTGTCTCTCTGACTGTCTTCGCTGTTACCCTCGTACCTGTGCCCCCTTCGTGGTGAGTGACAGTGCTTGTAGGGATGGTCTCAATACACCCTCAAGATAACTCTAGAAGTCAAATTGATGGTTAGAGGTACAGATTATGTTAAATTATAATATAATTATACAGACATGATCTATTGATGTTCATGTGTAAATCATTGAAATTTGATGGCTATATTCCTATGAGTTTTGGTAAATCATAAAAAGGTAAACACACAGGATTCTAGTGGTTCATGAGTGGTTGACACGGAGTCAGGGCTGGGTCCAATTATGTAATTGTAATTGTAATTGATTACAGCAAAATTGTGTAATTGTAATTATGGTTTCATTGTTATATTTTGTATAATTGAAATTTTTTTCAATTACAGTACATTTTATATCACAAACTACCTGAACAAACTGTCACTAAAAATATAATTTAAGTATCACATGAGTTGAAAATCAAGACTAATAATAAAACCTGCTTATAAATTTATATTTCAATTCTGGTGGGTACTGGTCCAAGGTGCTAGTGGTGGGTAGCCTTAGTGATTAGCCTTTTCAATAAGTTGGTAACAGCCAGGAAGCAATAAACAATGCACAGACATTGTCAGACAAAGGCTAAGCTGGTATTCAAACAACATGGAAAGACATGTAGCCTGATATTGCTTAGGAAAATATCAGCTCTGTGAAACATTGCAGAGTTAGCAAGCCAATTACACCCCTTGTGTTGTGGTGGACTGGAGACAGGTCAGGTGGCAAGGACCATTTATATGGCCTCTCTCCCCATTCCCAACACAAAGCAAAGGGCAGACCAATTAAGAATGTTAGCTTAGAGCAGGAACTACAACTAATTTATTGGCTTATTATAGTTTTATTGATTGCATGATAGCATTATAGCTTCAGTTCTATGACGTCAATTACAAAAAAGGAGCCAGGCAGCTTTTAACAGCAGACACATTTTAAACTTTATCTTTGAAGTTCGATCCGGAATGTTATTGTCGAAACTGTGGCATTGTCCATTGCCGTTTTTTCAACTTTTTCTTTATATGTCACTGTAAACACATCATACCCTATTATTAGTATTTTCCGAAGGAAAATGTAAGAAATGCGCACAGATAAATGTATATAAAACTAGAAAGGATGCTTAGAGAAGAACTACAAATAAATATTGTATTATGGCCTGTGGGATTTTGTCAAATCTTCACATTTTTGTATTTTGTCCTGTGGGGTTTTGTCCACTTTTCATATTTTGTGATTTTGTCTGTAAGGAATATGTCCTGTATGATTATGTCTGGATACTGCATTGTATTTTGATATAACGAAAATATATTTTAAACTGCTATCTTTTTATTTAGTATAATTCAAAGTCACAATTCAACAAAATATACAATCATTACCGTTATATTTGTTTATCAATTGTGTACAAAATATTGAAATTCAGCGAAACCTGCAAAAATACATACCGGGTAATTAACAAATGCTGAATATATTTGGTTCTGCATAATTTAATTGTAATTGAAACAGTGTAATTGTAATTGATTTGGACAAATGTGGCTGTAATTGTAATTGAAATTAAAAATTAAATGTAATTGTAATTGATATAATTTTGTGTAATTGGACCCAGCCCTGCACAGAGTGTCACTGACTAGCTCAATACAAGACTACTCTTTATTGCCAAATATTGGTCCAGTAAGTGAAGATATTCTTTTAATAATCTACATTAGACACCATTGCATGTTCCACAGACATTGAGACATATTTCCTAGGAGACTAATATCATAATAAACATTTATGTGACAGAAACAGTATCTCACATGTTGGTTCCCCTGCCACTAGAGAGAATGCTTCCATATTTACATTGCATTAAATAAAAATTATCTGGTAGGAATTTAAAGCTACAAAATGTAAACCCATGTAATGCCATTCTGTGATGTGTTATGTTTGCAGAACAAAATTGAGAGTATGATTGTGGTGTTATTGGACAGAACTGAAGAAGACATTGCTGAGGTAAACGTTACATTTTACTCTGGCAGTTTGTGTTGTATTGAATGTGCTGAGAAATAACACTTATTAGTGAAATAAACTTTGATATTTTCACTGATATTTCATCTAATTGTGCTACTTAGTTATGCCATGAAACGTTCAATTAGGTCTCACATGTGGTGGTGTTGACTCACACTCAGTGGTGTTAGGTCACACATTGTGGTGTTGACTCACTCGGCAGTGTTGACTCACACACAGTGTTGTTGACTCACACTCAGTGGTGTTGACTCACACTCAGCATTACTAACTCACACTCAGTGATGTTAACATTGTGTTCCAGGGTGCAGCGGAGTGCTACAGCCTGCTGGCAGGGAGCGGGGGTGCAGGCACTCAGGGGGCGCGACATACAGAACTTTGGAGTCAGCTGTCAAACAGGGTGCTTGGCTCCCTGCATGCCACCCTAAACACCCTCTATGATGCCCTCCCACACAAAGGTACTTCTGTCTCCTCCCACACAAAGGTACCTCTGTCTCCTCCCACACAAAGGTACCTCTGTCTCCTCCCACACACACCAAGTATGATCCCTCTTAAAATTGCATTAATGGCAGCATTTTCCAAACATTTAAAATCTTAATAGCCACTGTTAGTTATTTATCTGTATTTAATTATTGATCATATTTTAATCTATTTGCACGATGTATGTCTTTTACATGAAATAAATGTATTCGTTATGCTCAATGCCTTTTTAAAGCGTCATGTTTAAATTTGCCCTCAAAGCCTACTCCACTATAATCATCAAGAAACAATGAGGTTGTAAATAATTATTATGTATCAGTAACAAAGTTGTAAGTAATTATTATATAGAAAATAACAAGATAATAACAATGTTAATGACATACATAGATACACATTTACACGGAAGTACTCTTCTACAAAAGAAGTATAATATTCATTTACGACATATTAAGGACTAAAATATGAGTACTTTTGGTACTTGTTATGCTTGAGTGAATACTGGGACTCTTGTACTCGCTTCTCCATAGAGACGTTACTATGATGTCTTGACCTGTCACCAGATGTCTCTTGTGTCTCAGTCGCAGCGGCAGACATTCGTAGACATAAGACTCAGACAGAGTTACAACTAAGACACGTCTCCTCCTCCGAGACTGGCCACTGCTACCGTCTACAACATCGCTTCTATGTCCTTACCAGACTCCTCGGTCACATGCTCAGGTCAGTTTGAATAATTGCAAAAAAGGTAAAGTACATTCTTATATAGCACGGTATCCAGTCCTTGGCACTGTTCAAAGCACTCTACACTTCACCACACAGTTAGTGAGATCACCAGCTCTGTGAATCCAAGACAGGTTACACATTTACCCCTGTGTGGGTGTCTTTTACTTCTGGCATAGACACCAGTAGAAGGGACCAACGGCTTTTAGTGTCTTTTGCAAAAGAAACACCCGGGGGTGAATGAAGTTGCCTATGTTTAAAAAACGGCATTATTTCAACTCGAACCCCTGTCCTCTCAATTCACAGTCATACGTATGTCTTATGGGATTACACTGCATACAGCCCTGTCCTCTCAATTCACAGTCATACGTATGTCTTATGGGATTACACTGCATACAGCCCTGTCTTCTCAATTCACAGTCATACGTATGTCTTACGGGATTACACTGCATACAGCCCTGTCCTCTCAATTCACAGTCATACGTATGTCTTATGGGATTACACTGCATACAGCCCTGTCCTCTGAAGTCACAGTCATACGTATGTCTTACGGGATTACACTGCATACAGCCCTGTCCTCTCAATTCACAGTCATATGTATGTCTTACGGGATTACACTGCATACAGCCCTGTCCTCTCAATTCACAGTCATACGTATGTCTTACGGGATTACACTGCATACAGCCCTGTCCTCTCAATTCACAGTCATACGTATGTCTTACGGGATTACACTGCATACAGCCCTGTCCTCTCAATTCACAGTCATACGTATGTCTTATAGAAATTACACTGCATACAGCCCTGTCCTCTCAATTCACAGTCATACGTATGTCTTACGGGATTACACTGCATACAGCCCTGTCCTCTCAATTCACAGTCATACATATGTCTTACGGGATTACACTGCATACAGCCCTGTCCTCTCAATTCACAGTCATACGTATGTCTTATGGGATTACACTGCATACAGCCCTGTCCTCTCAATTCACAGTCATACGTATGTCTTACGGGATTACACTGCATACAGCCCTGTCCTCTCAATTCACAGTCATACGTATGTCTTACGGGATTACACTGCATACAGCCCTGTCTTCTCAATTCACAGTCATACGTATGTCTTACGGGATTACACTGCATACAGCCCTGTCCTCTCAATTCACAGTCATACGTATGTCTTACGGGATTACACTGCATACAGCCCTGTCCTCTCAATTCACAGTCATATGTATGTCTTATGGGATTACACTGCATACAGCCCTGTCCTCTCAATTCACAGTCATACATGTCTTACGGGATTACACTGCATACAGCCCTGTCCTCTCAATTCACAGTCATACGTATGTCTTACGGGATTACACTGCATACAGCCCTGTCCTCTCAATTCACAGTCATATGTATGTCTTATGGGATTACACTGCATACAGCCCTGTCCTCTCAATTCACAGTCATATGTATGTCTTATGGGATTACACTGCATACAGCCCTGTCCTCTCAATTCACAGTCATACATGTCTTACGGGATTACACTGCAAACAGTAACAGTTGGTTATTTTAAGAGATTCCACCACAGGTTACACATTTATCCGTGTGTGGTCTTTTACTTCTAACATAGATGCCAGTTAAAGGGACCAACGTCTTGTAGTCTTTTCCAAGTTCCAAAAGAAACAGGCCATGTGGGGTGAACAAAGTTGCCTAAGTTTAAAAACTGGTTGGCCACAGCCTATCACCGTTGCCTATTGCTCAGTGCAGAGGTTGCTGGTTGGCCGCAGCCTATTGCTGTTGCCTATCACTGTTGCCTATTGCAGTGTATTGTTGCACTCATTGTTGTTATGTTGTTTGTTTGCAGCGAGGAGTTCACCTCTGTAGTGCGGTTGCCAGTGAGAGACATCCTCGATGTCATTTGTCGCGTCCTCGCTGTCACACCAAAGATGTTGGTAGGCATCACTTAAACTGTTTCACAAAGGCAATATTATGTTTTAAACTAAATGCCCTAAGAAGTAGTGCAGAAATGCTTACCACAATTCTCTTATTTTATATTAAGTTGGTAATAACCAATTAGTCCAGCAATTTTGTGTTTGATAAATAGATCATCTAGCTTGTCGTGCCCTGCCCTGCCACCTGTTGACTACTTTAGTTACTTGGTGAAAACTACCAGTAACATGTGCTGCCACCGGTGGATTGTGTCCCATACTTCAACCTGGCATATTATTCAGGTTCTGGGAAATAGGAATAGTTAGTTATGGGTAGCACTCGAGTCCATTACAGTGGTCAATTATATTGATTTTTACATTTACTTTTACAAAAAAGTTACCTTATAATTATGATTCTTAAAGAATATTAGTTTGAAAAATAGTTTTAAGTTTTAACATATTTGCAGAGAGCTGCAATTGTTAATTTTGTTGGCTACTTGAGTTATAAATATCAGTTATGATTATAATTAATTAATAACAATTAATAAAAAATACCAAATTATAATTATTAATGTAATTATAATTAATCATAATTACACACATGTAATATATTACAATTACACACTTATAATTTACCCCCACTGGTGTAGCGCTTTAATGCAGGTTTTAGCTGGCAGTTGACATTTCGTTATGACGTGCACGTCACTGGAAGTACATCATCTAATTGTCACCCCGGTATACTGTTGACAGGTCACAAATGTCAGCAAGGAGATGGTGACACTGGCGGCTGTCCTGCCGTCTCTCCATGTGTCAGGACTCAAGCTCCTTACCGCTCTCATTGAATGGTAAACAATAGTGGGAAACTCAATGGAGACTGCCTGACATAACCTCTCATGGATAATATAACAGAAGCTACCCAACATAAACTCTCATGAATAATATAGCTTAGGTTATCCAACATAACCTCTCATGAATAATATAGCAGAGGTTATCCAACATAACCTCTCATGGATAATATAACAGAAGCTACCCAACATAACATTTATTTGCAAAAAGCCAAAATAAAAAAGTTTAGTTCAGAATGGTTACGTGCTGCCACCAAGTGAGTAGTGGCAGAGGTAAAAGAATGTTGCAGAAAAATGCAAAATACCCCATCTATTGCGTAACAACATACGGCACAAAGTATGATTTATCCTGAAACACAAAATGGATATAATGTGTTTTGCAAATAAATGCTTCATTTGTTGATCCCCATGGGTGTACAGTGGAACCTTGGTTTATTTGTCACCCCGGTAATACAGTCACCCAGCCATTATGGTCACCCTGGTAATACAGTCACCCTGCCATTATGGTCACCCCGGTAATACAGTCACCCCGCCATTATGGTCACCCTGGTAATACAGTCACCCTGCCATTATGGTCACCCCGGTAATACAGTCACCCTGCCATTATGGTCACCCTGGTAATACAGTCACCCTGCCATTATGGTCACCCCGGTAATACAGTCACCCTGCCATTATGGTCACCCCGGTAATACAGTCACCCCGCCATTATGGTCACCCTGGTAATACAGTCACCCTGCCATTATGGTCACCCTGGCAATACAGTCACCCTGCCATTATGGTCACCCTGGGACAGTGCCAAATGATTTCCACAGTAAAAGATAGGACATTAGTTCCGCTAATCCGGTCACCTCGCTATTCAGGAATACGGTCAGTAACCCAGTGCAAAACGTTGAGATTGCCCGCAGATTAACCCCGCACTTACGATCAGTCACGGCTGGGAAGCCAAGATTTGGCGGCTGCAATGGCAAGCAGCCGTGGGCCGGCCGCCTTTCCATCAAAGGCGATCTCAATATGAAGCCACGCACTGGTGTCTGCGCGTTTACACAGTTACCAAAACAATGCAAGAAGCTAGAAACGAGTCATTTTAGTTAACACTTTGAAGGCAAATTCTTAGGCCTTAGTTTAGGGGCTAAGTAAATTTTATTGAAAAACAGCACCGTTGACAGCTCGGTCATTGACGCTAACAATAACACTATCAACACGGCATTCGATGAGGTTGGTGTAATTTGCATTACCGATTTTGATATCGAATTTGTATGGGTGATTACAAATTCTAATAAAATCTTGGATCAAATTTGTTACATGTACAATAAAATGTGATATTATGGAACAAAATTCAATAATCCTCTGATACGTGGTTATATAATATAGGCTTCCCAAAATAAACCGTGGCGCCTCTGGTGAATAACTCAACTCATGTTTGATCCTGAACAGCAAATATTTAACGAGTTGTCACGTCAGCAAATGACATTACATCTTGTACATTTTATTTATGTACTTAACAAAGGTTATGAAAAGCCAGTACAGTGTACATATAATTACATACATCAATAATACAACCACCACATTACACATGATATACTTGCTCAATGTGACATTTTTTCAAATCCCATGATGCTTCAGTGCCCATAATTCACTATTAAGGTCACCTTGCTGTTATGGTCACTTTGACTCAGTGCCGTGGGTGACCATAATACTGAGGTTCCACTGTACATCGCACTAACAATAATGGTTACTGCTGTTTATGACAAAATTCACAATAATATGTACTACTACCAGTACGTTAAAATTGGTTGATCTGATGTTTGAATAATTTTGGACACAACTGAGCACGAGTTGACGTAGATATGCAATTGATATGGTTTATGGTAAACAATCGTGAAATGTTCTAGGAGTCTTAATTGTTCATTTTATTCAAATTAAGTTAGTCATTCATGTACATAGATGTATCATGACACATAATCTTAACCGATAAACAGTTGTATAGTTGTAGCTTCTGAAACAAAGACCACTTATGTCACATAAATCTTCTTGACCTTGACCTCGACAGATTCACCATGTGGCGATTAAAAATATGCTATTTTGCATAGCCTGCATTCTTACTTACTTACTTAGGCCCTTAACTCCTCCTGGAGCATAGGCCATCCACAACATTTCTCCAGCGCCTCCTGTCTTGAGCAATCCTCTCCAGTTGTTGCCAGCCCTTCCCTGTTTGCTTGATGTCTGCCTCGAGGTCACGCCGCCAGGTGTTTTTTGGTCTCCCCCCTCTTTCTCTTGCCTTGGGGGTTTCTGCCTATATTGAATTCCTTCTTCTCAGCAGCTTTACAAGTTCTGACTTGGGGTTCAGTTTCCAAAAATCCAGGCTGACTTCCAAACATTAACAATATGAAGTTTTAGTAAATATGTATGAGTTTTAGTAAATGACAGGAAAGCAGATGTTCTCCGAGATAACGTTAAATGATAGGAACAAACTATCTGCGGACTGCAAATATGTTAACAAATGTGTTAACATATGTGTTAACAAATGTGTTAACAAATATAATTTACATATATCTGACCATATATATGAAGTGTCATATTCTGAAATAAAGAATATCATTATATAGATGAGATGTTGTTGGACCCCAAAAAGTCCATCATTCGTTGTTGACATGCCACGTAGAGCTTGTTGTTTTGGGTAGCAATCTTGTTATTAAATGTATTGTTTCTTGTTAAGTAAACACAAGATATACTATATATTTATCTTTTCCTGCCGTGTTGCAGTGCAACAGATGTCCTGCTGCCTCACACACCCGTCATCAACAGACTGACCACACAGACTCTCGCCTGGTCAGTCTCGGACACTGGCCACACTAGACTATTTGGGTAGGTACCTCAGTCAGGCCCTGACTCACAGTCACAATCTCACTAAGGCCCTGACTCACAGTCACAATCTCACCCAAGCCCTGACTCACAGTCACAATCTCACCCAAGCCCTGACTCATGGTCACAATCTCTAAGACACTAGCCACAATGGTCGAAGTCACTGTTTCAGTCTGAGGTAAAGGTCGTGATCATAACCTCCTGTTGGACTGAGGGTTATGATCATAACCTACTGATGGACTGAGGGTCATGAGCATAACCTTCTGTTGGACTGAGGGTCATGATCATAACCTCCTGATGGACTGAGGGTCATAATCACAATGTCCATTGGGGCTTTGATATTAGGTCAGACCTTGACTGTGTTTGACTTTGTGTCATGCGACAGTGTGTCACTAATGTCACATGTGTTGTAGACGCGTCAGACAGCAAGTGTATGACACACTGGTGACGTGGCTGCAAGAGTTGGGGACGTCCTCAGACATGGAGACAGTGTGTGACATGCTACTGCCGCACATACTCACTGACTGCTCACCCCAGACTCCCGTTGTCATGGTAACATGTTTATAATTATATAGTTCAGTAGTCATTATATAAAAATCCTTCAAAAGTGAGTAAAAGGTCTGGTGACATATCAAACCAAGAACAGTATAATTTCTAGTATTCTTTCTGACTAATTAACTGATTACGTGCAATCTCAATATGAAGCCACGCACATAAAATTGTGCACACTGTTGATTTATGCTATCATTTGTCATGTCAATCACATGTCATTATATGTCAGCGTCAAGAGAAGAAAGACGAACTGAAGGAGCCTGTCTCCAAGAAGAGACGTCGACACACAGAGGGCACCACACAGCTGCACTCTCACCACCAGGTGGAGCCATCTGCACACAGCGGGGTGTGTCTCGGGGCACTACAGGGTACGACCTCAATACGACTCCTATAGTGTATGGGAATGTTCCCAAATGAGTCATTATTCCATCAAAATATAATTATATGTGATATTTATTATTAATTAAATTATGCATGACTGATAAAGTATGATATGACAATTAGTGAATTCTGCAAAGGGCAGATTTTCAAATATGTAGACAAACTAATTATGTAGACTAACCCAATATAAGTAAAGGTATATGTTGGGGTAATTACTTTGAGGTTTCATCTGTTGGTCCACATTGCCGCCCAGAGAGCTTCAAAAAGACATGTAATATAAAAACTGTCAAGATATGTACTAATGTGTGTCACATTGTTAGTCAACTATTGTTTTAGCTTATTTATCTGACCACAATGAACTGTGATGTGACCCACTAACATTGTAGAGAGTTTGTCAGTCACAATAGATCACATGTTTCTCTATGTCTTGTTTCACTTTCTCTTTACAGTGCTACATCAACTTCTCATATCTACTGGCCACTTCATGCATCTGAAGCACCACAAGGTAAATATATTCACCCCATCATGGGGGGAATCAAATCCCCTTCCCAAACACACAGGTAAGTGACCGTAAGTCCATCTTGAACCTCCCTCCATGTGGATAAACACCGTCATCCTTAAGGATATCCACACCTCTTTGATAGGTACGATCCCTATCCCACAACATGTCTCCAACACTACCCCAGTGATAAGTATCCCCTCAACATGGATAAATACTTTTGCATTCAAAGTCAAGAGTTTCAATTAATGCAGGTTAACAGAAAATGTACTTGCATTCCAGGATTTTCAATAATTTCTCTCAGTTGGCTGGGACAGCTTATGCATTAATTTATTAATTTCCTCATTTTCCCCTCATGATATGCTAAAAAAAACTAAATCTACATTGTGCAAATAATCATGCGACATTAATGTCAACTGTTGCTTCCTGTCTGTCTCCAGAAAATCCACGAGACCGTTGTTCCGCTGCTCTTCAAGGTCACACAGCAAGCACCGCAGGTCTCACTCGCCCCCTACAGCAGCGCCCCCTGTAGACAGGCCCTGTACCGAGTGCTGTTAAGTTGTGTGTTGGTGCCGCGTCCCAATCACCCTGCCCCCACCCAGTGCGCCCTCCGTCTGTTCACGGCAGGCGCTAATGACCCAAACATACAGGTAAGTCAACAGTCTCCTGGTACACTTAATAATAACACTTTATGAACACATATTTTAGTTATTAATTTCTTATAATTATTTATCAATTTTTTTACTATCATTATGAATTTTATTCATTTATTAATCTTATACTCTATTTTATATATTTATATTTTTAACTATGATATATTATTTTATGTATGTTTTATACGCGCATATACGGGCTGGTCCAGGATATATGGCGCTTTATAAATTTTAGTAATAATGATAATAATACATTCTTACGTGTTGGGGGATGAAAATCTGTTGACCTGAGTTCTCTACTGGTGTCCGTCCTGCATGACTTCAGTTCAGCAAATGTTTTCCTGAATTCAGGTTTAGTTTTGTATAAAGAAATTGTGTATATAACCATATAAATCCGTATAACATTTTTCATTGGTTAAACAGCCAATAACATTCCTATTCCAATTGAGTGTCGCCATCTATCAGGCTACAATATATGTACATCAATTGAAATCTGCTATGCTTTGCCAGAATTGAGTGTTGCTACCTATCAGCCTACAAGATATACTTACATCAGACAAAATCTGCTAGGTTTCGCCTGAAATTTACTTAGCATCAAAAGTATTTATGCTTCAACCTTCAACAAGTTTGCAATAAGTTTATACTTGTCTGATGAATACAAGAATATATGTACTTTATCACGATAATAATCCATATGAAACTGAGATATGGTGGTATCTCCTAAAAATCCATGTTGCATACAGGAAATCCATACGATGTCTCAGGTCTGAAACTGTCTATAACCAAGATTAACGTTAGCTGAAAATAGAATTGGAATTGATATATAGACATTGAAATTACTGTTCGTCTTCATGTTATGTTGTTAAACATCTGTTCTGATGGTAAGTGCACATTATGTTGTTAAACGTCTATCCTAATGGTGAGTGCGTATTATGTTGTTAATCATCTGTCCTGATGGTAAGTGCACATTATGTTGTTAAACATCTGTCCTGATGGTATGTGCACGTTGTGTTGTTAAACATCTGTCCTGATGGTAAGCGCACATTGTGTTGTTAAACATCTGTCCTAATGGTAATTGCACATTGTGTTGTGAAACATGTCCTAATGGTAAGTGCACATTATGTTGTTAAACATCTGTCCTAATGGTAAGTGCACATTGTGTTGTTAAACATCTGTCCTAATGGTAAGTGCACATTGTGTTGTTAAACATGTCCTAATGGTAAGTGCACATTGTGTTGTTAAACATCTGTCCTAATGGTAAGTGCACATTGTGTTGTTAAACATCTGTCCTAATGGTAAGTGCACATTGTGTTGTTAAACATCTGTCCTAATGGTAAGTGCACATTGTGTTAGTTTTATTATTAGTTATAATTGTTCTCAATTTAAAGGGAAACACGACTAAATTTCTCGACATAAGCTGGAAACAGTTGCAACTTTGCTATGTAGTGAAAGGTGTTTCTCCTTGTGTCCTGTGTACATACTAATAACAAAGATATGTTTTTAATGGAAATGTTCAGTTCTTTTTGCAAGCAAAAATTATATACAGGTATAGTTGCAAAACTAAAGTATTAAGTATTAGAAAATATAGTGTAATATTTATGATGATTCGCTGAGAATCCATGAAATAGTTGACATGTTTGTTGCCAGGTGGCGTGTTTCTGTCGAGAAGCTCTTGTCATCTGTAGCAGCATTGTCCATCCTCGGGGTCCGTCTTTCTTCAAACCAGTAACCACGGAAACCGTCATCACCACAACCAAGGAACACTCGAACAGTGACGAGGTGCTATGGAAACATTCTGGACTGGTCCATTATGCAGGTGATGCCCCTTCATATGGAGGTGACAGGAACAAACCTGAACAACTAGTACAGCAGTTAAATGTTTCTGTATTGGAGACACAGGTTGACATCAATGCGTCATGTGATGTCACTGACGTGTCAATGATGTCACCAAGCACCAGTGGTGACATGTCATCTGTCAATGTCAATCCGTCGTCGATTCTGGGACATGTTTGTGACAACACCTCGGAGAGTGAGGAAGTCGATGAGGATGAAAAGCCATTACCGGTGGCAACCGAGCAATCTTTATCCATGGCAATGGGGTGCGATGTCCCTGAAGTATCCATGGCAACAGTGATGGCAAGAGGGAAGGAAAGTGAGGGAGTCGGCTCAGAGCAAAGGGAAACAGCTGAGCGGGAGGAATTAGAGGGAAAGACGGAAGGGAGTGAGGAGACAGATTTCGCAACGGCTTCAACATCTGTCTCAAGCCCACAGGTAACAACTCTCTGGCAGTGACTGCGCATGCATGCACGCACGCACACGTACTTGAGTGTATCACGCAATTGCAGTTTTGTTCCTTTAGGTTCAGAATTGTTATGTTATTGATGTACTATCATTATACTTTGTCATTCTTGCCTTATCATTCTTACCTTAGCATATTTATCTTCTAATTTTTATATTAGCATACTTTAATTGTCATCTACTGTTTGGATCTTGTCATTATAATTTATCATTCTCATCTTGGCAGTCGCACTTCAATGCTAAAACAATAAAAAAAACTGATATTTTCTTTCAATTATGAATATTCTACAATATAGACGTTATTAGACATGTTACTAAACATAGTATGCAAATTATTAGACATAATTACCTCTCAAGAAACTTGGTATCCAATCTTTATATTTTTTGGACCTCATCTCGCAATCTTCTTCAGCAGACTGAAGTTACGGATGTGTCACATGACCAATGTCAAGCTGGAGCAGGCGATTAACATCCAGAGAGAAACCTACGCTGAACCGAGACGTTGGCCAGGAGCTCCCACCAGTCCTGCTCCAGCTTGTGTCACGACATTGGTCATGTGACACATTCGTAACTTCAGTCTGCTGAAGAAGATTGCGAGATGCAGTTGAAATATTCAGATCGAATACCAAGTTTTTGAGAGATAATTGTTTAATATTAATAACCGAGAAACTGGATCATCTATCCATTTAAGGAGTATCAAATTGTTTGCAAATATGTGCATAATTATCTGAATTATTGAATTTTTGCTTTGGTCTTTGTATATTGCTGGACCATGCAAATCAACACTGCTTAAATTTTTCATGTAAGGTTTCATTGTAGGAACACTTGACAAAATTTAAATGAACTTGTTCATTCAAACTGCTGAGTCCATTAAGTAATTCGTTAGGGAAATAAGGTGACAGAGACAGGTCTTTATGTCACTGTCGGCTTTCTTTGGTTCACAGGAGGACAATGTGGAAGCAATGTTGGGCAGTTTTGTTGATATACAGCCGGATGGGAGTGACACCCCCTAAACATAGCCAGATGGGAGTGATGCCCCCAACCACACAGCCAGATGGGAGTGACACCCCCTAAGAGATGGCCAGATGGGAGTGACACCCCCTAAATACACAGCCAGATGGGAGTGACACACCCTAAACACACAGCAAGATGGGAGTGACACCCCCTGACTGGAGAAATGACACTACTTCAAGTTTATTGTGACACTTGCTTCTTCAGATGCATGTCTCTGTACTAATAATAATCTGTTGATGAAGAAGTGTGATTGACATGCGTTAGTTTTACAACTGTAGGTAAAGTAAAAGGTAAAGGTTAGTTCTTATACACCCTGTGTTTGTGCAGTCACCCTGTTTGTACAACTGCATTGTGTCTGTACATACTGCCAGTGTTGTACAACTACCCTGTGCTTGTACAACCACACTAAACAACAATTATAACATGAATATGCATAATGCATTTTATTATTGCAGTTGGCTTATCACAGTAATTTTCCTTCATCATTGTTACAATTCGTAAATTATATATACAATATATAATTGTATGCACCTTGTGTATGCACGCACACATACACAAACACACCTACACAAACATACACACACACAGACCCATCAAACTCAGAACTAAGTTGCTGTGTTGTGGCAAAGACTTGTTAGGTACATCAGCCATATGCATAATAACACTTTAATTACCTAACTTATCTTAATGATAACTTAATGATTTTTAAAGCAAACACAATTTGACACATAATATTTATCAAGTATACATGGATAATCAATCACAAAAATATATACAAATACAGCGTGTCATCATCGTCCGTTCTTTCAACCAGTCAATGATAGCTGCATTACAAAACAGTTGCAATAAAAATAAATAATTATATTTTATAATTCACAGACAAATTATGATGGCTAAAATCACAATGTTGCATTTACTTATTTCCGATGACTGCCCTAACATGTGGAAGTCCCCTATGTTTGGGGGCCATATTAAAATATTTTCCCAAGACGTTCGTGAGTGCTGACTTCGAGCTCATGCTGAAGTGCCACCTGGTGGATATACGAAGTTGACGTAATTCAAAGATTCATTTAGATGGAGGGTAAATCACATTGGTTTCGTGTATCAATGTTTTCTCAAAAAATGCTGAACTTTACACAAAGTGGTCATGCATTTGATCATAAAAATCATCTAGACAGACCTAACTCAATCACTTAAATCATAATCACAACTAGTCCTAATGAACATCACTATTTACCACAGACATGTCGGTTTATATGGATTACCTTTATTCAATACAGACTCGGGATGAAAGGCTGCATCCCATATTTATACGGATCCATTTCAAGTTTCTGGAAAAATTGCTAGGCATATTTCCTGGTGGATGCTTTTTATTTTGGTACATTGTGTAGCCTGATAGATGGCGACACTTGATTGGAATGGTACAGGCCGATTAACCGGTGAAAAGTTATACACCTGTATGGATTTATACAGAATTTTAAGTCAAAAATACGGATTTCAATCCAAACAAAACGGCACGTCTGTCACCATTAATGTATGGTATCACAGTGGCCATCTGCCAAATATATTTTTTATTATAATAATACTAATTCCTGCTAAATGTTTAATGACAGATGGCACTACAATTTGCATTGGCAAAAATGTCCTATTAAAGGGTAGACAGGAACGCACATTGGTCATGTCCTATTAAAGGGTAGACAGGAATGTACATTGGTCATGTCCTATTAAAGGGTAGACAGGAATGCACATTGGTCAGGCTGTCAAATATCAGCAGGCAGTCATATTCACCTACCTAGCTTCTGTATTGGTCAATTTGTGTTATTTACACCCTTGCTCCACTAAGACTGATCTCAAAACATTGATGCTCCATACTACAACAAAACTGGTTTCACGGGGAAGGGGTCAGTCATTGGGTTGTTTAGCGTCACACATCGATGTGTTTAAAATACACTTTATTTTTTATTACATATTATGATGAAAAAAGAACAAATACCTTGCGCTCTGCTACAGTCGTGTGTCTGTGTCGTGTGTGTCTGTGTCGTGTGGGAGAGTCACAGCTCGACGGACAAGGACATTTTCACCAGTATGCACAGGTTGATGTAATTCAAAGATTTTATTGGGTGGAGGGGGTTTGTTGAGGGAGTGTCTGTGGAGGGGGTCTGAGGTTAAATGGAATTGGTTACGTGTAGTATTGAATATCGATATTTTGAGATCACCCTTTATTTACATAACCACAGCAACTTGTTCCACACACCACATTCCACACCACAGCTATGCCACATCATTCAACTGTGTTGTCTGCATTTCTGATTGGTCCATTGACTTCTCGCTGCGATATCGCCTTGCAGTCAGGAACGGAATGGTGAGAACAATGGCGCCACCAAGTGCCTCAACAATGCCCATCACATAGTAAGGAACCCTGTAGTCTTTAGTCCAGTCATACAGCCAGCCTGCAAGTATCAACAGTCAGTTACAAGTAAGACTCACTAAGACAAGCTAATTTTGCAAGTAAAGCCAACATGCAAGTATATACATTTAACCCACAAGTAGCTATTATGTCTTGCTAGCTAAGGGTGTAGTTAGTGTCTTAACTGCTATAGGTATAGCTATAGTGTCTACCTATAATGGGTGTAGCTACAGTATCTTACCTGCTATGGGTGTAGCTACAGTGTCTACCTGCTATGGGTGTAGCTACAG
The DNA here is from genome assembly GCA_963662155.1 of Lamellibrachia columna. Taxonomy (NCBI): domain Eukaryota; kingdom Metazoa; phylum Annelida; class Polychaeta; order Sabellida; family Siboglinidae; genus Lamellibrachia; species Lamellibrachia columna. Next base: position 44,085,861 of record OY759268.1, on the reverse strand, counting down.
TCTCTTATCTGCTACAGGTTTAGCTATAGTGTTTACCTGCTATGGGTGTAGCTACAGTCTCTTGCTTGCTACGGGTTTAGCTATAGTGTCTACCTGCTATGGGCGTAGCTATAGTCTCTTATCTACTATGGGTGTAGCCATAGTATCTACCTGCTATGGGTGTAGCTATAGTCTCTTACCTGCTATGGATGTAGCTATAGTCTCATACCTGCTATGGGTTTAGCTATAATGTCTTAGGAGCTGAGGGCGGAAGTGGGCTGGACAGGTGCAACAAATGGAAGAGAGCGGATGCGCTTAGAGTGGAGAGTAGATGAAGTGGAAGACTGAGATTGAGCAGGATTGGAGAACGAGGGATGGGGGAGTGGAGACGGGAGATGCCCGGGATCGGTGCCAGCCTCAGCCCGGACTTCGGGGTTAAAGAGGGAGCAACTTACCTGCTATGGGTGTAGCTAGGAGTCCACCAACGCCGTTGAAGATCTGAAGGAGTCCGGCGCTACGAGCGATTCTACTAATGCCCAGCATGTCCACCAGGGCAGGGATCTGGACACTGGCAGAGCAGGCTGTGACAATAAAACACATTAATGAGATCATGGATTTAGACCAGGGCTTCCCCAACTTTTTCTCCCCACGTACTCTGAGTTCTTAGACGATCGGCCGCGTACACTCATCATAGGGAAATTGTTTATAGAATTATTGGCAGAACATTCAAAATTCAGTTCAACACGTTACAAAAGAGGTAAACGTCTTCACATGAATGATTGCAGTTGGACAACCTATTCGAGGAACTCAATGCAAAGGAGGGTAGTGGTAGTCTAATGGCTAGAGCACCTGACTATCGATCAAGAGGACGGTGGTTCAATTCCACCTCAGCCGATTCGGAGCTTGGGCAATTTCGTTCATCCCACTTTGCCTGTGTCTTTCGGAAGAGACACTAAAAGCTGTTGGTCCCTTCTATCTGGTGTCTATGCCAGGGGAAGTAAAAGATCCCATGCAGGGAAACAGAAAAAACCTGCCGTGGACTCGCTAACTCTAGAGAATGAAAACTTTGAAATAAACCACTCTTATGTTAGCCCTAGACAGGGCTGGAGTTAAATGTCATAAGCCATAAGCCGTGCTTGTTTGCTGTTGTGGGGCATGGAGGTGTAGTGGTAAGAATATTAGCCTCTCAGTCGAAAGAACCCAGGTTCAAATCTTCTTGCTTCCAGTTCGAAGCTTGGGCAATTTCGTTCACTCCACATTGCCTCAGTTCGCTACGAAAGAATGTAAATTTTTACTAAAAATTTACATGCTGGTTTTAAATCAGAACTCGTTCATAGGAAGAGTTTCAAGCGCATCTCGCGCAGTAGAGTCGTTCAGTCATCGTTCACACGTTCCAGGAGAAAGCACACCTCCACAATAAACGGGTTTGGCATCAGCTTCGTACCCAGCTTACTCAGATTTGGGAAGCAGGAGTGGAACAACTTCCACATGGAAGACAAGTGTGACTGTACTAATTCACACACGTTCCCATCTCCAGTTTTTTTGTTCATTGTGCGTTCCTGATGTTTCCCTCTCACAGCTCATTAAGACAACATACCACGGTTACATTGATGTTTCCCTCTCACAGCTCATTAAGACAACATACCACGGTTACATTGATGTTTCCCTCTCACAGCTCATTAAGACAACATACCACGGTTACATTGATGTTTCCCTCTCACAGCTCATTAAGACAACATGCCACGGTTATATTAGGCATTAACAACGAGGCTAAATCGTCGTAAATAAGTTATGAATTAGTTACAAAGTATTTTAGCTGAGAACAATTGTCCTTCAAGAATTGAAATTAACAAATGTTCGTAGTTTAGATGGTCTTCCACTATATTTGTGTAAATTCTTTCGTATGTAGTAGTTTCTTCGTGAATAAGGACCTAGACGGCCAAATGTGTGGTAACAAATTTGGGGTGTGCGCCTGCCCCACGGGGAGGACATTGATAAGTGCATAACACGTCATCAGCAACAACCTCAACGCCTATAGAAATCATATGTGGGTGACAATATTTTCTTCTAGCGTTTAATGTTTGCACGATAAGATTGCCTATGTTTTTCTGTGAATTTCCTTCTTTGTGGACCACACAAAGTGGAACATTTATTGTAGACCCTATACTTGATCTTAGTTTCAGCCAACTCTCTGCGTACCCCCTGGAAAACCTCTCACGTACCCTGGCAGAGCAAGCTGTGAAAATAACGCATTAATGAGATCATGGATCTGGACACTGGCCCAGCAGGCTGTGACAGTAATTAACGCTTGCAGTCACACCCATCTTACCCATTTTATGGGCGTTGAAAAAGACCTTTTTAACAGTTGTAGTTATTCACTACATTTTTATATGTGTTTTAATAGATCACAATTTTTTTTACATCCTGGACAGTTATTTATTTTATTTGAATATCATGTTTACATTTCATGAGGAGGGGGACTTATTCATACAGATGTTAACGATATGTCCATCACGGGATGCCATGAACCTTTGACCCCGTTGAACCTTGTCCACAGATATTGGAAGTTGTCGACAGCTGTTCGCGGATGACCTCAATGTCAAGTTCGATGTTCATAACTAGATGAAGGTCAAATTATATCAGAAAATTGTGGTTCATTAAAAACTTTTGTGTGGAAAAGATGTTAGAACATAGTTTATATTATGTAACCAAGGTGTTATATTACGTAACCAAGGTGTTATATTACGTAACCAAGGTGTTATATACTAAAATGATCTTAACAAAGGCGTGGACCAAAGCGAATGTAGACATTAGACAACTTACCTGCACACACTCCGAGTAGACTAGATGCAATGGTGAATGATGGGAAATCCCAGGCAAAGCACGACAGACATGACACAGCACCCGCAGAGAATATCCCTACGCCGTACATGATAGTCCGGTTGATGCAGCGCATGTTTCCGACGAATCCAAAGACGACGCGAAACACACAGCTGGAAACTCCATATATGGACATAAGATAGGTGGCGTGATATTTCTCTATGTGAACGCTACGAGCACGGTTTACAAAGTGGTTGAGAAACGTCACAATGCCGATCGCCGAGCATAGGGTTCCAAAACCATACAACATGAACCGCATATCCTTCAGCAGTGACACCTCAAACAACTGTTTGCACAAATATGTCACCAGGTTGCTGTCCCTGTGCCGTTGCGTTGTCGCGTTTCTAACGCGTCTGTGAGGTAGGGGGCGTAAAAGAGCTGACAGAAATACCCCCTCTATGTGCAGACCGGCTAGGATGATGAGCGCGCCGCGCCACCCATAAAGGTCCAGTAGCCACCTGGTGAATGGTGGGATAACTAAGGTGCTGATGCTGAAGCCAGTCATTGTGATTCCGGACGCAAGAGACCGTCGCTTGGTGAAGTACTGCTGGACGCAGACCATGCAGGACAGATAGGACAGACCAACACCACAGCCTGGAACAACAAACAGGTCAGTGAATTAGACATACCGCACAGGACAGACCACATAGGACAGACCACACAGGACAGATAGGACAGTCCAAATAGGACAGATAGGACAGACCATATATGACAAAACCACATGGGAGACCACATAAGACAGACCACATAGGGCAAACCACATAGGACAGACCACACCAGATAGATAGGACAGACCACTCCAGACAGATATGACAGACCACACCAGATAGATAGGACAGACCACACCAGACAGATATGACAGACCACACCAGACAGATAGGACAGACCACTCCAGACAGATATGACAGACCACACCAGACAGATAGGACAGACCACACCAGACAGATAGGACAGACCACACCAGACAGATATGACAGACCACACCAGATAGATAGGACAGACCACACCAGACAGATAGGACAGATACGATACCACACATGACACATAGAACAGACCACATAGGACAGACCAACACTGCAAACAAGCCAGTGTACTAGACAGAATCAGAATCAAAATCATATTTATTTCATTTCATTATTATATCAATGACATGGTTCCTGAATCATTCCTAGAAGTACCCCGCATTCTTCGCATAGTTCACAGTGGCACTACAGTGCGGATTAACTACCAGTCTGACTTAGAGGCTGATTTCACCCATAGTGTCAGATCATGATTCGGGCCACGTTTGAGAACTAATAGACGCACACCCAAGCCTTCGCACTTGCATACTGCGCATCTATAGGGAATAATATGGTACAGTTATAACTGATAAATCATATTAATAACAAACAAAGACAAACACAGTCAGTTAAACAAACTGTTTACAACACAATGTGTAGTATGAGAAATACAATTACAGGTGACAGACCACATAGGACAGAACATACAGGTGACAGACCACATAGGACAGAACATACAGGTGACAGACCACATAGGACAGAACATACAGGTGACAGACCACATAGGACAGAACATACAGGTGACAGACTACATAGGACAAAACATACAGCTGACAGACCACATAGGACAGAACATACAGGTAACAGACCACATAGGATAGAACATACAGGTTATAGTTGTAATAAGGTTCTTGGCATAGCACCTTTTATTTGAGTACCCTAATTGTAACTGGGTCAGGTTAACAGACACCCCCCGCTATTTCCCTTATACGAATCAAAGCAGCCACAAACCACAACTATCCTGAAACCTCATTCACAGACAGTTGACTATTTGCAGTAAACAATTTTTTTTAATTTTTCTAAATACTTTGGCTATGGACCAAAATGGCCTGTCGATAATGGAGACAAAGTCAAACACCTGACCCACATGCAGATGTGCCGCACTCACCCGTCACTGCGTACGTAGCACACAGCAGTGGCAATGTATTAGCGAATGACCCGATGAAGATTGTTAGCCCAGCGATAGTAAATCCTGTCATCGACACCAGACGGCAGCCATAGTACTCAACAAAATGGCTGCACAGCGCTCCTACAACCACATGATGACATTAGAGCATTCATATAAAAGTCATATGACAATAATTGCATGATAACAATGCATGGATAGAATTTAGCCCAAAATTAATGGGGGCCAGCCCACTTTCCAGAATCTAGGGGTCCGCCACCAAAACTGGGGACTCAAAGCTGTTTGCATAATAAAAACCATAATATAAATTTGACTTGAATATTTATTTTTGCCGTCTCCCATAAAAAGTGTGACATATATATATATATATATATATGCTCAAAAGTATTAGCTATTTAAGATTATATCCTTGATTGAATAACTAATAAAATTAAAAACTATCTTGGTTAATCCCGTGGAAGTGAAACCAGGGAAGGGATGAAAATGAGTTTAAATTTTTTATTTCCAACTGAAAATTAGCCATGAAGTTCTGAAATCTTTGCGACAGTATTACAAGTGAACTAATAACTATGAAAGCCTAGAATAACTATCAACCACAAAACGTTCAAGAATACAACGGGGAAAACGATACCTTTGAGTGGTATTAAGTCATTGTCAAAACTTCACAGAACTTCAGAAGCTGTTATATATTTCGTTCACCAATCAGTCGCATTAATTTATCATACGTTACAAACATTAATATTAAAGATGTAGGAAGAACGGCAGTCCACAAACATTGTTTGACTCTGGCAGAAGACTTAGCTGTATGAATTCTAAATGCTGATCCCAAGCCAATGTCTAATTTGATCGTCGTAACATTCTTGCCCTTGGCTTGGTCTTGGGCGTTTCTTCCCAATAGTCTTTCTTCCCATTTGTAGCATGCTCAACTAATGCTAAACAACCATCCGTACAGTTATTGTTATCTCCATAGTGTTTTCCCTGACTGCCTGGCACATCACATTTCGCAACTGTTCAATTACCTTGTCCATTTGCCCCAACAAAACAATAGCATTTCTTTCTTATTGTCAAGCGGCATTGGAAGACCAAATTAACGGTTGACCAATCAAGCTTAAGCTTTCTCAGCTGTCTTGTCAGTTTCAATGGCGGCTCACAAAGTGGGTTTGGGAGCACAGAAATTATTTGCGAAGACTGAAGACATGTGGAGATGCAGATTTCATGTTAGAGATGGTCCCTTGGTGGCATCAGTTTTTTAATTCTCATCTACAAAACCACATCTATCAAATCCTCATCAAATGTCTCATTCAACGCCACTTACCCGTGAAATGCAGGCACAACAATTTCATGGCGATGATGAGGCCGATTGCACCAACACTCTGGTCGAAGTGGTCCACGTAGGCCCCATACAACACTGAGAATGAACTAAGCATGCAGCTGATGACGATGAACATAAGGGTGGTTGCCACGACAACGACCCACCCCCAGCCCCCATCTGGAGCCTCCTGGTACGTCACATGACCCTCCACCTGAGGCGAGTCAGACTGCGTCTTCTGGACGTGTCTCTGTCTGGATCCAGTGTCTGAGACATTGTCACTTTGAACATCCTCACCAGGACTGAGGGGGGTGCACACGGCGACCTCGTCTGGGGCGATGGAGAGGTCAACCTCCCCATCCCGCCTTGATTTATCGCCCATCACTGGTCATCATGGAGACAGCATCATTTCCTAAAACACGCCATATTTCAATGAGTTCAAACAAGGCTTAATTAAACACTTCGAGGGGGCTATCTTTTTCGTCATCTTAAAATGCACCTACATAAGGCTGCACTCGCTGATTATTTCTCAAATTTATTTTATTCTAATAACTAATATTGTTACATGCATCTTATGGTATTTTATTGTTACTTCAGTTAGCTAAGTATACACTTTACACATGACCAATTTTTAAATACCTTATTTTATTTACACATTCTTCTTATATAATATATGTTTACTGTGTAAGCATGACTATTGTATCTATATGTAAGTCATTTATTATTTAACACTGTTGTATTTTAAGTGCCTCTTAACAGAATTTATATTCTGGAGAAGAAAGACAGCTAATAGTCAGCTATATACAAGTTAGTTATTATTATTACACTTGATGGGTGTTATCACCAATTTTTGCGTTTTGAGTTCAAATATCTTCTATTGCACATAGTTAAGCTCGTTAATAGATAGCTAAACTGTTATTTCATCAGTCAATAGTGTGGCATATAACACATGCCACAAGACACTTACTTCCACCACTATCTACTAGGTGGCAGCACAAAACTAGTCTTAGATGATTTTGGTAGATTTTGTGGATAAGCCCCCAATTTATACTGCGGCCTCTGTATGCAATTAATCTGTGTATTTAGGCACATCTGCTGGCTGAAAATTAAAGGTATATTTTACAGTGTACTTTTTATTTATAATAACAATGTTAAATTTATTATCTGAATCAGGGCTGAGTCTAATTGTGTAATTATAATTGATTATAAAGAAAATGCTTCATGCACCAGTATTTACAATCATAATTTACTCTGGTTTTGAAATTGTTGTAATTGTAAATGATTTATTCAATTTCAATTAATTACAGTAGTTTTCATGACACAAACCCGGGAATGGAGGGTTAATCTTCCATCCAATGGAAACACCCAGCAAGCCACATTTGTAAGTTCTGAGAAAATGCAAAAAAACCATCACAGGCAAGAAATATTAAATTATAGCCTCAACCTATCAAGTTGTCATCCATTTGTTGTGGTAAATAAATACAACACATTTCATAAATAATAGTTTTATGTGGGTTTAAATAATCTTTATTTGACTTAGTACACCGGTATTTTGAATCAGCACTTGCTACGTTCTGACAGTGCAATACCTGTGTCCAGCAGTATCAAGAGTGGCCAGACTGATCACAAGCCTTAGAAAGACCAGGGGGTAGGATTTAGGGCAGGACAACAGAATCGGTTGGACCTGGGGTTCCCAAACAAGAGGCCCTGCAGCACCCAGGTGTCCTCAGCAAATATTCAAAATTATTGGGGTCTAGGCAAAAAGATAAACATTTGGGGGCCTTGAGCCGAGAAATCTTTGGAACTTGACCCGACATATTTAAAAAAAAATGCATTTCCACCCCAAATCCTCGAATTAAATCAGTTAATTGACGTCATTGTAGGAGTATAAGGTAAATCACAGAGCTTTCTGTCTATACCGCGTGGGATAATCAAATAGTTTGTCAGCCTCTTCGACAGCATCTGACTTTGTTGTTGCCACGACTAGCTCGATTATTCAGATCCGTGATGTGGCACCATTGTTTGCCGCACAAGATTTCTGGCGAGTCGAGACAACTCGGAAATGGGAATGAAATTCAGCATGAGTTTTATATAATCGAAAAAATAATCGATCTCACAAGATTGTAATTGATTAACTGATAGTAAGTATGAACCAACCAATCATCAACAAAATTGATTAATTGGAGCAACACTACTCTCTGGTGATGACATTCATGCAAACATGTTCATGATATCACATGATTCTGGTTTGTTGTGCGTCTGAGCTTCGGTTGCTGAGGATTCAAGAGCTACAGAAGTTTTATTATTATTAACAAAAATACCTATCCTTTGGACGGGATGACTTGGTAATTCATAGGCGACTGTCATAATAACAATATTTATAACATTTCAGGATACAAAACATTATTACAGAAATATCCATCCATGCCTTGGTGTTGCCAGTCAATATATTGATGGCTTCTTGGAATCCAACTCTCGAGATTGCAACGTAATACTGGCAATTAGTAATGTGTAGCAACGCCTTGCCCTTGTGTTACCTAACTTGGGACAATCATAGAAAAGGTGCATGACATTGTGAACAATTGTACGTAATTGTTCGCATAATGCTGCAAATAAATGTACGTAAACCTACAAAGGGTAATTTGATTGTTCTTACAAAGGGTAATAGTGGGGTGAATTTTGAAAGAAATAGTGTGACATCTCTTTCCTGGGGTCGTAGATGAACCCCTGAAAGTTTGGTGCCGCACAAACACGCAAAGTGTCTAGGATTGGCACAACATACATACATACTCTAGCTGGATTATAGTAGGATTATTTAGAAGATGACATCATAGGAATGATGATGTAACAGATAATAATGAGAGAACTCATAATTTCACCTGACAGTGCCTGCCTGCATCAGCCCCACTTCCAATTACACAGTTGCAGACCTGCTAACTTACAGACTGACTCTCCCTGTCTAGTTGAATGAATGCATCAGAAAGTGGGTCAAGTAATTATAGGTTAACTTGTCAACCATCAAGTAGGTGGATAAGTCACCTTGTCAACTCTTGTCAACTGTTTCAAGGTTGTCACTCACCTATGTCAATTACCTGTCAAGGACACATTTTAAGCATGCTAAAAGGCATTTTAGAGGGCTTAGAATGCTGTGTCAACAGACACTGCATTCAGGATACAGGTGTGTCTATCTATTTAAAGGTGACAATAAGGTTTTTAAAGATTTCTTGATTTCACCTTGACCTTCAAAGGTACGTCTGATTGTAAAATCTAGGCAGAGTCGACCACCCCAGTAATATACTATTTAGGGGCAGATCGAGTCAACCACCCCCAGTAGTATACTATATAGGGACAGTCAAACACCACAGTAGTATACTATGTAGGGGCTGAGTTGTCCACCCAGTAGTATACTATGTAGGTGTTGAGTCGACCAACCTAGTAGTATACTATGTAGGGGCAGAGTCGGCCACCCCAGTAGTATACTATGTAGGGGCAGACTTGACCACCCGAGTAGTATACTATGTAGGTGCTGAGTCGAACACCCCAGTAGTATACTATGTAGGGGCAGATTTGAACACCCCAGTAGTAAACTATGTAGGGGCAGATTTGACCACCCCAGTAGATTTGACCACCCCTATGAGGGGGCAGTTTCAACCACCCCAGTAGTATACTATGTAGGGGCAGATTCGACCACCCCAGTAGTATACCATATAGGGGCAGAGTCAACCACCCCAGTAATATATTATGTAAGGGCAAAGTCAACCACCCCATTAGTATACTATATAGGGGCAGAGTCGACCACAAGGTATACTATGTAGGGGTGTGGCGTTCCACAGCATTAAAAACTAATGCGTTGATTCGACCTTTCTGCTACAATTCCGTGTCGGAAGTAAATAACTTAAGATTTTAAACTGACACGCACTCACTGGTTCCCATGTGTACTCAGTGACCCATCACATGCACACTGGCATCAAGAAGTAATATGCTCCAAATAATTAATAATGAGTACATTAATCTTGACTAGTGAGCGATGTTTTCGTAAATCAATGTGCTCACAACGTCAAGTTTTCATCTCAAAATGTCATAATTTTATATTAATGCATGGTTATTGTCAAGTAACTTTAGTGATATATAAGTAAGAATGTATACGAACATGAAATAGATGTTTATTGCTATGTTTATCACATTTGATAAGGTTCCAAGTTTGCTCCGAAATAGGCGAGTGTCTTCCCTACGTAAAATCATGTTATATTATATATTAATAATATTTAATAATAATAATGTTTTTATTTCAGACAAAATATATATACCAGGTACAATGTATATATATATATATATATATATATATATATATATATATATATATATAATACAAGTAAAAATATATATAAACACATTGTGCATTAAAAGTACATGTAGAAAGAATTAAAAAAATATATATACACACAGTCTACACCTGTTCCAACATCTTGACTGCACAAATGCGTTTTTAAGAAACACTATTTTAAAATAAAATTTAACCATTATCTGTTTAATTTGAAAGTTTTTATTCAAATATCGTGTCTACATTGCCTGCTGAACAGCAAGGTTACAAAGTGGCACATATAAACAGCCAATGGTTGTTACTCACACAAGAGAGGATGATTGTTACTCACACAAGAGAGGATGGTTGTTACTCACACAAGAGAGGATGATTGTTACTCACACAAGAGAGGATGGTTGTTACTCACACAAGAGAGGATGGTTGTTACTCACACAAGAGAGGATGATTGTTACTCGCACATACACTAAGCTGTAAATGCCATAGCCATAGATAACTTTTTGCCATCATTCCATCAATTATAGGGCTATAATCATGATTTATCTATCCAATCTGGACACAAGGAATTCATTAAAAGCATGTTCAAAAGCCTAAGACTAGTTCCTTTCATGAAAATAGCATTTTCCATGTTTTAAAGGTTAATTTTTAATGTCACAAAATACTTCCCAAAATAATTAGTTTTTATTTCAAAATGGTTCATTAATCAACATGTGTAATACCAAAATATAAAAGACAAGCAAAATAGTTATTTATATTTAGCATATGAAATATAAGTGTCCCACACGTAACGCTACATTACACGTATGCCACCTCATACCTATACATATTACTGTGCTGTATACATATATGTGATTAGTAGCAGCTGGTAATTGAATACAATTTGGAAACACGTGTTTGCTAAGCTTTGCAAAGTGTTTATTATCAAAATGTGTGAACTTCTAACAAATCTGGAAGTGTCCTGTAAATTGACTTCCATGTAATTGGAGGTCATTTAGCAATCAGGATTTGACAATGACACAGTCAACAATATAACCTAGCTATGTCAGATAATGCTATTTAAAACTGAAAAATACTGAATAATAAAAGAAAATGTTGAAAAGCTGTATATAGAATAATTTATTTGTTGAAAATAATTACCGGTAATCATAAAACAGAACTGTTCTTCCTCATCATATAAAATTAAAGATTTAGTTTTTATTGCTTACAGGAGTAGTAAGCGACTAGATGGTGGTGGATCAGTACCATATTTCAATCCTTATCAGCAATAAGCTTGTGTCAGTCCACTCAGTCCAGTGATAGATATTCCTCAGTGTGCAACATGGAGAAAACATCTGGTACCTTGGCTACTGAATCCTAACTGCACCTCAACTGATAATGACCCAATTGTCATTGACCATTATGCACCTGTCCAAATGGGTAGCCATTATCAAGGGGGGTATCACCTGGGGATTCTGTTGAAGTAGTACGCAAACAACTTCTTTATGTAAAACCAACTGGGGACTGGGATGTCTTTCTCGTGAAGTATGACTTTCAAACTAACCAATGGCAATGACATCACAACTGGGGACTGGGGTGTCTTTCTCGTGAAGTATGACTTTCAAACTAACCAATGGCAATGACATCACAACTGGGGACTGGGGTGTCTTTCTCGTGAAGTATGACTTTCAAACTAACCAATGGCAATGACATCACAACTGGGGACTGGGGTGTCTTTCTCGTGAAGTATGACTTTCAAACTAACCAATGGCAATGACATCACAACTGCTGTCACCATGCCTTGATGAGACTGCTAGTAGACAGGAACACCGTCTATCAATGTCGTAGTCACGAGTTGACCAAAACATATAATTAAAGGAGTGGATTGGGCAGTCAGAGAGTATGTGAATGAGTTCCTCATGGCAGAAGACATGGATGTGAACTCATTAACCATTACTGTGCAACTAATGATAACAAATTATGAAAACTATTTTACTTGATGGAAGCCTATTTTTCAATAGAAAATGCCATTTTTATGAAAGTGACCAGTCTTAGGCTTTTGAATATAGTTTTAATGGATTACTTGTGTCTAAAAACATAGGATTAGAAAGCTAAATAATGACTGCAGCAATATAATTGATGAAATTATGCAAAAAAAATTATTTTCACTCAAAAAAGGAAGAAATCACACAGCTTTTCTACTAAATTAAAAAAAACTGTATTTTCTTTCTCCTGACATATTTGGCCATCAAATAAGATGGGAGCCCCTCGGATCTGACAATGTTACAAAATAAGTGACATTTTCTCCATACCTATATTAAGTTGGTCTTTCATGTTGTGTAGATGTTTAAACGCTTCTTGTTTGAAGTTGTTAATATTTGATATGTTAACAAAGATTGATGGTAGTTTACTCCCATCGCATAGGTAGTTTAGTAAGTGATAATATAATTTAGAAAAGTAGTAAATTAGTAAGAAACTTGACTACCAGGTATTTTCTATAAAACATATCTGTTACATAAAGTGGCATTTCTACAAATGTTCATCACCTGTGCACATCATGTACTTGATCATTAACTGAAATATTAAAATATATACTTCACACATGTAAATATTTAAAAAAAAAATAATTCCTAGATCAGTCTGCTTTGGGCCTGCCATGTTTTTTCTATAATTTAAAGTTGCTATACCTATTTAGAGTGTTATTTCCTTCACAACCTTCTCAGTCACTACTACCACCACGGTCACATGATTATCACCACGGTCACATGATTACCACCATGGTCACATGACTACCACCACGGTCACATGACACCGGAGAACAGTACAGTATGTCAGTGAAAAAGTAACCAAATAAATCAGGCATGTTATAAATTAACACAACATCAAAGAAATGCCACCAGGAAAATATAAAAAGCCAGTAAAAAAAAAACGTAGAAAACAATTAATGAAAAAAAATGCAAGACAGTTATAACCAAAAAAGGGTTATAACCAAAAATAAACACAAAAGGTCCATAAGAAATACTGTACAAAATATTCAATCAACTAAAATCAAATACAAAATGGTCAGCAAGAATGAAGTACAAAAACTTCAGCTAGAATTAAGTACAAAATGTACAGCTAGAATATAGTATAAAGCCTTCTGGACAGTCCCAAAGACTGGATACCAACTATAAAAGACTGGATACCAACTATAAAAGACTGGATACCACACTATAAAAGACTGGATACCAACTATAAAAGACTGGATACCAACTATAAAAGACTGGATACCAACTATAAAAGACTGGATACCACACTATAAAAGACTGGACACCACATTATAAAAGACTGGACACCACACTATAAAAGACTGGACACCACACTATAAAAGACTGGACACCACACTATAAAAGACTGGACACCACACTATAAAAGACTGGACACCACACTATAAAAGACTGGACACCACACTATAAAAGACTGGACACCACACTATAAAAGACTGGACACCACACTATAAAAGACTGGACACCACACTATGAAAGACTGGACACCACACTATAAAAGACTGGACACCACACTATGAAAGACTGGACACCACACTATGAAAGACTGGACACCACACTATAAAAGACTGGACACCACACTATAAAAGACTGGACACCACACTATAAAAGACTGGACACCACACTATAAAAGACTGGACACCACACTATAAAAGACTGGACACCACACTATAAAAGACTGGACACCACACTATAAAAGACTGGACACCACACTATAAAAGACTGGACACCACACTATGAAAGACTGGACACCACACTATGAAAGACTGGACACCACACTATAAAAGACTGGACACCACACTATAAAAGACTGGACACCACACTATAAAAGACTGGACACCACACTATAAAAGAACAAACTTTACCTTTCCCTTTAAATTATAGAATGGTCAGATAGGATATAGTACACAATGATCAGCTAGAATGAATTACAAAATGGTCAACTAGAACAAAGTACTACATGGTCAGCTATAATAAAGTACAATATGGTCAGCTAGAATAAAGTACACTATAGTCAGCTAGAATAAAGTACAAAATGGTAAACCAGAATTGAAGTACAACATGATCAGTTAATCAAGAAGAATCAAGTTCAAAATAATCACCAAAATCAAGTACAAAAATGTCCAAAATCAAGTACAAAAGTTCAGGTAGAATCAAGTACAAAATGGTCATAAAAAATCAAGTATAAAATGGTCATCCAAATTAAAGTATAAAATAGTCATCCAAAATAAAGAAATGGTCATCTAAGATCAATTACAGAAATCCAAAATCAAATACAAAGTTTGAATTAAAAAGTCAGTCAGAATCAAGTACAAAATGGTCATACAAAATCAAATATAAGATGGTCATCCAACAACAAATAGGAAATGTTCAGCTAGAATCAAGTACAAAATGGTCATCCAAAATCAAATATAAAATGGTCACCCAACAACAAATAGGAAATGTTCAGCTAGAATCAAGTACAAAATGGTCATCCAAAATCAAATATAAAATGGTCACCCAACAACAAATAAGAAATGTTCAGCTAGAATCAAGTACAAAATGGTAAGTTACAATTAACAAAATGGTAATACAAAATCAAGGCAAAATAGTAATCCAAAATAAATCTTGACCAAAATGGTCACCCAAAATCAAGTACAAAATGTCATCCAAAATCAAGTACAAAAGTGTCATAAAAATGGTTAGCTAGAATTAAGGACAGGATGGTGAGTTAATTAATTAGAATTATGTATAAAATAGTCCTCCAAAATCCAATCCACTCAACAATCATGACATTGTACAAAATGTTCACGTAAAATCAAGTACAAAATGGTCATCCAAAATCAAGTACAGAATGGCCACGTAAAATCAAGTACAAAAAGGTTATCCAAAATCAAGTACAGAATGGTGACTGACACGCTATTATTACCAGAGCTAATTCAGTCATTTCTAAAGCACAGCCAAGGCCAACCACAACCACAGACTAGTCCCGTATAGGGTTACAGGGAAGGGCCTTGAAGGAGATCTAGACCACAGATAGCAACCAACCAACTCTAATGCGACCATCAAAAAAGCATCATTGCCACAGAAATAACAGAGGGCACCCATTCTTGCATTCTCCCATGTAACTGACACGCTTCCTGTGAGGTTTACAACCAGGCCACAAACAGCTGTCTGTTATACAGACAGTGCTGCCAACAATGTGGTTGGACTTATCTCAACTGATTTAGTACAGAAATGTCACCCTGACAATTGTTGACTCAACATATCCCAAACAGCCCGCCGCAGAGCTAAGGAAGGAATTTAGTTTTTACATATGAAATAGGATGTTAAAAATAGATACTCCCTTCTGTTTAAGGGCTAAAGCTGGATCTATTTTAGATATAAAAAGATTGATTTTGTTCAACATATCATTAAACTCAAAAAGGGATACACTTAGGATTAAAAAAATACACATTTGCTGTGTTCACAATCATTAAAATGTGGTTGTAGGTTATATCAAATACGATTACATCATGAATTAATAATGGAACAAAATAGTGTGATTATTATTTATCTTTGTTTCAGTTTAACCAATAAATCAATCAGTCAATAAATTTATTTTCTAACAACAAATATAAAAGTATAATTTTTAATTACACAAGAATCACGCTCTCAACAGTCAGTAACAAGTACAACATTACCAATCAATGTTTTCCAACAACAATGCAAAAGCTATAAATATACAAGTACAGTCAAACTAAATCTACCACTCAGTGGATGGCCATAAAGTGGCCTCTTAATACAGGTGCTCGCTTGATACCGGTTATATTTTAAAACAGATGTACTTTGGGAGGAGCTGACTGTGGCCGCTAATGACAGGTGGTCTCTTAATAACAGGTGGTCTCTTAATAACAGGTGGTCACTTGAGCAGGTTTTAATATTGTATCAGTCGCTGTACTTGAATAATTATAGTTTTTATACTGTATTGAAAAAAATACTCATAGTTCAAGTCTTTTAGCCAACAATCTATGTATAATAATGTTTGAACAGTAAAAATAGTAACTAATACTTGTACTATGATAATTGTTGTACCAAATGGAGTTTTAACTGAAGGTTTTGACTGTGCACTATTTACCATCATCTAGTTTTTGAGCTGTGGCTTTTTGCAATTTAGGACTTCTAATCTACACAATTTTGTGGTGGCATTTTATAATTAAATATAATAATTATTATTCATATTTCACAGGTTAATATCTCATGAACTAATCAAACTATATCAATAACACCTAGTGAAATTGTTCTCTGCAATGTTTAGAAGCATAACCATAATTAGAACATGCATACATTTGATGGTTTATGTTAATGCGTAGTAAACTGCTAACAACCAAGATTTATTCAATAATTCAATCGATCACCTGTGAAAGGGGGTTTCAAGCAACAATTGCAAGCTAAATACATATTTCTTAGTTCAATAAAGTTTATTAATTGTATTCCTGCATCCAATTGTGCACATGTGAGCAGTGTAACATGTCTAGTTATCTTAACTACTAATCTATAAACGTGCAATGTTGCTACATCACATAATTATTTTAAACAGTTTAATCAATTCCCTAGCAAAACATTTTATGTTAAGAACAAAATTATTGTTGTATCAGTTTTGTTAGGCATAAACCAGTCATATACAATAAATAACTAACTCCCAATATCCTTCAAGGTTCACTAAAAAATAAACTGGGCTCTCATTATGGGATTTATATTTTTTGGACATCTGACATGTTATGTAGAGTGTTTGCCCTGGTACGTGACAAGGAGGATGGGTCACTTTGCCGTTTTTTACCACCTCACCAATTTTAAAAGATAACGCATAAAAGATAACACATAAAAGATAACACATAAAAGATAACACATAAAAGATAACACATAAAAGCACACAAAGATACACTTATTTCCAATGTGGTTTCAAAAAGACACAGTTAAGACACCCTTCAAATTCACCTTTTGATATCGTGTAGACATAAAGCTGCCTAGGAAATTCACCTTTTGATATCCAGGGTACCATTTCACTAACATTCTTATGAGCTCATAAGCACGATTTCGTTCTAAAAATGCTCTTAAAAAGGCTCCTAACTTACAACGAGGTTAGACCGCTCATAAAGCAAAACATATCCACCATAAAAAGTTTATTTATTTACCTTATCTTGATTCCACTTTTACGTAGAGATCCAGTTTTTCACAGTCAAATAAGTTTTTAAAAATGTGAGCAATGGATAGTTCGTAAATTATGGGTTTGTCTACAGCATCTGTTTTACAGCACTGATGTTGACAAGTCATCATGTGCGCTGTTTTATGTCATCGTGAAGGTCAAGGTTGTCCACAACTACAAAAAATTTCTTATTCAATTTTTAGCACATCTTAAGCTGTTTCTAGCCAAAATATGTACACCCTTAACCTTCATACGGCTCCCTGCAAGCTTTGTTATTGAAAACTGTCAAAACTTCACTCAGTGTCTTCTGTGACACTGTGTCTTCTTTTAAAATAAATTTTTTTTTCTTCACCCAGTGAGCAAATCAGTCAAATGTAGTTCAAAAGTGTTTGATGGAGCATATTATCAGCCACTTTTGGACAACTTTTCTATTAATTTTGCCCAATTGTGCACACTTTGGAGCTTATGATGGAAATTTTTATCATTAGCTTATGATGGATTTTATGAGCATCTTAGTGAAACATATTTTGAAAACGCTCTTAAAAATCTATGATGGATTCTGTGATATGATGGATTTTCCTTATGAGAACTTTGTTACTGAGACGCTCCCCTGTAGACATAAAGCTGCCTAGCCAGTTCACCTTTTGATATCGTGTAGACATAAAGCTGTCTAGCCAATTCGATTTTCTGCTCTTCCCGTTTCAGATTAATTTTGCAAAAAAATCTAGGCTATATAATTAATATTGACTATGACAGGCCAGTGCGGTTGTGTAAATATGTTTTGATGAAATCATCAGACAAATAATTCAATTAATTGTGGTCTGACTCAGCTAACAAACAAAGGGAAAATTGTAGCTATGTGGAAAAGTGGTTATGTGACATGTGTAGCCACTAGCCTGCGGCTACCAGGTATGTGACATGTGTAGCCACTAGCCTGTGGCTACCGGGTATGTGACATGTGTAGCCACTAGCCTGTGGCTACTGGGTATGTGACATGTGTAGCCACTAGCCTGTGGCTACCATGTATGTGACATGTGTAGCCACTAGCCTGTGGCTACCGGGTATGTGACATGTGTAGCCACTAGCCTGTGGCTACTGGGTATGTGACATGTGTAGCCACTAGCCTGTGGCTACTGTGTATGTGACATGTGTAGCCACTAGCCTGTGGCTACCGGGTATGTGACATGTGTAGCCACTAGCCTGCCGCTAGATATCCTATAACATGAAGCGAAAATCACACTTTCACAAGTTACCAGATTTAATTATGAAAGTCAATACTGTTATGAGTAAAAAATATGTACTCTTTTTTAAACGGCACGTATTATCTAAATTATTCATGCACTGTAGATGTGAACATTAATGAATTCAACCTGAATAGAAGAGACAGCTTTAGACGGAGGTACAATGATTTTCATTGGTCTACTATTTGGTCTACACAGACTTTATTGGAATTCATATCATATAAGTTGGTTAAAATCAACATCCATAAAACATGTTAAAATCATGACATTTCACCTTCACGTTCACCTTGACCTTTCACCTCTTAATATTTTCGAAAAATACACAATTTGTCAACGAATTAAAATATGCTAGTTTTACAACATAATAATGTTGAGACAAGTGCAATCAACGACAGACCCATAAATATTCTAATTTGAAGGTGAAATATAACATTTTCCATTTAATGATTTATACAGTTTCTGACAGTAACTATACTACGGCAATAAAGATGCTCTTTGAGATTGACAAAAATCAGAGAATTTGGGCATTTTAATAAAACAAAACCCTCAACTAACCGTGTATCAATCAACCAGTGAAATCAACCATTGGTCAAACAAAAATTAAGCCCACAGGTTTATTAGGTAATAATACTGACTGGGTTTGAAGCCAAGAGACTCATGGTAGGCAAACTAGGGTACAACCTCAAAACACAACTGCCAAGTAAACCAATCTGGGCATAACACAGTAGACAAAATGGGTGTACACCAAGGAATATACACAAAACCCCTCGGGACGTATATTGACGTGAACATTGTTAATGTACTGGTATGAATTATTTGTGGTTACATTTTATGAGTAGAATTGCTTTGAAATAGCTTAGTAGATTCGAGAGACTTATTAGGATTTCAAATGGTTGTGGCCTTTGTTTATAGTTGTACTGTACTCTGTGTAATTAAACATTAAATAATGAACCAAGCAAACATTATATTATATTTATAAGGAACAATAATATTTATCTAGCTAATTGTATATGAAATCATGAAGTCACGATTCAACAAAATGTAAAAACATCCCCAAGTTCATTATATTTGTTTATCAATCATATTATTCGTACACACAATCAGCAACACACTAGTGCCCTGCGCGGGCCTAGAATTTGATTAGAATTTGATCCCAAGCCCGGCCCGCAATTAGCAGTTAGAGTCCAGGCCCGGCCCAGAATAATTTTTCAAGCCCGGCCTAGAATTTAGGCCCAGGCCCAGCCCGACCCAGACCATGAATGTTTGGCCCAGGCCCGGCCCACAAGTTTCAGGCCCAGCCCATAGATGGATAAGCCCGCGGCCTGCTAAGTTTAGAGAAGATAAACCTATAATCTTATAACAAAGACGAAAAACAAATAAACTGTAAAACAGACTTATTGTTTTAAGTAAAAAAAATTTTTAACACACACTCTGCATAATTAACAAATGGTTCTGCATAATATAAATATAATTGTAATTGAAATGGTGTAATTGTAATTGATTTGAAAATTGTAGAAGCGTAATTGTAATTGAACTGAAAAATTTAAAGTAATAGTAATTGATTTGATTTTTTTTAATTGGACCCAGCCCTGACACCCGGTAAAAAAGTTATTTCAGCAGCCTGTATTTCGTTGTTGTGTTACAGTACAACGTCCAAATTGCTACCATCTATTGTCAATAGATATCAAATATTACTGACAATGATCTGTTAGTTTAGTAGATTTCTACTTACTATATTTTCGGAATAATTCATCCTTAAATTAAAACTTCTTATATATTTTACGAATGTCGGTACCCAAAATGAGAATGTGGGACAAGTCCTATGACCACATTTTTTTAAACAGTGCATAGTCCTTTATTAGGTACAAACTACATATATTACAATTTTTTATGGTGTTCTGCCACATTAATTTTGGATACTTTTTCAGATTTGGGAGAAATGCCATTAGGCAGAACAGTGATGTTCAGCTTCAATATAAACTAAATGAAACAGATAAACCTAGCGCCACTGCACCTCACAGTAATTACAGAAAAAACTGTGTTTTGTCTCCTAGGTGATCATGTGCCCAGGTGGTAAACACAACATAAACTAGTTGTTTTTACCAACTGTTGGAAGACTCAGTCTAATTATAGCTTATTGATCACAACGTCATTATCAACAACTTTAGAAAAACACTGATCTTCTGCAAATAAATCACTGATACATGTTGTTTAGCAGTTCACAGTCCAAAACATTGCTATTTAAAGGGACCGCACAATGGCTAACTGATACAGAGCAAGTTGGGGGTTTGTACAATAAAATACCCAAATTCTTTTAATTTTTCAGTCTCAAATTACACTTAATTTAACAATATATTTCATGTTTTAATTTTTATTTCTGTAACATATTTACTGTTTAAATGCTAGTTTAGCTAGCTGAATATTTTAATTAATTATGTGGATATTATCTCTAACCAAGTGAGATGTTATAATTAGTAATATGTCCAGCGTTAAATTAGTAAACTTACCTCCATGGTTTTCACCGGAATTAAAATTTTGCTAGGGGGCCAACTCAAAATGTTGATGTTTAATACTAAACAAAACTGATTTCATTGTATTAGCAGCTAGCCCCTTAATGAAAAAAATGTGCCATTAAGCGTCAGGGGCTATCCCTGAACAACAATATTTGACACTAAATGAAACTGGCGTAATTTAACTGTTTTGTTTAGATGCAAAATGTATCAATAAGATGCCCTTGGATGAAAATATGTTTGTCCGCAAATCACACAGAATATTTCAACAGATTGTTAACATTTTTGTCTGAATAATTTTTTTTAAAGGTCAGCTCAAAAGACTGATGTTTGATACTAAACGAGATTGGTTTCATTGTGAGGGGTGGAGCAGCTTGGTATTGCAAATCAAAGTAGTTTTTCCTAGACATAAAATTTAATGTTCCCCTAAACGTTCTTGGATGGGAAAATGCTAAAAGTAATCGTGCAAATATGTGGTGAGGGGTCAGTGATTTCAAATTGCCAAGATGTAACTTATTCACCCAGCAAGGTTCAAAGGTTTAAAATGTTGAACCTTTGGCTTTGAGTTGTTGGCATATGAAGAAGATGTGAAGAAATGTAGGTATTTTGGTGGTGACATTCCCGAAACACTGGTAGGCAAAATCTGCTAATTTTGAGGATAAGTACGTTTGCAACATGATTAAAAGAGCTGTAGGTATGTGGTCTTGACTAAACTTGTTCAGCTCACTGGTAACATAGTGCCAGTCGACGGCATGAAATTTTTGAATTTTATATCATATTTTCTTACAATCATTCAAACCGTTAACACAGCCACCAATGGGAAGATCAACTGTGGTCTGACAGTGTCTAGATCACCATACCTGTGGACTGGTACTTTTAGATAAATGACACAATTCTAAGCAACCTTCAAGTATACACCGATTATTTATAATTATGGTCCTTTTTATGGCAGCACATTTGATTGACAAGCTTTCATTATTTATGTATATACCCAACCCTTTAATGCTTCATAGCGGTAGTCTAGGTTAACCGAGTGCTGAGAATTACACAGGTCGTGCTGGTTAACATGTCACCCCAAGTTAAACAAAGATTTGACTGGAATATCCCACTTTTAGAATAAATTCTGAGAAAAGCTCTAGTGTGATATTCTTGATTGTAGTTGCAAATGATTAATTTTTATTAACTCTTTTAGGTACATAACCCCAAAACTATTATTTTTGTTTTGCTTTAAGACATATACATGAAGGAATATTATCTTTAATAAATGTATTCATTTGTGACATTCAAAAGTAGATATTTCACAACATTTCTAGCAACCATTTGTCCATCAATATTTGACATTTGTAAGGGATGATCACAACACAGACACATTGGTCTCACTGTTGGAGGGGTGCCTACCGTGCCTTAATTTACCAGCTGTTCTGCTTAGCATTGTGCGTACATCAATGGTTTTCCCCAAATTGTCGTTTATTTTCCGATCACCGTTCACACGGGTGGTGACTCATAGAGCATGCAGACAGCATTGCATTACGATGGCTGAATATAAATAGTGTTTGATGCTTATGGTATGAAGAATAAGGACATTTTCACAGGCTACTACCGGTTAATGTGATTCAAAGTATCGTGTAGAGGGGG
Source organism: Lamellibrachia columna (assembly GCA_963662155.1). NCBI lineage: Eukaryota > Metazoa > Annelida > Polychaeta > Sabellida > Siboglinidae > Lamellibrachia > Lamellibrachia columna. The sequence continues at coordinate 44,062,839 of OY759268.1, read as the reverse complement.
TCAAATGAAATTGGTTTCATGTAGAATCGTACATTAATCAGTGCTTTCAGATAACCCCTATATTATTTTGTAAAACATAATTTTTTCCAAAATATCAAATTGATATTTAACTCATTTCCTTTATTGATTCAATGAAGGAAACGATTTAATGCATAATTTACAGAGGTGTGTGATTTACTAATCTAAAGTGTTGGCCTATGTGAGTTACTAAAACATAACCATTTGTAACTACAATTAAGACTATCATGCGTATGTCATGAGTGTCGTAGCCTGGCAATATTCACTCACCAAATAAAAATCTATTTGTAAACACATAACCCTAAAACCACCAGCATGATATCCTTGATTACATTACATGATATCCTCGATTACATTTGCAAATTATTAGTTTTTACTCTTCTTCTCTCTCAATTTTCTTACAATTTTGCACTACACTTGTGTGTCATCCCACACAGAAAACATTGACCAGCATATTCCCTAGTAATCATTCATAAAAAGCTACTTTTCTAAGAAACATATGTGTAACCACCACAAGCAAAACAATAATGCCATGGAGTTCAGCAGCATGAGCAATCCTGTACTAAATTTTTTATTTTAAAGTCTACCCAATTGATTTATCCAACTGTGAAAGGCAAATCCGGTTTGTTGGTGTTCAAATCTGTAGTGTGTGAATAGTTTTTGCAACTTGCATAGTTGATTAAAAAAATTTGTTTAAATCATCAAAAGAATCAACTTTGATCGTTAAGGTCAGGTAACTGGCAAAAGGATGAATAAAACAAAATTTGGTACACTACACCTATCCCAAACGATGATGATTTATCAAAGTAGAAATTATTATTATGCCATTCAAAAACTATGGTTGATATTTTCATGACACAATAAACAGTCAACATGTCAACATATCACGTTTTATTTCATTTATAAAATATGATTAAAAATAAAACAGAAAATTATTGACCGCACTTACAATTCATTAAATTATTTATCGCCTGCAATGGCAAAGTTACACTTCCATATGAGAGAGTGTCAAAATTACATTTTCATAAAAAACTGACAGGTGAACATAATACTTGGCACAGTGACACAGGTGGTAAATGTAACATATCATGGAGACAGTAACACAAGTGAGAAACTGCAAAATCAGACAACCATTGAGATGACAAGCTGTCAAAATGATCCTGACAACATATGGCAGGTGTCTAAAATATCCCACAGAGGGGGTAAATGTGTAATATATATGATTATATATCACAGAGAGTCATCATGTAACATGTTAAACAATGCGCATAGTTATAAAATAAGAGTAATAAAATCCAGATACAACTACAACCCTACATTATAATATATATATATATATATATATATATATATATATATATATATATATATATATATATATATATATATATAGAGAGAGAGAGAGAGAGAGAGAAATTATAATTATTATACAGTCATGATGTGTATGATTGTAGTTTATATAATATCTATACACAAACACGTGTATATTAATAATATCAGATCAACTGCATTATTTATAGAGTATAACTGTCATAAGTATATAGACAATGCAAAACACAGTAATCTTGCGGACATGTCTTAATTCACAAACTCCGGCTGTACTTTCACCGACATTGGGACATAAATAGGCTGTCAACGTAAATAACAGCTATAGGCGCCTTTCCCTTTGGTGTTGTTAATATAATCATGTTTTCAAACATTCCAAGTTCGTCGGCGCCTCTGCCTCAGTCTGACAATGAATGAACGAACCCCCGTGGCCGTGCCATCGGCATCGGCCAATGATATAGGCTTTCGTATAATATATGGCGATGTCTTATAATGAGATATAATCTAGAAATAGTACAGTTTAGAATAAATGCTGTGGTCAAATATTATCTTTCCGTAACCAGTTGTCAGTTAGCACACTATGGGTAGTAAGCAAGACACTAACGGTCACTAACCTGTTCGTTCGCCTGCTGAAGTGAAGTCTCGTCAATATTACCTAACACGACAACATAGCGAGACCAGCACAGTAGTAAACATACGCAACAGAAATTCGAGACGTCGGGAGAATTTGTCGTTCAAAGCCCATATTTTCTAGGTATTGTCGAATGATGTTAAAGAAAGGTTCAGTTATACTATTAATAACATGTCGGGTTATGTGCCAGTAACCTTGAGAACACACATGTGCACTGTCACTGTCCTATATTTGTTCGGAACTCTGTACTATAGAAGACGGATTTCCGCCGCTTTGTATAATTTTAGCACTTACCGCGTCGTGTGCCTTCCACGTCCGATATGTTACTGCAATGACACGACCTGGACGCTGTCGTTGTTATATACTATCACTATCTGCGGCAGTCAGACGCTTTTTTCTAGATTTGCACATCGCCTGGTAGCAGGGGCGCTGTTTCTGTGACAACACACCGCCCCGGCGTCTGTCTGGGCCATGGTACAGGTAGTGCCATAAAATATGACTCGCCTGCCGAGTCTCCAGAGTTCACGCTAGTAACCTGGTTTGTGCCATTCGACAAGCCCAGGACTCACGCACATGATGAAGACATGTACATAGGCATACGTGTACTTTGTCCTGGATTGTGTTTTATAATGTGGCGGTTCCAACGGCAACGGGTTGGGGCACACCCCCATTTAGCTCAAGCCCAGTAAAACAATCCGGAAACCCCACCACACCCCAGCATTATTATGGTTGGCTGCGCCCCCATTCGGTAAAATCCTACGTGCGTGTCTCCGATCTTGGTCATATTCTGATCATTAACATTTTTGATAATAAACCATTTTTGTTATGTATGGGAGTTCATAAATGTTCTTGCCATTATATAAAACAACGGTAAGAACGCATCTTAACTATGCCATAGCAGTATATGGTATCCTTACAAAACAAACATATTGCAATAGAAAATGTCCAAAAAGAGCAACAAAAGAACTACCAGGTATGAGACACCTAACTTACATATAAAGGTTAGAATCACTAAACCTTCCCTCATTAGCATATAAACGTCTGCGAGGCGATGTGATTGAAGTTTTTTAAATTATACACAATCTATACGACATTGAATCTTCATCTAAATTCTTAAAATGGGAGGATGCATCCTTCAGGACAGGAAACAGAGGGCATACTCTAAACTTATTTACTCAAAGAGCAAAAACAAATATAAGTAAAAATGCTTTCCCATCAGAGTGACTGAACCTTGGAATTCCCCCCCAAAAAAAACAGTCGTTCAGGCAAAATCTTTAAATACTTTTAAAAACCGCCTGGACCATTTCTGGTCCAATCAGGACATTCTGTATAATTTCGAAGCATCTTTAAAAATAGGAACCGGAAGTCTTAAACTATTAATAGACGACGACGACGATCTGATCACTGAGGAGTCACAAGAATCCTGCGATTAGAACCATCTTAAGGTAAGGTATGTGTGAACTTAAATTTGTTTTACTTTTATATCATCTAATTTTAATTATTTTTTAGACTAGGTTTTCTTGAATAAATTATCTAGCTGCGTATGTTATGTATAATGTAATCAGATTTGATAATTGTACTGATGGATGGCCAACCCTCGAACGAAGGCGCATTATCAAACAAGCCACTACCTTCTACAAAATTCTAAACAACATTATTGAGATCACCCCCCCTCCAGGCCTACTAACTCGCTCTCGAACCCGTGGACAATACATAGCCCCCAAGTGTCGTATAAATGCAATGGTCTTTTCATTTTATCCCAGAGCCATTCGCATATGGAATATGATTCCACCAAAAATTACCAACATAAAAAACCCAAAATCATTTCAAGAAGCTATTATGGAACTCCCTTTCACCACACCTCCTCACCTAAACTGCCTTTAAAACACAGTGCTCAGCGTAAACTTATCCATGGTATGGGTATGGAGACTGTCTATGTGTGCATGTGGCAAGGCAGCGACAGTATCCAATACACACAACCAACCTATTAAAAACTTTCGTTAAACATCATATACATAAAATAAATAAAACTATCAGATAAAAACCATTTCAGCAACATTAATGATACTAGTCTTTTAATCGAATGTACCACCCACAGCGCATGCGCACAGTCCACCACAAACTCCTGCGTTATCCCAAGTTTGGGCTGTTTGGAGTAAACCACTTGAGACTTGAGAGATGGTTAACGTTTGTAGCAACCTGAGTGTGTTTATCCTTGCCTTGGTGGATAACTATTTACACAAATTAAAGCGCACTGTGGGGAGAATTAGAGAACAATACTTTGCGTCGAAAACTAAATCAGATTGCGAGATGAGATCCTAGAAATGCCACTGGCTGTAAGTGCGTGTATGCTTTCATAACAGTGCATCCCCCCAAAAAAAATATCGTTTTGGGCCTACGCATCTATGACTATAAGAGTTGCTAAAACAACAATTTGCAACTACAATTAAGAATTTCACGCCAGTGGTTTACTAAGAAACCCTTCTTAAACATACAGTATTTTACTTTCATGGGACGTACCATGCTGTTAGATAGCCCCACGGCCAACACAATGAGTGATGTAGTCTCGGAATATAGATGAAACTCCACTAGGCCTACTTATGTAATATGTTTTGTTTTTTGTTTATTAAACTTTTGTCCCTTTCTGACACAGCACGCATTTGATTGAAGGGTTTTTGTTACTTGTGTATAATACCCGCCGCCCTTAATACGTTACAGCGGTAACCTACGTTAACCGATTTCTGAGAACTGGGCTTATTGGTCGCGCTGGTTACCATGTGAACCCCGTTGAAATTGTTTTACATTTGACCGGAATCTCCCACTTTTAGAACAAATTCTGAGAAAACCTCTAGCATGATATTCTTGATTGTAGTTGCAAATTGTGAGTATTCGTTTAGGTGCATAGCCTCAAAAGCACAACTTTTGCTTCGCTTTAAGTTATAACTTATATAAAGTTCCGAGTCCATGACATTATTAGACTTTGATACATGTAATACAGGCCTCATTTTTTTCGATTTCTTTTGGAGTTAAAAAGTTAATTGTGGCATGCATAAAATGTGTATTTGATAATCATTAAATAACTTGAAAGTTTAAGTAGTATTTTTGGAGCTTGTTTCTGTAATATATATATATATATATATATATATATATATATATATATATATATATATATATATATATATATATATATATATATATATATATATATATATACATATTATACGTGCGTGCGTGCGAGCGTGCGTGCGTGCGTGCGTGCGTGCGTGTCTAAACTCACAACGAATTGAAGATTTCATAGAAGCAAAAATAAAAAGGGTAACATAAAAACTTACTGCGAACTCGGATAATGGTCGACAATGCCAACCACTGGCGCGATGCCCCGTTGGGGTTTGCCAATTAATTAACAGAAATAGAAGAAACGATATTCTGGATTATTTGTTTGCCGCTCTGTGCAGCAGAAGAACTTCCTGTTTTGTTGTGAGCTAGGAAATCTCCAAGGTTATATGATATATTGTACGATTGCAAAACGCACTACACAGAAATCGATGTTGAATAACCAGGTGTGCGAAACTTTAAAATAATTGCTTAAAACGTGTGTCAGTGTCACAGTGTGACGGCGCGGAGCCGAAGTGTCTGGGCACGGCAGCGCAATTGCGTCGACCCGACGGCCGCGGCCTGGATCTCTCCCAGGGTAGCACTGGATTTCGGTCACCGCGTATCGCATCGTTTTTATTGTAAAATCACGTTATGCAATATCATCTATGCATATTGTTTTATAACATGTTCACCGCTCAAATGTGTTTTATTGTGGCACATTTTTCACATTATATCGGTGTCTGATTAATTTGGAATGTTTCTACTCGAATATCACGTTTACATGGCGTGCTGAAAGACAAGGTCAATATTTGTAAACAGATAATGTGAAATTATGTTTACAAATTGTGGGGCATTGAAACATATTTTGGTGGTCGATATGTTGATTCTATATAACATGATTTTACTATAAAAAACGAACATACTTCATGCCTTTAATGTTCGTAATGAAACATTGCGTGTGTGCGTGCGTGCGTGCGTGCGTGCGTGCGTGCGTGCGCGCGTGCGTGCGTGCGTGCATGCGTTAGGGCGGGCGTGAGGGTGGGCGTGCGTGCGTGCGTGCGTGCGTGCGTGCGTGCGTGCGTGCGTGCGTGCGTGCGTGCGTGCGTGCGTGCATGTACATGATTTATTAAAGACACTTGATTTAATAATTCACCGCATTAACACATTAAGAAATGTGTGACAGAAGAAGGGGAGATGATAAGGAAGCCACTGCCAAACAGACGCATTTGGAGGAGGGATGCGGGGACGGGCACGTGATCGATAGCCAAGGTTTGCGGCAGCCGTGAAGTGGGCCGCTGTGTGTCTAACGTTACTATGGTCTAACTGTACTATGGTCTAACTGTACTATGGTCTAACTGTACTATGGTCTAACTGTACTATGGTCTAACGTTACTATGGTCTAACTGTACTATGGTCTAACTGTACTATGGTCTAACTGTACTATGGTCTAACTGTACTATGGTCTAACGTTACTATGGTCTAACTGTACTATGGTCTAACTGTACTATGGTCTAACTGTACTATGGTCTAACTGTACTATGGTCTAACTGTACTATGGTCTAACTGTACTATGGTCTAACGTTACTATGGTCTAAAATAAATTTATACCATCTGTTCTTGTTGATACTGCTTTATTGCCACCGCCTGCAAGTGGTGGTGTCAGATTGTATTGTGACCCGCGTGATAACCCGACCCGCGGGTCAATACACCATAATGATAAAATGACCCCCCCCCCATGGTAAAGTAACAAACCGCTATTTTTTTTAATTTTATGTGGTGTTTTCTTCAATTTTTTTTAATGATCACATCAACTATAATTATAGTATAGGCAATGTTTATAATAAGTTCAACTTGATAATAATATATTAAATTAGCGATGTTGTATGAGATGTGAATTAATTAATCTTAATTTAGGCGCTTCTACTTTTTCTTTTGGAAAAAATCTAGAAAAAGGGTTTTAAATAATATTATGTATGTATGTACTTAATGTAAGTAAATGTGGCAAAGATGGATGAGATGGATGAAGTTAACAGGGTGGGGTTCATATACCCATGGCATAGTATAGTGACCCGGGTCATATACCCATGGCATAGTATAGTGACCCGGGTCATATGCCCATGGCATAGTATAGTGACCCGGTTCATATACCCATGGCATAGTATAGTGACCCGGGTCATATACCCATGGCATAGTATAGTGACCCATGGCATAGTATAGTGACCCGGGTCATATTCCCATGGCACAATATAGTGATCTGGGTCATATCCCCATGGCATAATATAGTGACCCGGGTCATATTCCCATGGCATAGTATAGTGACCCGGGTCATATTCCCATGGCATAATATAGTGACCTGGGTCATATCCCCATGGCATAATATAGTGACCTGGGTCATATCCCCATGGCATAGTATAGTGACCCGGGTCATATTCCCATGGCATAGTATAGTGACCCGGGTCATATTCCCATGGCATAATATAGTGACCTGGGTCATATTCCCATGGCATAATATAGTGACCCGGGTCATATTCCCATGGCATAGCATATTGACCCGGGTCATATTCCCATGGCATAGCATATTGACCCGGGTCATATTCCCATGGCATAGCATATTGACCCGGGTCATATTCCCATGGCATAGCATATTGACCCGGGTCATGCTACAGATATGTAAGAAACAAACTCATTGTTTTATTGCTTTCTTTACTATTCAATAATTCAAACACATACTGTGCATTTGAAATAAAGGTTAGGTTGGGGGTCATATCCCCATGGCATGGTATAGTGATCCTTTAAATAATATTCTACTAATCCATGCACATACATGGAAGTGCACTTTGAAATAAATGCACAAACGTACGTCATTGTCATAACAAAGCTATAATACTAAAGACGCTTGATTAATCTCCTAAAATTCGTTAACAATAATCTTCTGTGTTCTTAACATGTACACTGTATATGTATCCTGTACTCTGAAAGATTGTTACTGTTAATTATAAAATGTTAATTAAGACGTCATGTGAACACATTGTTAATGATGATTGTTTGGAAAAAGCTTAATCCTAAAAAATAAGTCAAAAAGCATCAACAGAAATCAAATCATGTTGGTGGATGTATTACTTTTCATCTGAATTTGTTATGAGTGACCTGTTACATCACCTTGCATAATGAAAACATAAATATTCTAGTATATTGAAAGGAAGTTTAGCCTGGGGAATTTTTATTTTAAATAATTTTGGGGTGTCGTTTCCCTATAGGGTGGGTCACTTTCCCATAGGGGAAAGTCTGCGGTAAAGTGACCCGCGGGTCCATATACTATATGGTGTTTTAACTCGCGAGATTTTGTACCCCCGGGTCACAATACCGGCAATATACGCGGCCACAATGAGTCGTGACGACAAACATTAGTGGCGTATACATTTACGGAGGGGGGGGCATGCCCCTTTGGCTGAAATTGTTCCTTTTTTCGTATGTTATTGTAACCTGTTGCACCAGCATAATAAACGTATGGGTGACTAAGCTCCCCCCCCCCGGTCTCCCCCAGGCGAGATCCTAGATACGCCACTGTTAGGAAACTAGTACAATAAAACATCGTTACATGTTTTAATACTTTGATCTCTGGACTGGGTAAAGGTGACCTAAATAGCCGTATTAATGGGACCAAATGTCCTATATTTTACTCTTATGGAAATAATTTGGGACTGTCCCAGGATGATCGTAGTGGCGAGGTGGCTGTATTATTGAGGTGATCATAGTGGCGAGGTGGCTGTATTACTGAAGTTATCATAGTGGCGAGGTGGCTGTATTACTGAGGTGATCATTGTGGCGAGGTGGCTGTATTACTGAGGTGATCATAGTGGCGAGGTGGCTGTATTACTGAGGTGATCATAGTGGCGAGGTGGCTGTATTACTGAGGTTATCATAGTGGCGAGGTGGCTGTATTACTGAGGTGATCATTGCGGTGAGGTGGCTGTATTACTGAGGAGATCATATTGGCGAGGTGGCTGTATTACTGAGGTGATCATTGTGGCGAGGTGGCTGTATTACTGAGGTGATGATAGTGGTGAGGTGGCTGTATTACTGAGGTGATCATAGTGGCGAGGTGGTTGTATTAGTGAGGTGATCATAGTGGCGAGGTGGCTGTATTACTGAGGTGATCATTGTGGCGAAGTGGTTGTATTACTGGGGTGATCATAGTGGCGAGGTGGCTGTATTACTGAGGTGATCATTGTGGCGAGGTGGCTGAATTACTGGGGTGTTCATAGTGGCGAGGTGGCTGTATTACTGAGGTGATCATAGTGGCAAGGTGGCTGTATTACTGGGGTGACCATAATGGCGAGGTGGCTGTATTACTGAACTGTAAGTAGAGGATTCGAGCCGCGATCCTCTCTAACCGCCGGGCCACTGCTCCCAATATTTTTGCAAGATTCACAATTATTTAGGTACAGGGGCTGAGCGTTCTGTTGTACAATCATATTATACAGAATAACTATAAATTATTCTCACACCTTCGCCGCCCAAATGTGTATTTACTGAACCACATCGTTTAAAAATAATGTGACTGTTGTCTGTTTATAAATATATCTAGACGTTCAGCATGCAATGTAAACATGATATTCCAGTCGAAACGTTCAACGTATAACGGTCAGATTATATGAAACATGTTGTACTATATATACTTAAAACAAAATCTTCTAAAAAATTATTTAAAAAATTTAATTCCTTAGAAATCTATAGAAGTATTTAGAATTATACCGAATGTAATAGAATTGTGTTTAGAAAACTACATTATATAAAATGTTTTAATGCCTACTTCAATTTCCTATAGATTTGTATAGAAGTTTATAGAATATTACAGAGCATAGTAGAATATTGTATAACAAAACTATTGACTACAACAAATTCAATAGAATATAAAACGTCATAGAATATTCTATGACAAATTCTATAGAATATGTATAAATTCTATAGAATACTTTCTGAATTATATATAATTGTGTCTACAAAAATCCTATAGAATATTATATAAAAAGTTTAATGATCTAATTTTTTGCTAATGGTACACACATTTGGGCGGTGAAGATGTTTGAATATACAGTGTTAGAGTTTATACTATGTGATAACATAATTATGCAAGTAATCAGGCCCATCCTTAAGGTTTTGAATTAGAATTCTATAAATACTATATAAATTTATAGAAATATGAAGACTTCTATATAAATCTACATAGTGTAGTATAGTTTTGCATAGAAAACTGGAATACTACATATTCTATATAACCAGTTTGTCTACTTCAACTTTCAATATATTTGTATATATAATTTCACAGAATTCTACAGAACTTAGTAGAATATTGAATATAACACTACCCATTTCTATTGTCCGCAAAAATCCTATAGAATATTCTATGAATATGCCATAGAATATTTTCTGAATTCTACACCATTGTTCGCCAAATATTTGCTATAAAACTGGCGGATGCCGGTTGCACTGCCACTGCCGGTCATGTCCCGTACTATGGGCCACATTATCTGACTGCAATATTAATACTCTCGCGGCTCGAATAGACTTCGCTCACTGCTGCCGTTCGTAGGTCAGTGCAGTAACAAACATCGATGATTTATGCCAACTTACATAGAACGGCGAGTGTCTATTTACACTCTCGCAAGAAGCATGACATATTTAACCTGTTAGTTGGTTCCATATATCACCGTTACATGGCTTCGTTTGTCGGGCTTTGAGAGCTTGTTACGTAGTCGAATGATCCATTTAACATAATTAATCTGCCATCTATTTCTGTCTCTGTATGTCTGTATGTCTCCTTCTCCCTCCCTCCCTCCCTCCCTCTGCAGGTTAATGAGAAATATATACTAAAGTGAGATCTTCAGACGAGTTGGCTATTTACATACATATTACATATATGTGTATAAACTAATGAGATATCAACATATGACTGAGACATCTACAAACGAAATATGTATTTCCCAGACGAGTGAGATATTTACAGCCGAATGAAATATTTACAGATGAATGAGAGATCTACAGACGAATGAGAAATCTACAAACGAATGATAGGCCTACAGACGAATGATAGATCTACATACGAATGAGATTTATATAGGCGAATGAGACATCTACATACGAATGAGAGATATATAGACGAATTAAATATCTAAAGACGAATTAAAGAAGAATGATAGATCTACAGATGAATTAGAGACCTACATATGAATTGCAGATTTACAGACGAATGATAAATCTACAGAAGAATGAGATATTAACAGACAAATGAGAGATAAACCAATACATCCCCGACAGACCAACAAATGACCGGTGAACAAGCAAAAGAGGTTTCAACATTTAACGTGTGCACTGAGACCGTGATTAACAATACGTGCGCTACATGATGCATGGGACAAAACGCATAGATGCCAAATATATTGACACATGATTTCAATATGAGCTGTGCAACACGGGAGTCCTAGTCAATTTCCAAGAACTTCTATTTCACCTCGTGAGTGTATGGAAAGAGTGCGAAATAAACATCTTCAGCTTCACCATGCTTCAAGCCAAGCTTGCGTCAAGAAAATGATTGTCTAGTTAAACATTACTATACTTATACCGTATTGCAATTAATGTAAATATAGCTATATTTTAATAACCATTTTGCTATATTTTATTACTGTGCTACATTGACTATTAGGTATAAAATTGTTTTCTATTTTTAAATGCATTTGTCTGTTTAGTATTGTTTTCTGTTTAATATTGTTTTATTTCAAACTTATACAATTGTAAGTTAAGTCTCGTTTTAAGTCAGCAACCTGCAAGCCAAGTCAAATCTTAAGTCAATTAACTCCAAATCAAGTCTCGAGTTGTCTCTCCAATTCAAAGTCACGTCGCAAGTCATAAAACTGGGCGACTCGAGTCAGCCCCTACGACTCGAGTCAGCCCATGCGACTCGAGTCAGCCCACACGACTCGAGTCAGCTCATACGGCTCGAGTAAACAAGTCTGGTATTTTTATTTGTAATGTGCAATATTCTTGCGCCTGAAGTTGTGGTTGATCGAAATGACAACATTTCCCTAAGTATCCACATAGGCAATATTCTTCGAAATTGTCCTTCTACGAAACAGTCACGTTTGACCACTGGAAACAGGAAACTTGCAGTGATAAATGGGCACGATTTCCCTGTGGTTATTTAGGATGTTTAGGCACTCAGCACGACTATTACCCCGATGTAATCAGCACAACATTTTAGCACGGATTTCACCCCGATTTTAAACTGTACCACGTTCACTTTGTAGATGTGGCCAGTGATTGGTCACCGCATTTCTGTTGTATAGACCCCCTAAAATTACCACAGTGGACAATGCTCCTTGTGACCATGCACCTATCAGGAACAAGAAGAAAATCACAAGTCCACAGCTATTCAATTGCGTGCGTGCGTGCTTGCGTGCGTGCGTGCGTGCGTGCGTGCGTGCGTGCGTGCGTTTTGGTAGGAGATCGGTGAAGCCTGGATTTGGCAAAATGAGCTTCGTCTAAGCCCAGTTCAGGCCTGTTAGTGTCGTGTTTCTGACGAGAGACGTATTCTCACGGGCGGGAGATGTCACGACTCCTCCCGTTCCCCCCCCCCTCAAAATGTACCATTTTTAACTACTATGTAAGCAATATACGCGGTATAAATCACTAAAAAGTCCTGCACTGTTATATAATACATCAATGTGCACTTTGCATTCTGTCTTGCTTTCTTCTTGCCTTCGTTCAAACCAGTCGAACAAATTGTCGTCTGGGCGGCGTGAATAATGGGTGTCTGGAACACCGCTAGTTGAGGCGACAGTAATGGGCAAAATCACCCTTAGTGATAAAAAGTACAAGTACAATTTCTTGGAAAATCAAGCGGCCATTTCAAAACAAACACCACTTCTTGCAATATAGCACGACTTTGCAATGAGTCTGTATTAGCCGCATATAACGTGGCTACTAAAGTACTGTCGAGCTGGGGCCACTCCATGGCACCACTCGAAAGTTGTCGCATTTATGACTCACATCTCAATTGATTGAGCCCATCGTGAATTTAGTTCGTGGTGTTTACATGTGTTGTGTGTTAATACTTTATGTAATAGGCCATATGTCTTATGTAATAGGTCCTTTGCGCAGTCAGTTTAGTAAGAGTGCGTACTTGAAATCAACGAAAGAATATTCCAGTAAATGGCGAAAGTGTGATTAACACTATGCTATAGTATATAGAGCCGGACAACTTTTTGTGTCATTTTGTTCGTCGAATTAAAATTATGTCCGATGATTTCACCAAACCTATATATGTATATATATATATATATATATATATATATATATATATATATATATATATATATATATATATATAGAGCCGGACAACTGTTGTGTCATTTTGTTAGTCGAATTTAAATTATGTCCGATGATTTCACCAAACCTATATATGCATATATATATATATATATATATATATATATATATATATATATATATATATATATATATATATATATATATATATATACATATATTGTTTTGGTGAAATCATCGGACATAATTTAAATTCGACGAACAAAATGACACAAAAGTTGTCCGGCTCTATATACTATAGCATAGTGTTAATCACACTTTCGCCATTTACTGGAATATTCTTTCGTTGATTTCAAGTACGCACTCTTACTAAACTGACTGCGCAAAGGACCTATTACATAGGACCTATTACATAAGACATATTACATAGGGCCTATTACATAAATTATTAACACACAACACATATGCTATTATATATAGAGCCGGACAACTTTTGTGTCATTTTGTTCGTCGAATTTAAATTATGTCCGATGATTTCACCAAAACTATATATGTATGTATATATGTATATATATATATATATATATATATATATATATATATATATATATATATATATATATATATATATATATATATTACACGCACGCACGCACGCACACACGCACACACACACACACACACATTGGCGTTGTCAATTTTGTATGCGAAAAACGACTATTCCCTGATATTGTTTGCTCAATCAAGCCGTTGGGGTTAGGGATATATATAGGTTTGAGTTAGGGTTAGGGAATCTTAACCGGTTAACTGTTAAATGTTTAAGTGAATGCAGCATGTCTGATGAACAAGTCACAGTGAAAATCTTATGAAAATTTGTTAGATAATTTTCGAGATATTCCATTATGTATAGATATGGAAATATATATTAAATAATAATGGTAAATTTCCTCTCAACGGATTGCTGTGGAAATCTGGCACAGTTGTACAATATTTATATATAGATATTGACATTCCATGGTTAAATTTATATATAATATGTACACTGTATACATTGTGTTATGTGAGCGGCCTTGCAGTGCTTCTCTATATCCCATAGAAGTTTTACAAATATGGAACCACGTTGGCGTTTGCATATTTTAGTGGTGCCCGTTTTCCAAGATGGCGTATACTCGTTAATGTTAACCATTTTTATTGTATTGTATTATTGATTGTATTTCGTTACAGCATTGTGTAGAATTGTTCATTTCAATAAGAGATCGCGTTGTCCATTCATATATTTTATAGTATTGTGAAACGATACATTGTGCATTTATTTCAACATTTCAGCAACCAAAGTTCATTTTTAATAATATTGATGCTAAGCAATGTTCAATATGCAAGTCAGATGCGCCTCGGGCTGTTCACGGTATGTGCTGTTGATAACTATTGACAAATTAAAAAATTTCGGTGACGGAACATCCATTCCTAGAAAATAAAGGAACATACCGAGGTGTGGTAGTCATTGATTACCGCATCTCTACAAGAACTGTGAACCAACTACCACCATCATACATCACACATATCATACATCATACATCACACATATCATACATCATACATCACACATATCATACATCATACATCACACATATCATACATCATACATCACACATATCATACATCATACATCACACATATCATACATCATACATCACACATATCATACATCATACACAGACGTTCCTTCAGCTGCATTGAAGAGTTCATGATTCCTCCACGTCAAGTACAAGAGACTCTCAGCAGCTTTCAGATTGTGACAAAAGCTCGTAATGAAGATACTGAATGGCTGACAAAAGTGATGCTAGCCGTGCTCCATGGAGGAAGAAGGGTTAACTTGGTCTGTCCATCACCCGAGCATCCAGCTAGGTGTCATGCAACCGCCAGCTACCATTATTCACGGACAGCGCTCACTCAGTAGCGATGACCAAGCATTCCACTGACATCGCTAGATCCCTCCCTCAACAACTCATCCCAGGTCAGACTCCAGTATTGCAGAGATCGTGTCATCAGTGCAACACGAGATCGAACACAGCATTGATTACAGAGAGAACCAGAGTCGCAACTGCAACATGCTAAACGACGGTGGCCGAGGTTAGCGCAGAAACGTGGGCGGACTTCTAGATTGCATTGCGCAGATCACACATTTCTTCGCTGAACCCAAGCTAAAGATATATGCCTCGAACAAGCCCGCAGAACGACCGGTAACAGCCACTCCAGCAATCCGAGAACAATCGTGGTGAAGTTCGAAAGCTACAAAGACCGGGAGATGATTAAACACGCAGCCCGCAAACTGAAGCCGCGAAGACCTTTCACAACGTACGTGTGTTAGTCAGGAGAAAGAAACTACTTCCCAGACTACGAGAGGCTATAAAGAGTTGCAGTATTGCCTACTTCTCGTATGACAGACTCGTGGTAAGGGATAGATTGGACAATCGCACCTGATGTAACACACACCCTGAATATACTATATGTTGAAGAACATTGAATCCTTACCTTTTCACAGTATCAAGGATGATGAACTATTACTTATTAACTCTGGCAATAACGATAGTACATTTAATGCTACTTTAGAATTGCCCGTATTACATGATACAAGTTCGGTTATAAACATTAAACAGTATGATTAC
This sequence comes from Lamellibrachia columna, assembly GCA_963662155.1. Taxonomy (NCBI): domain Eukaryota; kingdom Metazoa; phylum Annelida; class Polychaeta; order Sabellida; family Siboglinidae; genus Lamellibrachia; species Lamellibrachia columna. The sequence goes on along the minus strand of OY759268.1, from coordinate 44,046,777 downwards.
GACAGTTCGACGCCCAGCGATGTTTTGTTCAATGTTGATCCAGACAACTACTTTAATCAGAGCATACCTGCTAATTGTAAATACTATGGCTGTTAAGTCCGACAGTGACCTATCACTTATCAATTTAACTGCACGAAGCTTAAATAACAGTTTTAAAAAATAAGTTTCTTGATGATTTTAGACTGTCGTTTGACATAATGGCTATTTCGGAGATTTGGGCTGAGCAGAACACAACTGAGGACTTTTTATTAAACGAATATGAAGTTTTTCACGTCGTATGTGCAAACAGAAAAGGAGGAGGTGTTGCACTATTGGTAAATCATAGATTTAATTGAGCACCCGGACAGCAAAATATGTAGAAATTAATAATCTATCAAATGTATCAAGGTCGAATTAGACATGCAAAAGCGCGAAAATATCACTGTGAGCTGTGTCCACAGAACTCCAAGCTGAGACATAGATAGATTAGTGAGCACACGGAGCAGTTATTTAGGTTTGCCAACCCAAGTAAAAGGAATTTTGTTTGTGGAGACTTTAACATAATGATCTATTGAAACAGGAAACACACGCTGGAACAAAGCGGTTTCTAAACGAATTATACCATCAACTCGTGCACCCTAATAGAGAATATATTGTTTCCAACCAAATTAACTACTCTGCTGATAGTGGATTACTAGTTAGTGACATTGAAAGAGAACAATATACTTAAGCTTATAGAAATTGTATGGATAGAATATGTTTGGCGGTGCTGAGGTAGTTCAAATGTTCAATCTCGAGACAGCTTGAACTGTCCAGGATTATTCAGAACAGATATATATATATATATTGTCACAGCTTGAGGTTGCCATTGACACTATATAGGACGTCTGTGTGGAAGATGAAAACATTGCCCAGAGAACGTAGGGATTGGGTGACGGGTTTTTACCATCAGTAGTTGTGACCAAGAACCGGACGTTCTGCGCATCTATGAATGCAAACGCAGTTGTTCAACTTTCTCTCGCAACGTAGCATCCTACACCTCAGGTCGAAAAACAAGGTGGTGTATGCTACCAGTGGCCAGTCATTGCCAACATCAGACTTGACAAAGTTGAGTCCGTTTACATGAAGATGCATGTATTGTATACTGTTCAGAAAGGTAGCTTGACGCTACCTGTTCGCACTGTAGAAACATACGTATATATAGTGGTCATTGCATTGGCTGCAATATTCAGCCTGAGGAATTGTGGGTGGCCTTGGGCACAGGAGAGTTATTCTGATATATAGCTGTCCATGAAATAGTACAGACCTGGTGTCACCACGACTCATCCGAAATGTGCTGTCCTGCCTATCTTTTAGGCACTTACCGATTGTGACACAGTGTCGGCATTTAACAGAAGAGGGAAAATCGCATTGTGATATACACAGAGATGTCACAACAGCATTTGAGGAACTCTGTTGCATGACCAACCAACTTAGCGAGATACCAAATATTGACAGACAAACTGTTGGCGACTAAAAAGTCGGTATGTGTATGGCGACGGCCTTAGACGTACATTTGACATATTTATGACGTCTACGTTTTGGCATCTAAAATACGTCTCAATATTGACGTCTAAGAGACGTTTAAAAATTTATGTCTAAATTTAGACGTAATTTAGCTGGCAAAAAAATTTGACTGTTATTAGACAAAAAAGACAAATATACCATGTATTCTACACTTTTGCCTACTGGGATGAATGCAACACTTCAATCTAGTTAGCAATAATTGTGTAAAATTAGAATCATCGAATCACAATTAAACATAAAACGACCTTGATTCAGGTGTTCACGGTCAGCACAAGGTCACTACAGGCAAGAGCCAAGGTGGTTCCAGATCTGAAAATAATTGTTAACACATGTGGAAGCAATACTGAAAATATGGTGCTTTCTATCACAAAATGAACAATTCTTCTGATTTGTGGAGCTTATTTACCAAACCAACTAAATAGACTACAAAAACGGCTTGGAAGACCAGCAAATGACGGGCCCAAATGACCACCACTTGAAAAAACACGGACACCTCCGTCACCATGACAGACAATACCACCAGTGCACTATGTCCTAGTTTTCTTGCGTTTTATTATCGCTGGTGATGCAGTCGGCTCTTGTCGGTCTGCATCACGTGATACAGTGATCACGTGCGGCATTCAGCACACTAAAACTGCGTTGTTTACAAGACCGCAACCGTCCAAAAATAAAGCAGGCGAACGTAATCAGCTATGATAATAATTCTCGGTCATTGGCCTTTACGAGGCTCTGGGCTATCCGAGTTATTTCTGCATGGCGCAATTAACGCAACCGTCTGAAAATTTAACGCCACTTATGTAAAGTTATGTTCTTTCATGGATAAACGTTTTTGCACGCACGCACGCACGCACGCACGCACGCACGCACGCACGCACGCACGCACGCACGCACGCACGCACGCACGCACGCACGCACGCACGCACGCACGCACGCACGCACGCACGCACGCACGCACGCACGCACGCACGCACGCACGCACGCACGCACGCACGCACGCACGCACGCACGCACGCACGCACGCACGCACGCACGCACGCACGCACGCACGCACGCACGCACGCACGCACGCACGCACATCTGTTGTGTTCATATAATTATCAGTTGCACTCTGGCCTGCATTTCCTCTCGCTCAGTCGGCTGCACGACGCGCCCACTTGCCACTCCGTCCAGTGAACTGAATAAATGTTGTTTATTCAAGAAGACGCAATGCCTATTGTGATTTACGATGCATTACAAATACATAAAAATGCATATATTATTAAACATTAATAATGGAGTTTCTGGACCATATAACGAGAAAAAGAAACTAAAACATCTAGTGACAGCGGGCTCGATTGAAGCAGAAGTCGGCACAGAAATAAAAACATTGATGAGCCGTGCTAGGAAAGAGCGTATCCTAATCGTTACAAGACACCTGTGATCGTGGGAAATGGGGGGGGGGTCATGATCGCCTAAGCCTGCAACATACACGGCACCTAATGACAGCGAACAGCGGCGTCGGAAGCTGTTGAGCTTAGTTACTGAGACCATGTTGGAGGGGGCAGCAGCACCTACATCTACATTATACCTACCCAACCATGGGCGATAGCGGGGGGGGGAGCAAGGGGGCAATTATTTCGGACGTATATTCGTGAGCTCAAAGTATATGTTAACTTTACATCCTTCATGGAATGCTACGCTGTACTTGCACAGGTGGCCCTTAATTTGGCGACCAGATTGTGGTCTTAGTGACATCTCCCAGAGGAGGGGCAAGAAAGAGGATCATTGAACAACTTTAAAGTTTAAGTACGTATTTTTGCCGCTTGTATATGCAATATATATATATATATATATATATATATATATATATATATATATATATATATATATATATATATATATAGTTATATTTATATATATAGTTATATTTATATATATATATATATATATATATATATATATATTGCATATACATGCAATATATATATATTGCATATACATATAGTTATATATATATATATATATATATATATTGCATATATATATATATATATATATATATATATATATATATATATATATATATTGCATATAGATATATATATATATATATATATCAATGATCCTCTTTCTTGCCCCTCCTCTGGGAGACAGTCACTAAGACCACAATCTGGTCGCCAAATTAAGGGCCACCTGTGCAAGTACAATGTCACGTTCCTACGGGCGTGAGATGAAATCTTCAGCGTTTCAGCCTTTCAAAAAAGGCCCACGTCCCGTTAAAATGTCCTACATTTTCATAATACACATATTATTCATCACAGTTACTGATTTTACTCAATGAAAGTATTTTTTCGTATCTATTTGTTTTTTGCTTCATAGCTAGTAGTAAAATCCTGCATGCGCTCGATGACGCGAAGGGCGCCATTTTGTATCGCGAAAAAACATCTAGCCTTGCTGTAAACAACACTTGGAACTGTATACAATTATGCATTTAGTTATTTGCATCCCGCATTATCACCAAGATATTGGGAAGATAGAGAAATGAAATTATCCATGAGTAGTGAAATTAGCGTTACAATTTGCGTTATCAGAGCTATACGTTAAATTTTAGTCAGATCGATAATCCGAAATCTCTATATTTATTTCTGTTTCTTCTAACTTTCATCTGTCTCATATCTAACAAGGCCGTTGGGAAGACGCGACGACGGCCCTAAACACAGACTCTTTCCTTTTTTTTCGATTCTCTGTTGTTCTTATGAGCTGCTCGGACTGACCTGTCCAATCCTTGGTGTCGTCCAAGGTCGTTAGTTGTGTCCTCTTTGTGCGAGTTTCAACTGATCCTCCACGCAATATGATGTTTGCCACGGCTGACCTTGCGACTGTGTGACGATATTGACGGATCATCACAAAATGTTGTATATTTTAGTGGCGTACTGGGGGGAGAGGCACTGGGCCATGGCTTAGACTTAAACTTTTGTTGATTTTTTCGTTTGTAACCTGTTGGGCCACTACATGGTAGCGTGGTAAACTAATGAGTAAATAGGCTTGGCCCCACTTTGTGAGATCCTAGATACACCCATAGACATAAATAGAACACCCGTTAGTTTATAGGGGGGTGATTAATGATGTAACTCTATGGGATATGCCACATATATTTTCGGAGATGTATATTTATCCACGGGCGTCGTGTTCCGAAAGTAGGCCTACGTTCAACGACGAACTGAACAATAACAATGTCCCTATTGTTGGACTAAGTTCTTCCTACATTACCGTTTAGATAAATTTATCGAAAGCTGATCCATAATAAAACTCGGTTTGCATCCTCCGCGAGAATAGCATCAATATATTTAACTTGTTAGCAAATATTATCGCAAGTAGTTCGTGTTTATCGAATCAATAGCGTCGTCTGGCTGCAAAGCTAAATTCAACATAACGCGTAAGATAAAGAGTCTTACGGCAAACAAAGTTCTATATTATCATCGACAATACAATAAATGTGGACTATTTAATGCCACAGGTATTGAAGAGTGTGACAAGATAAAGAGTCTTACGGCCAACAAAATTCTATATTATCATCGACAATACAATAAATGTGGACTATTTAATGACACTGAGATTGAAGAGTGTGACAAGACCAAGATATGGGTGTGTTGATCGTGTCTGTTTATTGAAGTGTTTATTACTGACTGTGTTTGTTATTATCTGGTGTTGTTTTGTACGCTACGCGTGAGACCAGGGACATCCTCTCTCTTGATACCAATAAACAACAGAAAACATTGACCTAAAACGTATGTGCGTGCGTGCGTGCGTGCGTGCGTGCGTGCGTGCCTGCGTGCGAGCGTATTATATCATACCCGTCCTCAGGGGGTTCGATTTTTTACTGAGTAAATTGTCAGAAATCACCCCGGGCCCCAACTGATTGTGCGACTGTTTCGTACTTCAATATCTTGATTATTGCAAATAGTTGCATGCATTTTATCTGTTGAAGTTAAGTCTTAGCGGGCATGGCTTCTCACATCTGCAAATTCAAGCTGTTACATGTCATACTATCCATAAAATACATCATTTGTCGTGTGGCCGTTACAAGAGTACTACACCAGCAGACTATGCACTAAAATAGCCTAGTGACGTCTCGAACACATGTGATTTGATATTAAGCGTTTATTGACATTGAATCCGCGGTGGCCTGACAGTCGAGAGGGACTCCCCGGTGGCCTGACAGTCGAGAGGGACTCCCCGGTGGCCTTGTTCTTTGATCCTTGTTCTTTGGCATTTCTCCCCCTTCTCAGAAACAAGGCGATTTCTTTTCTCAGTTCGAACACGCGTAAAAACTTTCCCCCGTGATAACCAGCGAACCTTCGTAGGGAACAGCTGGAGTACACTAAATTCGGCCCCAACTTCCTCACACAACACTTTGAAAATTCGGGAGTTCGTAGCACTGCCTCGGATATGATTAACAATTGTAACAACCCCCGAGAAGACATTGATGAGACCAGGGGAAATGATACGTTCTTAACTTACAGTAGGCCTACATCACTGCACAGACATTGTCAATGTGACGTACCACGAGAGCGCAAACATTATCATTGAATTATACCTACTAAAATTTCCGTTAATTAAAATGTTCCCGTTACCCCCCGAAAAAGGCAAAATTACCTCCCGGGGATAATTACCTCCAGGTTAAATACCACTGCAGTAGAGAGAGGAATAGCAGGGATGTGTCAGGCTTTTTCATTATTAATGTTGACTAGATCAGGCGAAGAAAATTACCGCAAAAGATCGTAAGAGAAGCATTAGATGAAGTATACGTCATCACTAGATGACATTACCAGCAACCACCCAGGAAACGTAAAAGAAGCATTAGATGAAGTATACGTCATCACTAGAAGACATTACCAGCAACCACCCAGGAAACGTAAAAGAAGCATTAGATGAAGTATACGTCATCACTAGAAGACATTACCAGCAACCACCCAGGAAACGTAAAAGAAGCATTAGATGAAGTATACGTCATCACTAGAAGACATTACCAGCAACCACCCAGGAAACGTAAACAAAGTCGAATCAGGCAGCAAAATACATAGGCCTTAACATCAATGTAAATAAGATTAAAGTAGTACGTGTAAACAACATAGACAACAATCCAGTCAGGATAGATAAAGATAACTTAGAAGACGTTGATGCTTAGGAGCGGTGTTATCTAAACGTCTTAGGAGCGGTGTTATCTAAACGTCTTAGGAGCGGTGTTATCTAAACGTCTTAGGAGCGGTGTTGTCTAAACGTCTTTGGCAAAAGAGGCATTCGTAATACTCCAAAGATTATGGAAATCCAAAACAAAACTGAAACTATTCAAGAGCTATGTGATAGCAGTTCTATTGTATGGAGCTGAAATGTGTAAAATGACACGAGCAGACAAGAAGAAACTGAAAGTTTTAAAAAGAACATGTTTACGAAGAATGTTAAACTTAAAGATACACTGGCCAATGAAAGTGTCAAATTAAGACCTATATAACCGTGCTTGTATGACACCACCACCAGAAGTCTCCAAGATGAGGTGGACGTGGCTCGGCCACACATGAGCGATGGGAATAACAACACAACAGTAATCGAAATAACAACACAACAGTAATCGAAATAACAACACAACAGTAATCGAAATAACAACACAACAGTAATCGAAATAACAACACAACAGTAATCGAAATAACAACACAACAGTAATCGAAAGAAGAAGAAGGACTGTTGAAGTAGCGAGAAACCAACTGGGATGGAGTTCTTGAAAGATGGTGCATATATATATATATATATATATATATATATATATATATATATATATATATATATATATATATATATATATATATATATATATATATATATATATATATATAACAGTTTTTTTTTACCACAATCATTAATAGTATACCGGTAGTTGTACTAATCTGAAATACCAACTGCTGCGGTTACTGCTCTGCGTGTCTTCTGTAGTGACACCGAACATAATCAAGTGTCAATATCCAACATTTAGTTTACGAGATTAATGATGCTGTTCGTGGATTGCCTAAAGTATGACCTTTTTTATTATCAAAGTTACGGATGGCTTTCCACTCTAGCACGCCTTCTCCGTAACAGTGACGTTACACGGTGGGTCGCCGTCACGCCGACACGCCGACACGCCGTGGCAACTAAACACTGGACCTTCCAAGTTGACACAGGCCAATATTGAGAGATTCCCCACAAGGAATCTGTTGGCGGCATATATATTTTTTTAAAGAAAGAGGTCAACGCCTTCCTCGGTGCCTTGCGTCAGCGCCCACTCCCTGAGTGGAGAGGGACATATGAAGAAGCCTATATAAAAAAGCTTATTTCGTTGGTGGCGCCGCCTACCGTATGGTTTTTTATCTGAATTACACGCGAGAGCTCTGATCTGTTTCTACATACGACCGGCTGCGAAAAATTAACATTTGCTACATCCCCGCCTTTGGGGGTGGGGTTCGGGGGGGGTTCGAACGAACCCCCTTTTGAGAGAATTTGTTTTAACTGTAACATAAATCATCCAAGAATTCCCGGCTGATTGTGTACGCCCGAAACCCCTTTTCAAAACCCCGAGGAAGGGACTGTTGCCTGTTAGACTAGGCAAATAATCTCAAAAGGGCTCTAGAAATCACTTTAGGGGTACCTAAATGTTACAAGCTGTCACCCATGCCAGGGTTTATCTATGACCTTTACCGGTCACAACCAGCCCGGATGACACTTTCTATTGTGATTTTTTACTGTGTAGTGAGCTATTTAACGACGATGGTGTTAAGATTTTGACGCGACTTTGCAATGTATACATAATCGGCTGTAACTCTACTAATTAAAGAGCTACATAACTGAAAGGGGTATCAACATATCTGGAATGTCATGGGTGAATAATTATATCAATATTTTTTAGCAATATTCGTCAAAAAAAACATAAAACGGACCAAAGGTGTACAATAGTTCGTATAACTTCTTACGTACATGATACATGCAAATTATTTTTATCAAAACATAACGCCAGTTCATTTCCAAACACAATAACACCAACTGATTCGGTAAATAATGTAATAACATTAAGTGACAACCCAAAATACAACGTTACTCCCTTTATTTGTCAAAATACAACGTTACTCCCTTTATTTGTCAAAATACAACGTTACTCCCTTTATTTGTCAAAATACAACGTTACTCCCTTTATTTGTCAAAATACAACGTTACTCCCTTTATTTGTCAAAATACAACGTTACTCCCTTTATTTGTCATTGCCGCCAGATTTAAATAGGGTTGGTGTCATTGAATGATTTAAATAGGGTTGGTGTCATTGAATGATTTAAATAGGGTTGGTGTCATTGAATGATTTAAATAGGGTTGGTGTCATTGAATGATTTAAATAGGGTTGGTGTCATTGAATGATTTGTTGTTTTATATGTAACTGACCCCCCTGCAACAGTGTCAGTTTCTTAATCCTAGCTATATATATGATATAAAGCTAATTGTATGGTGTACCCAGTATCACAAACAATGTTGTGAGCGTAAATGTAGATGTAACCAGGGTCCGTTTCAGAAGAAAGCATCTACGTTTCGCCAGTGTACAAGATATCGAATGCAATTCCAACGTTCACATATACGTCATATAAAAGCTTTATATTCCACGAAATGAAACCAACGAAATAAGACATAATCGGATGTGGTAGCTGTAGTTGTGGATTGTTGACCCTGAAAGATTAATAGACACACATTCTGCGGGACACCTTATCTCCTGGCGTTTCAATTGCGTCTCTGATGGTACAGTCAGACGTGCTTTTAGCGTACTTTGATGTTATTTTCACACTTAGCTATAACGTAGGTTATACAATAACTATATTATACGTTAATGTAGCCTTTTATAAAATGTGATACAATTTAAAACAAAAACTATTATGTATGTAAATACCATTCCATAATGCAAAACTTGCCACGATTAGATGCATAGTTAATCGAAACCGAAACCTTTCATCGGATGTGCCGGCACATCAAGTTCCCATTCTGGTGAGGTCTAAAGTGATGTGTTGCTACTTGTGAATCACTTTTAAGCACAACTGAATAACAAATTATGGATGAGAACAGGAACAGCAAAACAGCGACGCTTCATTGCTGTTCATGACAATGGTTACATCCTACTCTCCGAAGGAACATCCCAGCATCCCATCATGCATTAACAGGATGTGACACTATCGGTCAGCTGAGTGGATACGGCAAAAAAATCAACATGGAAAACATTCCAGAAGCATTCAGTTCTATTGCATGATCTTGTACGCGGAGCTCTTTCTGAAGCCACAGAGAAACAAGCAGAAGCATTCATCTGCAGAGTCTACTCAGCATGCACTAACGATGCAGCCATCAACGAACTGCGATAGCAAAAATCGAAAAAGCTTCCGCCTACCCAGAGTTGTCTTTCCAAACACATCCAACGTGCCCAGTACCGGAGTCGTGGTACTTGGCAGATGACACGTCCCCTGACCACGTTTCACCCATCAATAACGGCTGGTACAAGGATCCTACCAGTGGACAACTTCACCCACAGCTGATGGTAGAGGACCCCTTACCTCAGCAATTCTCAGATATTGTGTATTGCAAATGCAAAAAAAATTGCAATTGCAAGATGCACCTACAGATCCAGCAGCTAAAGTGCACAGGTGCATGCTCATGCTCGTGCACGTGCACGTGCTCGTGCTCGTGCTCGTGCTCGTGCTCGTGCTCGTGCTCGTGCTCGTGCTCGTGCTCGTGCTCGTGCTCGTGCTCTTGCTCATGCAGCGATGATATCTGCCGGAATCCATTTACGATGAAGAATCAGACTCATTGTCAGTTACACGTGTCCTTCTAATGTCTGACTTCACATATAATGAATGATCTTCCCTCATACGCAGTGATTGGGCGGGGATGGGTGCTATTCTATGCAGCAGAACAGTGAACAATCCGAGCCCCTTTCCGGTATGGAGAAAGGTTGGCATTTAACTGACTGGTGGATAAGATTACCATGTGTAACAATATCAGTTTTTATTAACATGTAATCATGTTTTAATATCAGTTAATTGGGGTTTAATTAAGATATGCCTCCCAGTGACTGTAGTGTTTCATTTTCTGACAATCTTGAAAATATGGGGGGTAACATTAATTTGTGCATAATAATCAGTAATTTTCCATTATTTACCAAACAGCGTGGTGTTGTTTTGTTTGGAAATGAACTGGCATTATTTTGTGATAAACATAATTGACTTGTACGATGTACGTAAGAAGTTATATGAACTATTGTACACCTTTGGTCCAGAAACCAAAATTAAATATTTATATAATTTGGTACGTTTTATGTTTTTTTGTCGAATATTGCTATAATATTGACACAGTTATTTATTTATTACACAGTCCTCCTTATTCCAGATATTTTGATACATTTAATTATGTAGCTCTCTAATTAGTAGAGTTACAGTCGATTATGTATACATTGCACAATCTTAACACCAACTTCGCTAAATAGCTCACTAAAAAATCACAATAGAAAGTGTCATCCAGGCTGGTTGTGACCGGTAAAGTGTCATCCGGGCTGGTTGTGACCGGTAAAGTGTCATCCGGGCTGGTTGTGACCGGTAAAGGTCATATATAAATCCTGGCATGGGTGATAGCTTGTAACATTTAGGTACCCCTGATGTCATTTTTTTAGATTATTTGCCTAGTCTATATGGTCTGTGTTAGTAAAGTGATTTTCAAGTTTTCGGTTACCGATATTCTGTTTATTCACATCCAGAACTCATTAAACTACGGGAACACCGTACAACCGTACAAAACCGTACAAAACACCGTACAACCGTACAAAACCTTAAACATCTATGAAAATATCGTATCGTAAAATCAGATACTCATTCAAGAACTTGACCTTTCTAAGAACATTAAGCCAAGGCCTAGCAAACCTTTTGTGCTAGCAGTGAGGGGGTTTCTATCGTGGTATATGTTATCTCCAATAAATGAGACTACCATGCATCAGTGAACAGGGGTGGATTAAGGGGTACTGGGGTCATGGGGCAAGTTGGGATTGTGAGGGCCCACGCCCTTGGGGTGGTCATTTTAATGCATTTGTAAACGACAATATTTTTTTAAACCTAAATTTATGTTTGCATATTTTGTAGATTTTCCAGCTAACACAACGTTTTCGTAACTTGATATTTTTATAGCGAGCTGTGCCCAGTAGATAAATTTTTTTTTGCCGTTTGTGATGTTATAGCTGATAGTTTTTTCAAGATTTCATGTTGTCGCAATGAGTGGACGGCGGAATTCGTGAACGGAAGTTTATTTCCATCCAATGGCCTAATAGTTCTCACGCATCTAGTCTCGTTGTGAGAAACACACACAGGGGAACGAGGGGACGTTTGGTGTGTTGTTCAATGTGGCATTTTGCAACTATCTTGAAAAATTGCGTTGTACTATTTATTTCCATGTTCAACCCTAATGCTCCTGGACTTGGGGAGTCTGGGTTGGAGGGTCTGGGTTGGGGAGTCTGGGTTGAGGAGTCTGGGTTGAGGAGTCTGGGTTGGGGAGTCTGGGTTGGGGAGTCTGGTGTTGGTGGGTCTCGGTGAACAAGAACTCGAGCGACCCGGTGAACTGTCGGTGCGCACCTACCTGTACAACCTGGAGGAGTCACCTACCTGTACGACCTGGAGGAGTCACCTACCTGTACGACCCGGATGAGTCATATACCTGTACGACCTGGAGGAGTCACCTACCTGTACGACCCGGATGAGTCATATACCTGTACGACCCGGAGGAGTCACCTACCTGTACGCACTGGAGGAGTCATTGGCCGACGAACTCGTCCAGTCGTGAAACAAGCGCCTTGTACTTCACTGGTCTGAGCCAATATAACAATAAAATGTTACTAACATCAATAGTATACCGGTGCCTACTCGTTTCAAATACCAACTACTGCGATTACTGCTCTGCATGTCTTCTGTAGTAACACTCGCTTATGGTGACGTGGACATAAAGTAGTCCTAATGCCAGTGACAAGTGACAGTACGTCACAAAACAACGGTAGAGTGCAACCGAACATAACCAAGTGTCAGTATCCAACATTAAGTAGTATGAGATTAATGATGCTATTCGTGGAATTGCCTAAAGTATGACCTTTTTTATTACCAAAGTTACGGATGGCTTTCCGCTCTAGCCGCCTTCTCCGTAACAGTGACGTCACACGGTGGGTCGCCGTCACGCCGTCACGCTGTGGCAACTAAACACTGGACCTTCCAAGTTGACTCAGGCCAATATTGGGAGATCCCCCACAAGGAATCTGTTGGCGGCATATCTTTTTTAAAGGAAGAAGTCAACGTCTTCCTTGGTGCCTTGCGTCAGCGCTCACTCCCATCGTGGAGAGGGACAGCTGCTCAGCAAAGGAAGACGCCAATAATATTATAGAAAAAAGGTTTTTGTTGTTGGTGGCGCCGCCTACCGCAAGTTTTTTTATATGAATTACACGCGAGAGCTCTGTTTCTACATACGACCGGCTGCGAAAAATTAACATTTGCTACATGTCCGCGCTTGGGGGTGGGGTTCGGGGGGGTTCGAACGAACCCTTTTGATGTGTTGTTCAATATGGTATTTTGCAACTATCATGAAAAAATTGCTTTGTACTATTTATTTCCATGTTCAACCCTAATGCTCCTGGACTTGTTGGAGAGTCTGGGTTGGAGGGTCTGGGTTCGGGAGTCTGGGATGGGGAGTATGGGTTGGGGAGTCTGGGTTGGGGAGTTTGGGTTGAGGAGTCTGAGTTGGGGAGTCTGGGTTGGAGGGTCTCGGTGAACAAGAACTCGAGCGACCCGGTGAACTGTCGGTGCGCACCTAGCTGTGCGACCTGGAGGAGTTACCTACCTGTATGACCTGGAGGAGTTACCTACCTGTACGACCTGGAGGAGTTACCTACCTGTGCGACCTGGAGGAGTTACCTACCTGTATGACCTGGAGGAGTCACCTACCTGTGCGACCTGGAGGAGTCACCTACCTGTGCGACCTGGAAGAGTCACCTACCTGTGCGACCTGGAGGAGTCACCTACCTGTGCGACCTGGAGGAGTCACCTACCTGTGCGACCTGGAGGAGTCACCTACCTGTGCGACCTGGAGGAGTCACCTACTCGTGCGACCTGGAGGAGTCACTGGCCGACAAATTCTTCCAGTCGTGAAACAAGCGCCTTATGCTAAAAAATAATCCAGCAAAGAGCTTAACGTGTTGCGCCTGTTGTCAAACAACATCTGGCGCCCACATTTCAAAATGTTGAAATCGCACTAAGCCTCTATCTCTGAGGACTGTGTGGCAGGGTATCCACCTCCAATCTCACACCTATTTAGGGGGCCAACAATGCCTAGGACCAACCTTCCATCTCCCAGTTCCTACCACACCCCACTATATGTGTCTGAGTGGATGTAACAGCAGTAGTCAGCGCACATTTTTGCAACTGAAATTGATACAAATGAGTTGCGCTTGACCATGGGCCAGAAGAGGATGAACTTTCCTTTGATCAAATCTACCGAGTGTGACATTCTTTAGAAACTCATCCATTATTGACGATATCTCGCTAAAAAAATGCCAAAAGGCTTTATTTGAATGCTAAGCCTACAGTGAAGCTGTTGAATTTCTGAATTTTTTATTAACTCGATTTTTGTTGTATCTCTGGTCTACTTAAGCGAGGAGATCGGGGCCCTGGAACACGTGCCCCAGTTGCCCCTATGGTAATCCGCCATTGGCAAGGGGTGGGGAGGGGGTCTTGTACTTCATGGATACCCCTGTTGGTCTGAGCCAATATAACACTAAAATGTTATTAACACTCGTTTCAAATATCAACTGCTGCGATTACTGCTTTGCTTATCTTCTGTAGTGACACACCTTATAGTGACGTGGACGTGAAGTCGGCCTAATACCAGTGACTGAAAGTGTACTGGCCTGAGACCATCTCCAACAACAGACTCCACCAAGCAACAAAACAGCACATCTACTTTATCCTGAAAAAGAGAAGGTGTGCATGGCTTGGTCATGTCTACCGGATGAACAACGACCTGCCAGCAAAAACAGCGCCAACCTGGACGCCAGGAGGAAACAGAAAAAGAGGCAGGCCAAAAACAACGTGGCAACGAACAATGTCAATAGAAGAAGAACTGAAGGCTGCTGGGTTAACATGGGGAACAGCTGCAAGGAGAGCCCAAGACAGAGGGGTCTTGCCACACGGATGAAGAGGACAAGTGACAGTAGGTCACAAAACAACGGTAGAGTGCAACCGAACATAATCAATTGTCAGTATCTAACATTTAGTTGTATGAGATTAATGATGCTATTCGTGGAATTGCCTAAAGTATGACATTTTATATTACCAAAGTTACGGATGGCTTTCCACTCTAGCACGCCTTCTCCGTAATAGTGACGTTACATGGGGGGTCGCCGTCACGCCGTCACGCCGTGGCAACTAAACACTGGACCTTCCAAGTTGACACAGGCCAATACTGGGAGATGCCACATGCACCCGTGCAAGCCGCCAGGGGCGGTAGTAGTCCTACGTACAATACCCCTGGCGGGTCGACCTGTTGAACGTCGATTTATCAGTTTATCCCACGACATGTATCATTGCGCCTGAGACCCACAAACACACCTGGTGTGTGAAATTCGTAAAAATGACAAACCTCCTTTTTGCACAAATTGCTTCAACGCATGATACCCCTGAATTTCTGCCATGAAATTCCCGTTTTCAAAATATGAGTACATCCTGCCTAATAGCCACTGTGTCCTTACACAACCGGTATACCAACTGACAAATGGCATCATTTCAAAGCTCAGATGCTACTGTGCACAAAAACATTACTTTCACTCACTAATTCACACAATTTCTGTTCTCACAAATACGCCCAAACTGCACAAATATTTTTTTCCTAGGGACTCTAGGTAATGGCGGATGCATTCTGACTGTGGTCTGTGCCCAGCTACTCAGCCACTATTATTGCTTATCCGACTCTCGCTTTGCTTCGTGAATCCGCCGAGAAGAGTCTGGCAGCAGAGGCGCGGTCTCGTTGTTACCCACTGTCACCACTCCATTTTGTGTAGGTGTTCTGGTGAAACGTCAGCAGCCAATCAGCGTCATTATCAAGATTCTATGAAAGCATTTTTTTGTCTGATTTAACTTTTCAATCTGACATTTGTGTCAATATAATCAAAGTTTAAAGTTAATTTGAATTGCTTCATATAAACTGATAAAAAGTTCACTCTTATTTTATTAATTAGCCAAATGTCTGGATGACATTGTAATTAGTTTATTATGTATGCACCATAGAATCTGTAACTATACCAAACTTAGTAGTAACAATTAGTATCAGACCAGTATGGACCCAATCAATGAGGCAGTATGGACCTGGCCAAGGGACCCAATCAATGAGGCAGTATGGACCTGGCCAAGGGACACAATGAATGAGGCAGTATGGACCTGGCCAAGGGACAATGAATGAGGCAGTATGGACCTGGCCAAGGGACAATGAATGAGGCAGTATGGACCTGGCCAAGGGACAATGAATGAGGCAGTATGGACCTGGCCAAGGGACAATGAATGAGGCAGTATGGACCTGGCCAAGGGACAATGAATGAGGCAGTATGGACCCGGAAAAGGGACACAATGAATAAGGCACTATGAACCCGGCCAAGGGACACAATTAATGAGGCAACATGGATCCGACCAAGGGACACAATGAATGAGGCAGTACAGACCTGACCAAGGGACACAATGAATGAGGAAGAATGGACCTGGCCAAAGGATATAATGAATGAGGCAGTATAGACCTGGCCAAGGGACACAATGAATGAGGCAGTATGGACCTGGCCAAGGGACACAATGAATGAGGCAGTACAGACCTGGCCAAGGGACACAATGAATGAAGCAGTATTGATCCGGCCAAGGGACACAATGAATGAGGCAGTGTAGACCTGGTCAAGGGACACAATGAATGAGGCAGTATGGATCCGGTCAAGTTACACAATGAATGAGGCAATACGGACCTGGCCAAGGGACACAATGAATGAGGCAATATGGATCTGGCCAAGGGACACAATGAATGAGCCAGTATGGACCCGTTCAACGGAATAAAAGACAACAAATCACTTGCTTCCGTGTTTATTTTCCACTTTTGATAAGAACACTGAACAAATTTGCTTATATGACTGATAATTCTGCTCAGTTGTAATGTTTGTGGCAACAACAAGCAAAGTAATGTTTAAAAAGAAAGGCAAAATGCACTTGTTACTAGAACGTGTCCCCCCTTGGCACACACAGCCTTGGATGAACCTGAAACAATTACAATTAATTTAATTTGTTTCACCATAAATACAACGCAAAAATTTGTTTGTTACAAGTATAAACTCACAGTGAGTGTGCGATCTTGTGATGTATATTAATTAAAATATTTATGAACAAACAAGTTCTGAAAGATAGTCTGGTCATAAGCTATTCCATTCATATTTACAAAATCCTAACATTCAGGACTTACAAACCATCTTATACAAAATACATAGGCTTTTTCGCATCCATAGATATGAGGCTTGGTTTATGACGTGTCATTACCAGGTAGTTCAACCAACACAGTGGTAGGTGGTTAACCACAAGTTATATTATTGTGGGACAATCTGCACACCAAGACCTATGGTCTTGATGTTTAATTAAATGCACAAAGTCTGCTCGTTTTTATTGTACACTAATATCACGTTACAAAGTATAAAGTGTATTTATTCTAGCAGCTTCACTGTCAAACTTGTTTGACTGAACCACAATTGTTTGTTTAATTTAAATATTTCCAGTTGAATTGTATGTTTACATATTGCTAGTCTCACTTATCTGACTCTTGCTTGCCTTCATGAATTCACTAAGAAAGTCTAGAGGTAGAGGCGTGGCCTCATTGTTTGCCTGCAGAAGCTGGGTGCATACATCATTTCTGTCACAATGAAAAGTACCCTTTGTATCCAGGTGATGATGTGTGCAACAAACGGTGGCCTGGACAATTAAGGCTAACATATTGCATGTTGAGGGATAGCCATGTTGTTCTTAGTTAATTTTTTTCCCCAATTGTGCTTACGGTATGGAAATATACTTTTGTTAATTGTTTGTGTTTTTGTAATGATTGTAGTTATACAGGTCCTCCATGTGCTGGCTGTATAACACGGTCCGCTCTGGTCCACGTGTTAGGCGGCCCCTGCTCAGTGGCCAAATTGATATATATATATTATATAAACAAATAACAGTTAAATTATATTTAAAAATTGTGGTTCATTAAAATTTTTTAGGCAGCTAAGATATTAAACTAGATATAGTTTATACTATACAACATGATTTTATAATAACAATTATCAGACTTTGTACGTTTAAATGAAACGTGTTTGACATTATTTTGTCACCTTGAACTTAGGCAGTGCTCAATGTTACAGGTGTCCACCATCAATTATTGTGTGACAAATTCCACAACTTTGTGTCATCACAGAAATGTATGTTGTACCAAAACATTGATGCTTCCTTGTAAAAAAAATTTATTTCTTTGGGGAGGGAGGGTCTGCTGGAGGCAGGGGGTCCACTGGGGGCAGCGGGGTCCACTGGGGGAGGGGGGGTTGCAGTTTGGTTTAGTGTAGTATATCAATGTACTCTTCAAATAACCATTGTTTATTTGCCAGTCAGTTTTATGAAAGGAACACATAAATCACATTCAGCTACAGTCATGTTGGTGTACCTGTGTGTGACTGTGTGGTATGTGAAGAGCATAGCAGGAAGGGTGAGGATATTTTCACAGATTTATATAATTATTCACAAGTGTAGGTAATTCAAAGTTTCTGAGGTTAAACGAAGTAGGTTCCGTGTAGTTTCAACCACTGATATCTTGAGATGGCTCTTTGGATCAATTTCAGTCATAGGCTTCTGTTTTTATTGCAAACACACGACCAGTTACCTGAAGTAATGGCATAACGTAAACTAGGTTGCAGACACTGAATATGTTAACACATTACCTTTCAAATAAGCACAACAAACGGTCACACATCGAAGCAACGAGTTCTGGTAGTAAAGAAGGAAACTGATGCCCAACGGGTGAAGTTGTAGCAACATCTTGTGGCAGAAAGTCTGTCCCTACTCCAAACTGTATCACAGGAGATGTACAACATACGCCACACATGGCCGCTCTTTGCCAGACGATCTGCTTCATCACGTCTGCACTTAGTCCAAGGCCAACATGTGCTACCATCTGTCATGTCAAACGTGTACCAGGTGAACAGCGCCCCCGAGTGGTGAATGACATCACTAGTCAATGTAAATATCGTTGGTGAGGAATTGTCATATTTACAAAGGGCACACATCGCAGTCGATGCAGATTTGAGTACTGTAGGTGGCAGCACTGAGGCAGGTGGCACCACCGTATGTAGGACTATGCAACATAGTTGTACTGGTTGCTGTTGTCTTTGTCTCGCTCCATGTAGTCACGGTCAATTAGACTCTCAATGCGTTTCTTCAGGTCAGCCGGCTAAAACAACACACAGTAGTTAGGTCTTTTATTTTTATTACATGGTTTAGGGGCTTTGTAAATATTATAAAATCCAATAATCCAAAAATATTTTGGATACGACTGGAAAATGTCAAGACGTACAAATTGAATTGTTATTTCTCAAATGCTTTATTTTATGAAAAAGTAACATTTAAATGCGTATATGCATTTCTGTAAGTGTCATATAGCTGTTTTTATAAATGGTAAAAGTAACATATTTACCCAAAAAAAATGTACATGCATATCTGCAAGTTTCAGTGCTGTTATCAATGTTTACAAGACAGCATTGCCAATGTGATGATTGTAACGCTATTATCAATGTTTACAAGACAGTATTGCCAATGTGGCGATTGTAATGCTGTTATCAATGTTTACAAGACAGCATTGCCAATGTAGCGATTGTAACGCCGATTGCGCACATTACATCAACATTTCGACTGGGAAAATTCTCTCAAAATAATTTTCTCATTTTTAAAAATCAAATTAGATCCTTGACCCACCCACTCACATCCAATTTTTTTGTATTTAAATTTTTTTTATATTTACAAAGACCCTTATGGTTCTGCTGACCAGATATTTTCGCTTTTGAAAAGAAAAACTTATTTACATTTTCAATGTGTCGTATTTTTACATGAAAGAAGAATTAATTTTTTATTTGACCCATCAGACATTTCACAATATACATATAATATTATATCCATGTTGAATTATTATTTTACGTAATACAAGTGTATACAGTTGTGAGTAAACATGGTATATATTAAGGTAAATAAACAAATAGGGTGAGGAGACTCCTCTAAGACTTTGATAGTCGCTATCGAGTAGCCACCTTACAAACTAAAATTAAACTAAATCAGACTGTGAGATGAGATCCTAGATATGCCACTGTGTGTGTGTGCGTGCGTGCATGCATGCATGCGTGCGTGTGTCTGTGTGTGTACAATGTACATGCGCGCATGTGCTCGCGTGATAATGTGTTTGTAGTTAAGGGCTCTTAAGGCACCTTTTAGTATAAGTTGACAGATGGTTGTCTTTTTTAATGTTGCATACATATATAGCAATTTTGCCTTGTGCATGAATCTTGATCATTTTGTAAGAAATAAAGTTTAACTAAGCTGTGTGCATTAAGCTTTTCTTTAACAATAGTGGATATATTATGAAGTACATCATTCCCCGGAGATTTTGCATTCGGAGCATTATTTGAACTGGAAAAAATTTGCAAACTCACAATATTTAAAAAGAATATAATTACCGTGCTACTGCATGTTACATATTTGGATTACTTTTTGTTTGCCGACCGACCCATTTTGTGTTTAAGAAAATCCAATGTAACAAATTTACGATTACAAGAACAATTACTTCATCATGATTACATTCAAGAATATAACTGATATAATGAAATAAATAAAAAACTCAGGTTATTATTGTCACCAATGTTATTCAAGATAAAATCAACCACAGTATTAAAATGGCGTCACTGCACCTGCTTTAGACGCCAAGAGAAAAGAAAAGCCTGCTTGTATTGTAGTTGGTACCTGGGCAACATAAATATGCACAAGAAAATTGTAATTGTGATTGTAATCATGATTACAATTACGTGGGTAATGTAATTGAGTATGGTTACGATTACTTGGTTTTCTTGTCTGTGATTACATACTATTATTGAAATCGATTACTCTGTCTTTATTACAGACTAATCGTCCCCGTGGTTTGGGTAGGCTTGCCTGCACTCAAGGAGCCTCACCTTGACTGGGAACTTGAGTTGTTCGTACAGCTCTGCTATGAGCATGTTGTGGCTGAGTGTCTTCCTCATCTTCATGATGCGCACAATGGCTGCGTCAACCTGATACTGACGGTCCTGGAAGACGCGCTCCGTCGTACTCGTATTCTCCTCTTGCTGTAACACACAACTTTGGTTACAACACACTACCTCAGTCACAACACATGCGACCTTGCAGTAACACAGTTACACACGACCTCCGTTACAACACACAACCTCAGTTACACTACACAACCTCATTTACTCAGTTATAACACATGGCATATGTTACAACACATGACCTAGGTTCCAACACACCACTTCATCTGATAGGAGCTTACCACACACAGATGAACTCAATAAAAGTAATGGCTGCATTGTCCACTAGCCATTTGAAGCCTGTTACTTTGGATCTTGTTTATAGCTTATCCACTAGGTGATGCCACTGAGCAGCAGCACTACTGTGTGCTGCTTGACTTGACACCAGGGGGACATCATGCCACTTCGACACTGATTATGCAGCATGATTTTATGACTACATTTGTAGCTACAGAGCTACAAATCTGAAAGCTTCAAGTAATTCTGTGAATAGATTTGTCCAAAGGCAAACAAATATTGCACCAGTTATTTTGGTGAAACACTAACATTTTCAAGAATGGAGGTCTGCACTATTGGGTTTTGTTATAACAAAATTGTCAATATATTGTTTGTTTACGTATGTTTGTCTATGTATGGCTTGTTAATTACATATGCCCTGTCAAAACTTTAGGTGAGGTCACACATGGTTAATTTGTATAAGGTTTGTTTACATGTTTTTTTTTTACATACTGTTAATTTACATATAGTTATATATACAGTTTGTTTACATATAATTTGTTTAAATATGGCTGCATGTGTGCGTGCATGCAAATGACAATGTATATTACACTGTGATGTCAACTAGTTGTTTCCATGGAGATGTGTCAATAAATGTTTACTTGGGCCAAGTTTGACTTGAAAAATGTTTGACGAAACCAAAGTGACTAATTGTCACAATAGTTGCCACCAGCATCAGCTGATAGCATTTTGTCTGGCACGGTTTGGTCAGAATTACGTAACACTGACCAATCAACACTTTCACCGCCTGCAGTTGGTGGAAGCTCTGGTCATCATGAATAGGTGCCAACCCTTAGTGGTGGACACCTATAAGATTGGTAACAGAAATCCATAACATCGCAAACAAACCCCTATCGTTATTTACTATCTGGTGGTTTGCTGTGAAGAAAAACCTTGATGAAAATAACAAAATCATAAGGAATGTCTACTGTCATGTAACATTGCAGAAAATCGTAAGAACTATGGGTAAACCTTAAGAGTTAGCATCTATGATCACGCCATGATAAACATAATAATAATATATAAAATACTTGTATTGCACTAAAATCCTCAGGAGACCCAAGCTCGGCAACGAGTAAAAACAAATGGGGTTAAGTAGTTCATAATCGATAAGCAGTTCCAGTTGTAAACAGTTGGATTGGTACACTGGGGAGCTATGGACAACAAGCAAACTAATATTGACAGTAACATTTGCCCATGTTGTATTTACCTATGTTATATCTATGGTTCACTGTAGACTCAAATAACATTTTCCAGGTGCGTACATCACTGGGAAACAGCTACACCAAAGTGTACTGATGTGTATTTGTTCATGTCACGCTTGCTGCCATTGTGAACAACTAACGTTAATCAATTTGTTTAACTGGATCTAGTGAAAAAATATTTTAATAGTTGTCCTATGACTTCATCAGAATTAAATAGCACATTTGCACAAACTAGCTAGCAAGTAGGTCATAGGAGACATTATATAGCTAGCATGAAGGACGTAGGAGAAATTAGATAGCTAGCATGTAGGTCGTAGGAGATATTAAATAGCCAGCATGTAGGTCGTAGAAGACATTAGATAGCTAGCATGTAGGTTGTAGGAGATATTAGATAGCTAGCAAGTAGGTCATAGGAGACATTAGATAGCTAGCATGTAGGTTGTAGGAGACATTAGATAGCCAGCATGTAGGTCGTAGGAGACATTAGATAGCTAGCATGTAGATCATAGTAGACATTACATAGCTAGCATGTAGGTCGTAGTAGACATTAGATAGCCAGCAAGTAGGTCGTAGGAGACATTAAATAGCTAGCATGTAGGTCGTAGGAGACATTAGATAGCCAGCATGTAGGTCGTAGTAGGCATTAGATAGCTAGCATGTAGGTCGTAGTAGACATTAGATAGCTAGCAAGTAGGTCGTAGGAGACATTAGATATCTAGCATGTAGGTCGTAGGAGACATTAGATAGGTTTATTTTGCACAAACTAGCTAGCATGTTGGTTGTAGGAGACATTAGATAGCCAGCATGTAGGTCGTAATAGACATTAGATAAAGAGCATATAGACAATAGGAGACATTAGATAGCTAGCATGTAGGTCGTATGAGACATTAGATAGCTAGCATGTAGGTCGTAGGAGACATTAGATAGCTAGCAAGTAGTTCGTAGGAGACATTATATAGCCAGCATGTAGGTCGTAGGAGACATTAGATAGCTAGCATGTAGGTCACAGGAGACATTAGATAGCTAGCAAGTAGGTTTTAGGAGACATTAGATAGTTTATTTTTTAATGAAATGATTTTAAAATGAGACAAGCCAAAAAAATTAACTGACGTCATTCTATTCACTGACCGCTAGTACAAGTCCAACTTGACCGCTGGTCTGAGTCACCATGTCTTACCTGGTCTGTTTCAGTGTACAACACAGAAGTGAGTCTACTCATTGTCAAATACAGGTAGTACGTAAATAGAGTCCAGTATCTAGGCTCTGCTATGTCAACACAATGTGGTATTACATTGTAACTAATTAGGTAATGTTATTCTTCTGTCCTGTCTGCTCTAATGAAATATCCACACGAGGCCTTCCATAGGTCATTCCTTGGAAACAATTCATGTCAGTTCTGAAGTCTACTAAATAGGTGTTTATTTGTTATATTAAATGTCATACAAGGTGATAGTAAACATTATTCAGTGATATTTTAAGCTTTTGCTAATGGTCCCTCACTTGAAATCGACAGTCCCTCACTCCACAGCTCCTTATTAAACATTAACCCCCAAACCCCCACCTTAAATCTAGCCCCAAAATCAGGAAGGTAGATTATTATTATAACTACTGCATAATAATAACATAATAACAACTCTGGATTCAAATTGTTTACAATAATAATGATACATTATTTATATATGTATTATTGTATTTATATATGAACGTTCTTTTTGGTGCATGCAGTGGACTCTTGCTATAAGGACCCCCGTAAGGAACATCTGCTTAAAAGGAACAACTTTGAAATCCCTGTTCGGACCTGTACTGTCTCATGTAATATATATATATATATATATATATATATATATATATATATATATATATATATATATATATTATAGTATAACAGGTTTGTCAAAATTTATAACAGGAATATGTTATATATTCATGTTACTGAGACACAATAAATAAATAATAACAAGTTGAGAATTTATAATGCACATAATGACATTGACATGTGATATGAGGTGCCCCACAGCCAGACAGCCGTGAGTGTGTGCTCTACGCTGGAGCGTGTCCTTGCATACAGACACAGTCAGAGCCAGTCAGACAAGTCAAGACAGGTCCAGTGGAACTAGCAGCAACTAGAACAACAAACAACTCACACACCTAGGACTGCCAGAAACTGTGTCACCAACATCACCAAAGTGCATGGATGGCACTGTGCCGACACATGACATCAACGGTGTCATTGTGTCACCTGTTGCTTAGCAATTAATCTGTGTCTTTGTGGGTGAGAGTCTTTGTGCCAGAAGTCATGGCACTTTGCTGACGAGGTGTCTAATAATATCAACACGAGCCAGGCAGGCTGTATATAGGGGCAGGCGACTGTCTGAGTCGTAGATCAACGCAGCAGGAGGTGGGACAAGTATACTGGTGGACTGCACACAGTAGTGGACATATACTGGACAACTCACACAGGTATGTTGTCACCAGACTGCATGTGGATAAAAGTCACACTATGGGATGTTGACATTGGGAGCATTGACATTTAATTGATTTATAAATACATGAGTTAATTTATGAATGAATTAACTGATTTATAAATAAATGAGTGAATTAATAAATTAACAGACTTATAAAAGAATGATCACATTTACAAATGAATGAATGAATAATTAGAGCAAAATTACAGGATTTGTCTATATAATTTGTTGTGTTAATATAGCATTAATTTGACAGTTGGCAATACGTATCATACATATTTAATTAATATATCATATTTTACACCAATACATTTACATCATTATACAGTGGACATATTCCTACAGAAAATAGTTACTCATAAATGTATATTAATTTAACAGACAAATGTATTTAAACCACACTGAACTCCAACAAAATAGAAACCTGGCCATAGTGTACAACTGTTTATAACATACACTTGTTCTGTTTAACCAGGTTCATAGACCCTTGTTCATAATGTACACTTGCCTGAAGTGGACATATTTCCCCTAATGGTTTCATTGCACTGTAACTTAAGACCTCTTAAGATACCTAATCACAAGCCATACAGGTAACACATTAGGCCATACAGGTAACACATCAGGCCATACAGGTAGTGCACCAGGCCATACAGGTAGCACGAGGCCATACAGCTAACACACCAGGCCATGTAGGTAACACACCAGGCCATACAGGTAACACATCAGGCCATACAGGCAGCACACCAGGCCATACAGGTAACACATCAGGCCATATAGGTAACACACCAGGCCATACAGGTAACACATCAGGCTATGAAAAAGTTCAATAACATTAAGAACTGCCTGTATAAGATGTTCATATTAAAAACATACATATTTGGTCATGGATTCATTTTAGTAAATCACTTTGTTAATCCTGGAAATCATTTTTGTTTGGCCATTTCCTATTTCTTCCAAAAATACCACAGATATAATATAAACTGATATTGCGCATTCTGTGACAAATTGCTTGCTAGAGAATATGTCAAAAGTAAAGGACAAATTTAGCACTTTGGAGAACTGACAATGTGCTAATGTATGAAACATGTTTCGTAGTTAAACATCTGTTTATTAAGCATCAAAAGCATCTCATGTAAACCAAATACACATGTACATGCTGGACAATGAGAACAGGCTTAGTTTAAACAGGTTAATAATATCACAACCAGTTATTGCATTAACAGCAGCTGTTCTTGTCATACTTTGAGTCATTGGTCATCATGTCATATCCACATTCATATCTACAGTTTTAGTTAGTTTATCACCCACCTTTAGTTACATAACCAACCACATGTCATTTTTCTTATTCATACTTTGATTTTATTTAGTTCGTCATTTAGTCATTCGTCATTACACATTCTTGCATCAACCAATCACTGATTGCCACGTGTTGTTGCTGCAGATTGATACAAGATGGCCGCCGCCGCAGAGATGAGTCAGAACATCCGGGACCAATTCCTGCAGTGCAAGATCTGCCTGGATGGTCTGAAGGAACCAAAGACACTGCCCTGTCTGCACACATTCTGTGCAGACTGCCTGCATTACTACATAGAACACAACCGCATCGACCGCTACAAGTTTGCCTGTCCTATATGTCGTCGCCATATCTACATTCCCAAGGACGGCGTCGACGGGTTTCCAGACAGTTTCTTCGTGTCAAGCTTGAATGACATTGTCTCCCAGCCTCCCACTGACACCAGCGGGGGAGGGAAATGTGGGATATGTCGGTTCAAAGATGGGGATGTCACAGCAACGACGATGTGCATCGAGTGTAAGATAGAGCTGTGTGGAGAGTGCTCCGAGGCGCACCGCGATGCCAAGATCACTGAAGCACACACGCTGCTGTCGCTCACGTGTGACGGTGGCTCCGGCGGAGTGTCACGTGACAACTATTGCCGCGTGCACCGCGGGGAGACGATCAAGTACTACTGCGAGACATGCAACAGCGCCATCTGTCTGCCATGTACGTTCATCGACCACAAGGGGCATGAGATAGAGGAGATCGGCCAGGTGTTGGAGGGCTTCAGCCGCGAGATGGAGGCACTGGTCCTACAGAGCGAAGACAACATCTTGCAACTGCAAGAAGTGCGCACGGACGTCACGGAACTTGAGAATGAACTGTTCATGCGTAAAGAGAGCATCAAGACGAACATCCGTCGCTATGGCCATGACCTCATCAAGCGCATTAACGAACACGAGAGGGCGCTAGTCAGCGAGATTGATGCATTCTTCGACACCGTGTCAGTAGGGCGTGACCGGCAGAAGCTAGAGCGTGCCATCTTTCGTCTTGAGAGGGCACACGAGTTCGCAAAGCAGCTCATCTCGGAGGACACGTCACCGATCGCGCAGCTGGTGCATCGCGCCGAGGCGAAGGAAAATCTTGAGGGGGCATTGGCCTATGACCTGCCGAACTTGATGGTACATGGCGAGAAGCTTGACAGACACGTCTACTTCATGCCGGGGGTGCAGAACTTTGACCTGGGTGCCCTGCTGAAGTGTACCGTCCCCGGGAAGAGTCATTCAGTAACACAGCTGCGGCCTCGTCTTCCCTCCAGCAAGGCAATGTTCCTGCACAGACTGCGACTTGATGACACCGACAGTGTCACTGCCCTCACTTTCTTGCCATGTGGTGACATTGTCATTCTCGTGTCAGGAGGGCAGAAAGTCTGTGTTTTCGACACCCGAGGGAAGCTCAAATACAGGTTCGGCCCAGACGAAGACTTACTCCACCCGCGTGATGTCACCATCAGCCACGAGGGGGACATCGCCATTGCTGACTGCGGCCTTCCCGGCATCAAGGTCTTTGACATCTTTGGTTGTATGAAACTTGAGTTCGGTGGCGGTGAATCAGATGTGTTTGCTCTGCCTGTTGCCTTGACAACCGACCACCTAGGGCGCTACCTGGTGTGCGACCAAGTGAAGCAGAGAATCACGATCCACCGGCCTTGTGGCGAGCTGGTGCAGCAGTTCGGCATCACTGAGACGACGCTACCCCAATCTATCAGTTTCCATGACAACCAGCTATTTGTATGCGACGCACAGAGTAATGTTGTCGCGATCTACGTGTATGACAACAAAGAGCTGCAGTTTCTTGCGCGACTTGCGACGCACTCCGACACCGACAGCGGCTCATTCCTCGCTTGCACTGACATCTGTGCCGATCGCCATGGCAACCTGCTTATCGCCGATGCCATTGATGGCAAACTGCACTTGTTCAACCGTCAGGGAGAAATGAGCAACATAGTGTTGTCAGGGCAACAGCTACTGCGCCCTACTACCGTCGCCATTTCCCATGGCAACATTCTTGCAGTTGCTCAGCAGGGCGTGTTGGACTTAGATGCCCCAAGTGACTCCAGCAGGCCCAACCAAGTTTGCATCTACCGCATCATCAAAGCTGATGTCTAGTCAACTATCTGAGGTCTCAATATGACTATAAAATCTACACCATCTCTGCCCTGTATGTAACTGCATACGGGCCAGAGATATAGTTACTAGTAAACCTAAAATGGATCTATTCATAATAAATAATATGTGGATCTTTTATGTGGATCTGTATTATACAGATCAATGCAGTTTACAATAAAATAATAAATAAATAAATGTACACATAATTATGTTTATAAGCTAATAATATTTACCCGGTAAGCTATAATATTAAGTAAAAACTAAATTTAACTGTTAAACAAACAAAATTGAATACAACAAATTAGACAACACACATTAAAATAGTATATTATATTAACAATGACATGTATTAACCCAGAAATAGAGAAATTGTAAACCATTTGTTAGCGAACGACTATGACAATGCGTCATTGGTCACATGATGTTGAATGTTTTTTTGTGTTTGCTTAAGTTATAATACTTGACTGCCAATTGGATAGAGGTGTTTGCAAATGTTTTGCAAAGGCTATAATTTTGTGATATTCTGCCCAATTAGGAAACATTACCAGTACGAATGAGTTCACTGTTGCTTCTGAATCTGGTCACAGGTGCAAGAAAATATTGGTGCTAAACAATACAATTATTACTGTGAATCATGTTTTCCAGTGTCTATACAATTTTGGTTCAATGTGATCATATTTAACTATTCTTAATTAGTTTTACTTTGGTACATGTTATTGTAAAATCATTGAATGGAAAGTTTACCTAAAGTAAAACAAACCAACGAAAATGTGACAATATATAAAGTATGGCATTCTATAGCAGACAGCAAGTGGTCTGTATATAATTATGTGTAATTACATGACTACTACTTGACCAGAGTGGATGTACAATATCTTCCATGTGCCAACCTCTGCTATGTATTTGACAACACAATATGTACATAAAACATGACAGTAATAACACAAAATCTCATGTAAATGATAATTTATTTTGGCTACACAGATGTGAGTTAATGAGTTTTTATTGTACATTATATTTAAGGAGTGTTGTTTAGAAGCATTATTTATTCATTTTATCGTGTTGATTTTTTGTTTTATACAGAAACATAAGTACTAGTCCAGCATGACTTTTAACATCCCAGTGATTACGTCATAATAAATACTCTTTGTTCAGTCAAAAGAGATTTGTAAAATGTATGTATAAATGTAATTCAAAATCCATACTCATGTATTGGTAATAATTATAGGAGAATATTGTGTACATAAATACATAACCTACAGATAGAGAGAACAATGTGTCTTCATCATAAATTTTAAACCAAATATACAATGTGTACTGCATTACCATGAACAAACTGTACAAGTATAAAACTATTTATTTGTTTAATGGAGAAGATTGTATTTACTGATGAACTGTACATATTAATTTGGTCTTTGTACAGAGCTTGAATAAAATATATTTATCATCATAATAAAAGCAGTCATTCTAAGTTCATTTCTGCAGTGTTTGTGTGGTTATCAATGTGTACTTTATTAAAATGTGATATTAATTATTTATGACATTTTTGACACTGGCATGGACAGCATATGCTTACTGACGCATAATGTTGATGCTATGACATTACATTATTTTATTATCTTGTTGCAACACTGTTTCGTCAAACATAATTTGTACGTTTCTTCATATTTATTATACACAACTGATATCAGGTTAGCTGTCACTCTATAAGGTATGTAATAAAAATATTAATATTTCTTAGAAATTTTCTATGGGCATGTATTTCGATGTTGTTTGCTAACTGCGGATGCAGACATTTTGGACATTTATTCACAAGTATTTAGCAGTACACTACGGTGGACTGTGTTTAACAGAACCACGGCCGACAGAAGTGATTCTATAAAGCAGAACACACTATACTAAACAACAACTTTTCCATCCACTGTTTTACATCCATGTAGTAACATGAAAACATATTAAGCTAACAAAAATTATTTGTGGATAAGGATAACTTATTGTTTCTACTGAATTGAGGGGGGATCACTTCCAGTGCTGTCAAACGGTTTCCTGCTACCAGTATCAATAAAAATCATGCTGCCATTTGACAAGTCTACCCAACACAACAAGAGTCAAATTGACACAAAGATGTGGAGATATCTGGATGTGATAAATGGCCATGTATGTTGGTAGAACGTGACTATGCATAGAACTTACAAAGCCACAACCTGCAGTTATTCTGTCAAAAAACATTTCATTGTCATACACAAGGTTCATACTAATCTCCCACTTTTATCATATGTAATACTTACGTTAATCTGATGATGTAATCTGTCAATTCTTTGTCAGTTTGACTAAGAGAAATATGCTAATTCTACATAAAAATAAATAATTTTTACTTGTTGGTAACAAGCTTAAAGTTGAGATCTTGCAGTCTTTCCATGATAACATTAGTAAATTAGTTTTCACAATTATATGAACAAAATTCCTTACTGGCCAGTAAATTTTGTTCTTTGCATCATACTATTTTGTTCCATTTCACAGATTCAACAAAGGCTTTGAAACAGTCATTATCTTCCAAAGTGATGGAACCAGCAGTAGTGTGAATGATTAAAACATTGCAGTCTATTTGACATAATTATAACCACTATTTAATATTTAAAAGAACTCAAAGAATTCTTTACATAACTTGAATCCTGATAACTTTACACAATTGCCAACTTTAAGGATTGTTTGTGATGTTATGTTATTGGGGCTGATCTTATAATGTTAGATGGATACTAAAGGGACAGAGTCCATATGACAAGGTGTCTCAGGGTTGAGAGCTAGATATCAGGACAACCATACGGCAAGGTGTCTCAGGGTTGAGAGCTAGATATCAGGGCAATCATACAGCATGGTGTCTCAGGGTTGAGAGCTAGATATCAGGACAACCATACAGCAAGGTGTATCAGGGTTGAGAGCTAGATATCAGGGCAATCATACAGCATGGTGTCTCAGGTTTGAGAGCTAGATATCAGGGCAATCATACAGCATGGTGTCTCAGGGTTGAGAGCTAGATACCAGGGCAATCACACAGCATGGTGTCTCAGGGTTGAGAGCTAGATATCAGGGCAATCATACAGCATGGTGTCTCAGGGTTGAGAGCTAGATATCAGGGCAACCATACGGCAAGGTGTCTCAGGGTTGAGAGCTAGATATCAGGGCAATCATACGGCATGGTGTCTCTGGGTTGAGAGCTAGATATCAGGGCAATCACACAGCATGGTGTCGCAGGGTTGAGAGCTAGATATCAGGGCAACCATACGGCAAGGTGTCTCAGGGTTGAGAGCTAGATATCAGGGCAATCATACAGCATGGTGTCTCAGGGTTGAGAGCCAGATATCAGGGCAATCACACAGCATGGTGTCTCAGGGTTGAGAGCTAGATATCAGGGCAATCATACAGCATGGTGTCTCGACTCTTGTACTAGTTAGTAACAAGCACAACACAAAGACCAAGAAGCGAGAAGAAAGACATCTCACCGTCTCCTTCATCTGGATCTGGTTGATCTTGATGCGATACAGTTTGTGTTTGAAGTCACTGTTCAGAACAAACTTGTCCCCGTTGTTGATATCCCGGCCCTGTGAGTACAGCGTCAAATAGTAACAACAACTACACACTCAACACACACTTACACACACAATACACACTTACACACACAATACATCTCTAAAGTTGGCAGAGTAAGCAACAGTAAACCTAGCGAACCACCAGAACTACAACTATCTGATCAATTTTGTTTCGAACAAATTCAAGTAATAGTGTCCCCATGATTAGATGTCATAGAGTTATTCTCATTGTATTATAGTAAAACGTTTCCTTAGCAAATGTTTCTTTAGAAATTTATTAGTTACATAAAGGAACTGTGTGCTTACAGAGGATTACCATGTAACATGGCGAGGGTTAAGTGAATGTGACTTTAAGTGAATGCTATTTTTTAATGAGTGTGACTAAGTGAATGTGACTAAGTGAGTGTGACTTTAGGTGAGTAACATAAAGTGGGTGTGACTGACTTTAAGTGAATGTTACTAAGTGGGTGTGAATAGGTGAGTGCGACTTTAAGTGAGTGTAATTTTAAGTGAGTGTGACTTTAAGTGGGTGTGACTTTAAGTGGGTGTGACTTTACGTGAGTGTGACTTTAAGTGCATGTAACTTTAAGTGGATGTGACTTTAAGTGAGTGTTACTAAGTGACTGTGACTGAGAGATGATACCTTGGGTATCTTGTTGAGGACTCTGGCCTTGCCGCACGCCAGGGACTGCAGCGTCCGTCTCAACTCACCGTCCTCTGCAACCATAACCACACTCAACTACAACCACACTCGACCACAATAACCACGACCACACTCGACCACAATAACTACAACCACACTCAACCACAACCACACTCGACCACAATAACCACAACCACACTCGACCACAATAACCACAACCACACTCGACCACAATAACCACAACCACACTCAACCACAGCAACACTGGCAAAATAATTTTTATGCAAGAAAATTTTTCTTGAAACAAACAAGAACATTTACTTGAATTAAGAAAATGTGTAGAATTTTGTTCTTAACAAGTTCCACATATGGGATTGAATAAGAAATGTTTCTTGTACTAAGAACATATTTCTTATTGAAGAAAGATTTGAGATAAATATTCTTAATACTAGAATTTTTTTCTTGAATTAAGGACATCAAGAATGCTTACTCAAGAAAAACATTTGAAATAAATATTCTTAATGCAAGAAGTTTTTCTTAAATTAAAAAACAATTCTTACTGAAGAAATAAATGTTCATTAAATATTGTTTAAACAAAATTTTTCTTGCAATTTTTGCACACTAATATTTTCTTCCCACCCACAAATTGGTAACTTTATGCATGTAGGTGAAGGAAACAATCTTGGCAAAATAGAAATATGGTACATGTCATGTGAACAGTGGACGTATTAGTTTGATGTGTACAGATTGGGTGAAAGTAATTCACCATAGAGGGGCTGTGCTATTGTTTGAATGTTGCTGTATGTTAATTTGTTGGCTCGAACTTCATTTGATTTATTAGCTTAAATCCCATAAATTATTTTCTTATGTGGTTCCCTACTGTGGGTCCCTACTGTGGTTCCCTACTGTGGCTCCCTACTGTGGCTTCCTACTGTGGCTCCCTACTGTGGGTCCCTACTGTGGTTCCCTACTGTGGGTCCCTACTGTGGCTCCCTACTGTGGTTCCCTACTGTGGTTCCCTACTGTGGCTCCATACTGTGGCTCCCTACTGTGGGTCCCTACTGTGGTTCCCTACTGTGGCTCCCTACTGTGGGTCCCTACTGTGGTTCCCTACTGTGGCTCCCTACTGTGGGTCCCTACTGGAGTCAGACCACAGTTGAAAATTGCATTGGTGGCCATGTTAACGTTTTGTTAGATTATAAGAAAACGTGACCACTAAAAATTCTGAAACTTTTTCACAGCATCTGCCATCATCTCATTGACATGCTGACCAAGTTTTATCAAAATCACATACCTCCAGCTCTTTTAAAACGCCCCGACGTGCGATGCCCATCAATTTTGACAAAAATAGCCTTGTATTCATGCGCCCACGTGGCCCATAGCAGAAAAATTCCCATAAATCCCTCCGCCTTTTAAACTCTCAAAAAAATTCACCATTTCACAGCCAATAGCTTTTACAAACAAACCTGTGAATATGCCTGCTCAATTGCACTTATGTCACATCATATGAATTCTTTAAATTCACATATCGCAATTTAATAAGCCCTACATTCGTGTGAAACAATAAACAGGAAGGTCAACTGTGGTCTTACCCCAAATAGGGAATTTGTTTGTTTCAGAAAGTGTCAAATTTTATATCAAGTTGCGGCACAGTGTATATGTAGACACATTATGGAACACTCCTACTTGTCAAGTCATTATTATTTGTTTGACAGCCAAGTCTAAACAATGCTTTGTCCGTATTATTAGCTGAAAACCAGTCACATAATTTAATTATAGGTCGATTTTGACACTTGATAAATCATAGATCATATACACTAGATTTACATAGCACTGCGAACCAATGAAGCCTGCTTACTGTCCCTTTGAATATACTAATGAGTTTATTTTTAAATTATTATTCATATAATTGCTTGATTTTAAACCAAACGTGGCATAACTTTGTAAGAAAATTGGACATTTTTCACATTTAACAGGATTTAGGGTAAATTCCAATGATTCAGGTTTGTCCAATTTTATTGTTTATGTGACTGCTTTCATACTTCTAGTTGATAAGATACAAGGCGAACGGCTTGATTTCGATACGCCACCATAAAAGGGTATCACATGACCAGATGCCAGTCGCGGCCAGATTTGAAAATGCTGATCTACGCAGTGCTTCCAGTTGGGTGTGACACAACCAAAATACAACTATTCTGTCCAAATTTGTTACACAATGTTGCTAACGCACTGGGCCACAAGACAAATATCATCAATGATCGCTCTAGTCCAAAATGGTTACCTGTTCCGTCACATACTTATGTCATACCCCCTAATTTTCGCAAACTTTCCATTTTGGCATCCGATCTGTATCATGATGTTCGTGATTGCTACTGCTGTCTGCCTTTTCCAAGCAAACTGTTCACTTTTCCTATCAACCTGTGCCTATGGGAATGATTATATCTTATGTTAACCACTTCAGAGTTATGGTTAGCTAGGGATGGGGTTAGCTAGAGATGGGGTTAGCCAGGCATGTGGTTAGCTAAAGATGGGGTTAGCTACGGTTAGGGTTGCAAAGTACTGCACACAACATGAAATTGGTATTGATATGTGGTGAGCAGACATTTTGGAAAGGCAACAGTTATTGTTGATATTAAAAATTGCTTATTGTACACTTTTAGCTTACCACAAGTTCTATAATGCTATTTTAGCATATGAAAAATAAAAAAATTGTATTTATTAGCAATGAAATATCATATTAAACATCAACTTGCGCAATGTATCAGCTCGTGCACATCAAACGTTATAGTACAAAACTAAAATGTACATTTATTTGACTTGTTTTATATTTAGTAGATCGGTTATAAGACACCTCCTAAGGGAGACTGTTAAACAGTTTAAATAGTAGCGGCGTTTAACCAGTAATGATCTTGTTCACTAGATGGAATCTATAACATACATATAATAATATCATATTATCCAGTCTGACACCGACAATTGTCTAAGTCAAACACACACAACATGGGACAGGTTAGCAACCGTTTTTATTTATTTTCCAAAATATGAGCCCTAATTATATTATCATAATTGCAAATTATAAAAATTATAAGAAATTTGTTATAACAAACTAATAATTTCATCCAAATTACGTGTAATATCCACAATTAAGCTAATAACAACGACCAAAACATAAGCATATCAACATTTTATAACCGTGTTTGTGACCCCGACTTCTGTCTATTTGGAGTCAGACCACAGTTGAAAATTGCATTGGTGGCCATGTTAACGTTTTGTTAGATTATAAGAAAACGTGACCACTAAAAATTCTGAAACTTTTTCACAGCATCTGCCATCATCTCATTGACATGCTGACCAAGTTTTATCAAAATCACATACCTCCAGCTCTTTTAAAACGCCCCGACGTGCGATGCCCATCAATTTTGACAAAAATAGCCTTGTATTCATGCGCCCACGTGGCCCATAGCAGAAAAATTCCCATAAATCCCTCCGCCTTTTAAACTCTCAAAAAAATTCACCATTTCACAGCCAATAGCTTCTACAAACAAACCTGTGAATATGCCTGCTCAATTGCACTTATGTCACATCATATGAATTCTTTAAATTCACATATCGCAATTTAATACGCCCTACATTCGTGTGAAACAATAAACAGGAAGGTCAACTGTGGTCTTACCCTTACTGTGGATCCCTACTG
Source organism: Lamellibrachia columna (assembly GCA_963662155.1). Taxonomy (NCBI): domain Eukaryota; kingdom Metazoa; phylum Annelida; class Polychaeta; order Sabellida; family Siboglinidae; genus Lamellibrachia; species Lamellibrachia columna. The sequence continues at coordinate 44,010,486 of OY759268.1, read as the reverse complement.
TGGTTCCCTACTGTGGCTCCCTACTGTGGTTCCCTACTGTGGCTCCCTACTGTGGTTCCCTACTGTGGCTCCCTACCGTGGGTCCCTACCGTGGTTCCCTACTGTGGTTCCCTACTGTGGTTCCCTACCGTGGTTCCCTACTGTGGCTCCATACTGTGGCTCCCTACTGTGGGTCCCTACTGTGGTTCCCTACTGTGGCTCCCTACTGTGGGTCCCTACTGTGGGTCCCTACTGTGGTTCCCTACTGTGGCTCCCTACTGTGGGTCCCTACTGTGGGTCCCTACTGTGGTTCCCTACTGTGGCTCCCTACTGTGGCTCCCTACTGTGGTTCCCTACTGTGGCTCCCTACTGTGGTTCCCTACTGTGGCTCCCTACTGTGGGTCCCTACTGTGGTTCCCTACTGTGGGTCCCTACTGTGGCTCCCTACTGTGGTTCCCTACTGTGGGTCCCTACTGTGGCTCCCTACTGTGGCTCCCTACTGTGGTTCCCTACTGTGGGTCCCTAGAATATTTTTTCTTACTTTCTTACTAAGTTTTTTTTCTTAAGACAAGAAAATTATTTGTTAGCAGTGAAGTACAGTGAAGTACAGTCCACAAACCTTCACCACAATTTATTTAAGTAGTTTCATTGTGGACAATGTGTCAGACTCAGAGTAATTATATTTTGACTGTAACAGTATGCATAGAAAATTATAAATAACAAAAATAAATGGTCAGGGAGACGCTCATAAAGACGTTACATGTCGCTAGCATTGGAGCCAGTACAGGTAAACACCATCACAATGTAAAACTGCCGGCATGCACCTGATGTCAACATTGGAGCCAGTACAGGTAAACACCATCACAATGTAAAACTGCCGGCATGCACCTGATGTCAACATTGGAGCCAGTACAGGTAAACACCAGCACAATGTAAAACTGCCGGCATGCACCTGATGTCAACATTCTACAGTCTTTGGAAGACATCTGAAACTATAGCTACCTTCTGAAAAAACTTAAGACATATTTATTCCAAACTGCTCTGATAATGACTTTTGTACGTCCCTATTCATGATTATGTTTAATGATTCTGTTTTGTTGTGCCTCTGAAGTTATTATTATTATTATTAAATAAACAATGTTTTGGGGGAAATACATTAATGCACAATGCTTAATGAGACAGTTCCTTCAGCTGCTTCTGCTTTCCTAGGTAATCAGCCCTCCTCCATCCACACCAAGTGACCTGGCCCTCCTCCATCCACACCAAGTGACCTGGCCCTCCTCCATCCACACCAAGTGACCTGGCCCTCCTCCAACCACACCAAGTGACCTGGCCCTCCTCCATCCACACCAAGTGACCTGGCCCTCCTCCATCCACACCAAGTGACCTGGCCCTCCTCCATCCACACCAAGTGACCTGGCCCTCCTCCATCCACACCAAGTGACCTGGCCCTCCTCCATCCACACCAAGTGACCTGGCCCTCCTCCAACCACACCAAGTGACCTGGCCCTCCTCCATCCACACCAAGTGACCTGGCCCTCCTCCATCCACACCAAGTGACCTGGCCCTCCTCCATCCACACCAAGTGACCTGGCCCTCCTCCGTCCACACCAAGTGACCTGGCCCTCCTCCGTCCACACCAAGTGACCTGGCCCTCCTCCATCCACACCAAGTGACCTGGCCCTCCTCCATCCACACCAAGTGACCTGGCCCTCCTCCGTCCACACCAAGTGACCTGGCCACATCATACGGCTTCTTACCATTCTTCCTGTTAGACTGAACTGCCTCCCAGTCTCTTCCTTTAGGATGATACATCAGTTTTGAGACTTACCAATCTGAGTGGCGTTCTTGATGTCTTCAAACAGGAACTCGACTGTGTCATTGAACATCAACAGACAGAGGGTCTGAAAGAGGGAGACTTGCAGCTCCTTGCGACCCTAGAAGCAATATTATAAATAACAATGATTAAACATTAAGGGACAGAGGGTCTGGAAGAGGGAGACTTGCAGCTCCTTGCGACCCTAGAAGCAATATTATAAATAACAATGATTAAACATTAAGGGACAGAGGGTCTGGAAGAGGGAGACTTGAAGGTCCTTGCGACCCTAGAAGCAATATTATAAATAACAATGATTAAACATTAAGGGACAGAGGGTCTGGAAGAGGGAGACTTGCAGCTCCTTGCGACCCTAGAAGCAATATTATAAATAACAATGATTAAACATTAAGGGACAGAGGGTCTGGAAGAGGGAGACTTGAAGGTCCTTGCGACCCTAGAAGCAATATTATAAATAACAATGATTAAACATTAAGGGACAGAGGGTCTGGAAGAGGGAGACTAGAAGGCCCTTGCGACCCTAGATGCAATATTATAAATAACAATGATTAAACATTAAGGGACAGAGGGTCTGGAAGAGGGAGACTTGAAGGTCCTTGCGACCCTAGAAGCAATATTATAAATAACAATGATTAAACATTAAGGGACAGAGGGTCTGGAAGAGGGAGACTCGAAGCTCCTTTGCGACACAGACACAATATAAATAACAATCATCAGAACAATTTACCAATTCTTGCACATAATTCCATACAACAAAGAATTCAAAGCATTATTAATATAATTATAAGGTTTCTTGTCTACAGGTTTTGTTCAGGTACGTTGTAAATTTCTGGCATTCATATCAAATATATTAAACATGTTTCTATCGTTGGCAAATATTACAAATAGCTAATAAATTTTAATAAATATTGCTGACTTAACCCTGAAATAATGAGTTTATTCACACACGCACACGCGAGCGCATGCACGCACGCACACGCACACACACACACACACACACACAAACACACTCAAGATAAAGGTAAGGTAATTACTTTGAGGCTTGAGATGTTTTCGTTAGCGCTGTACATCATTATCAGATGTACACTTCTGTTGCCTACATTTCTATTAGACACTACTATATACGCCATGTTGCTGGCACTGACCGTGGTGAAGTCAGCTTTGAGGACACAGTGGCCCAGGGTCGGCTGCCACTGCAGCTTGCGGCCGCTGTGTTTGCCCAGGTAATACTTCTTGAAGATCTCTTGATACTGCGCCATCTACAAACACATCCACACTATGACAGATCTCTTGATACTGCACCATCTACAAACACATCCACACTATGACAGATCTCTTCATATTGCACCATCTACAAACACATCCACACTATGACAGGTCTCTTGATATTGCACCATCTACAAACACATCCACACTATGACAGGTCTCTTGATATTGCATCATCTACAACCACATCCACACTATGACAGATCTCTTGATATTGCACCATCTACAAACACATCCACACTATGACAGGTCTCTTGATATTGCACTATCTACAACCACATCCACACTATGACAGATCTCTTGATATTGCACCATCTACAAACACATCCACACTATGACAGGTCTCTTGATATTGCACCATCTACAAACACATCCACACTATGACAGATCTCTTGATATTGCACCATCTACAAACACATCCACACTATGACAGGTCTCTTGATATTGCACCATCTACAACCACATCCACACTATGACAGATCTCTTGATATTGCACCATCTACAAACACATCCACACTATGACAGATCTCTTGATATTGCACCATCTACAAACACATCCACACTATGACAGATCTCTTGATATTGCACCATCTACAAACACATCCACACTATGACAGATCTCTTGATATTGCACCATCTACAAACACATTCACACTATGTCACACTGCAGAACACCACCTCTCTATTGCGACTATTCTATAAGACCACCTCTAATGTAACTATTTTGTAACACTACCTCACTATTACAGCTATTCTGTAAAACCACCGTCTTATAATTTATTGTTAAGGACAAAATGTTAACAAATTGTCTAACAAAAAAAATATGTGGAAAGACGGGGGCATTTCTTTGAATGATTTAATGTTCTGATCTGTCAGAATGTTACATTGTTTTACCTCACAAGAAACTTGTGATACATTAGAAATATCTAGAGAGATAACAAGTTTCTTGTTAAACAATATCAAATGGTGGCATCTGTCTACATAGTTCTCATTTGTTTTATCAAATAAATTCACAGCCACATTCCATAAAAAAGCATGGATTCATGTCAATATATATGAATTCTTTAAAATGTTCAGATTCAGATAAACTGCCTATGGACACTGCTGTTCCACCTGTAGTGAGTGCCCACCTGTTCAGGTAGGTGTACTTCCATAGGGGTGTAGGTGGGCCAGTAGCCCATGGTGAGGATGTTCACTGTCAGGTCTATGTTGCCGGGCGCCTGCACCGACTGCATATACTGCAACAGACAGTGCGTCATAGTAAGTAAGTACATCAATTTATTTCTTCATCACCATCAGGTACAATATAACGAGAGAAAAAACAATGCAGATAAGATGGCTACCAGAGAAGTATAATTATCAGGCTGGTAGCCAGTTTAATCAAACTAGTAAACTCCAAATAAAAATTGATACATAAAGGTAATACTCATCATTTTGATGGCATCAACCTACGTATATGAGGGTCCAGAGATCTATCAGCAATAATTATAATGTATTACCAGCAACCATAAGATTTTAAACAAAGGATTCGTTGCCGCATGTTTCATTTCATAAAATGCACATATGGTGGAGCATTTCCATTATTAATTATTCAATACCAATTATTAATTCTCTGGTTTTGTACTTAAATTTTTTTTTACGATTTCCAGTTTTTATGTCTACTGGTAGTTTATTGCAGAATCGTGCCCCTGTTGATTTCAGAGTTCTCTCCAATCCGATTTTTATAAGTTGGTATAAATAAATTAGCATCCTGTCTTTAACTTCTCATCCAGACCTCACTATCAAGTTTATAGAATTGATTGAATACACAAGGAAGTAAATTACTGTGCTGGTTATACACAAATAGAAGAATATTAAGTATATATAATTTACCAACTTTTAGAATATTGAGTTCACGATGTAGCACAGTGGCACTATCGCGACATTTACGTTTAACAACTAATATAAACATCTAATTAAAGTTGAGTTAGTAAATCAGGTTCGTTGTTCAAATTTGCAGAGTGTGAAAAGTTTAAATAATAATAAAAATGATGTTGAGTGGGTTAAATAAGAGTCAGTTAAAAGAACTGACTTTGATTGTTAGATCGGGTAACTCGCAAAACTCTGAGTAGCTTTATGTCATAGTATATGCCAAGTTAATCTACTTTTGCTGATTTTTGATCAGAACCAGTAAAAAATGTAAAAGTTTTTACGATGACGTGTATCTGTGTGTACACTGTGACAGACAGGTGGAATGACCTGTTTAAATGTTACCTGTTTAAATGACTGCATGAAGTCCTTGGAGAGCTCCATGTCCTTGAACATGCCCTCCAGCTTGCTGGTGAAGCCCCCGCCACACTCTGTCAACCAACAACATTAACTTATTTTACTTTGACAACATGAACTCAATTTAACTTTGACATTACCACAATTTAACTTTGGCAACATTAACTCAATTTAACTTTTATCTTTGACAGCATTACATTATTTTAACTACAAAGAACAATATCTCTTTTTAACTTTGGCGACATTAATTTTTTTTAACTTTGGTAACATTACATCTTTTTAACTTTGGCAACATTACATTATATTTCCTCTTTTTCATGTTGGCAACATTACCTTGTTTTAACTTTGATAACATTACCTTGTTTTAACTTTGACAACATTGATTTCTCAGCATCGACAGATGCACTCTTGCCTACTAGTAACCTCTTTGCCAGATCCTTCTTGTAGAATGCCTCAAACACATCTTTACCTGCAAATATATAGATGTCAATGACGTCTCTAATATTACACTCTAGACTGAATCTTGTATATATGAGATTCCGTTGCAGAACCAGACAGCAACAGAATGATTACTGCCTCACAGCAGACACAATGGTATACACTGATGTGGCAGTGACACCTGGACAATAAGTAAGAACAGAGGACGTATTAGCAGCAACATAATTATGGTTTCTCAGGAGAATACAAAACATTTCTTGATAATTACATATTACAACTAAAAGAGGTTCTACAAGAACAGGACCACAAAAACAATTACTGAAAACAACTAGAAAAAGACAGTTGCAATTCAAGAAATAGATTGAGAAGTATATTAAGAAACATACAGATTGTAAAAACCTGTCATTGAAGGAAATATTGAAGGACACAAAGCTAGATGCACACAATACAATACACAAGTAGAGTCTAACCAAATGGTTTGAAAGACCAGCCAATGACACACTGCTGACATCACGTCATGCACACAATGTTTATACGGCTCTATACATGTCCAGCACACAAAAAGAAAGTTTGTACAGCTCTATACATGTCCAGCACATCGAAAGAAAGTTTGTACAGCTCTATACATGTCCAGCACTTCAAAAGAAAGTTTGTACAGCTCTATACATGTCCAGCACATCGAAAGAAAGTTTGTACAGCTCTATACATGTCCAGCATACCAAAAGAAATTTTTTTAATTTACATTAATTTAAACTTATATGTATATGTGAATTATGATGCTACACATTTAGCTTCATTACGTGACATCTGCTTCAATTCCCGGGCACATGTAGCAAGCATAGCCAAAACTTGGGCTTTAGGTTAGGAGGACAGTTTCACCTTCAAAGCTGATTTTCTTGAAAACAACAGTGACCGGAGCAAGACAAGGGACAAGTACATTGGGTCGTCATCAAAATAAGTTGGTCAACAGACTGCCAAGCGTGACCCTTTGACCTGTCCATGTAGTTCTGCCTAGGGACTTTGACCAATGAAGAACCCTTCACTTTGAGCCAAGGGATGCACACACATAACTAGATTGTAGGTGGAGCTCGGCTGGTAGAAGATGCTTGAGGCTTCTATATGCAAGAGATGTGATTACAGCCTTTGCAGATACAGGCACAAATAAACAGGCAATACAGTTGTGATTCTGATGACAGCGTCACAGGAATCTGATTGTCACGGATACAACAACATCGGAGAATTTGATTGCATTGATCAATAACAGCAGTCATAACAACTTGTCCAACAGATGATTTATGTCATCAGTGATAACTTCATTCCTCTGTCTGTCTGTCTGTCTCCCTCCCCTCCCCTCTCTCACCCTCCCTCCACCCATCCCTGCCTCTCCTGTACACTCAATGTGATGTACCCGTACACTCAATGTGATGTACTTGTACATTCAATGTGATGTACCCGTACACTCAATGTGATGTACTTGTACATTCAATGTGATGTACCCGTACACTCAATCTGATGTACCTGTACACTCAATGTGATGTACCTATTCATTCAATTAGGCGGCAAAATGTGTTAACACAGTGGAATACAGCAAATGTGTTACACAGTTTTAACTGCCTCACGTGAAGAAGTGTTAACACAGTGGAATACAGCAAATGTGTTACATAGTGTCAAATGTGTCAACTGCCTCACATCAAGATTTAGTAGTAGGTTGACACTGACAGATGTCACAACCAAAGTTGCAGAGACAGTCCAACTGTCTATGACAGAGAAATACACTTGGTTGTCAAAGCCTGCTGGAGTGTCATTCCATATGTCCTGTCCTCACAGTGTATAACACAAATGTCACACAGTGCACACAGGCCACGGGGACAGGTGTAGTGTATTGTGGGAACACACTTAGAAGGACAGGAAATTACAACATACCCAGTCCCTGGAGGGAATAACCTGACTGATCAGTTAATTTCCGCTGGGAATTGACCTGTCAGTGGGAGACAGGTGGGACAACGCCCATGCGATCCCAGGGTTAACTTCCAGCAATGTAACTGGGATCTAAATTAATTTTTGGTTTGCTCATTCTCGCTAGCCAGGGGTGGCAGTAGTACTACAGCACCCCGGGTTAGTAGCTGTTTCATTGGGGGTTAGCTGCTGTTTCATTGAGGGGGTTAGCTGCTGTTTCATTGGGGGTTAGCTGCTGTTTCATTGGGCGTTAGCTGCTGTTTCATTTGGGTTAGCTGCTGTTTCATTGGGGTTTAGCTGCTGTTTCATTGGGGGTTAGCTGCTGTTTCATTGGGAGTTAGCATCTGTTTCATTGGGGGTTAGCTGTTGTTTCATTGGGGGTTAGCTGTTGTTTCATTGGGAGTTAGCATCTGTTTCATTGGGGGTTAGCTGTTGTTTCATTGGGGGTTAGCTGCTGTTTCATTGGGGGTTAGCTACTGTTTCATTGGGGGTTAGCTGTTGTTTCATTGGGGGTTAGCTGTTGTTTCATTGGGGGTTAGCTGCTGTTTCATTGGGGGTTAGTTGCTGTTTCATTGGGAGTTAGCTGCTGTTTCATTGGGGGTATGCAGCGCTTTTGCTTACAGCAGGAAGGATGTAGACATTTTAAGGTTTTGAAGGTCAATGTAATTCACAGTTTCATGTAGAGGGGAGAAAGGGGAAAATTACATCGGCTTGGCTAAGTGTGTAACCTTGATGTTTTGAGAAAATCCCTCAGTTGATTCATTTCACAAGGACTTTAATATTCTCCAATAATGTCAAGACTTCTGGGAAGTTGAAATAAATATTAAGGATTCTCACTAGTAACTAGCTAATAATAATAACTGCTTTATACAACAAGTCTCAACAGCATGACCATTAACTTTTGACAGTGAAAACTGGCCCTGGAGAAAACAGACCTGGCAGTGATGCCACTGGTTGTTTCACTAATGACTAAACAATATAGAGATGTCTCACGAGGCTCTCACATCCAAAATCAAAGGAAAACAATTTGTATTCCATATAGTTCTAAAAGAAACATCAACTTCACTACCACTCTGTGAAAAACCAGGGGTTCACATTTCAAAGCAGTAAGCGATCACACTGGTTTCTGTACATACATCGCAAATAATTAAGTAGGATGTCACTAAGTGGACCAAGTAACATATCATGTGGAGTAAATAATGAAATCTCATTCTGCACAGAGCACATCCAGCCAATCATGACTCGCTAGAGACACTCCATCTGTATGTAGATGAGAGTGGTAGTGGACTGATCCACTAGAGAGAGCCCTACAGCTGTCTGTAGCACTGAGGCAGTCTCAGCTCAACCAGCATCACCTAGAACTGGGTATAGCTGCAGTGTCTACACCCAACACTGTCACTAGAGTGTCACACAACACAGGTAAGTGTAGAGGCCAGACTGCTAACAACACTGTGTTGCCAGAGAGTCTCACAACACAAGTAACTATTCAGGCCACATTGCTGTGTCAACACCCAACACTGTCACTAGAGTGTCAGACACTACAGGTACTGCTGTGTCACACTACAATATTGAGTTAACACAGCTGTTATTATATTGATTACTTTTGCGTAAACCTCACTTTTTGCATTCAATACACTATATATTATTTGCAATTTCCTTCCCACATATAACAAGTTCTAGTCAGGGCAACAAAGTGTCCTTTCTTTAAGGGTTAAAACCCAGTACCTTTTACTTTAGTGACTGCTGCCCAATAACTATTTCCAACTCTTGGAAATTCCTAGTTTGTCTAGTATTTAAATTATGAAGTTGACCAACATAAAAATTTGTGTAGCCTTCTGCAAATCGCTGTATGTGAATTTCAAGGGAATGTACACTGATTTTTATTTATTAACTGATTTGAAACTAGTTTGGTGTTTCATGCAAACTAAAATGTTAACATTCTAAGAACTTTTCTACCTCAAAGTACATATAAATTAACAATGTTATACTTTGTGGCTTAATCTATGTTGTTATAGTACAATTACCATCAGACATTTGTATAAAATGTGAATAAAACAATAGCACCCAACTTCCCTACTTGCCAATCAATGCCATCTTTCTTTTTCAGATCAAGTGGTGACTGTTGACAATGACGATCGTTGTCTGTCATCTTTTAGTATTTTCGAAAATGCATATTTTTGCCTTATGAAATAAAATAAACCAGTTTTGTTTTATAGCAATTATTGACCGATCAATAAAACACCAAATGAAACTCGTTGCAAAAAAACCTGAATGTGTTCCAGAGTGGAGGATGAAGCTGTTGACTGTCGCCCTACTCTACATTGTCACCCCAGCACCCATGTTGGATGCCCGTGGTTTCTACGCCCCCTTCTACATGGCCACTGTGAGAAACACCTCACCCCAGCACAATGAGGTAAACAAGCACCCCCCAACACCCCAGCCACAAACCCGGAGCAACTTGGAGCAAGGTGGAGCTAAGCAGCTACTCAACATGAAGCCCAAACATCCAAATGCTCCGGATGAGCTAGTCTGGAGTGTCACAGGGCAGGAGAAAGGAAAGCCAGGACAATATGCTCTGGAGCTATTCAGGAGCGTGTCGGAGCAGCTCAGGGGACTGCAGACCCAGATGGGATATGTCAAGTTCCAAAGTCAACGAATCTGGAGACAACTGAAGAAGCTGCAGCGGTGCGACTCTGGCAAGCTCACAGGTAACTGGCAAGCTCACGGGTAACTGGCAAGCTCACGGGTAACTGGCAAGCTTGCCAGTGCTCTTACACTTTAGCAACTGTTCCTACAATTCAGTAGGTATTTATACACTTCAGTAGCTGCTCCTATACTTTAACAACTATTCCTACACTTCAGTAGCTCTTCCTACACTTATGTAGCTGTTCCTACACTTCAGAAACTATTCCTATACTTCAGTAGCTGTTTCTACACTTCAGTAGCTGTTCCTACACTGCAGCAGATGTTCCTACAATTCAGTAGTTGTTCATATGCTTCAGTAGCTGTTCATATAATTCAGTAGCTGTTTCCACATTTCAGTAGCTGTTCCTACACTTCAGTAGCTGTTCCTACACTTCAGTAGCTGTTCCTACACTTCAACTTCAACAACTATTTCTACACTTCACTATCTGTTCCTACACTTCTGTAGCTGTTCCTACACTTCAGCAACTATTCCTACACTTCAGTAGCTGTTCCTACACTTCAGTAGGCAACGTCCCTGGGCCTGGTGCTAGATCCCATACTGATGTATTGCACCACGAGGACTCTAGTCTGTCAACATTGCGATAATGACAATGACAGTTTATTGAAACAACTCACCATGGATGAAGCGAAAAAGCACCATGATCTTGTCCAACAATCGCTCTAGTTCCTCTTCCGTCGCTTCCTACAACACAACAGTGGTGCCATCTGTCAGCAACTGCACAACGTAGTCATGGTTGCTGGGGGGCACGTGTTTAGAAAAAGTGGGCCCTCCTTCCATTTGTGGCTATCATCAATTTCCATATTCATGGATCTATATTTTGTATAACCATGCAACAGTTTTCATAAATTTAGAGCAAAAATGCAAGTAAATAGAGTAAATAGATTTAGAAAACTTGTGTTTCGAAGGAGACACTTCTGTGTGAGATTTCAGTGAGAAGCAAAAAAGTGACAGTTAAATACATGATAAAAGATAAGTAAACGAGAATCTGGCAAAGTAAATAGTAAGTTAAAATCAGGTAGTGTCAACTGTATACGTGGTGGACAATGTTGATCTATGATGCACCAACACAAAATAACAAATTGGTGATAACACATAAAGACAACATCCCATCCTCTCACCTTGTTTCCTGCTCGTAATTTAGAATCCACATATTTGGCTGCAAAATGACAAACATAGTTTAGATGACACGACAGAAGATAATTATGACTTGTCACTTGAATTAAATTAATGAAATGAATTAAAACTACCTCCGCAATTCACTTTTTCTCAATTTAGAATCACAAAACTCAAACTTAACTAATATCCTGTATGACACTCCTGCTCATTTGTACAAATGTATAATTTAGTTTTGGTGAAATCATCGGAAAAACTAATCAATTATTTTTTACCCTGTCTGGTCAAAAGTTGCTCATGTTTTACTGAAACTTGGCCTGAACATTAAATCTTGGTGACAAATGGAGGAAGACAGATCTAAAACAACACAAGGTCTAAAACAACACAAGGTCTGAAACAACACTAGGTCTAAAACAACACAAGGTCTAAAACAACACAAGATCTAAAACAACACAATATCTAAAACAACACAAGATCTAAAACAACACAAGATCTAAAACAACACAAGATCTAAAACAACACAAGGTCTAAACAACACAAGGTCTAAAACAACACAAGATCTAAAACAACACAAGGTCTGAAACAACACAAGGTCTAAAACAACACAAGGTCTAAAACAACACAAGGTCTAAAACAACACAAGGTCTAAAACAACACAAGGTCAGGCTCTGGACAGAGAGGAGATGGAGAATGGGGGAGCAGGGAAGTGTAAGAGAAGGACAGAACAGGCAGAGGAGAGGGGGAATAGAAGAGGGAAGGGAAGGGAGGGAGAGAAGATAAAGAAAGAGAAGAGGGAAACAAGATGAAAAAGAAGAAGGAGGGTTAGGGAGGGGGAGAAACTCAGACAGAGTATGTTGCACTGACCTATGAGTTCTGCAGGTTTGTTTTGCCGCTGGTTGATGTAGTGTTCAAACGACTCCTTCATCACATTGATGAACTTGGTATTGCTCTGGAAACAGTTGCTGATGATGTTGTCGACCCGATCCTTGAAGTCTGCAGCGAGGAGCAGATATGTATCAAACAAAACGCATGGCTAAAAGCAACGCATTCAATTGTTACCATGCTCATCCACCATTCACTGATTAGGGGGCGTTACGCTTTGCCCCCGGCAGATATATTCATGCAAACACTTAACTTCTCTCGGAAATAACCAGTCTTGCTGCATAAAGGTTGTTCAGTCTTGTCATTCCATCACTGTCTGGAATCCCATCATTGCCTATAGCCAGGTACTCATTTATACAGACGAGTTAACTGAGGCAATGAAGACTCAGTGAAATTGTCCATACTTAGATTGGCAGCAAGTGGATCTGATCCATATTCCTATCAGTAGAGAGTCCGACATTCTAGCTATATTTTTATCATTTTGTTTCTTCAGATAAATGGGTGTTTGAAGTACAAAGTCTGTCTGACAGTGTGTTTAACTTTCGATACAGAACAGTTTCATTACTGTTTTTTGGTATGTACAAGACTTTCTGTAGTTTTACTTACAACCCCTCGTGTCTTCCTGGAACATTTTAAAGAATTTTCTCACAAGAATCTTCAAATTTCTTGAGAAAAAAAACACCCATTTAACCAGTATTAAAAAACATTTAACGAGTATAATTCAGCTAGTGTTGGTCTACTGATAATGTATCGTAAACAATTAAAAACTTCACTGTAAACTTATGGCATGGTACTTAGTTATATTTTAATCACATACATTCTAGCTCTTGATAAAAGTACCCAGGTACCAGTCTATGTAAATATTTGTGTAGCCATTAAGCATACATCACTGAGTATTTTCTTTTTGTACAATAGCCACAGCTTCTTAATGTCAGCAAATGCACCATCAAATTACCTAGTTTATTTGAGTAAGATTCCCACGGTACACTTGTAGTTGTAGCAATATCACTCTTGTCGCTGTACTTAAATAGCTCCATCTACATTTTGCTTTTATGTGAATCTATAAGGTTGTATTGAAAGCGATTCCAGTGAAATTAAGCAAACAGAATTGTGCTGATTTGTATTTTGGAATTAGTTTTCGAGCATACTTTCTAGGGTTTTCGGCTTTACTTGAACTGGACAAATGAAGCCAATTGATTCAATTTGATGTGAAGTTCACTACAACATCAGATCTATTTGATATGGATTTCTCATTTGGAGACCGGTAGATTTCAATGTAGTCTCCTAGCAACAAAGGATGAACTGAGTTCAACTCACATGTAAAGGTAATATGCTTTTTAAAGCTACCTACGCAATTAATTTAATTTGTGTGTTTAACTAAGTAACATGTGCAGTTAATTTTATAAGAGTGTATACCTTTGTTAAATTCATCGAAAGAACTGCCTTTGATTGTTACATTGCATATTTTGTGAAAGTGTAAATAATGTAATACTATATATAGAGGTGTTACATTGCGTACCTTGTGAAAGTGTAAATAACTGATACTATATATAGAGGTGTTACACTGCATACCTTGAGAAAACGTAAATACTGTGATACTCTATAATAGAGGTGTTACATTGCGTACCATGGGAAAGTGTAAATACCATGACACTATATATATATAGAGGTGTTACATTGCGTACCATGGGAAAGTGTAAATACCGTGATTCTATATATATATAGAGGTGTTACATTGCGTACCATGGGAAAGTGTAAATACTGTGATTCTATATATATATAGAGGTGTTACATTGCGTACCATGGGAAAGTGTAAATACCGTGACACTATATATATATAGAGGTGTTACATTGCGTACCATGGGAAAGTGTAAATACCGTGATTCTATATATATATATAGAGGTGTTACATTGCGTACCATGGGAAAGTGTAAATACCGTGACACTATATATATATAGAGGTGTTACATTGCGTACCATGGGAAAGTGTAAATACCGTGATTCTATATATATATAGAGGTGTTACATTGCGTACCATGGGAAAGTGTAAATACCGTGACACTATATATATATAGAGGTGTTACATTGCGTACCATGGGAAAGTGTAAATACCGTGACACTATATATATATAGAGGTGTTACATTGCGTACCATGGGAAAGTGTAAATACCGTGATTCTATATATATATATAGAGGTGTTACATTGCGTACCATGGGAAAGTGTAAATACCGTGATTCTATATATATATAGAGGTGTTACACTGCGTACCATGGGAAAGTGTAAATACCGTGATACTCTATATAGAGGTGTTACATTGCGTACCATGGGAAAGTGTAAATACCGTGATACTCTATATAGAGGTGTTACATTGCGTACCATGGGAAAGTGTAAATACCGTGATTCTATATATATATATAGAGGTGTTACACTGCGTACCATGGGAAAGTGTAAATACCGTGATACCCTATATAGAGGTGTTACATTGCGTACCATGGGAAAGTGTAAATACCGTGATACTCTATATAGAGGTGTTACATTGCGTACGATGGGAAAGTGTAAATACTGTGATACTATATAGAGGTGGGCTAAACATAGCCACTTGCAGTTTGCATTTGTACTTTGATTTGTCCGACGATTTCACAACTGAAAATCCATTATCAAAATAATGCTTGAATGAGCTCGCATAATAAAACATTTCGCAAGATTAATTTGCATAAGTGAGGTCTGGGTTTGCATTTTTTTTTGGCAAAATGCTAACATTTGGACACCCCTGTTTAAGCTGGCCAACTCAGCAGAGATCACGATCAATAACATGATCAATATAAAATAAACCATGAACAGACTTTACACAGATACCTTGTTATAATTACTTTTGAACACAACCATCATTTGTTTAGTAAAGGAAACTCTACATAGAGACCACAGCCTCTTTAATATGACCACACTCATTCCCACTCGCCCCCTCCTTCACCCACCCACCCACCCACCCACCCACCCACCCACCCACCCACCCACCCACCCACCCACCCACCCACCCACCCACCCACCCACCCACCCACCCACCCACCCACCCACCTACTGTGTTTCTGTCTCTATTCTCTCTATACCTCTCTTGATCTTTCAACATTGTCACAGTTCATGGTATCACGTCAAAGCCTTTAACTACAGCAAACTCATTCCAGTTTATACTATGATTCGTATATTTCTCACCTAAAACATGGGTCACGCAGTCCGAAAAATCAAGCAATTTTTATTTTTTTTGATCCTCGCAACAAGCATTATTGTCGCCAGCTTCACTGATTACATGATAGATGGTGTTATTAAACTGTTGGTGCAAATGTATCAAGTATTAGAAAATATGTCACGCAGCAAACACTGTCCAAAGAAGGTTGGTAGATTATAATTAGCAGTGTCACTGCATCATGATAAACATCTGTTGATTTCTTTGATGTTGACACAAAATATGGTGTGTGGGACTCTCACGTGAATTAAATCACAAATCTGGTTAAAACCAAACAAGTAAAAAACCTCAATATCCTGTCAAGTGTTCCTGGTAAGATTGATGGGATTCACATGTATGTGTAGCTGCTCGGCAATGAATGATTGGTCTCCAACGCTGTTAACGTAATCACTGTGAATCACTGAGTCTCATCTGACTGTTGTCACGACGATCAAACTTGTTGTGGCGATGAAAATCAAATAATTGTTAAGAGAACCAATGTGGTATGTGAACTGTGGCCAACGTATCAGGTGGATATGAATCACTAATTTACTTGTGGGTTAAGTGTACAATTGAAGCGAGTGTGATTTTGAGATGGAAATCCCTTTTAGTAATTTTGTGCTCCTCGGAAAATTTTTTGGAACAGAGATATGGACATATTTGAGGATGCAATTTTAATTTCTAGTGGACGGCTGATAACACGTCAGTGACTGTAGAATCCCTTGTGCAGTTAGACATGATGTAGTTATCTTGGATGCCATTTGAAGGAGAGCATCCTGCATGTTGTTTTTTGGGAGAAACAAATTACAGAATTCTTTGTTTTTCCCAGAAAGTTAATGAAAGAATATATATTAACATAGTTGATTTTCAGAAGATTCACAATATAATTTTGGAAAAATAAAAACAGGAAAATAAATAGTGAACTGTTTCCAGGGCATACTCTGGTGTACTGTGGTATGAGGAATCAGAGGTTTGTTGTTCAAGGAAGGGATCTCACAAGAGACTCATGGTGGAAGGAATTGAATAAACACCAGATAATACAGTTACTTGGAAATGTGGAAAATCTGTGCACTGACGAATTAGACAACACTCCTGTTGTGTACAGTTGCCATGGTTACAAAATCTGGATTATGGTTAAGATTACATTAAATCTCACAATAGCAGTATTTGATTTATTGCACAAACAACATGCTCGGGGTAATTCTTAGATTTTGTCAGCCACATGTGTCAATAGATTCCCTAATGAATAACCATGTAATTAACGTCTACTTCAAAATAATCTCTCCCTCACTCAATAAATGTAATTAGTGCCTTGTAAATAATCACCTATGGCAAAATGGTAGAGCACTTGAGTTTGTAGCAGAACTCACAGGTTTTGTGTAATCATTTAGAATTATGTTGTTTTGGTGTTTATATATTATACAAGTTAATATACAATCTTATGATGCCCATTGAAAAAGTATGTTGTAGTAACAGTGTAGATAAACTAAAAGTATGTTGTAGTAACAGTGTAGATAAACTAAAAGTATGTTGTAGTAACAGTGTAGATAAACTAAAAGTATGTTGTAGTAACAGTGTAGATAAACTAAAAGTATGTTGTAGTAACAGTGTAGATAAACTAAAAGTATGTTGTAGTAACAGTGTAGATAAACTAAAAGTATGTTGTAGTAACAGTGTAGATAAACTAAAAGCAATGTAAATATTGTCAACAAGAGACAGTTTACATCAACATCCACAGAAACGTTGTACAAATACTTGGGAACAAATTGTTTTCCAACTTTATACTTGTGATCTGTATACTTATGATATTCTATTAAAGAAAAATGTATTCAAATACCTTTCTAAGGTATTGTAAAATAGAATGAATTGTAAAATAGAATGAATTGTAAAATAGAATGAATGGTTCATGAGATATGACAATTAAAAGATCACACCTATCAAAACTGACCTTTCAAACACCCACAGACAGAGTGGACAAGTTGGGAAAATAGGAAGACTGCCTTAGTCCTGAAAAGGTCGAAGAAAGGGAAATATACTGCCTTAATCAGAAGAGCTGACACCTCTTGGTGTAAAAAAGCTATATCTGGTTGAGAAATGACGAAGGAGAGTTTATCTGAGAGAGATCTCTCACTGCGGCCACAGTTGATTCATGTGTATGAGATGGTATCAGTAAAGTGTGAAGGCAGGCTGATATCAACACCAAGATGACCGAGTCTTCTGCTAAATGCAGCATCATTTTTATATAAAAAACATCCAAAGTTTCCATGAGCTTCTTCACAATGCTATCTCCAACTAATAACATTCATTTATAAAAATGCTGATTTGCCATCAGTAAATACTGGCTGACTGCCTGCCTGGCCCATGTAAATACTGGCTGACTGCCTGCCTGGCCCATGTTTATAGTGGCATCAGTGTTAATATAAATAAACTAATAAATGATGGTAATATGGCTGGAGCTGTATATGATTGTTTCCTGAACCATGTAGTTTTGTAGATAACTTTAAATAATTTACTTAACATCCCGAATAACATTTTGCATTAATAAAATATTTGATAATAAATGTAATAAATATATGAATGTTTAGGTGTTTGCAACAGCGTTTTGTGATGCATGCACGCATGCATGCATGCACGAACGCACACACATCTAGACTAAAGACTAGTTTACATTACATTATTTCTCTTATTTGTTGGGCGATACGGTGTTGTACAATAACACACTTCAAGATTCACCCACGTAAACACCCGCATCATTTGTGATTACTTACTCTCAACATTTTGGCAGCTGAAAGATTGAGAGTAACTAATCTCAATCGTTATTCATAAATTACATATATTTTTTAAATACTTGCATATTTGCTATTTAGTTTACCTTACAACTGGTACATCAATGACATGTGTTGTGCATGACAGAGAAACCACAGAGAGACCTGTCTGCAGTTAGACACCCCCCGATGTTGATCCGGCGATGCCCGCCCTACTTCACCTCCGACCCTAACTCGAGGAAGTGCTACAGGGTGTCGTCAGACAGAGTCACCTGGAAGACGGCGCGTGAACGATGTCGGCTCGTCAATGCTGAACTTGTTGCCATAGAAACGAGCTCTGAACAGCAGTTCATTAACATGCTGGCAGGAAAACAAGCAGGTAAGTCTATCTGCAGTGGGAGGGTTCTCTCTGCAGTTCTCTCTTTCTCTCCCCTCTCTCCCTCCACCTCCTCCCTTCCCCTCTCTCATTCTCCCCCTCTCCCTCCCCGCTCTCTTCATCTCTCCCGTCCCCTCTCCCAATAGTCTAAGGAGTTTTAATAAGACATAACAAGATTGTCATCCAACGCTGAAGCCCCAGATGTCAGGTGGACTAAGAAGCCATTGACTCAATAAGAGCCCAACCATTATTCATTGATGTGTAATCAACTCAGAGATATACATCAATTTTGTTTTTAAACATATTCATGCTGCTAGCATTTACACAATAAGTACATAATTTGCTCCATACATTTATCGTCCTGTGTGAGAAAGAAAAGTCTATATCCATCACCAAAACTGTGTCCTCTCGCTGCAGCCACACGTCACTGCGACTTCTGGATAGGGGCGACCACAACGGCCAAGACAACCCTGCCGCAGTGGTACTGGACGGCCACAGGGGGTGCCCTCAACTACAAGAACTGGAACGTGAATGAACCGAACAACAGCAGTGGGTGGGAACACTGCGCACAGATGCTCTGGCTCTTCCAATGGAGGTGGAACGACGCCCAGTGTAACTATGGCGATGCCTGCTACATCTGTCAGTTTACACCCTGATGTCACAGGTCACTGTGTCAATTTGTGTCCTGGTGGTGTACCCATGTCAGGCTGGATTACTGTTGTAACGGTGGTGTAACCAAGTAATTTACAATGAATTACAATTATACAGATAAACGTATTGGAGATGTAATCAAAAACACAATTTTGCAATTGTAATAGTTTCAAATTATTTGTAATGCATTACTTGAAAAAAGTTAATAATATTTGATTAATTTCATTTTTTGATACTTTTTTTTCTTGGAGCAACAACCATAACATTAATGGTACAAATTCTTATCATATTTATCATAAAATCATGTTATACAGTATAAATTATATCTGTTCTAACTTCTTGACTGGCCAAAAATGTTTCAGTGAACCACAATTATAAAACTATAATTTGACTGTTAGCTGTTTAATTTGAATGTTTCGGTCCAAATACCCAACAGTAGTTGTTGCAGTAAAGAAATCACAGATTGTCTAATAACTGTCACTTGTGGTGTTGTGTTTATTTTATTTATGTTAAAAATGGATTATATTGTGATATTGTGTTATATAGTGTAAACTAGATGTCTTGGCTGACACTGAACTAGGTCAGATCATACAGACCTTCACGTCAGTGGTCGCTATACTGAGTGTTCGCATTAGGAGGAGGTCTGTCGTAACAATTGTGTCAATAAATGCAAAGCAGAAATCATGAGTACTTTTAATGTATGCATACACCGGCTTGCACACGCACCCCCCCTCCCCCCCGCAAGATTCTAGATAAGCCACTGGCCCCGTGTGAGGCTTCCACTACAAATGGTGGTAGGAAGTGCAGTTGGATTGGATAGAGCACTGTTGACCAGTGTCCACACATTGTTCAGGGTTGACCAGTGTCCACAGAAACATGGTCGAGGGACTCACTCACCCAGCAGCTGTTGCACCATGTCTCGGTCCTTCTCGGGATCATTTTCTGGGTTCACAACAAATAACCGGCCGGTTTTCTGTGGGGAAAAAATATCATCATCACCAACATGTAATAATTAAACCATAACAACAGTGTCGAGTAAAACTTGCCAACATGAATACATTTGGAGTCACAATTAGGGTTAAATATGTGTTCATTAATACATTCCCTGCCTAGTAGGGACATATTTTCACAGTCCAACCATTGTCCAATATATAAAGATGTCACTATATTCTGTCATCTACCAAAATTGCCCCTCCATTAATACAGTCGAGCCTCGTTATAACGCAGTGGTTGGGGTCCACGATTTCGGTGTTCCAATATCTGCCACCAGGGAGCTACTAAACAACAGTGATCACCGCCCGCTGCACGAAATCCAAGAATGCTGTAGAAGCCAATGTGTGCTTGCAGCACTGTCTTATACATCAATACGCAGTTTATAGAGCTTATTATTAAACGAGTCAACTAGCACCAACGTGTATTATTTTTAAATGTCACACCCTGTTGAATCTTCAATTGAATAAAATACATGTATGTGTACTGTTATGGAATAGATCTGCTACATTGACGATGTACTGGACCAATAGGCCTATGAATCGAAAATAGTAACCTGGATCTGAGCAGCCAAAAATGTATATATGATTTGACACACGTAGTATGTAAGCTGATTAACCCATTAGGCCCCATGATTTTATTAAAACATGCACCCTTGTTCCCAGGATTTCTGGCAAATTTCAAGCGATTTTATCTCGTGTTCAAAAATTTTGTAGAAAAAACTATTCAATATTGACAATTACAAGTTGTGTTTATTTTGAAGAGTAGTAATTTCTCCTCATGCATGTATACATAGAAATAGGATATATTAATAAAATGTTGACATTTGATCACAATTTGCAAAGACAAAATAGTAAGTTTGTTAAAACTTTGAAAATTATTCTACCTTGCGACTGACAATTGACAATGATCCCATGCTATAACCCTTGAAACCCAGTGAAGAAAATTTAGCTATATGTGTTAGCTTTGCACCACTAAAAAAATTATCAAATTCTGACAGTTATTTTTCAGGTTAGACCATATTTTATTGACAAATATAGAAATCAAAATGTTCAAGATAGCATGACCAAAACCGATGAAAATCAAGATTTCCAAAAGGGCAACACATGCACGTAACGAGCTGTTGTTGTTGCAAAATGTATCCGCTAGGGTGTGGCAAAATTTGGTAGCATTTAGTTCAGTAGTTATTCGGCAGGATTTTTTTTTATAGAGCGTCCTGTATGTGGCCGGCGGCGGCCGTTCCAGGACTGCACAGAGCGGACGGCTGCGGCATTTGTGGTGTCTAATGGGTTAAACATAGAAAATGACAATAGGTAGAATTAATAACTGCTTCACTCTGTCTTTTAACCGATCTCGACTGAAGCATAAATTTATGACGCACCACCTAACATCGATTCATCGTTTCAAATGTGGATGACGAATTCGTATTTTCGTGCACCGGTAGCGCCTTAGGTTAGCATTTGGTATGTTGCTTTCGCATCATGAAAACGATTAGATTTACGATGTATATATATACAATATGTATATAGAACTAAAGAAAATAATATTGCAAGCAGGTATATGTAGGAAGACAATGGGACACTCCACGGGAGGTACAAGTGACACTGCAAGCCAGGAGATGTAGGAAGACAATGGGACACTCCACGGGAGGTACAAGTGACACTGCAAGCCGGGAGATGTAGGAAGACAATGGGACACTCCACGGGAGGTACAAGTGACACTGCAAGCAGGGAGATGTAGGAAGACAATGGGACACTCCATGGGAGGTACAAGTGACACTGCAAGCAAGGAGATGTAGGAAGACAATGGGACACTCCACGGGAGGTACAAGTGACACTGCAAGTAGGGAGATGTAGGAAGACAATGGGACACTCCACGGGAGGTACAAGTGACACTGCAAGCTGGGAGATGTAGGAAGACAATGGGACACTCCAAGGGAGGTACAAGTGACACTGCAAGCCGGGAGATGTAGGAAGACAATGGGACACTCCACGGGAGGTACAAGTGACACTGCTTGCAGGGAGACGTTGGAAGACACTCCACGGGAGGCAGGAGGCACACAGGGAGATGTAGGAAGACAATGGGACACTCCACGGGATGTACAAGTGACACTGCATGCAGGGAGACGTTGGAAGACACTCCACGGGAGGCAGGAGGCACACAGGGAGATGTAGGAAGACAATGAGAGTGCATGTGTTGGGACACAGCTAACCTTTATGTACAGTGCAAAGTGGACGGTCAGTTGATGCAGTCCGTCTTTGACCCGGGCATACAGTCTGTAAAGTAGTGCAAGGTCGTGTTTACGGTTCTCGTCCAACAACTGGTCAAGACCTGTAGAACAAATAACATCATAATGTGACCTTATACTCGTGCATGACCTTATATACATGTGCATGACCTTATATACTCACGTGACTTTATAAACTCACACATGACCTTATACACTCATGCATGATGACCTTATATACTCATACATGACCTTATGTATGCATGCATGACCTTATATACTCATGCATGACCTCAAACTTGCACATTACCTTATATACTCACAGATGACTTTACATAATCTTGCATGACCTTATAAATTTGCGCATGAGTTTATGGACTTATGCATGACCTTATACATTTGTGCATGACCTTGTACTCATACATGACCTTACATACTCACATGACTTTAAATAATCTTGCGTGACCTCATAAACTTGAGCATGACTTTATATACTTATGCATGACCATATATACTCTTGCACAAAATTATAAAATTGAGCATGACATTATATACTCATTCATGACCTTACATACTCCCACATGACCTTATAAGGTCATGTGTGTGTCTGGGTGACCTACCTTTTTGTAGCAGTGATGTGAGGTGCTGTTCAATGAGTTGTTTCTCCACACAAGTGATCAGAGGCCTCCTGAAGCAGACATACAGACATTAGACAGACAGCAACTCATTTACCCAGAGTGTGACGTCACAATCCAGATGAACAATGAGCATGCACAATTCCATGTTTACATATTAAGACGCAGTGACAGAGTTTGAAAATGGTGAAGACATACGCATGAACTCATCTCATTGGTTGCTCCTCAAAGCGACGCTAACATCTGCCAAGGGGTGATCATGTGGTTCAGTAGCCTGATTCTTGAAAAGCAAATCTTAGGGCAGTGGAGCAGGGGGGGCTCTGGTTGGAATTGGGGTTTGTAAGTGTTGGGTTCTTTTCCTTTGCCTTTCTTCTCTGCAGCTTCTCTACCTCAATCAGTAGGCAGTTTGCCTCGAAGTCAGCCAATGCACAGTGGATTGTGCAAAGTGGATGGTTGGTGGCACGACCTTCCCAGTTGATGGTGTTTATCAGGCCTTTTTCAGGTAAATCATCAGGGTGTCTTTGAAACTCCTCCATTGTCTGCCATGGGTTTTTACTATGGCTAAACTGGGAGAATGGGACTTGTCAGGGGAGCTGAGTGTCGAGAGAAGGAGACTTGTCCAGGGAGGGGGTGTCGAGAGAAGGGGACATGCTCAGGGAGGTGGAATTCAGAAGGAGATTCATCGGGGGAGGCGGATGTCGGGAGATGGAGATTTGTCGGGGGAGGCAAGTGTCGGGAGGAAGAGACTTGTCCAGGGAGGCAGGTGTCAGGAGAAGAAGACTTGTCCAGGGAGGTAGGTGTCGAGAGAAGGGTCTTGTCGGGGGAGGCGGGTGTTGGGCATTCTGATGCAGTGATCCGTCCAGTGGAGATGGTCCTGGAGTCTTTGCCTCAATGCTGGTTGTGAGGATACTGGGCACCGGTGCAGTGGTCTTCCCACTGGATGCAAAACACCTACTAAGGGCAGCGTTGGTGGAACTATGAACTATACACGATTGTTTCTGTATTGAACAACATACAATGTTGCATTGAACTAAACATTTCACAATTTGTATCCACTGCCCTATACATTGCATTTCTGTGCACTGAACTACATAAATAATGAACTACATAAATAATGAATGCAGTGGCAAACTATGAAGCACCAGTCATGTGATGTAGGTGCACTACACACCGTGTCGTGATGTCGAGATAGTGCAGTAGTCTCTCTGACTCCTCATTCAGTCGCTTCTCCACATGGGCCAGGTAGGCAGACACCTAAGAAGATCAAAATAAATAATAATAAATAAACAAGTAATAATTTATTTCGTGCAAATTTAAAATCATACGATTGAACAAAAGTACAGGTACAAAATATACATTTGCTAAAACGATATGCATATGTTTTAGACTAGAAAATATTTTAAAGAAACTAACAAACAATTTGTATATATCATAAAAGGATTACCTGAAAAAAGGTACACATAAAACAGTTATTATGTATGGTGGACAGACACCTGGCACAGACAGATCTGAACATTACTGATTACAGGTAGACAGACACCTGGCACAGACAGAGGTGATCATTACTGATTACAGGTAGACAGACACCTGGCACAGACAGAGGTGATCATTACTGATTACAGGTAGACAGACACCTGGCACAGACAGAGGTGATCATTACTGATTACAGGTAGACAGACAACTGGCACAGACAGAGGTTATCATTACAGGTAGACAGACAACTGGCACAGACAGAGGTGATCATTACAGGTAGACAGACAACTGGCACAGACAGAGGTGATCATTACTGATTACAGGTAGACAGACATCTGGCACAGACAGATCTGATCATTACTGATTACAGGTAGACAGACAACTGGCACAGACAGATCTGATTATTACTGATTACAGGTAGACAGACAATTGGCACAGACAGAGATGATCATTACTGATTACAGGTAGACAGACAACTGGCACAGACAGAGGTGATCGTTACAGATAGACAGACAACTGGCACAGACAGAGGTGATCATTACAGGTAGACAGACAACTGGCACAGACAGAGGTGATCATTACTGATTACAGGTAGACAGACACCTGGCACAGACAGATCTGATCATTACTGATTACAGGTAGACAGACAACTGGCACAGACAGATCTGATTATTACTGATTACAGGTAGACAGACAATTGGCACAGACAGAGGTGATCATTACTGATTACAGGTAGACAGACATCTGGCACAGACAGATCTGATCATTACTGATTACAGGTAGACAGACAACTGGCACAGACAGATCTGATTATTACTGATTACAGGTAGACAGACAATTGGCACAGACAGAGATGATCATTACTGATTACAGGTAGACAGACAACTGGCACAGACAGAGGTGATCGTTACAGATAGACAGACAACTGGCACAGACAGAGGTGATCATTACAGGTAGACAGACAACTGGCACAGACAGAGGTGATCATTACTGATTACAGGTAGACAGACACCTGGCACAGACAGATCTGATCATTACTGATTACAGGTAGACAGACAACTGGCACAGACAGATCTGATTATTACTGATTACAGGTAGACAGACAATTGGCACAGACAGAGGTGATCATTACTGATTACAGGTAGACAGACAACTGGCACAGACAGAGGTGATCGTTACAGATAGACAGACAACTGGCACAGACAGAGGTGATCATTACAGGTAGACAGACAACTGGCACAGACAGATCTGATCACTACAGGTAAACAGACACTTTTCATAGACAGATGTGAACATTACAGATAGAGAGACACCTGGCACAGACAGAGGCAGGGTTGTTTGATTTAAATCATTTGATTTAAATCATGATTTATCTATGACAGACACCTGTCATAGACAAAGGTGATCATTACAGGTAGACAGACACCTGTCATAGACAAAGGTGATCATTACAGGTTGACAGACACCTGTCATAGACAAAGGTGATCATTACAGGTTAACAGACACCTGTCATAGACAAAGGTGATCACTACAGGTAGACAGACACCTGTCATAGACAAAGGTGATCATTACAGGTAGACAGACACTTGTCATAGACAAAAGTGATCATTACAGGTAGACATACACCTGTCATAGACAAAGGTGAACACTACAGGTAGACAGACACCTGTCATGGACAAAGGTGATCATTACAGGTAGATAGACACCTGTCATAGACAAAGGTGATCATTACAGGTAGACAGACACCTGTCATAGACAGGGGTAATCATTACAGGTAGACAGACGTTTGTCACAGCATAGTCCTTTAGCGGGGGTGGCGCAACCCCACCAACAAGCGGGTGGGGCTTGGGAGATTAGTACCCCGCTTTTATGTTTATTGAATTGTAAATAGTACCGCTGATGCTATGCTTGTGCAATTTGTATTTGTGGATCTTTTTCCCTTGTATTTCATAATTATGCTAATTATTGAGCAGCAACAAGAGTGTTTTGGTCAATTTAATCTTGCAAACCAGTCTTGACTGTTTGCTAATATTATTTATACTAATTAGTGACATGTAGCAGCTTGTGTCTGTACATTCATTGTTATTGTGATGTACTTCCTGGCAGCGCACACTGCTGTAGACGCAGTATGTTCAAGTCAGTGTGCACAGTGGCAATCCTTGTCCTGTCATAGTCAATGAAAATAAATTGGACAGATTGCCCATGTTTCACCCTACATAGTTAGTTGTGTTTCTCACACAAACAGAGAAAGGGCTGCACAGGCACACGAAATGTGAAAAAAATATTGTTTTGAAAAAATCCCCAAAGACATAAATGACATACATATAAGTATGACAGGGTCACTGATAACTTTAAGGTTGATTTTGGTTAACATAAACGTCCTACGTCTGCTACACCACCGTGAATGAATTAAGCAAAAGTTAAATGACAGCCTAAAGTGGCAGTGTATTTCTGACAAAAACCCTTCACCAATCGTAATTCTAAACCGTGTATAGTTGCCTACATTTAAGACGCATTCATACGCCAAATTGGCATAATTCTAAACCGTGTATGACAGGTGTCTATCTACCTGCCATATGCCAAATTGCAGCGTCCTAAGTGTTGTAGTCTTTATAAACAATTGAATTAGGTAGTTTCCTGATTGTTAGTGATAACAGGAATGTCGATAGATACGCGTATCATGCTTGAAATGTGACGATTTTCAATGGTATTTTACATATCGTTGACAGAACATAATGGCCATTTGTAATATTGACATGTCCCCTTAATTTGCCACCATAATGGGCCTCGAATCTGTATTTGTAACGTGTTGTCTACAATATCAGGTTACGCCAGCCATCTGACAAACGCGTGGCAGGCGTGTTTACGATTAACCCTAGGTGTGACCGAGTTATTCGTAAGGGTACTTTTAAAAAATCATAACATCGCTAATAATTATTGCACAAATATGATTGAGGTATCATTTTGTTGCTAAAAAGACTATTAATAAAATTATAAAAACTACAGCACATAATCTTATCATGGGGATATTACTCTTTGAATTTCATCAAAAAAAGAGAGCAAGATTTTTTTTCACCCACCCGGCTACCAGATAATTAGAGTGGCTGTAGTAAAATAAATGCAGCCATACATATTAGCTACAAAATGAATAAAATATGTTGAGAACTTTTATTTTTATGATTTTTACCCACATCGGACTATACCGATTCAGACAGGCCCATCAGTCCCGTGTCGTTTACCATAGTAGTGTGGGTTTTCGAAGCCGGTGGAAATCGCGATGGCAACTTGATGATATTTACCTCAAAAAAGCCCACAACATCGTTCTAACTGTCTGAACTAGTATAATAACGTGATTGATTCACTAAAGCTGTCATTCAATTTGCAGAAATATTGATGTGGAAACTTAAAATAATCCAGCCTAAAGTGAACTGACACAGAACGCAGTGAGAAAACAAAATGGCGGATTAGTAAATAAAAAGCTCAAATGGCCCAGACAACACGCGTTTGTAATGACGATTGCTCATTCGCAGCATATAGCCCGCTTGCTCATTCACGTGTATTCGAATAGGCCAATCATAGAGCTTTCCAAAGGTATAACGTGTTACATATTTAGATACTACGAATGGAAACGTAATGTAAACGTTTATTCTGCGGAGCGTAGTAAAAGCAGCCAAATATGGGCTCCAACCATGTGACGTGTTTTGTAAGCTAGATCGTCATTAGCTATCATCGACTATGCTCACTAATCGTGTGGGCCAAATTCAGCTAAGTGGTCACTCCCAGGGTTATACCTGGTGATTAATTAGCTTTGCAAAGCTTGATCAATTAAACATTTGATCCATCCAAGTATTTTGTGTAACAAAATACTACTAAGAATTAAACTTTGTGTAGTATCTTGAAAAAAGGGCATTTAAACAAATAATGAAACTCATCCCAAAATTGTTACAATGACAGAATCTCTTGCCAGTTGATTCATGGAATGTCAGAGAGCACCTAGCCACTTACCGTTCTGTCCTGCATTAACCTTTGTCCCTCCACTGCATACATTCGAGTTGTTGCCTCCAGAAACTTTACTTCAAACGCCTCCTGGTAAATCTACAAACAAAAGTACAGCCACCATGCTAGTTATGTAAGAATTAAACCATTAACCATGCTGGGGATGGATCACTAATTTACTTGGGATCATGCCTCATCTACACTTCCAGGTGTGTTACGCACGAATTTAGGGCACAGTAATTTTAGATATGTGTAATTAAAAAAAATCATATCATCTGACATAACTGCATTTGAACCAGGCACGTTGGCAAGTTTGCTGGTAGAACATGTCGGTAGTGTAACTGTGGATTTTTAGATGATTTTAATAGGCGGAACGATTTTTGGCATTTTTTTGGCCACAAGGCTCGTGTGCTTAGTAATTCATGCAGAAATTGACGGGTATGGCACGTTCAGGCATTTTAAATGAGTTAGAAGTAAGAGACTTTTACTAAACTCGATCAGCATGTCAATGAGATGATGACAACGGCAGGTAAGAAGTTTCAGAATTTTTGATGGTCCCGTTTTCTTATAATTATGCAAAACGTTAGCATGGTCGCCAATGAGAAACGTAACAGTAGGCTGAACCCACTTCAAGGTACATGGCATACAAATGAAGTGCCAGTGATTTTTAATAATGATAATAAATTTCTTATATAGCGGCATATCCGAATAATTGCTTTATAATGTGTGCATTAAATATGCCAATTTTTTTAGTTTACACATACTAATATTCAATATCTAACAAGTAAAACATACAAAAATGTGTTATTTATGTTAATACTAAAAATAATAAATACATAAATAAAAGCCAAACAAATTAATCACGATCACAGTAATAAATAATAGTTATTGTATATTAAAATAGCTTAAAAGTATATATGACTAGTCTTAAAATAATCACACAAAAATGTGCATCGTGACAGCATACTGTGAACTGTTTGTGCCACACTAATGATAGTTACAGGGTTGGGATTTTACTGGCAAGACTTGTGACAATTAGTAAAACTGGTAAAAATGTTTCTTAACATTTTTTACCCATAAAAACCAGCTAAAACTATTATAGTTGTATGGAAAAATGCTGACAAAATTTAAACTAAGGATAATGGTAACAGTATTCACTCATTATAAAAACCCATGAACATATTTTTCAACAGTTTACTTTGTCAACACTCCAGAAATATTAGCAGGGTTGGGTTGGCACGGTCAGCAAAACCTATAAAAAGCAACTAAAATTCTATAAACATGGACAAAATGTTGCAAAAACATGCAGAGATGTGTGAGGTACCTGTAGATCGGAGAGCATTCTCAGTAGGTTCTTGAGGAGTTGTCTGTCGACTGCCTCACCGTTCCGTTCTGCTTCAATCAGCTCCAGGATTCCCTCCACTGTACGACTCTGTACGACGTCGTTACTGATGATGTGGATCCGGAACAGCTCCAGCCCCATGTCCCTGAAACAGTGACGCATCACTACAACATCGACATGTCATGGCGATCAGACATGTCATGGCGATCAGACATGCTGGATTTGGTTTGTTAAAATCCATATTTTCACTTGAATTTCTGTATAAATATCTATAAACTTTGGTCACTGGTTAGTTAGCATTCATGTTCCAATCGAGTCTTGCCAATTATCAGGCTATGAAATATAACTACATCAAATAAAATTAGGTTTTACCGGAAATCTGCCTAGTGCTGATTCCGTAAATCCAAAACAAATCTGTATAAATATGGGCCATTTACTTATCCCTCCCCAGATCACAAATATTCCATATTGGTAATCAGATAAAAAAATCTACTCATTATCACAGAGGATGATAAATGATAACCTGTTGAATGTTTAAATGCTAACAGTTTCTGTAAAAAATAAAAATGAGCTAAGATAGAATATCTAAAATAGAGAACAATATTGGAGTAACTTCTTTGATCTTTCAAATGCATATTTAAAATGTGGAACGAACGAATGAATGAGCGAACGCCTCTTTAGCTTTACCCACCATAATGATGCTACAGCAGAATTCTGAAGAACATACGTCCGGTCAAGGAACAGGAAAATACTTCTAATCATGATCTGAAACATAAAATCATTCGTGTTAAAACACAGAATAACAATAAGCCGAACTACCTATGTATTTCATTGTTCTGAAATAATGACATTTCACTACATCATTACAATGCTCTCATATATTGTCATAAATGGTAATTTACATCATAATAAAGAAGACAAAAGTGTTTCAGCATAACCAAAGTATTTGTGTGGCAAGTCTGGTATATATGTCATGTTATCATAGTTTAAAAATTATTACAATATGTAATTTCATGCCATGTAAGCTTTCATTTATAATATCAATTACAGCATTTACATTACAAAATAAACCATTAAATTGTAAATGCATATAAAATTTCACCAGATGTTGAGTAAAAACAAACACTATATACCGCAAAACACATTTTCATGTAAGTTCAGTTAAAAACAACAAATAGAATAAGCATGTCAAAGGTTGTGAACTATGACAGCAATATGCTACCCCTCCTGTTTACATTTCTCCCAAAATGTTGTTTTACAAAAACCTCATTTAACCACCATTAAAATGTGCTCCTCTGTGGGCCATTACCACATAGTTACAACAGTAATAAGCACAATTACACAGGTGTAAAGAATACACTAGATGTAAACAAACCATTTGTCTGCAGTGAGACTGCCAACAGTTGTCCAACAACTTGAGGAACTGTTCACTGTTCATAGCCGCTCTACAGCATGGTCAAGGACACAGACAACACCAACAACAGTAAATAACTATTATGTCTGCCCTTTTAGATGTGCATTATTACTACAAATCCGAACACCAATAAACCTGATTCATGATGGCTTTAATCAATTGAGGAGGGTTTTAACAAATGACCACGTCACATAATTCTTTAAGTTGTGAATGAACTGGTATGTAGGGAGCAGCAGTCACTGATGTGTAACCACACAAGACAGCCATGTCGGATCCCTGTTTGTAATGAATAGTAGAAGGGGGTCTTATCTATCCACCATTATAGAATATGAATGATAAGTTGTCCATATCATAACATGAATCTTTGATAATGTTACTCCTTTCGAGATCAGATTAAAGACAGGCCAATATAGGCCTGATCAACTATCGCCTCTGTCTGGTGACTGATGGTCAAGCTGACCAGGACAGACACACAAAGGATACGAGAGGAACTGCTGCAGACTTGACTGGACATGACTCTCACATATAGACTTGAGCTGATCGTACAACTGGACTGACATCTTGTGTGAGCACATGTTCTCCACGGCCTACAACAGTCACGGCTGTCACAGACATGCACAAGGCTATGGCCTATCAATCATGAGCACATGTTGACCCTGATCACACTATTATAACACTTTATTATCTAAACAAGATACAATTACTATTTTCAACAATCATATAATTAATTACAGAATTGTAATTACTTTATACATGGTGAACATTTTAGTAAAATTATATTATACTCAACAACACCACAGAATTGACCTGATAGAGCACCTACCACTGACTTGATAGAGCCTCTACCACTGACTTGATAGAGCCCCTACCACTGACTTGATAGATCCCCTACCACTGACTCGATAGATCCCCTAGCACTGACTTGATAGAACCCCTACAACTGAACCCAGGGTTGTTTGATTTAAATCATTTGATTTCAATCATTGATTTAAATCATGATTTAAATCACTCCAAAACAAATCATGGATTTATGATTTTTTTACTTCCGGTTTTTTTAATCGCTGATTTATATGAATTTAACACAAATAATTGTTTACAAGCATCGAGATCAACAAAGTTTTGTATGTTTTTTAATACAAAACACAAAGTGCGCACACTTGTGTAGCTGTATTGACACCAGATAGCCTGATAGTAATGTATTTTATGACATTGTGTATGTTTGAGCTATTCCCTTTCTGAATGCAGTGAAGCCACACAAACTTGTCTTCCAGAGGAAGTATCTTTTCAAGTCAGAAGCCCTAAGTTAAAGTCCACTTAGAGTTTGTGCAAGTTGTTGTTGACTCAGTTGTTTAATACTGTACCAGTTTGAATTCTGGTTAGAGACCCTTAGAATACACAGAGCCCTGGACAGGTGCTAATCTACCCTCTCAGCAAACAACAATTAGCACTGCTACAGCCACAGACACACAGCATGCTTTCCTTTCTAAGACAGCTTATGCAACTGCAGGGGGTGAGGCCTTGTGGACAGTGTCTAATGTCTTTATACAAAAACAATCATGTACCCTCTGTTAAGACAAGAACCCAAATCGATTTGAATAGAACACGTTTGAAATAGTTTACAAATTTAAACATCTATATAAATGTCTATATACCAGATTAAAAAAAAATAATATAAATAAAAAAAATCTGATTTAAAAAAAAAAAAACATGATTTTTTTCAACCCTGACTGAACCAATAGAGCTCCTACCACTGACCTGACAGAGCCCTACCACTGACTTGATAGAGCCCCTACCACTGAATTGATAGAACCCCTACCACTGACTTAATAGAGCTCCTACCACTGACCTGATACAGCCCCTACCAATGACCCGATAGAGCCCCTAATACTAATCCGATAGAGCCCCTACCACTGACCCGATAGAGCTTCTACCACTGACCCGATAGAGCTCATACCACTGACCCGATAGAGCTCAGACCACTGACCTGATAGAGCCCCTAATACTGACTAATAGAGCCCCTACCACTGACCTGATAGAGCCCCTACCACTGACCTGATAGAGCCCCTACCACTGACCTGATAGAGCTCCTACCACTGACCTGATAGAGCCCCTACCACTGACCTGATAGAGCCCCTACCACTGACCTGATACAGCCCCTACCACTGACCTGATACAGCCCCTACCACTGACCTGATACAGCCCCTACCACTGACCTGATAGAGCCCCTACGACTGACCTGATAGAGCCCCTACGACTGA
This sequence comes from Lamellibrachia columna, assembly GCA_963662155.1. Classification (NCBI taxonomy): domain Eukaryota; kingdom Metazoa; phylum Annelida; class Polychaeta; order Sabellida; family Siboglinidae; genus Lamellibrachia; species Lamellibrachia columna. The sequence continues at coordinate 43,976,695 of OY759268.1, read as the reverse complement.
CCTGATAGAGCCCCTACCACTGACCTGATAGAGCCCCTACCACTGACCTGATAGAGCCCCTACCACTGACCTGATAGAGCCCCTACCACTGACCTGATAGAGCCCCTACCACTGACTTGATAGAACCCCTACCACTGACCTGATAGAGCCCCTACCACTGACCTGATAGAGCCCCTACCACTGACCTGATACAGCCCCTACCACTGACCTGATACAGCCCCTACCACTGACCTGATAGAGCCCCTACCACTGACCTGATACAGCCCCACTGACCTGATACAGCCCCTACCACTGACCTGATAGAGCCCCTACCACTGACCTGATAGAGTCCCTACCACTGACCTGATAGTGCCCCTACCACTGACCTGATAGAGCCCCTACCACTGACCTGATAGAGCCCCTACCACTGACCTGATAGAGCCCCTACCACTGACCTGATAGAGCCCCTACCACTGACCTGATAGAGCCCCTACCACTGACCTGATAGAGCCCCTACCACTGACCTGATAGAGCCCCTACCACTGACCTGATAGAGCCCCTACCACTGACCTGATAGAGCCCCTACCACTGACCTGGTAGAGCCCCTACCACTGACCTGATAGAGCCCCTACCACTGACCTGACAGAGCCCCTACCACTGACCTGACAGAGCCCCTACCACTGACCTGATAGAGCCCCTACCACTGACCTGACAGAGCCCCTACCACTGACCTGACAGAGCCCCTACCACTGACCTGATAGAGCCCCTACCACTGACCTGATAGAGCCCCTACCACTGACCTGATAGAGTTCCTCCAGACTACTGGACTTGATGGCGCGACTGCCATGGATTGCATGCACTGCCTCTGCCAGTTTTTCCCACGTTTGCTGTTCATAGTTCTCAGGTAACTTTGGCTTTTCTGAAAAATAAAGCACATCCAATGAATTGTGTGCAAATAATTAATAATAATAAACATTATTTAGACATTGCAGATAGTTACATTCCAATAATAAATAATATAAAATTGATAAATAACTAGAGTAAAATAAAATATGTATTTAAATATTAATGACTAACTAAAATATACCATACAATTAGACAATGAAAATTATAATTATTATAACTGGAGTAAAATGCATACATTATGTAAAATATTAGACATTAAACGCAAACTTAAAATAATATTATATCTTAATGTGAACTTAAAAGTATTCATAGAGTTGATCAAGTCTTCCCGCAGTGTACTCCAGAAGGTCAGCCACTAATACACCATTTCCCCCGTCTTTAACAAGATTTAACAAGATTTGCCATCCAAGCCAAAGGCCCAGATGGCAAGTGGACAAGGAAGCCATTGGCTTATCGAGAGTCCAACAATGTTCATCTACCGGTACTTATAACCCGCCCTCCTGAGATATGAGTCAACCTTGTTTTTAAACATATTCACGCTGCTAGCAGTTACACAATCTGTAGACAATTTGTTCCATTCATTTATTGTCCTCTGTGAGAACGAGTGCTTCCTGATGTCCAATCTACATTGATCCTTTACTAATTTTACCTCATGTCCTCTAGTTCTGCTATCCTTCTTATCAATATTTTCATAACCATTCAATATCTTAAAAACTTCAATCTGATCTCCTCTTAACCTCCTTGTCTCTAGAGTTGTTAAACCACATTCTTTCAGGCGTTCTTCATAACTAAGGTCTCTAAGTTCTGGAATCATTTTAGTTGCTCTCCTTTGTATGCGTTCAAGCGTATCTATATCCTTCTTACGATATGGTATCCATGCTTGTATACAGTATTCTAAATGAGGTCTAACTATTGCTTTATAAAGAGGTATAATTAACTTTTTTCCCTTGTATGTTATGTTTCTTCTAATCAATCCAAGAATTTGATTACTCTTTGAAGCTGCAATACCACACTGCTCTGAAACTTTCATATCAGCGCTTATTGTAACTCCTAAGTCCTTTTCTTTTACAGTAGTACCCAGAACAGTATCTCCCATTTTATAGTTTACATTCAAGTTCCCATGTCCTGTATGTAGGCATTTACATTTCCCAAAATTGAACAGCATCTGCCATTTCTCAGACCATTTCACTAATCTGTCTAGATCGTTTTGTAAATGTTGTTTATCACCATCAGTATTAACCTTTCTAAACAGTTTTGTGTCATCCGCAAATTTCAGTACGTTACTTGTTATACTGTCGTCCAAGTCATTGATATAAATTAAGAATAATATAGGTCCTAATACTGATCCTTGAGGTACCCCACTCAAAACCGATTTCCAATTTGAAACTTCTCCATCTACTACAACTCGTTGTCTTCTGTCAGTCAGCCATTGTTCTATCCAGTCAGTTATGCTATCCCCGATACCATGGGATTTTAATTTAAGTAGTAATCTTTGATGTGGCACTTTGTCAAAAGCTTTCTGAAAATCTAAGTAGATAATATCTACTGGCGATCCCACGTCTATCCACTTAGTGATTTCTTCCAAAAAACATAACATATTTGTTAAGCATGACCTCGCTTTAAGGAATCCATGTTGAGATGAATTTAATAATTTATGCTTAACGAGGAAGTCCACCATATGGTCTTTAATTAACCTTTCTAATAATTTACAAATCACTGACGTTAAACTCACTGGTCTGTAATTCTCTGACTTATTTCTCGAACCTTTTTTAAATAATGGTATGATGTTTGCTTCTTTCCATTCAAACGGAACAACTCCCTCTTTTAATGACAAGTTGAATACTCTTGCAAGTGGTATACTGATTTGTTCTACTGTTTCCATTAGTAATTTTGGAGGAATCCCATCCACTCCCGGTGATTTGTTATCCTTCATTGCCTTTATTTTCTTAGCTACCAATTCTGGAGTTACAACTAACGGACCTAAATAGTCAGATTTAGCCTCCTGAAATTTAGCATCAGCAACTGGTAATGAACTAATATCTTCTTTGGTAAACACTGAACTGAAGTAACCATTTAGGTCTTCCGCCATTAAAAACCCGTGATATTATATTTCCAGCACTGTCTTCTAGAGGTCCAACCTTTTTGTTTACTCCTGACATATGCATAAAAACTCTTGCTGTCATTTTTGATGTTACATGCTAGTTTTTGCTCATAGCTTCTTTTAGATTGTCTGATTTCAGTTGTAGCTGCATTAAGTGCCTCTTTGTATTTTGCATAGTCTTCTTCCTTTCTGGTACGCCTATAAACCCTCCACATAGTTTGTTTTACCATTATTTTTCTAATAGCCTCTTTTGACAAGTGTTTCTTTCTACACCGTTTTCTTTTTTTTGGAAGGGAACAAATTTATCGATGATACTCTCAATTTCATATTTTAGAATATTCCAACATTCAATTGCGGTCTTATTCATCAGCATGTTATTCCAATCTAGCTTTGCTAAGTATTTTCTCATATCTTTGTAGTTACCTTTGTGGAAGTTTCTCTTGTACGTTTTCTTATTTTTACTTTCTGATTTTACATTGATGTCAAAATGTATTTGATTATGGTCACTGTTACCCAATGGTTCAAATATTTTTACATTGTCCACTAATTCTTTTTGTGATGACAAAACTATATCTAATACATTTTCTCCCCTGGTTGGTTCTAGTATGTGCTGAGTAAGAAAGCTATCCTGGATTAAAAATAGAAATTGTTGGTCCTCAATCCCTGTGCTCTCTAGAGAATTCCATTGTATGTGTCCATGGTTAAAATCTCCCATTATGATACATTCCCCTTTACTAACTTCCTTTATAGCGTTTTTTATTTTGTGTTGTCCTCTTCGTTTATGTTTGGACTTCGGTAAACTAATCCAATAGTTAATTTTGAATTTCCTGAAACAATTTTGCACCAAACAGCTTCATCGCAATCTGCTTCCCTTTCTAGTTTTATTTCATAAGCCTGAATAGATTCTTTAACATATAAAATAACTCCCCTGCCCCTTCTTCCTATTCGATCTTTCCTAAACATTACATATCCTGTCAGTCCTAATTCAGCATCTGTTATATCTATGTTGGCCCATGATTCAGTTATACCAATTATGTGAGGGTCAATATCTTCTACCATAATGTTTAATTCGTTTTTCTTATTTACTATGCTCCTTGCATTTAAACATACGCATATATAACCTTTTTCAGAGATGTTTTTCGGATGATTTGATATTGGTCTTGCACTGATGGTTCTGCCCAAGTCTACTGTGAAGCATGGGCACTGTATCGACTCAGGCTCAACATTGAGGCCAAAATCAGGAATCAGTCAGAAACGCTGAGCCTGGCTATTCCACTTCAAAGTGTGCAAAGGGGTGAATTTCGCAGATTTTCAGGTGTTGATGTTTTTTATTATAGATTGCTGTCTTGATACTATAAGGTCACTAAACGATTGATAACTTTAAAAAAATACAACGTTTCGTAGAGCTATGAATATCTTAATGAACAAAGACAAAGGAAACTTCGCTCAATTCAGATGTATTGTATCCACTGCACACCGCACCCACTCCCGCCACATTGCCATCATTGGAAAGCTGACCTATCATAATATGATGCATTTACTAGGGCAAAATCAGTTACATGTTACTATATAACCAGTCAGAGAGGTTTAAAACGGAGACCAAACGTAAACAAAACCACATTATTCACTGAATAATAATGAGGACGTAATCATGTGACACAAATCATAATGGCTGATTGGCTCAGCTAGAAAAGCACATGCGCAATCACTCTGAACATTGGAATGCGACCTTTAACCCCACACGAAGACATGTTTGTTTTGGTTTGAGTTCGATGCACGGACATTTTTTTATATATCAGATCTACGTTTACCAATCAATTATTTAGTTGCTGTTGACTAGAAAACTTAGTCAAGTCAGATGGATCAGATAGTGACAGTGAACAGAACATCATTTCTGAGGGAAAAAATTATGAGGAAGACCACGATCGAGCGACAGTTGACATTGACAGCTTCGAGCGAGTGCGCAGACTGCTTTGCGACAACGTTGCTGAGAATGCCATGTCTTGCGAACTTTCACAGCTATCGAAATGGAATTGCACCAAAATATCTGTGTTGATGTGCACTACAACAGTAGCATATGGTATTTTGACCCATGGGTTGCTTTACTCCTGTGTCATAATACTATATGACACCAGTATACATAGAACTAATGCAAAGTCTCAAACAAACATGTTATTTTTCCAGAAAGAAGACTAGTTTAGTAAACAAAGGCCAAAATATGTTACATAAGTTGAATTGGGATGCAAATAGCATGGCCATATCCTATCAACAAGAATAGGAATAGGTGGATATGAATATATTTACATCTGGAAAGCGAATATTGCCAGAATACCGCACTCGCGACATAAAGTTATTTAACAGCATGGCGTGGTCCATGAAATTAAGATGCTGTGTGTTCAACAAGGTTTTCTTAGTATACCACTGGAGTGATATTCTTAATTTTAGTTACATATGGTTATGTTTTAGTAACTCTTAGGTGTACAGGCCCAAACCCATGACTTTTGTTTCGCTTTAACTCTTAAGAGTCTTAACTTAGAATTGTTCAGATAGTTCTTACCCATTTGAATTTATTTGCTATAGACATTGGAATTATATAGTATAAATTGTAATATTAGCAGCATCTGAAATAGTATGTGATGTAGATATGGAACTGTGTTCATTGGAGTTTTAAACTCAAAAGGGACTGTGATTGTGTTGATGGCATTGTTAATTCCACATGACTAGCTGTCATTTAATTAATGGATTTTGTTTGTCTATTTAAGTGGCATGATTTATTGGGTGAAAACTAATATAACTTTAATTGCAATTAATAGTTGCCAACTTACTGGTAAGACTTGGTCAACCAGCAACGAATGCGATACCCCCATCAATGCCAATGCCAATGGCAATGCAATTTGACTGAGAAATTAAACGGTGTGTGCGTATCTTTATACTATAGCCATAGGGAGTACTCGGATGAACTAACGATTACTATCTTTGTTGCCCCATTTTAATTGCTTAATCTACTGTGTTTGGCTTGGTGCAATGTGTAATAATCTTTACAGCGTCATGTTTACATCACATCAGTCTAGAGTCCTCACCTTTCAAGTTCTTTATAATCAGTTTCTTCGCCGCCACTGGCTTGTTGTTTACTAATGGCGAACGATTAAACCCATTGCTCGGAGAAGATAGAGCTGAAAAGTTTGGCTTTTTGGATTGCGAATCCATTGTATAATCGTCATAAAAATCGCCCAACGCCTTGGATTTTTTGTTGTTTTGTCTAAGCACACTCGACGCAGATTGTTTTTGTGGCGATTCAGGCGAATCGCCTGCACTGTCAGTGTCGCTGATGCGTCGTTTCCTGCGGTTCGGGTTTGTTTTCTGGTTTTTCGTTTGCTGTTCCTGCAGCGGAGACCTAGTTGCATTTGAAAGAGGCATGCATTCCGCAGTTATGGCCACTTTTAGTAGCCGACTTCCAATGCAAACAATAAAGACTGAAGATAGAAAAACACGATAAAGTTAACGAGTTGAAAATGGCGAAGTTGTCTCGCTAAGATCTCGCGTACTACGCGATTAAGATTTACACGACCGAAATCCGGGGTACCGTGGATCGTGCTCGCGATGTGGCGCCACCATATGTCGTTCTAACGATAGCCAAAATTCAGCGCGCACTACGAACTGTTATACCTGGGTGTTTGTCTCATTCTTAACTCATGATATCAGTTATGAGTAAAATGTTATAATCGTATGCAATTTATAGTCCCATGCACACATACACGAAACAGCGATCTTGATAAATAAATATTATATACAAATACAAACACGCATCAACACATATGCAAACTCCTATCCTAGAGTCATATGAGCTTGGAATCTACTCCCCACTGAAATAATAAGACTCTGCTCCATTCACCCCTTCCAACTAGCTGTGAGCACCTTCTATTTTTCCCTTCCAGCCCACCTCATTCGTATATAAGGAGGACATCTAATTGTGTTCCACTTTTTAATTGCACTATTTTGTTCAAAATATATTATTTACCACATTTATATGCACCTTTTGCATGCGCACCAAGTACAACACTCCTATTTTAGACCCTGAAGGGGCTGTTTGGAGAAAGCGAACCAAAAACCAAAGACGAAACAATTCTAAGCTTCACTTATATTGAACAAGAACAATTAAAATAATAAAACAAAGCGGACTTAACAATGACATTTAACACTGTCCGTTTTGCTTTCTGCATATAGCCATACATAGGGCCTAATACCGTGCACCATGCACGGCTTTCGCGTAAATACTTTAATTATGCGATCCGAAGAAGAATGATTTACACAATAAAATAATGCGGACATATAGCCTAGGCTCTACCTAACACTGTGTTCGTTTGGTTTTCCGTATGTAGCGCAAAAAATATACTGAGCGCCACATGATTTGTGAATTTCTCCTGTAGCCGATTAAATTTCGTAGTCATTTTTGTTATACAACATCAGTTTAAAATTTTAAAAAGTCCATTAGAGCACCGCGTGGCTCCACATGTGTCAGAACATCTCAGGTTACGGCACGGAACGCCATTTGTACTTCCGCGATGCAGCCCAACTAGCGAAATTGACTGGGCCAATGATGGCTCTAAAACATGATTGGGCCAATGATGGTTGTCATTGGTTCAACTGGCATTGGCTTGCCATGAAAACACATGATTGGGCCCAGGTTTTTTCAAGGTTCAGCTCACACGGGCAGTGCAACATTTCACACGGTCACTTGCAAACATGTTTTTACTTTTATCAGGCGTATTACCGCGCATATATGCACAACACAATAATTTTATTTATTTTTGAATTTCACACGGGCATGGAGGGTTTTCGGCAAATGGCCATGTGAAAGGCCTTAAAAAAAACCTGATTGGGCCAATGATGGCTGTCATTGGCTCAACTGACACTGGCTTGATACTGAACATCTTGATTGAGCAAATAAGTGGCTGTCATTACAACAAATAAAACAGCCAATCATGGGCCAATGATGTAGATTCATTGGCAATTCATTTAACCAATCAGATTTTGTTAGATGGATCAGTTAAAATTAAAGGGACAATGATGCTTCAATTGGCTTTTTACATCGTCTGGTATACACATTAGTTATATATGTGGGCCAATGAAAAACAACCAATGATGTAGGCTCAATTCATCGGCCCAATCAGGTTTTGTTAGCTGGAGCCAATAATGTTTTCATTGGCTTTGCTTTTGACAAGGCCTGATGTGGAAATTCTCAGTGGGTCAATGAAAAGCAGCCAATCATGGACCATTGAAAAAGGCACGTCTGAACTTCATTGGCCCAATGATGCTCTGCTTGCTGGGATGTTCCCTTTATAAAAGTATGATGCTGTGTATACATGGATAATGTATAATACTGATGTTCCTATTTTACGGCTCAACTGGCTGTTTCATCGCCTCTGCTTTCTTCATAGGTAGTCGGTCCTCCCCCGTCCGCACAAAGTGACCTGCCGACATCATCCGTCTTCTTACTAGCTATTCACTCCTTTAAACTGAACTACATCCCAATCTTTTCCCTCTGGTCATTCATCCTTTTACCTGCCATTTTTGCTCCTGTGATTCTCCGCACCAAGTTGTTCTTGCAAATGTGAAGCTTCCGTTGTTGTTGCTCTGTCAGTGCCACCATCTTAAGACCACACAGGCATGCCAGCGTTACACACTCTCCTTTCAACTTTGTATCTGCCTGTCCGCCACCACTCCGTCGAACTTCCTCCAAGCACCTGTTTCAGCATGTATCCGACTACATACCTTTACCTCAGAATTCCCATCTTATGTAAACATTCCGCGAAGGTACACAAGTCATCCCTTGTTTATCTCCTTCCCCTCCAACGCTCAACCCCTCTCTCTGTCCAGCCCACACCACTTCTGTCTTTTCCAGGCTCATCCACAGCTTCTCGAACACCCCCGTCCACTCCTCAAGCCCTTCTTGTAATTCCCCACCCTCGTGTTACTGTATGCCTCCCCCACACCCTCGTGCTACTGTACCCCCGCCCCTTATCACGGCCCACTCTACCAACACAGGAGTCAATCTAGTGAAGGAACAACAGTCAGAAATGAATTTCCCAATACAATAAGTGTTCTGGTCACAACAAAATTAATGTCTAAAACAGTTAATTTGTGTTCGAGTCGTCCAGAATCAAATAAAGGAGCGTCTAAGTGTAAATGGAAACTGGCGAATGTGAAGATATAGCAAATTGGTCTCATGGGCGGTAAAAAGTACGTTTGATTAGTGTTACAAATCGAAGTACTGACTTTGAGCACATTTACACAGGTCGATGTACAGCTTCATGTAATGGTGGGAGGGGTCTGAGCTTCTGAGGTTTGTGGAGTGGCATACATCAATTTATTGAGATTACTCCTAAGGTGTAATGGTGGGAGGGGTCTGAGGTTTGTGGAGTGGCATACATCAATGCATTGAGATCGCTCCTAAGGTGTAATGGTGGGAGGGGTCTGAGGTTTGTGGAGTGGCATACATCAATGCATTGAGATCGCTCCTAAGGTGAAATGGTGGGAGGGGTCTGAGGTTTGTGAAGTGACAGTTCAAAACCATTAATGTGGACTGATTTTTGCTTTAAGTAACATGTTAGGACTTATTAAAATGTTCCATATATCCAATGTTCCTTATACACTTCTGAAGGCCACATCATAAAACAGAGCAGGACAGAACACTTTATTTTACGTGGTTGTCGTTCACGTAGCAGAAGGCCACTGTATAGACTTACTTCATATCAACTCCAGGCATGGATTCATTTCAATTGTTAATTGAATTAACTCAATTAAGTTAATTTAACTAATTAACTTTTCTAGAAAGGCTAATTTAATTTAATTAATTAACTTTACCAGAAGGGGTTAATTTAATTTACAAATTCTCAATTAACTCTCAATTAAGTGCTCATTTAATATTTGATATTACGGGATAGTTCACAGCCATGTTATCCAGGTGTTTTCCGAAGGCATGCAGTCACTATTCCAGCCACTAGCCTGAGAGAGATCAGGTTCAGGCATGTGTGAATGGGAGAGAGAACATCACAAAGCACGTAGACACTGTACCAACTGGGGTGGGCTGGTCATTCCGGCACCTGTGAATTGGAGGGAATTATTTGCAATTGTACTGTCATTTTGACATAACCGCGACAGCTTTGGCTACTACGCTGCGACGTATGGAAGACTGTTTGGATGTTATGAAACAGTGGATGACACCAAACTGCCTGTGCATGAATGACAATAAAACGGAATATCTCCCTGTGATACACAGGACTGCAGCTGTGCTCGTTGACAGCAGTGTAATACGCGTAGGTGATGTCACAATTATTACGTCACGATCTGTTCGTAACCTTTGTGTCGTCATGGATCAACACCTTGATCTTAACAAGCAAGTGTCAAGCATCGTCAGTGTGTGTTCGTTCCATCTCCGCCACATTAACCGGATGAGCCATTATCTTCCTAGGCTATGGCAACAAAGGAACGTGTCGTCAATACACGGAGCCATTCTGAAATTGGCCATTAAAGAATTGGCCTGGTGTGGTCGGTTCCCCACCTTTGCTGTTAGTTGGTGAATTTTCAATTACCTAGATTTGATAATGTCATTTTATATTATATATGCATATTGTATTCTGGCATAATCAGTTGGCTTACTATAAAAGCTCGTATACAAACATACATCTGACTTGTACTTTTGTCTTCAGCAAACTAGCCACGATTCCGAGTCAATAACATTAGCAAGTAGCATTGTCCCACATAAATGCCATTATTACGTCACGGCTTGACTACTGCAATTCTCTTCTATATGGTACTTGTGTTAACAACATTGCTCGCCTGCAGAGGATGCACAATTCGGCTGCGAGGTTAATCTTACGCCGGCCACGAAGCGACAGCGCCACGCCTCTTTTGTGCATTCTTCACTGGCTCCCTGTAGCGCGCAGAATATCGTGTTTAAGATCTTAGTGTTTACATGTAGAGCTGTGCGTGGTGATGCGCCGAAATACCTATGTGATCTCGTATGCCCGTATACACCAACAAGAGTCTTGCGCTCTGCTAACAATAACATGTTAACTGTTCAGCGGACTCACGTCAACGCTGGAGACTGTTCGTTTACAGTCGCTGCGGCGACTCTGTGGAACACTCTGCCAATTGACATTACAATGTCAGACACTCTCTCCACTTTCAAGGCACGCATAAAGACTCACTTTTATAAACTCTCTTTCTAACTTCTACATTCTAGTTCGTGCATTAATATAGTTGTTATAATTATCAACTTATTTACATGCCAAGTTCTGGTGATGCATTAAAATAGTGTAATCTTAATGATAGTGTGTAATGGGGAAGCCTATTGATTTAGTATGAAACACTGCAGGAATAACAACTTCTTTGGAGGAGGAAACCCCACCTACAAATCTTCACCACAACTTTTCAATCCTTTAAAAAAAAATTTTTTTTTTTGCAAGTATTTACAACTTTTAAAATGTGATCAAATGCCCCACGAAGAAAGGCATGTAAATACTGCACGAGCAAATCTGTTTGCAACAAAGTTACATTTCTGTTAATTAAGTCTTGCGATTTTAGAACTGTTTTAAATGTGTAAAAATTTCTACCAACACATGATTTGTTAACTGAAGAAAAATTAATTGTTAATTTAATAATCTGTTAATTGTAATTTAATGAATTAACTTTTCAAATTAATTGCCCCATGCCTGATCAACTGATCATTTTCTTAACTTTCTTGCATCGATATATTTTCAATAATTTCTCACGTCTGCAACATGAGAAACATGAGTTCTCAAACATGGTGTAGAGTCTACAGGTACAAGTTTTTATTCAGCACTGCCTCGCACATCTGATAATAGTTCACATCAGACCCACTACATCTGATCAGACCCTCTAAATCTGATCAGACCAGCTACATCTGATCAGACCAGCTACACCGACATCAGAATTCATACGAGTCATCCGGAGATATTTAAAAAAGCTGTACAAAGAATATATGACGTTCCACTGTCTGTACTGTACAAGTCTCCTGTATTTCGTGCATGCGTTCTCAGCATGCAGACATGCATGCGTGCCCAGCCTATGCATGTCTTGGCTGTCCCTCATTCTATCTCTGTCTCCCCTCCCGCTGCCTCGATCGCTTCCTTTAACTTCTCCGCTTCTTCCTTCATCAGCTCCCCTTGTACGACCTGGGGAGCCGACTCGACAAACTTCTTCGCCTGCAAACAAATTATATTATCATAATACAGTGTTTTATCAATGATAATACAAATACTATATCCTGCATTAATACACCTGATATCAATATGTGGATTCGGTACCTATCAATAATAGCTAGAATTTTTTATAACTGTTTTTTAACTCCCATTTCCCAGAATCATTCTGTGAGCTGAAAACAAGATCTGTGTAAATAAAGTTTGCCATCTTTCAGATCATTTTCGTAACATAGAGCCTGCCATCTTGTATTTTCCAACAAACTATTTGTTCACACATCACTTTCAGACAGTTCATCAGATACCTAGCAGTCAGACAGTGCTTAAAGTCCATCTTAACTGGAACTGTTCAACACACGAGGTGAAGACCTTTTAATGATCTTTCTTTAAAAACCTAAAACACAAACTTAAAATTACAAAACCCAATTTAAGACACACCTTGAGGATATTTCTGAATAAGTTCCTTGATCAAGATCTAAAGACCAAGGAACATAATATAATGGGGATTGATTTGAATTGTCTAAAATAATACATTACCTGCACCAAGTTCATGCCAGGAATGATGCCCTTGATAGCCTTGATGAGTGCCACCTTCTTGGCCGTGTCAAACTTGACCAGCTTCACTGCAAGCAGCTTCTTGATTGGCTTCTCATCATCCTCATCCTTCTCCTGCAACAACAACAGCAACACCCGTGACTGCAATGTCCTTCTCTTGCAACAACAATACTGCAATGTCCTTCTCTTGCAACAACAATACTGCAATGTCCTTCTCTTGCAACAACAATACTGCAATGTCCTTCTCTTGCAACAACAATACTGCAATGTCCTTCTCCTGAAACAACACTGCAATGTCCTTCTCCTGAAATGACACTGCAATGTCCTTCTCTTGCAACAACAATACTGCAATGTCCTTCTCCTGCAACAACAATACTGCAATGTCCTTCTCCCGTGACAACACTGCAATGTCCTTCTCTAATGCTAGGCCAACCAATGATACAGCTGTTTTTGTCCAGCAACCTCTGAGAAGAACCAGAAAATCGTGTATACCATTAAGAAACATTTGCTCAGATAATTCATATATCACAGCCAAGATGACAGTGTTAGTATGAAATATCCAAACATCATATATTGAGGATTTTAATTAAGCCAAAAATATAGGGAAAAATGCATGCTAGGATAATGCCAATTGTGTTAGAAGAGTGGCCTCTGGCTCTGATACTGACCTCTGCTGGTGCAGCTGCTGCTGGGGCACCCATCATCATTGGGGCATCTGTGATCTTTAGTGTGCTCTAAAACATAATGAATCATATAAATGTATATTGCACCAAAATCCTTGAGAATACAATCTCAGCAGAGCGTCAAAACCAATAGGTTAGGTAGTCTCAAATTGGTTTACAATGTCAAGTCACTAACTTTCAGTGTTCGAAATTAAGGCCTTTTTATCGGTTGCTGCTAATTCAAAATGCGTCCTGCCGATTCAGTTCAGCTAAAATGTACAAGTTATCAGTCCCACCCCGCCAATTCATCTGGTAGCCACGGCTGTGTTGGACTGTATTAGTGATGCACATTACAGTACTTATTAATTTACGCTAATTCGATATAAAATACATTTGTGACAAACTCAATATTCCTTGCCAGCGACAGATCGATGCCAAGGCAAAGTCCACACATGCAAGGGAAACCTTTGGTATTTGAAACATGGAAGCCTTTTGGATGATTCACATTTAATGACATCAGTATCACGGAGAATACCAGGGAATCACCAAAGCAAAAGTGGCAGATGAAGTTGTGAGAATCGTAGAGCTCGACGATTTTTGAAGGATATTACACCAATTTACTTTATAAGTTCATACTGGCGATACTAAGGAGGCAGACAATCTGATTGACTGATTAATGTGATATTTGGCGGTGAAAGTGAACTTTGGAGGCTTCAATTTGGAGTGAATTGAGAACAGCATAGATTTTTGCCCGTGCCAGGCCCGGGCAGTAGCACTGTGCGCAAAACATCGCCATCAAACATAATGTTACTTCAACAGATGTAACTGTTTAAAATAAAAAATAAAATTCACATTGAAATGTTTATTAAATTCATTACTTTATTTCATTGGTCTGCTAGTTATAAGAAATGAACGACAATATTTGGTATGGTATATAATTCTTAAATTATTATTTATTTTAATTTAAAGCAGTGTCTGTTTTAGTTTTATGCACTAAAACTTTGCTTTATTATGTAAACTTATTATTTATACATTTTTATGGGGCCAGTTCAAACCCACCTGGGCCGGTACATTTTTTTGGGGCCGGACACTGCAATTGAACAAGTACGCTGAGGAGTTAATGAGGCTAAAGTTAGGTATTCAGGTTATGCTGAATTTTTTTATATATTTTCTGTAGATTATATGTATATGGCATGTGTTGCTGAACTTGGATATGTTGTATATCATTGATACAAAGGTGTGAGCCACCATTTATTTATAGGTTTGTTTAGGTAAAGTTTGCACTAGATAAAAGAAACAAATATTTTTTTGTGCAATTGCAAAGAATATATCAATTACAATTATGAGATCATTCAAAACCAGAATCACTTACAAATCCAGCATTTTTCCTGTCATCAATTTCAAATATTTCAAGACTGCACAAATTAACATGACTTACACACCACTGATGCAAGATGGAGCAGACATGTATTGGGTGATGACATTACAGCCAAAACAGCCTTGAGATGGACCCCAAAGGAAAATGAAGACGACCGTGGAAGAGGGGTTAGGACTGTGAATAGGGACCTTACCTTGAGTAATTCGTTTAAGTCAGCTACTTCCAAGAGTGTTAGCAATCCAATGTCTTCCACCAGTTTCTGTATCTTGGGGTCATAAACTTTCTGTTCACCCTCTGCCTGGGGGGTTGCCAGGGCCTCTGCCGTGCTGTACCTCCGCTGCGTCACCGTCCATCGTTTGCAGGCAATAAAGCTTGGCGCTGACAGAGCTGGCCTGAAACACACAATGTTATTCAACTTCAGAATGTCACACATGCAAATTTTTTCCAAAATTGTCACCTTGCATGGGCAGATTAATCTAAAAAATTAACTAGTTAAGTTAATCTTATTTTCAATTAAGTAAAGTTAACTTGCTTTTTGAAAATTAACTAGTTATGTTAATATTTAATTTGCCGTAAAAAAGATATATTACTAATATTGTGTTAAATAAGGATGTGCAGCTGGTCTACTATTTTACATGTGAGAAGAAGGTAAAATAGTTTACCAGCTTCACATCCTATAAACACCAAGTGTTACCCACTGAGCCTATGTCCTTTATCTGTATCTATACATGTGGATGAGATTAATCTAATTACTTTATAAAAAATAAGTTAACTGAAAATTAATTGAAGTTACAGTTAATTCCACTACAAGTGAACCTCCAAAAGTTAACTACTTACATTAAGGTTAACTTAATGTTTGCGAGTTAACGATTAAGTTAATAATCCCATGCTTGCCTTGTAGCTTTTTTGTTGTTGTTTTATCGCAATGAATTCGTGATCTAAAATTAATATTCTGCTTCACATTGGATGTTCAAAGTCCTCAAAGATCACCCGAGCAAACAACAGATGAACAGATTGTGTATGGAAGTGAATTATATGTCTGTGGTAAGAGTGGAACTTGTGGAACACCAAGAATTGAAGTACAATTTACAGACGACATGGTGTCGTTTTATAAAGATAAATAAATTACATGGTACAAAACAAATGTGAGCGTTACAACCAATCGCCAGAAATGGTGCGTGCCACATTCAAATTGGAGCATCTTTCGACATGCTAGTCCATATTAGTGACTTTTGCGCATATTCTTATGAACAGTGACATGTACCAAAAACGTGCTGGTTGGCGTCGTTATTTACAGGCGCTATGTACATGTCAAGCGCTTACTGCTGCTTGTGGATATGGATGCTGTTCTTAAACGCCTCTGCTGTCTGGGCTAATGTGGATGAAATTTTAAGATGTTCATTCTGCAGAAATGTATAAAGAACTCATGTCCTCGGCAGACGAATAAGGTTAGTGGGACATGGTGGTCGTGTGGTAGAGCATTGGACTTTTGTTAATTAAACATTCTATCTTTCATATCATTATATAGATATTCTACTTTCAAAATTGTCAATTTAATGCATATTAATGTGCCTTGAAATTTAAGCCACAAAGGAATTTTTTTAAAGATTTTATTAATTTTAAATTTTGCAACAAAATACTTATAACATGTATTTCTACTTCCTTCCCTTTCTAACTCTAATTCTGGTACGTCGTAAGGAGCCAATTTTGGCTACAGTCTACAATGGGGTGAGTGTGCATAAAGCCTATTGGCTATGCATATGGGGGCAGCAGGATAGGTGATTGAGCCCGAACTTGAGACTCACTGACACCGAGTTGGTTCCATTCAACTACTGTCTTTACAGTAGGGCGCGGTGGTCGAGTGGTAGAGCGTCGGACTTTCGGTCGAGGGGACCGGGGTTCAAAACCACCTGTGGCAGAGCATCGGACTTTTCGGTCGAAGGGACCGGGGTTCAAAACCACCTGCTGCCGTTTCAAAACCTGGGCAAATTTGTTCACCCCACTTTGCTCGTGTCTTTCGGAAGAGACACTAAAAAGCCGTTGGTCCCTTCTACCTGGTGTCTATGCCAGGGGAAGTAAAAGATCCCACACAGGGGGTAAATGTGTAACCTGTTGTGGACTCAAAGAGTGGTGGTCTCTATCTCTAACCCACCAATTCCCGGCACGTGAGAGGCGCCGAACGACAGAATCATCAACATAATGATGTTGGCCGTTTAATGGAAGAAGAAAATAGGTGCTCCTGAATTGGTCTGTGTGGGCTGCAGGCACTATAAAGTCAAAGCACCTGGAGTTATTTGTTTGATGTCTTCAAGGGAAAAAGTTGAAACACCTTTCAAATTGCACCATTTTGAAGCTATTATTTAAATTTGGAGGGAACATGCCACCCGACCCTTGAGATGTGTTCGCGAATTTGACGCTCAGCTTGTCCACCCCACCATCTCGCTCTTCATTTTACCCTGGGTCATACATTGCGATTGTGAGATTTTAATTTCCAAAACAAGAAAACTTTCAGTATTGTAGTCTTATAAGTGCAGTCCTTCGACTATATCAGACGTATATGGAGAATATCCATTAGCATTTGACATAAATCACATGTTATCCTCTAATCAAATAATTCTTCTTCTTCGTCGAATGCTCTGACAGGGACTCTGGTTCCTCGTACGAAGGTCGCTGTGCGTCGCAGATCTGCCAGTAGGCCATCTTTTCTTTTACTACTACTGGTGTTTCTGTAGGCCAAGTTGCCTCCCTCTCGTTTTGGTGTGTAGTACAATCTTGCACTGTCATTGGAGCCATACCACAGACACATGTCTGTGTCTCCAATGTGTACTTTATAATAATTCAAATTAGCTGGGAACGTGATGTGATAGTGACACTGTTTTGATGTCAGAGTCTCAGAGAGATGGGACGGTGACCGGTTTTAGAGCATGTTCGTGTAAGTTAGAGCTACTGAATATATCAGCATATGTGTGCTATGTGATGTCTCACCTTGCAATATTTCTGATACAGGTAGGCAAAATTACACAACTCGTCTTAACAGCATTCAAAGCCATTTTTATGTAGTTATCGAAGTAAACTTTTCGTCCTCAAGAACACATGTGACCGCAGACAGCAATGGCTTCCGGTTACAGCAGCAACACTTTGATTGGTTAATAAAAAAAAAATTAATGAATATACATTAACAATTTTAAAATTGTATATGTAAAGTGGGTTATTGTGATTTTTTATGTACGGGCAAAAGTAATTTTCAATTTGTATTTCTTGCGCATGGAGGAACGCGCTAAAACTACCCGCAGAAATGACATGAGATAACGCGTAAAGGAATTCCCCAGCCGAAGGGTTCCCCGTGTCGCTGTGGCTGTATCAGCCACAGCGACACGGCCTCGAATATGGCAGGCCGAAATAAATAAATTCATGAACATAAACGTATATATTTTACATCCCGCGGGCTGCTCTAGTCATCCTACTTTTTGAATATTTATGTTAGTGAAATCGCATAAATGTACTCTCGATCCATACAGTTGTATTGAAAGTCAAAGCCAACACCAAGCCAATTACGTTGCACAAAAGAATATTTTATGTTACTTTTTTCGTACATATTATTTTAACCCAGAACAGCTTCTATAACTATTACGTATATATATATATATATATATATATATATATATATATATATATATATATATATATATATATATATATATATATATATATATATATATATATATATATATATAATATTGGGGTTTGCCAGAAGTCTTAGTTTGCCAATGTTGGTGTGTTTGCCACGAAACATTCCTCGACGTTGTAAGAAATACGTTCGTGTATTTCACTAAGCATACGTTTCTCGAAACAATCCTAGTCGTGGTAAACACGAATTACGTTTTACAAGCAATGGTATGTATACGAACTACGAAGATCTGAGAGAACGATTTACGCGCGAGAACACTCTACACACTTTCGCAAGACAAGAACGCAAAGCTAAAGGGTAACAACAGTCATGGTTTTGGGCCTATGCACCTATAAGAGGTACTAGAACATAACCATTTACAACTACAATTAAGAATATCACTCCAACAGTTTACTAGGAAAACTTTGTTGAACACTCATCATCTTAATTTCATGTGCCGCGTCATACTGTTAGATAATCCTACGTCACGAGTGTCGAAGTCTTCAAAAATTCCTTCGCCAAATGAAAATATATTTGTATACACCTATTCCTACATTTGCCAATACGATATGGCTATGCTGTTTGTATCCAAATTCAACTTATGTAACATATGTTGGCCTATATTTACTAAACTAATCCTCTTCGTGACAAAATAACACGTTTTTTTGAAACTTTATGTTGGTTCTGTATATGCCAGCCTCCATTAATACGTCACAATAGTCTATGTTATTCGATTTTCATAGAAATGCGCATGCGCTTATCGGTCTCGCTGGTTAATATGTCAGCGTTCAGTTAACTGAGAAATGATCGGAATCTCCCACTTTTAGAACACATTCTGAGTAAACAAGTGGCGTGATATTGTGTTGTTGTTGCACGTGGTTATTTTTTATTATCTCTTTTAGTGCATTGCCCCCCGAAATTACTTTTGTTTCTCTTTAAGTGCCTCCCACAACCCTGTACAAATCACACATACGACAAAACCGGTGACATTCTATGCAAGTAGGATTCTTGGGCTGATCACGTGATACACACAACTCTGACGTCACTGATTAGGCGACAGCGTCCTTAGTAACAAAGGAAGTTATGCTGCAGGTGGCACGCCAGCTATGGTGTTAAGGTCTTCCAGACGACAGTTATCTAAAGCCCGTAGGTAGGTACTAGGGGCGCTGCGTTTATTGTACCCATACTCACTTGAAAAGATCAATTCTTACATAGCACGGTATCCAGTCCGAATGACCGCTCATAGCCCTTTGACTTCGCCTTTGTATTCACCCCTAGGTCCCGACAGACCTGCTCATTCCAACACCAACTTGACTTCTAGGAAGCATTCAGCCCACGTTGCAATTACTGTGTGCAGATTATTCGTTCACATATATGCACCACTCTCTCTCTCTCTCTCTCTCTCTCTCTCTCTCTCTCCTCTCTCTCTCTCTCTCTCTCTCTCTCTCTCTCTCTCTCTCCTCTCTCTCTCTCTCTCTCACTCTCTCTCTCTCTCTCTCTCTCTCCTCTCTCTCTCTCTCTCTCTCTCTCTCTCCTCTCTCTCTCTCTCTCTCTCTCTCTCTCTCTCTCTCTCTCTCTCTCTCTCTCTCTCTATATATATATATATATATATATATACATATATACAGCTGAGCGAACTGAGGCAACTGACATGTTTCTAATCGCTACGGCGCCCCCACATGTAACAAACTTGCACACACCAGGTTATAGTAAGCTCGACTTTTGTATTACAGGTTTGCGCATAACAACCGTCATTTTTAAAGTTAAAAATCCATATTTAATTGATCTGACAATCATGTCACATGGTTTGGTGCATTTGCCTACTTTTTAACATAAAGTCATAACCAAAATTATAAAGGTATTTATCACGTCAGAAAAATGTGCCCAGATATGTACCAGTAAAAAAAATGTACTCATGTTGTCACAAAAATTTACAGAGATTCAACAGTCAAAAATGCTCTTATTTATCAAAGATCAAAAAGTGGACTATAACTTCATAATGAAATTACGAACAACATTAATCCAATTGTGTCCTCTTACGAGGTAGTCAGCAGAATTGATTTTACGCAGTGTCTCATGAGAGATGGAGTCCACAGCAGGTTACACAGTTACCCCTGTGTGGCACATATTATTTCCCCTGGCATCGACACGAGGACCAATGGCTTTTATGGTGTCTCCGAAAGACACATGCAAATTGCATGGGGTGAACAAAATTGTCCAACTTACGAAACGGCAGCAGGTGGTTTTGAACCCCAGACCGTCAGTCTGACGCTCTACCACACAACCACCGATACACTTACATTTAAGTATATCATAACATTTTAGCGTAAACGTTATGATTTAAGTGTGGATGCACTTAAATGATCACGTAACGTATTCGAATTTTTCTCCCGCAGGAATTTAGACGACGACCTGGACGTTGTAATGAGCGACAACGGATCGAGGAAGCGGAAAATGCAGACGGAGGAAGAGCCGACAGAACACGGCGGGGACGGCGGGGACGGCCGCGTCGTGCGCCAGACGTCCTCCAAGCTGTCTCAGGAGCGGCCTCAAGAAGACCAAGTCTCACCACGACTACGGCGGAGACTACGAGCCGACGACGCACCGATACGTCGTCCTGCTCGGGGACAAGACGACGGCGGCGGCTGTTCGGCTCACACTGACGGCCGATGTAGCAACGACACGGAGGTGACTACAGAGGACTGGGTCCAATTATCATCTTGGCATTCTTCGCTCTAATGGAGTATATGGCCGAAACAACACTTCGCCAACGCACCGTGTTTCGGCTGATTTTTCTTCGATTTCCTTCACCTTCATTATCATCCCTTGACCGGGACGGTCGTAGGGGTGCCATCCACACACAGTCCTCTCCAGCGTCGCCTGTCCTCCGCTGGCGTTGTGTTCAGGGTCAGTAAGCCTCGATGGTGTCAATTCGTGTATGTTGTCTAGCCAAGTTTTCCTCTGGCGGCACCGACTTCTCTCGTCCTCCAGTGTGTCTTGTACGATGATCTCGTCCTCCAGTTTGTCTTGTACTATGATCTCGTCCTCCAGTGTGTCTTGTACGATGATCTCGTCCTCCAGTGTGTCTTGTACGATGATCTCGTCTTCCAGTGTCTTGTACGATGATCTCGTCCTCCAGTGTGTCTTGTACGATGATCTCGTCCTCCAGTGTGTCTTGTACGATGAACTCGTCCTCCAGTGTGCCTTGTACGATGATCTCGTCCTCCAGTGTGTCTTGTACGATGATCTCGTCCTCCAGTGTGTCTTGTACGATGATCTCGTCCTCCAGTGTGCCTTGTACGATGATCTCGTCCTCCAGTGTGTCTTGTACGATGATCTCGTCCTCCAGTGTGTCTTGTACGATGATCTCGTCCTCCAGTGTGTCTTGTACGATGATCTCGTCCTCCAGTGTGTCTTGTACGATGATCTCGTCCTCCAGTGTGTCTTGTACGATGATCTCGTCCTCCAGTGTGTCTTGTACGATGATCTCGTCCTCCAGTGTGCCTTGTACGATGGTCTCGTCCTCCAGTGTGTCTTGTACGATGATCTCGTCCTCCAGTGTGTCTTGTACGATGATCTCGTCCTCCAGTGTGTCTTGTACGATGATCTCGTCCTCCAGTGTGCCTTGTACGATGATCTCGTCCTCCAGTGTGCCTTGTACGATGATCTCGTCCTCCAGTGTATCTTGTACGATGATCTCGTCCTCCAGTGTGTCTTGTACGATGATCTCGTCCTCCAGTGTGTCTTGTACGATGATCTCGTCCTCCAGTGGTCTTGTACGATGATCTCGTCCTCCAGTGTGCCTTGTACGATGATCTCGTCCTCCAGTGTGCCTTGTACGATGATCCTCGTCCTCCAGTGTGTCTTGTACGATGATCTCGTCCTCCAGTGTGTCTGTCGATGATCTCGTCCTCCAGTGTGCCTTGTACGATGATCTCGTCCTCCAGTGTGCCTTGTACGATGATCTCGTCTTCCAGTGTGTCTTGTACGATGATCTCGTCCTCCAGTGTGCCTTGTACGATGATCTCGTCGTCTTCTCCAGTGTGCCTTGTACGATGATCTCGTCGTCCAGTGTGTCTTGTACGATGGATCTCGTCCTCCAGTGTGTCTTGTACGATGATCTCGTCCTCCAGTGTGTCTTTGTACGATGATCTCGTCCTCCAGTGTGCTAGTACGATGATCTCGTCTTCCAGTGTGCCTTGTACGATGATCTCGTCCTCCCAGTGTGCCTTGTACGATGATCTCGTCGTCTCACAGCTGACTTGCTCCAGCGAGGGAATCAACTTGTTGTCTCACATACCCGTTTGATTTGGGTTTATTATAAAACATTCAGAGAAGTCTCCTGAAACATTTCATTTCAAATGCTTGTATGCGTCTCTCTGACTCTGTTGTTGGAGTCGAAGTGATTTCAATTAAGCTACGTAATTTTATCTGCTACTGACCTCCTTCAGCTATATGTTGGTTTTCTTTTTTCGTTTATTCCACCCCAGAACCTGTCTCGTACCACTGGTCGTTCAATTCGGAGGGTATGTCATGTCCATGTCAATTTCCTTTTACGATCTCTTGCCTGGTGCTGTGTTGGTCTGTCTCCCTAACGAGTCTCTGTCTGCGATATTGCCATGCAATTAAGATCTACTTAATTAGGCCCAATGACGTAAGTGCATTTTTTGTAAATGAAATTTAGTACAGGCAAATGCTGTTATTTGCTTAAGTTTTTGATGTTATGCCGACTTGATTTATGTCGTGTAATTACCACAATTACATCAAATACGATTAATTACAGTATTGTAGTATGCCGGAAGTAAACTAATGATTTGTCACCAGGTGCAATTCGACTGCGAGCTGGGCGATATTTGGATAAACAAATACGTTAAGGTGAAGGCACACCAGTCGGTGACGACGGGAGACGTATACGCCGACAGCATCCTGCCGAACCTGGAGCACAAGGGCTACATCATACAGGAGCAGGTGGCGAGAGGGAAGTTCGGGAGCATCCTCTTGGCGTATTCGAAGGCGCACTCAAAGTTCGTCGCTATCAAGTTCATCGTGAAGAACTCGAAGCGCCGGATGCGACGTACAAGCGGCCCGGTGACGTCACCGACGACAGACATCCCGGAGGAAATCGCCATCCTTCAGAAGCTGCGCCACAGGAACATCGCCGAGATGTTGGAGTATCACCTCATCAACGGCCGGCTGTGTCTAGTGATGGAGTTCTGCGAGAACGGAAACCTGGAGCAGCTGCTGAGCATGCGCCCGAGCGGCTTCCTACCAGAAGCCATTGCGCGGAAGTACTTCCGTGACATGATCAATGCCATTGAGTACATACACAAGTTGTCGATCGTTCACCGTGACATCAAGTGTCAGAACTTCGTCCTGGACCGTCACGACTGCGTCAAGCTGTGCGACTTGGCCTCCGCTCGTCACTACCGCCCCGGCGACGTGCCCTTCCTCGGCAGCGGGTCGGCCGGCTACCAGTCGCCAGAAGTGTTGGAGAGCAAGCCGTGCGATCCGCGCACCGTGGATCTGTGGGCCATGGCGGTCGTGTTGTTCATCATGCTCACCAGTAAGATGCCTTTCGGCAAGGACACCACCGCAGACATGTTGACACGCATGCGCAAAGGTGTCGACCTGAATGACGCCGCCTCGTCGCTGCGGCTGTCGAACGAAGTGACGTGTGGGTTGAAACACATGTTGCATTACGTACCGGAAGTACGGTACAGTCTCAATCGGATCAAGAACTGCCCGTGGTACAGCACGGAAGACAATCGCGTCTTCATCGGCAACTACCACCTAGTGCAGTATCCACAGAAGCGCAAGGAAGGAAGTATCGAGCGACGACTAAAAGAGGCTCTCAACATATAACATTGGCGCTCGTGGTGATCCCTGAACAGGCGCATGCGCACGCGAGCTGCTTTTCACACGAAATAACTTTACCCAAACGCTCCGAGTCGGACAGGGAGCTGTTCCTTCGTGTTTATGTCCGCTTGTCTGTGTAGGGGTGCATGGGTTTCGTTGGAGACTGTTCTATGCGGACATTGTTTAGATTCGGAGAAGCAACTACATAGAGACTATCTGCCATTTAATATCATGCGTAAGACTCGATGTCACTAGGTGGCGAACTAGTTTCCTATTAACAGGTTCTCGAAGTTCGCGTGAATTCTGGAAAATATCTTTAGTTTAAACCCCAAATGATATTCTCAACCTTACCTCGTGCACTTTTTGAAATATATATAACTGTACAATGATTAATCACCTCTAATAAACCTTACCATTGAAAACTGATCGAATTGAAAAAGTAGAAAGATTATGAACCGTGCCAAATGGTGTCGATGCATTAAAACAAATGGTTGCATAAACAAGTATGC
Organism: Lamellibrachia columna; assembly: GCA_963662155.1. Lineage (NCBI taxonomy): Eukaryota > Metazoa > Annelida > Polychaeta > Sabellida > Siboglinidae > Lamellibrachia > Lamellibrachia columna. Next base: position 43,951,861 of record OY759268.1, on the reverse strand, counting down.
ACGTCCTGTCTTTACATTATTAATTTCACACATTTTGCGGCGAATCTATGCAATTGTCCAATAGCAGCATAACATTGTCGTTCAGTAGATGGGACCACTTTGTAATGTGTCCAATATAGACATTTGGATAACATGCATTAATCCTAAATAAATGGTCATATCCAGAGTATGACATTAAAATCCTAATTATGAGAGTGACCTATGTCAAGCTTAGCCTTAGCAACCATGTTTACGTAATATTATATATATATATATATATATATATATATATATATATATATATATATATATATATATATATATATATATATATATATTACATTACCATACCATAGCGGCATGTACATATGACAGATGAAACTTTACCACATACTGTTCTCGTTGAAACAACTTTGCCTTTTGTTTTTGTAGCAAAGAAAAATGTTTGGACCATAAATACAACGAAAAATACAGCCGTGGCCATGTTTGTTACCTTGACGGACCTGGTTATTAGACAAACTGGCATGTAATGAATCCGTCAATTAAGCAGCTTTATCGTGCTGCTGGTAGGATCGACACCGCACGACACTGCGCAGTGCCCCTTCAAGATCCTCGAACAACTCGAAGGGCAATAGCGTCGTGAAGCAGAGAAGGAGCGGTGCAAATCACGCCAATGTGCGTGTCTAACACACAAAGTCGGTGTCATTGTCCCAACCCTTTCATCTCATACTTCATAGTAGTTCAGATTTCCCCATCCTGCCCTACCGGCATATCGCTCTCTATTTAATACAAGGGCAAACCCGGGAAATTTAACTGGGGATGCTTGGCTGAATAAACCTGCCAGGACGAGTGTTCGATCGTTTGTTTATCCAGATAAGGAACCACGTCGCCGATGTTGTTGTAAGTCTGATCTCGGTGTGCAGATGGAAAGAAGCGGTCTCTCAGGATCTGCCGATGGACGAACACCACCGACGGGCAAGAGATGATCACCGCCGACGGACAAGAGACAATCACCATTGACAAGACATGAGATCTGGCGTGGTAGTGTGTAGATCACTGCTTCGGGCGCAACTTTCGCCATTGACATTAAGCCAGCGAACGAGTGAACCCGTGGACGGATCGTAGGTGGTTGACGTAGCTTGAGTTCGGCGACTCCGGCTCCTACAGGAACGGCATATGGCGATCTGGGTACACCGGGTTCCCACGAAGAATATGAATACATGTAGATATACAGCTACAGCGTCAGTCGTTGGCCATATGTGGGGCAGTAGGCTTCTATCTGCAAATGCAAGAAACGCCATTGTCAGTGACTAGTTGGTATTTTCTCAGTGAGAGAATTTAGGCGTCATGAAAGTTGTCGTATTATTATTATTACTATTATCATTATTATTATTATCATTATTATTATTACTATTATCATTATTATTATTATCATTATTATTATTACTATTATCATTATTATTTTGTGTAGTTGTTCGTGTGAGTTTTGCTTAGATATCTTTGTTTGCGTTTTGTGCAAACTTCGCTTTACTTTGAAATAACTAGTATTGACATTTCTAAATCCAGTAGGCCTATATATGGCAGCCCTGTTTCACCTATTGCTTAACTGACCAAACAATGAGACATGCCTTATGTGCACTGGATATTCAAAGTAGGTATGACCAGTGAACGAATAATATCTGGTCAATGCCAATGGACGAAATAATTAATATATGGCTGAATTCACCACAAATTGCAACAGTAACTGTCTCAACTGTTTTAAACTCAGGAATGATCAATGGTAACTATATCAAGATATAACAAAATATCCGAGATGAAAAATGTTAAATTGTAGATTGAAACTAAAATTGTTGCAGAGCATGGGTCCGAGGCAGTGCCAATTGTGTATGGGAGGCGCAGGATTGGGCCACGGGCATGACCCCCTTTGACTTAATTTTTTTTTTTCGTATTTATCCGTTGCGCCGCTACATGGTAGCATGAGTGACTAGGCTTGGACCTCCGCCCTTGCGAGATCCTAGGTACGCCACTGGTCCGAGGCAATAGAACTTACAAATTGCTGCTCCCTGTTTAACACAAAAGCAGGTTGCAGGATAGGCAGGCTCGTCCGCCCCACTCTTGGTCTCTGGGGCGGGCGTCCGGACCAGCATTTGTTAACTCGCCGATTTGGGAGTTCCGTAGCCATTTCAAACTTTTACATGGTTATTGTCAGGTAACCTTAGTGATATACATAAAAGAATGCATACAGACACGAAAGATGTATTTATTGCTCTGTATATGGCGTTTTTTTAAGGTTTCACGTTTCATGAAAATGCGATTTCGCCGAACGAGATCTTCGCTTATACTGGTCGATGTAGTTTTCGACTTACTTAATAGAATATGCCGTTTAAAAAAAAATCTGAAGAAACATTTTGTGTAAGAGATCGATATACCAAATCAGCAAAAGCTACTTCATTTATTCAATGCAAACAAAGTATTAAAACAGTTGTTTTGAGTGAAAAACTTACGAATATTGAACGTCTGAACCATGTCGCGCTAGTATTTATGGCAAACCGTACAGACAATCGTTTTTAATTTTACCACTTTGTTCCAATTATGTCAACTTTTTATCAACCAGGCTTGACATAGCGCTTTATAAAACACATACACATATATTTGCAGTGAATATATAATGTTAATGTAGTACATTTTCTCGTATATTTAAAAAAAGTATTATTCCTACTTTTATGACAAGACTAGCTTGCCATACATCTACCACAAAAAGGGCTATTATTGTCACGTGACCAAGAACGAGACATACGTCAGCAGACGCTCAATAATAATGTCTGGTAAGCATGCAAAGTCGGTTTTTTATCAAGGTATGTACGTGTTCCATGTCATATTATATATAAAAATATATTTTGCTCTGACAAGACTCTGTATGGTTATTGTCGTAAACAGACGCTGTGACGTCTCTAACGCGATATTAAGCGAGATTTCAATGGATCGAAAACTGGCGTGGGTCGAAAACTGCACCGGTAACTATTATATACTACAGCAACAGCCAGATAGAAAAAATTTTATGGCGATTGACTTTGCCTAGTTGCAGGAGCGCTCGTGCTTAAATAATTCTTTCAACAACATCACCATTGACAATTGTTTTCATATAGCATTATGTCACTACATTTTCACCAACATGATCATGACAAAATGTAAACCGCCTGCGTCCACGAAGTGAGTGCTATCGGAAGTATGTTGCATGCGTGAATGAATAAGAAAAAATTAAGAATAATAGGCTTATTATAGCACAGTATCGTGTATGTTCATACGAGATATAAAATCAACTTGGAACTGATGTAATATTTGATCGGTTTATATCAACTGGTCTCACCTGGAATATCATAGCTGGGACGTAGGACGCCAGCTACTCAGCATGCCAAACATTATTCAAAGCCAAAGGGTGGCGTCACCTCACGGGGGCTAGCTTTTTACCGGAATGGTTGACCATACCGCACTAAAACGAGGCTAGAAGTTACGGAATTCCCCACGACGTCAGCCGGGGATGCCCTCAGAAAAAAGGAAGCGTAACGCTTTGTGCTAGTTAAACCCGACAACACTGATGCTTTTGATATCATATTGTACATTTGTTCAGCTTTTGAAATAATGTACATATAGGTTTACACACGAAACTGGTTTTTAAAGATCAACGATGAAAACCGTCAGTAAAGCCTTCAAGCTCTTGTATTATCGCCATACTGGACCGCTTTCACGAGTCTTCTTGTCACGTTTACGACATGCGCCGAGCTGCACGCGAGGGTCGGCAACGGCCTCTGGTGCAGATTGTGGCCAAAAACAACGTGATGTGCCGCCTCGATATTTTATAACGACGCCCATATTTTATGTAAATGCTGGTTAGTTCCTGAATATTGATTTATTAAGTTTCTAGATACCACGACATTATTAATACAATATGAATATTATAATATTGCAGTTTTGTTTAGATTATGATCATTATCATTAAGCAAAAAGCTGTCTCCACAATTACATTTTCTTCTTCCGGGTACGAGTCAACCCTCTCTTCAAGGCTTATAGACTCGGTGTGTGTGCACACGTGCTAAAGTGCTGTAAGATAAAGTAATAAAATATTTGGAAGAAAGAGAAAAGATGATACTTTTTTTGATAGTGTGTGTGTAGAACTGCAATTTGAGGAAAGGAAAAGTTGATAGCGTGAAAAATGCAATGTCAATTAATGTTGCAAGCTGGAGATCTTCTGTCTGAAAATCTCCAAACTTGGCACTTTAGCTGTGTTGGTTGGCAGGTTATTCCAATTGGCTATTGTATGGGGTAAAAAGCTATACTGGATGAATTGCTTAGTGATTATGGGGAGTCAAAAAGCTTCAGAATGCGTGTGTCGGGAGGGTCTCACCAGGGCGACTATGCCATGTAATGTATTATATAACATGACAAGGCGGATGTCGGTTCTCCTTTGTTGGAGGCTGCGCCAGTGCAAGTGTTTGATCATGGTGCTGACACTTGCTTCACGGTTGTAGTTGTTACAAACATACCGTGCTGCCCGTCTTTGGACCATCTCTATTTTGTTTTTGTAAGTTTGTGTGTAGGGGTCCCATATGGCAGCGGCATATTCTAACTGGGGTCTAACTAAAGTGAAATAAGCACTGGTTTTTAAATTTTCCTGGCCAATTTTGAGATTTCTTTGTAGGAAACCTAAGGATGCATTTGCTTTTTTTGTGACATCATTTATGTGGTTATTCCAGGACAGTGTTTTATTTATGACCACACCACGATATTTCGCATTGTCCTCCTTTATGAGTATGTGGCCATGAAGAATGTATTGTTTTTATTTCGGGTTACTGGTTATGTGGATTACACTACATTTCTGGGGATGGAACTCCATTTGCCTTGTTTCTTCCCACTTGGCCAATTTGTCTAGATCTTGTTGAAGGGCTGTCTCGTCAGTATCATTGGATATTGTCATGTAGATAATAGTTCATCAGCAAAGAGTCGGACAGTTGATTTGAGGTTATTAGATAGGTTGTTTATATAGATAAGAAAGAGGATGGGGGCAATTACTGAACCTTGTGGGACTCCACTGATAACTGGGGCCCAGTCCGAATACATACATTCACATGCCACATGTTGTTTCTATCCTACAAGAATTTCTCAACCCAAGTGTTTACAGGGCCAGTGATACCGTATCTCTTGAGTTTCTGGATTAGTCTGTGGTGTGGTACTTTGTCAAACGCTTTGGCGAAATCCATAATAATTACATCAGTTTGCCTTCCACCACTTAGATTGGCCAGGATATCTTGTGTAAAGGCTAGCAACTGTGTTGATCGCTTTTTGAAATCCATGCTGCTTGTCGAAGAGAATATTGTTGGCTTCTAGGTGGTTTAGTAGGTGTTTTGAGATCATGTGTTCCATTAGTTTGTTGCACACACACGTGGGTGACACTGGTGACACTTGTTTCCAGTCGTCTGGTACCTCACCATTTTCAAGGGATTTAGAAAATATTATCTGTAGAATAGGAGCAACTGCTCTGGCTGTTTCTTTGAGGACTCTGGGGTGAAGCCTGTCTGGTCCCAAGGCTTTGTTAGGGTTTAAATTCAATTTGGAAATTGGGGGATACTGTTGTATTGGGTCAGCTTCCTGTGGGGGTGGATTTAAGTGGCTCTCTTTGGTGAACACAGAGCTGAACTGAGCGTCTAGGATCCTGGCTTTATCCAGGGGGGTGTCCTTCAAGATTCCATTTCTTTAAGAGGTGCGATGCCTACTGAATCTGTTCGCCTGTGTTTGATGAAAGACCATAATTTCTTGTTGCCATTTCTGTTGTGGTCACCTGATTTGGTGTGATTACTGATTCAACATATGTCCAATAGGCTGCTTTGATTTCTTTCCTAATAGTGCTTTTCAAGGTCTGTAATTTAGTTGTCCGAAGTTTGGATTTCTTTGATCCCTTCTTTGTTTTCTTAAAAAGTCAATCCCTGGCTTTTATGAATTTCTTCAATTTACTATTTATCCACGGGAGTCTATCCCGGTTTGATGCATTCCTGTGGGGGATATGTGACTCTACTACTTCATTCAGGTTTATTACAACGCCCCAAAATAATGTATATTTTAGAACAGCTTTGTTTAATTTCTGCATATTATGGTACATAATGGCAAACAAATATGATATATGCAACATATTATTTTATTGAATATTTGTAGTGAATAATTGGAATTAAAAAGTTACATGATGTATTTAAAAAAGTAATTGAAAATACCAATTACATTCACCAGTTCCAATTACTTTTAAAAACAAAACACCAATTCCCAAATGCGAATTAACATTCCAATTACAATGTTATTAACCTCAGGTCTGCTCATTAGCATTTTCAATGGTTTTGGAAACAAAATGATCAATAATCCTGCACAAACTTTGTGTCCTCTTTAATAGGGTTGCCTTATGATGCTGATTGATTGGTTGAATTTATTCAGTACAATTGACACATGAATAACAGTTTCAGATCTGTCAGATCTTTTGCAGTAAAATAGTATCACGTATAAAATAACATTGGAGATAACACATTAGAACACACAAATGTACACTTATTTCTAATGTGGTAATACCACATCGAAGATGACATAATAAAAAATAAATTGAAGTATAGGGTATGTTTCACTTGGATTAGACATTACAGATGTATCTGTGAAAATGTTCTCATTCACATGCTAAACAAAGTAAATTCCCATTAGGAATTTCTGGCACAGAAAACTTGTTTTAATAAAACATAACTGGCAATTGACAGAGCCTGGCTCCGCGAGTAATAAGTTCGTATGTAAAATGTGTGTTATTTTCTTTGACCATGTCCAGCAATTTTTTAGACTTTCGGTTATGGTCACTTGCTTGAATTCTATGATCCTATGCTCTAAACTAAACTATTTAATGCTTCAGTTCCACACATTGGTCATCTTTACACCGCCGTGTTAACCGATGCGGTCAGTCGATGGTACCGTGTACTGGGCGTACCTGTCACCTTCTCTACTGGCACAGACGAACATGGCCTCAAGGTATGTATTGCTGGCCTTTAACCTGTTGATATGTATTATTTGCTTGATCGATCGATCACGGAAGTTTCAGTCCTTCCTCAATTTAATTATTTCACTTCTCTTGTTTCAGATTAATTTTGCAAAAAATTAAGATACTAATATCCGCTACAACATGGTAGCTCATTTTTACAATATTTTTATTTAGTTTTAGTGAAATTATCAGAGAATCTGGATCTGATCACTATTTAGAAAAAAAAATTGCTTAAGGCTATTCACACTTTCACTAGTTACCTGATCTAATGAAAGACAATTCTTTCAACAATCTTGTCAAGATTATGCACTCATTTAATAAGTTTTTATTCAATCAGCTCCGCATATTACTTAGACTATTTACACACTACAAAGTTTTGCAAACCTGATTTGTGATGGACTAAATCAGTTCAGTAGGGAGTTGTAATAGGCTAGCTGGATATTATGTAGTTAACTTATAGACATTATCATATGTTGTTATCTTATAGGTATTATGTAGTTAACTTATAGACATTACCATATGTAGTTAACTTATAGATATTATGTAGTTAACTTTGTATACATTCTCTGTATGCAGAGATGGGGAGGAGAACTTATAACTTTGTCTCCACTAGCTGAAGAAATCTACTCTAATGTAACAAACACTTTGTTACAAATTCAGTGTGACAAATACTGTGTTACAGATCCAGCAAGCTGCAGCAAAGTCTGGCAAAGATCCACAGGCATTCTGCAATGACATCTCAGTTCAGTTTAAGGCATGTCTATTTATGATCTGTAGACCACTAACAGCCATTGAATAACAGTTTATAATATAATATGTACATGTCAACTACATTTTTTATTCACTGTCATTTGCAAAGTTGGCTGTCTATTGCTGTGTCTTGCAAAAAACAGAGCACGTTACAAAAGTCATACTTGCATTTACCCAGAGTCCTGGAACTATCAGACTAATGACCACTTCTCATCTTTCTCTGAATGTGCCCGGCCTATTGTAGTCTGCACCAAATTACCTTCCTTTTCAGGTATTTCCAATTTCTTCTCATAATTCCACCATCGTTTTGTATTCTTATTTTGCTCTACATAGGCCTATCTCCAGACCAAGTTGTTTTGTATTCTTATTTTGCTCTACATAGAGCTATCTCCAGACCAAGTTGTTTTGTATTCTTATTTTGCTCTACAAATCTCCAGACCCAGTTGTTTTGTATTCTTATTTTGCTCTACATATCTCCAGACCCAGTTGTTGTCTGCTACCTGTAACTTCTCCTGTCTCACTGTCAGTGCAAGTTTCCCAGTCCATATACACCATCCGATACACTCGTGTCTCCAACACTTTCTATTTACCTGTTTCTTCAGCTTTCTATCTCACATGATACTTTCCAGCCTCCTCCATGCTGGCGGCTCTGCTAAGTATTTGTTATATTTCTAATAATGTATTTCATCATGTACATGGCAAAATATAGATTTTGTCCTAAATTAGCCAAATTGACTTCAGAATACATTCAGTACATTCTAAGTGTCATTTGTACAATTTAGAGGTTATTTCTTAAATCCTGAATGTTGTTTGTCACGTTAGAGGTTTTTTGGTATGTCCTAAATGTTATTTATACATTGTAGAGGTTATTTGACCTGGCCGACACGCAGTATACAGACTTCATCAGAACGACAGAAGAGCGACACATCAGGGCAGCACAAAAAATATGGGTAATTTTTATTGGTTATTATAATGATTGAATCTAATTCACTGGTACAATAGCATTGATATAACCTTAAGAGTAGATTTAGTTTGATCACAGAATACTCTATTATTTCATTGTTAAACAAGTTTGTGAGTAAGGTTAATCAACACAGTTTTAGAAATTATGAGCATTACCCAAAGAATCAGAGTGATTCCATTTTGGAACATTTTGCCTTTTTTGTGCATTTGTAGGGCATTTTAGAGGATCGGGGGCACATATACAGGGGTGCTTACGAAGGGTGGTACTCGGTCTCGGATGAAGCATTCCTGACAGAGGACGAAGTGACCGAGGGGGTAGACAGGGATGGCAGGACATGCAAGGTGAGGACGGTTGTTATCTTCTGTGATCACACTCACTACAGAGTAATTACGCTAGAGTGATTACACTAGAGTGATTACAATACATAGTAATCACAATTGAGTGATTATTAAATTCAGAGTATTCACACTAGATTGGTCATACTAGAGTGATCACAACAGAGTGATTGGTCATACTAGAGTGATCACACCAGATTGGTCATACTAGAGTGATCACACCAGATTGGTCATACTAGAGTGATCACGACAGATTGGTTACACCAGAGTGATCACACTAGAGTTATCACACTAGAGTTATCACACTAGAGTTATCATGCTGTGCTAAAGTGATCAAGCTATCGTTATCACATTAGAACTATCATGTGAGAATGATCACGTTACAGTGATCTATTCTATCACAGTGATCACACCATAAAGGCAGTGAACATCAGCAGATCAGAACATCAGACTTGGCTATGTCTTTCTAGAATACAAAATATAAAAATTAATGTTGTCTCAACCAGTTGGTGAACAGAAGACACATGAACTCTGATAGTCATGTGACACGGTCATGTGACACAGTCATGTGATCATGTGACTTGCTGCAGGTGTCGGCCGAGAGTGGGCAGCCTGTGGAATGGCTGAAGGAGGAGAACTACATGTTTCGTCTCTCACAGTTTGGTCCACAGCTCACAGAGTGGCTTAACAAGTCAGGTCAGTGTCAGGCGGCTCCATGTCTGTCCATCCATCCGTCTGTCTATGGACACGTGTCTGATTGACTGTGGCCAGTTGTTTGCTTCACCTGAGGATGATCATTAATGTGTCCGTCACACGTCTTGTATGAATTTTTTTTTTATAAGCCACTACAAATTTTACTGTGTGAGTCTGTCTTATGTCTCAGTAATCACCCCCGCTAACTTTGAGCCAGCGGTGCGGAGATGGATCGAAGATGGGCTTCCCGACTTGTCTGTCTCCCGCCAGAGGGAGCGACTGCACTGGGGTATCCCCGTCCCAAGCGATGACTCACAGACGGTCGGTTACTATAACAACTTACTTTATGTACTTAATCGTCTTTGTGTCTTCTGGCGCATAAAGACATTGCAACATTTCCCCTGTATTACACTGATTAAACTGTATTACACTGATTAAACTGTATTACACTGATTAAACTGTATTACACTGATTAAACTGTATTACACTGATTAAACTGTATTGCACTGATTAGTTGCTTATGAATATGGAAAATTTGCAATTCAACATTTTGTTTAAATATATTTAATTGTTACTATATTTTTATTTAACTTAATTATTTATATTATAAAAAAATTGTTCAGTGGATTTAAAATATTGTTTTACAGTACAAAGATAAAGTATTGTTAATTTAATGTTGTTATGTTATTTGGTCACAAAATTTAAATTGATACAGGCTATCTCATGATGGTTGACACTGAAGTGAAACAACATTTTCAGGTGGAGGACATTTTGGTGAATTGCTCTTTTGCATGAACTAGTCCTCCAGTAAATATAAAACCTGTCATGAGAAAAATTTACTGTATGCCTGATGTGAGAGTGATGTCATGTGACAGTCGTGACATAGTGATTAACTTGTGACACTGATTGGAGATGGACAATTACACCACAAATGCAATAAATTATAGTTAGTACAACAAAATTATTAATATGATTATGAGCATGATTACTTAAAAAAATAGTGAATCGATTATGGTTACTTTTGCATGAATCATGATAACTTCCAAGCATTTAATATTTGACCTATATTTATTTCATGCTAATAACTGCTTGAATGGATGGAAGGATGGGTTAGTGTATGACTAGTTGGATGGATGCATTGATGCGTGGTTGGATGGATGCATGAATTCATCTTTATTTCAACAATAAATAAACATAACAGAAGTAGTGTCACGTCATTGCTACATGTTGTTCTATGTCCAGTATATTTATAATGGAGTAGGATTACTTATACATTTACTGACAGTTCTCAATGATTACAGGTGGTTGTAATTAGTGAATATGATCTCTGTCACAGATGTATGTGTGGCTGGACGCGTTGACAAACTACCTGACTGTTGGTGGTTTCCCAGATGAGGACTACTTGTGGCCGGCGGACTGTCACGTCATCGGCAAGGACATTCTCAGGTGAGACAATGATGTTTATAGAAACATGTTTTTTATTATGCAGTTAAAGGCGCAAAGACTGATCATTGTCAAATATTGTTATGTAGCATAAACTACCATATTCGACCTATTAAGTGTACATGTCTTAATTAGCGTGCACCCCATTTTGAATCAGCAAGATCCATAATTATTATAATTAATTTTTACTAGTGTAGAACAACTGAAAAGTGTCGCCACCTGGTGTCAAACAGTTGGTACAACTTTTCAGTTGTTCTACCACTAGTGTTAAACAGTTCCTTTTTTGTCTAGAGAAACAAATTTTGGTGAACACTTATAAGAACAGATTCCTTGACATTTTTCCATGGCCCAATTTTTTTTCAAGCATACGATACCCTTATTAGGTTGTATATGGTATATATATTTAACATCTTGACGGCCAAATGTGGTTTTTTGAACCACAACTTTTAACAGATTTTACATTGAAAAGATTCAGACTGTGTACCTTTAAAGCTCAAGCGGTGTATGGAAACATGAAAAATGGATTAACGAAGCAATTTACAGTATATTGAGATCATTCCCACATAAAAACAAATGGATTATTGACAAAACAGATTATTGAAGAACAGATAAACAAGACTAGACTGTATGTGTACACGTACATATATGCACACCTGCATACATATTGCTATTTTTCATTCATAATTTTTTTCACAGATTCCACGCTATCTATTGGCCAGCATTTCTTATGGCTGCTGGACTTGAGCCACCACGCAAGATTCTCTGTCACTCGCACTGGACAATTGAAGGAGTCAAGGTGACCAGTCAATGACCAGTCCAATAAGCATGGCTGTCATGTCTGCCATAAACACTCCACTGCAGCATGGTTCTGTAGTATCAAACACCTTGCCGTGATTTTGGTAGTTACACAATCCCTGTATATTAGAACACTTTGCAAAGGATAAAATAAATGAAATATGCTATGATAAGATAAAATAAGCCATTAATTAAGTAAACGGTCTGTGTCATTAAAAGTCTGCTGTCTATGGTAATATTCTAAAGGCTGCATTAAAATAAAAATTATTACCCAAATTTAAGATGAAATCCTGAAGTTTGTGTGGCTCCAAGCAATGTACGTCCTGCTGATTTTATATTTTCTGGATTTCTTATTTGTTGACTGCAGATGTCAAAAAGTCTCGGAAATGTCATTGACCCGTTTGATCGTCTCGAGAAGTACTCGTCCGACGCTGTAAGGTACTTCCTGTTGCGAGAAGGAGTACCTCACTCCGATGGGAGTAAGTATCTGGTCTTTCTTTTTAGATGTGTTCCCTTTCCCTTGGGGGGGTCGTACACATATTTTTCCATAAACAAATTATTTATTTTTCAATCCTAGTTCGTATGGTGAAAAAATAACACATGAATGACATGCTGTGTACAATTTGTGTGCCCGTGTGGTGTATGATGGGTACAGTTTGTGAGTCCATGTGGTATATGATGGGTACAGTTTGTGTGCCTGTGTGGTATATGATGGGTACAGTTTGTGTGCCTGTGTGTATGATGGGTACAGTTTGTGTGCCCGTGTGGTATATGATGGGTACAGTTTGTGTGCCTGTGTGGTATATGATGGGTACAGTTTGTGTGCCTGTGTGGTATATGATGGGTACTGTTTGTGTGCCTGTGTGGTATATGATGGGTACAGTTTGTGTGCCTGTGTGGTATATGATGGGTACTGTTTGTGTGCCTGTGTGGTATATGATGGGTACAGTTTGTGTGCCTGTGTGGTATATGACGGGTACAGTTTGTGTGCCTGTGTGGTATATGATGGGTACAGTTTGTGTGCCTGTGTGGTATATGATGGGTACTGTTTGTGTGCCTGTGTGGTATATGATGGGTACAGTTTGTGTGCCTGTGTGGTATATGATGGGTACTGTTTGTGTGCCTGTGTGGTATATGATGGGTACAGTTTGTGTGCCTGTGTGGTATATGATGGGTACTGTTTGTGTGCCTGTGTGGTATATGATGGGTACTGTTTGTGTGCCTGTGTGGTATATGATGGGTACAGTTTGTGTGCCTGTGTGGTATATGATGGGTACAGTTTGTGTGCCTGTGTGGTATATGATGGGTACTGTTTGTGTGCCTGTGTGGTATATGATTGGTACAGTTTGTGTGCCTGTGTGGTATATGATGGGTACAGTTTGTGTGCCTGTGTGGTATATGATGGGTACTGTTTGTGTGCCTGTGTGGTATATGATTGGTACAGTTTGTGTGCCTGTGTGGTATATGGTGGGTACAGTTTGAGGGACGAGGACGTTTTCATAATTTCAGATACCCACAGGTCAGTGTAATTCAAAGTTTCATTTAGGGGAGTCTGAGGTAAAAATGTAAAGGTAAGTTCTTATATAGCGCAGTATCCAGTCATTGGGACCGCTTAATGTGCTTTACACTTAACCCTCCGGCAGACCTGTTCATTCCAACACCAACTCGACTTCTCTGGGAAGCATTCAGCTATGTTGCAATTACTACCTGAAGACAATTCATTCACATACCGGGTTAGATCCACCACATTCTATAGCCAGGTACTCATTTATGTAAAAGAACATAGATTCCAAGAAGGCTGACTCCTATGTCTGCCTGTGTTATGTTTTTGACACAGCGCCATCTGGTGCCAAGTGTTTAGAATGACTGACATGAGCATTGTGACATCATTGTGACATCATTGTGACATCATTGTACCATTTTATGGAATCACCTGCATTAAAAATATGTACGTTCTTTGTCAAACAGTCAAAGTTCATGTTAGGCAGTCGATGCTGTGTGGTGCTATGATTGGATCTGATATACGTTTTTGCAGTTAACCTTCATGTTATTTACGTTCTTTGTTTATATAGAAGTTAAATTACAGGTTTGATTTAGTGTAAAACATTGTCTTGAGATGGTCCCTGAGAAGCAGTTTTAAGATGGTCCCTAAGAAATTGTTTTGATATAGTCACTAGACCTAAGAGAGTTTCTGGATGGTCCCTAAGAAGCAAGCCGTGTGGACACATGTTGCAGGCTACAATGACCAGCGACTAGTGGACTGTGTCAACAGCGAACTGGCCAACACACTCGGCAACCTGCTGAGTCGATGTGCCGCGAACTCGCTCAACCGCGACCAGGCATTCCCAGCCTGGCACCCAGGGGTGTTTGCCGACAGATGCACCAAGGAAGACAGGGAGATGTGGGGAAGTCTGGCTTCCCTCCCAGGTACGGTGGCATTCCCTGTCTCCCTGGCCCTAGTCTGCGATATTGGATGCTACGTATCAAGTTTGTGTGAATGATAACTTAATTTCTGCTGAATGTGTATGATAGACATTTGTTTTCTTTGCAAATGTTGATTGTTTTTGTGATTAAGAAATGTAATGGTGATTAAAACGTCCTCCTCTGTTGATATAGTCCATCGCAAATCAGGTTCTTTCATGCTCAAATTTGTGATATGTGAATAGTTGAAGTAATAGGCGCAATTAGTTTGAAAAAGGGTATACCTTTGTTAGAATCATCAAGAGTTGACTTTGATCATTAGATCAGGTAATTGTGAAAGTTTGAATAGCCTTATGTCATAGTATTCAGAACTGGACTACTTTTGTTCTTATTTGTTGTCGTGAAAAATTATTTGTAATTTAAAAAAGTATGTTATGGTTGTGGTGGAATTTCGTAATTGTTTTGGTGCTACGTTTTTTGGGTAGGCAATAGGCAGTCAAAGTCCTACTTCATAATTACGGACCCCGGGTGTCATTTCCCACATTCATGTGACCTGATTGGCTACTGTCACTTGTGATGCAGGAACTGTTGACAACCACTACCGAGATTTTAATGTCTACAAGGCATTGGATGCCATAATGAGTCAACTTCGGCACACCAACGCCTTCGTGCAGAAACATGAACCTTGGTATCTGAAAGACAAGCCAGAAGAACAGCCATGGCTTGATACGATCCTGCATGTTGCCATGGAAACTGTGCGTGTGTCGGCCATCTTACTTCAGCCAGTTGTACCCAAGATGGCCGCCGACATCCTGGAGAGACTCAATGTGCCGGGGGACGAGAGGGACTGGACACATCTCCCACATAGGACCGAGTGGGCTGAACTGGGAAAAGACACTGGGGCTTTGTTTAGCAGGATAAAAGTGAAAGTATGATCATTGCTAGATGCCATATGGATGTGGAATTTATGTGTGATACTAGTAAAAGTACAAAGTCTGATCATTTTTATACTAAATGTTACATAAATATACAACATAACATGATTAAAAAATTATCAGACTTGGCACATTAAATTTGTCTACACAGGATTTAAGATTGATTGTAGGCATGGTCAAATAAAGAGAACTATTTAATTAAATCTGGTATTTTATTAGCGTTTATTGGGGAAGCGGATGTCTTTCCGATATAGTTATTTAAAAATCATTCCTTTTATCAAGTCAGTTCCAGCTTTGTAAATTGTCTTTTTGTAACTAGTAATCACATTCTGTACATGATCAAAGGGGTCAGGGTCAGAGGGAGCAGGAGCTCATCCCATATTTCTGGGGGCTCGAGTATACTTGGGTCCCCCAATAATTCCACACAATGTTAGGTAGAATCTAGGCATGGATCTGGTGGGGCGTGTGACTCAACTCCACCCAAATCTATGGCTTGCACTCACCAACTTCGCCTCCTAATATTCAATAATTTCCAATGCCTATAATGATAAACTGTTAGTCTGACATATTGCCCAAAACGGGGGACAGAGTAAATTGTGATAATAATATTAAACATTACAAGAATAGAAAACAGACTTTTATTTGCAACATTCCAGGAACGTTACAAATTCAGTTGGAGTCAGTGTGTCATTTTATTCACAAATATCAAATTGCACACAATATAAAACATAACTTAAACACAAATAACAACACATGCAGAAGCCTGTGTCACAGGTGTCTCACTGATAACAGCCCTAGCTTATGACACATCATGGAATGTACTGTCTGACCAAACGTGACATTCTGATAAACACTTATTGTAATAAATTTGCAAGCCATTAGCAACTACTTTAAGTATGATATCACCAACACAAAAGGATCAATCATGACACTGGCAGCATTCGAGGGATCAAATATGACAACTTTTACACAAACAAAACTTGGATTAGTCATGACTATTTTAAGTATTACACAAACACTTGGATTAGTCATGACTATGTATTATATAAGCAACACTTGAATTAGTCATGGCAATGTGAAATACTGCACAAATGATACTTAATCATGACCATCTTAAGTATGAAACTTGATGACAATTTTAAGGATATAATTTATAGCACTGGAGGATCTAACATAACCATTTTAAGTGCATCATTCAAAGTATAATACTTCATTTCACGTATATGGCTGTACCTAATGTTTGCGTAGTCTACAATTTGTGGCCATCACTGGAGCAAGCTTATTGACAAAGGTGACGGTTGACAACGACCAATCGTACACGAAATAGTGAGTTTCTTAATAATGAAATATGATAACTGTTTTGTTGGACAAATATTTTCATACTGTTTAGTATTATTACAGTGTTGTGGTTGATGTGTGGAGTTTGTGAAACTTTACCTTAGCCTGTTATAGAATCTTCCAAATGCTTGTGTTTAGCCATGTAATAAACATTTATTTTGTTATGTTATCATGGTGTATATAAAGATCCCTCCACAATTGATTTAGCCCGTCATGAATCAGGTTTATTGATGTTCAAAATAAATTGTATCGCATGAATTGTTTAATATGTATAATGTGTTGGTTTAATATAAGATTGCATACTTTGTTATAATCATTGAAAAATGGATTAGATTAGGCAACTTGCGGATGTGTGAATAGCCTTAAGCTAAGGTTTATAGAACCGGACTACTTTTGCCAGTTTTTGCTAAATTTTTAACGAGCCTAGTAAAAAAGTAATTGTCTATCTGATGATTTCACAAAAAAACTAAATAAATCTGTACAGGCGAGTACAGATAAGTGCAGGCGAGTACAGGCGAGTGAAGGCGAGTACAGGCGAGTACAGATAAGTGCAGGCGAGTACAGGTGAGTGCAGGCGAGTACAACAAAAATCAACAGAACAAAATTTAGTATATTTAGTGATAATTTTTTTCATTTAATTAAACAATCCACATCCTTACATCTGCTGCCCCTGGTGACTGCTGTATGACCTACCCACAAATTGGTGGACAACGCCACCTACTGAACAATGTAACCTAGTGAATGACTGGTGAGCAGTGACACCTAGTGAGTTGTGACAGGTGGAAAAGCGCCAACTGGTGACATCGTAAAAACAGCATCACCTAGTGGCATGGTGGTATGCAGTGCCCCCTATGTAGGCAGAGCATGAACTTCATCCCTCACAGTTTCTTCCACTATGTCTTTGAAGTCGTCCGCCAAATCTTCCTGCCTGAAGTCACAAATGTCCTCCATTGTCACTTTCATCTCAAGGTCGTTACAAATATAATTTTTTATGCACACATTATACATGCACATATCATACAGTCGACTCTGCTTACTAAATAACTTTGGGCCAGAGCGTTGTGATTCTATCAGCTGATTCATTCAAGCAACTCATTTTAATACAGAATGATTCAGTCCCATGGAGAAATTTTATTTGGCTAAATAGCTGATTCTACT
The DNA here is from genome assembly GCA_963662155.1 of Lamellibrachia columna. Lineage (NCBI taxonomy): Eukaryota > Metazoa > Annelida > Polychaeta > Sabellida > Siboglinidae > Lamellibrachia > Lamellibrachia columna. The sequence goes on along the minus strand of OY759268.1, from coordinate 43,933,993 downwards.
ATATGTGATTATATTAAGTGGAGTCCAACGCATGCATACAGAGTCATATGCGCACAGTATCACGCACGCACAGACACACACACACACCATGTTATATATGATATATTAATATTATACATAGTGCTGAAAACAAGTAAACAATACATTTCACTGCACTAATTAATACACACAACAGTGGATAGATATCTACAAATATATAATATATTATGCCTATCTACCAATAAATTGAGCTATATTATATCAACTATATTATATAATTTTCTGAACTATACCATTTACTTCGTTTTGAAGCTATTGTATTACAGCAAAATGATATAAAATAATTACATAAACAATAAATAATAGTGTTTTGTTAGTAAGCAGATCAAATTCAATCTTCTGTAAATCAAAGAACATTAAAACATTTTAGTTCTACTTTCTGTACGACTAATTATTTGATGTTGAAATTTCAAAAATTTCAAAGAGGAAACTATCTCACCGAAGTGAATCCTCTATGTTGACGTCTGGCGTGCTCAGCCCTGAGGTGCGCCCGAAGTCTTCGTGGATTGATAATTCTTCCTCCTCGTCAAACGTGTTTGTACTGAGCATGCTCAGACGGGATGCAGCGCCATCTGTCGACATTGAAAGCAATCAATAATTGTATCCCCTTTGTTTAAGCAAAATAATTCTACAGCATTAATACTACTAATAATAATAGTGTTAGGTTAGTACAAAACATTATTCAATTTTGATGTCATCTGAAGACTCATTTGTTTAACATTACCTATCATCCTGAGCCCCCATTTCGAGATGGATTAACCCTTTTGTTGTTGATGCGCCTCTGAACCTGGTTTCCAGGGATTTAGGTGCAAAACAGTTTCCTTACTATTACTAATACTGATTCAGTAATCCCTTCTATTAATCCCTTCTATTAATCCCTTCTATTAATTTAGTAGGAATTAATTGGGACAATCTAAATGGATAACATCAAACGCACCATGGTATATAAACATAGAAGGTGGACTACCTGGGACCTGTACCATGTAAACATGACAGGTGGACTACCTGGGACCTGTAGCACGTAAACATGGACTACCTGGGACCTGTACCATGTAAACATGGAATGTGGACTACCTGGGACCTGTAGCACATAAACATGGAAGGTGGACTACCTGGGACCTGTACCATGTAAACATGGAAGGTGGACTACCTGGGACCTGTACCATGTAAACATGGAAGGTGGACTACCTGGGACCTGTACCATGTAAACATGGAAGGTGGACTACCTGGGACCTGTAGCACATAAACATGGAAGGTGGACTACTTGGGACCAGTAGCACGTAAACATGGAAGGTGGACTACCTGGGACCTGTAGCACGTAAACAATGAAGACAGACTACCTGGGACCTGTACCATGTAAACATGGAAGGTGGACTATCTGGGACCAGTAGCACGTAAACATGGAAGGTGGACTACCTGGGACCAGTAGCATGTAAACATGGAAGGTGGACTACCTGGGACCAGTAGCATGTAGACTACCTGGGACCAGTAGCACGTAAACATGGAAGGTGGACTACCTGGGACCTGTACCATGTAAACATGGAAGGTGGACTACCTGGGACCAGTAGCATGTAAACATGGAAGGTGGACTCCCTGGGACCAGTAGCATGTAAACATGGAAGGTGGACTACCTTGGACCTGTACCATGTAGACTACCTGGGACCAGTAGCACGTAAACATGGAAGGTGGACTACCTGGGACCTGTACCATGTAAACATGGAAGGTGGACTACCTGGCACCAGTAGCACGTAAACATGGAAGGTGGACTACCTGGGATCTGTACTATGTAAACATGGAAGGTGGACTACCTGGGACCAATAGCACATAAACATGGAAGGTGGACTACCTGGGACCTGTACCATGTAAACACGGAAGGCAGACTACCTGGGACACGACTCGTGGTATTTGAAGCTAGTTCCCATCCTAGCTGGTCTAACGTCTCTATGTCATCTACGTCCTGCTGTCCACGGTCCCACTCGGTGACGTCACACTCACTTGGGTCACCCCCGTCCACCACTGTCAAACAGAACACACACGTCATAAAGCTCCCTTCTCAATTCATTTAGTCTATCGTAACTCTGGTTCTTTGATGTTCAAATCTGTAATGTGTGACTAGTTGAAGTGAAATGAGCAATGAGTTTAGTAAGAGTTGCTACTCTTGTTAAAATCATCGAGAGAATTTACTTTGATCATTAGACTGGGCGGCTGTCAATACCTTGTTTATAGCCAGGGCATATGTAGAGCTGGATAACTTTTGCCATGTACAACGTATGTGGACATGTCACTTTCACATCTCTATCTTCACACCCTCCTTCACCCCATCTTCATCCCCCTACCGTCAATCTCCGCATCCCCAGTCTTCCCACTACACCTTCCTTTACCCCTTCTCTCCCACCCCGTCTCTCCTACCCCATCTCTTCCACCCCGTCTCTCCCCCCATCCCACCCCATCTCTCCAAACCCATCCCACCCCGTCTCTCCCATCCTCCATGTCCCCATCACTCACCTATCATCTGTGACCTTCGACCTGATGGCGTCTCACTCCCCAGCCTTGGTGACATGGCAGTGACTCCAGGACCGGGAGACGGGACATGTCCGCTGCTTGTGCTGCCCCCTGTCTGAGGGCGAGGGCTGTACCCGGATGATGAATCATTGCCCTCGGTGACTGGCCTAAAATATTTCAAATATTTATGTGACGTTGTGTTGGCAAACGACACTGAGGATCGTTGTAATACACGAATCTACAATCTACAATCTCATAAATATAAAGACGGTTTACACAAGCGATTTTTGCCGATTTCCGTGCTGCCTGATAACTGTTGAATCCATGTGCAAACATACTAAATAAAAAATATTGATCGAGCACATCAGTGCAATAACCCTGAAAGTGCCATTAGTAAAAGTAGAGACACCTAGCGACCATTTCCGAAGATCGAATGAAAAATTGTTGTATGGCACTTTTGGGGTTATTGCACTGATGCGCACAATTATATAAATACTGCTGTTTTTTTATATAAACAACCAACTGGTCCAAAAATACCTTCACTGATCAGTTCAATTTCAAACAAGGACAACTGTAGGCAATGCAAATACAGTATATTTGGGATTAATTAAATGGTCATAGTTTAAGACAACAGTAAAGCCTAACATAAACTAAGCAGTTTAACTATGCTTTGTACTATTTTAATACGATTGAAGGTATATAGATGCAGAATGCAGCTCTAGTTGTCATGACAACCAGGGAATGGCTTCTGCAGGGCCTACCTCTCTAGGTGAGACGTTGTCATAACAACGTTAGAACTCAGCGTCCACGAGAGTGTTTCCACCTCTTTCCCAACGTCGCCATCTAGCGGTGCAGCCACAAACTGCTCAAAATGCTTCACTCCAATGTCATCGAGGTGATTTGCTGCATTGTCTTCAGGAACATTTGCTGCGAGACTGCTTTCTGGCTGCCATGACCGTGGTGCCATCTGGTAGACTTGAAATGAAAAAGAGAAATGCCTGTGTTTATTAAGCACTTTCATATACGCAATTTGCCCATATTAAAATACGTTCCTTCGTACGAAGACAAACGCAGTCAAACTTTTTTATAGTATAGATATTTGGCGACTAAGAAAATAAAAAAAATCCAGCTTTTGTCCATACAACATTCGGCACGGCTAGGGTATCCTTCATGAAGCTAAAGCAAATATGGAATTCAAATATATACACATTGAGATCTAAATTGAGGCTTTTTAACACACTTGTTAAACCAGTGTTGTTGTATGGAAGTGAAACATGGAAAATTAACGAAGGAGACAACAGAAAGTTAGATATTTTTTTCAAGTGCTTAAGATGAATCCTACAAATTAGATGGCCATAGTTGTACCAAATCAAGATATTCTTGCAAAAACAAAATTGAAGACAATCAGCACCGAGGTCAAGTTAAGAAGATGGAAGTGGGTAGGACATATCCTATGAATGGACAAGAACAGCAAATGTGAGATGACGTTGACCTGGATGCCCAAAGGTAGAAGAAAGGTTGCTCGACCAAAGACAACGTGGCGATCAACTATTGAAAATGAAAGACGCATACTGGGGTGGAACAGCTGGAAAGAAGCCAGACGTGTAGCAGCTGACAGAGCGAGCTGGAGGAGATGCACTTCAGCCTTATGGGCCACTGGGCCCGAAGAGGATAGGTGAGGTGAGGTGAGGCACTTGTACAATCAAGACATAATAATGTAACCTTAGTGTTAATAATGCAGTATTTAATTACCTTTATTGCTCACTTTCCACTTTTCATCCCCACTCGGCCCAGTAGGTGTCGCCACCTGGTGCTTGCGTTGGCCGCTAGGTGTCAGCGTGCGTTCTTGGAAGGGTTCCAGCTGTGCTTGTACTCCCGCAGTGAAGAAACTGCCAAGGTCTATCTCGGCCCGGGGTTGAGTGGTGGTTCGGGGTGACAGCTGGGCGATCTCCTTCAAAGGGTCAGAGGGTGTCTTTGTTAGGTTACCCTCTCTGAAATGAAAGAACACATTATTTAGGCTATACTATACACTTATTAAAATTATGATACTGGGTTATATGCACAACATTCAGAATGTTGTATTGAGCGAGTTTGCGAGCCCAATACAACAGTCTGAAGCAACGAGTGCATAAAATTATTGTTCGATAAGGTGTTTATTATGTAGGTTCATAACTAACATTTCAACACATTTAATGCAATAAATGGTAATTTATGCATCACACAGCGTGCACCGTTTTAATTAATTCTTTGGCGTGCTTGCATTACAGTGCGATACTGGTTTTTAATGGATGTCACACCGTGCAGGACAGCGTATATCACAGCATGTCATCAGTAGCAATGAGCAGTATTACACACACACACACATGCACACACAGAAAGCCATGCATGCATGCACGCATGCATGCTCGCTCGCACGCACGCATGCACGCACATATACAGTTATTCAACTTGGTGGCAAAACAGCATTAGAACTGCAAAAACATCAATTACCAACTATGCAACAATATTGTATACAATGCTATACAAAACAAGCGTACAATATGTATCTAAATTTGTACACACCAGTAGCATGTACAATCACACTCACCCATACACAGAGGCTGCTGACCCAGGCCTTCTCCTCGGGGTTAACCTATAGCCCTGAACCCGAGACTGGGCCCTAGACTGAGCTCGGGAGTTGGCCCTGGATTGCGGTCTTGACTCCTTCCCAGCTTTTGACCTGGAAACGGGATAACATTCTCAAGGCAACATTTAATCCCGCTCACACCCTGTGACCTATGACTTCCCATCTCTTTCCCTGGCAGACTTTGTGCAACATTACAACAGGGTTTCATTTCCACACTAAAGCCTTGGTCCTACAACTGCACCTACCATAAGCTATGCCCCTATGCACCAATACAATGGACTTTGCTTAACAGAATCAATTCGGGTTACAACAGCTTGATTCTATTAAGCAACTGGTTTACTCAAGCAAATTTCCAGAAACAATTGAACTCAGAATGGAATGGAAGTTAATGTGTGTAAAACAATTGAACTCAGAATGGAATGGAAGTTAATGTGTGTAAACAATTGAACTCAGAAATGAATGGAAGTTAATGTGTGTAAAACAATTGAACTCAGAATGGAATGGAAGTTAATATGTGTAAACAACTGAACTCAGAATGGAATGGTAGTTAATGTGTGTCAAACAATTGAAGTCAGAATGGAATGGAAGTTATATATAATGTGTGTCCAACAAATTGAACTCGGAATGGAATGGAAGCTAATGTATGTAAAATAATTGAGTTTTATTTTGTCCTTACTGAATTACTGCTCTTTCATAACAGCTAATTTTTTTTATAAATTGCTATTTTCAAATGACAAATTCTGTTAGACATAAGACAGAAGTTGCAATTTAGCTATGTGAATCTCATGAGAGCTTGCTCGCATTGCCAGTAATATTTCAGTTTATTCAGTGTTTTACCATTTTACTGGAACCTGTACAATGTATTTTTATTTAGCAATGTATCGTTTGTTTGTGTACCTGATTCTACTAACTGGCAGTTTACTGGATTCACACAAAATGTAACAGATATCACTCTTTTATTTAAAATTTAATATTAATAAACCAAGGAAATTACAATAATGCCTACACAAGAAAGACCAATGGTAGACATTCTACTTATTAACATATCTGGACTTCCTGTTAATATCCTGGCTAGAAATTCACTGACATCTTACGGAAAGTAAAAGAAATAAACTTTCCTACCTTACGTGACAGAGAGCTCTAAGACTTAAGGGGAGACAGCTTCTTGACAGTTTGTATAATTACTGGCTAAACTGCAGAGTAGGCCTAAATGAGTAAAAAATATATTAAACTTTTTTGCCAGACTCCCATTTTCATGGTAACAAATGAAATGGCCACCACTTTGAACAAATATTGGCAAATTGGGAACCAATGTCATGTTTAATTGAAGAGAGATATCATTGTAAATCTTGCAAATAATTTTTTTTATGGTTTTAGTTGCTGATAGGGTAACTTTATTAGTGAAATACAGTTGTTTATAGACATGCAATTTTTTTATATGTGAACTTAATCAATGGTCAAATTAATAAACGATACGAATATGCAAAATACGATTGTCACTTTTCCAAAAAAAATCTGAATTTCTCCTGCTGTATCTGTCTTTAACATCTCACCTGGACTTGACTGCCGACTGCGGCCGTGACTGGACATTCGCCTTTGACCGCTGGAGGACTTTCTCCTCACTGTCGACATGTCTGAGACTGGAACTGATGCTGCCTGCATCTCCAGTGGCTCCACCTAGTGGCTCGCTGTGGTGGCCAAATTCTTGTAGTCGTGGGGAGTCGGACATTTGTGATGACACCATGGACAACATGGTGGACGAAGGCTTTGATGCAAGGCTAGAAACAATGATGGCGTTGACATCAGGGAATGACAACATGATATCACAGACAGGCTATATTTGATTGATTATTAAAGGTCCCTGCTCAATTCAATTTTCGCTAGTCTCATTTCAAATTCATTTTGTGAAAAACCAAACCTACCTAGTATCCACAGCAACATGCTAACTTGTTTGTGCAACTTTTGTATGTAGTTTTTGTGAAATCATCAGATAAACTATTAAATTATACTTAATGTTTGGTCAAACATTAAGTGAAGTGAAAATGGAAACATTAAAAACTCACAAATTTCACACCTGGTAAAATTTAATAACTTTGTCATGTGATCTTGGCCGGTGGCTAGAGACCTCAATTTCTTGAAGGTGTTCAGAGTAAAAGCTGACATGACTTCTTCAGGAAGTTTGTTCCAGTAATCTATGACATAATTCGTGAAGAAGTGTTTACGAATCTCTGTGCGGGAGTACATCTTCCTTAGCTTTAAGCTATGGCCCCTCAAATGGCTGCTTGATCGGCGAGAGGATGGAAGTCACGCCCATGATCGGCATTGACGTGTTAAGTATTTACCATTTTGGATATCCACTATTTCGAGCCTTACCAGATTTAACAACCAAGTGAATTCTTTCGATGATTTGAATAAAATATGCATTTTTTATTAAATTGACAGCGGACGTTACTTAAACTATTCACACATTGCATATTTGGAGATCAGTGAACAGGATTTACGACAGGTTTAATCAGTTGAGGATGGAGTTTTAAACACGAGTACAGTACCATTATCAAAATAACACATGCACGCACGCACTCATGCATTCATGCACACACACATGCAAAACTTTAAATTTTCAAGCAAATTCTAGACCACATGTGGGGCGGCCAACTGGCAAGAAGAACTAGTCGTCCCAGAATTCAGTTCCTGATGAAGGCTATTTGAAAGGTATTTGAAACGTTGAGTAATAAATCTCAATAGCTGTGATTAGAAGAAATCGTTACTTCACAATTCCTGTATAATTTTTCATTTATTCATAATTCATATTAGATATGCTTCATTAGCTACCATTGTTGATAAGTCAAAGTAAGCCCCGCTAATCTGACTGACAACGTGACAACTTTTTTTGTCTAAAACTGGGGCATCAGACCAGCACTGCCTGTGACATACCTCTCTGATGATGTGGCTTCAGCAACTTCGTAACTTGTGGTCTGCTCCCAATCATCCTGCGACAGTGGGGAGGACTGGAATCACAAGTATCAGTAGTTACTAGGCGGGACTATTGAGGATATTTTTTACTATAATACTGTGAAAGCTGTTTTACTATTACAGTACTACTGCGATAGTTTCTTAACTATTGCGATAGTCTCATGGAATCGCGAGTAACCATGAAAGCAGTCCCAAACCACAATTGATGGGTGGCGCCACCACATGGCCGTGGAGGCAGTTGATTCAGAACATGAATCCATAACACTACTCTGGTTGATGATTCTTGATGTTAGGTTGATAAATAAGTCAAATTACCAAATAAAGTTTAAAAAAGCATGTTTACAAACAGTATTAGAGTGGGACAAGTGTCCGTCCCTGCTGATTTGTTTTGCCAACCATCGTTACTATGGACTGTTCAGTGCACAATCGATGGTAGATATCATAGTTTACTACTGATAGTATTACATCAATAGTTCAATGTATTATTAAAGCCCTAGTAGTTACAATGAATCACTAGTTGTTACAATGAATCACTAGTTGTTGCAACGAATCACTGGTACTTACAATGAATCACTGGTAGTTACAATGAATCACTTATTGTTACAATGATTCACTGGTAGTTACAATGAATCACTGGTTGTTACAATGAATCACTGGTTGTTACAATGAATCACCAGTTGTTATAATGAATCACTAGTTGTTACAATAAATCACTAGTTGTTAGAATGTTGCAGGATATCATCAGAAACATTTTGAATACTAAAAAATGAGACAACATCGGCTTTTGAGCAATAACCGCTAACTGCTGAACATTTCCCCAAGTAATCACAGATCACATGATGTTAAGATGGTACTTTATGCAGCTTAAAAAAATACAGAAAAACAATGACTTTCACTTTCATCTTGTGACCGTGTTATCAACTCACTGCCATCTCTGTGACCGTCACGCCTGCATTGGAGATTGTCTTGAGCAGTTCTTGTGACTGGACTCTGGCATTGTACAGGGAGGCAAACTCTAATCCTTTTTCCTCCTGTGACTCCTCATCTTCGTCCATCGGTCCATCTGCACATGTATGTCACATGTATGTCAATGTATGTCATATGGATGTCACATGTACATTACACATGGATCACACATGTCACATGTGTGTCACATGTATGTCAAATGTATATCACATGTTTGTCTCACATATAACACGTATGTCACACGTATGTCACACACATGTCACAAACATGTCACACGTATGTAACATTACAGTACCGGTAAAAAGTCATTGCACCGTCTGGTATTTTAGGCACATCTCTGGGCAAACAACTGAACGACAGAAATAATCAAATTTGTCCACCACTTGTAGCTTCCGTGTCATAATACACAGTCATATATATGGAATATGTATGTTACATGATTAATCAGTTGTTAATTTATTAACAAATAATGACTACTTAATAAAATAAAATTTTTAAATAAACTGGAATGCCCACCACTGCCTTAAATTGACATACTACTAGTAGGATGTTGACAAAAGGGGACACTGTCTCAAAATCATTGGCACTTCATTTGTATACCATGAACCTAGAAGTAATTTAGTGATCTGGCCTGAGTAGAGTTCACATAATGTTGCTCTGAAGTGACACGCCAGATGTACTCACCAATCAACAGTTTGAGGACATTTGGAGTCGAGTGTTTCTTGCTGGTTTGACTTTCGTCTGAGTCGAGAAAATTGCCTGATGGAGACGGGGTCACATCACTGCTGTGACCTGGAGATGGACGTAGCTTGGTCTCACTAGCACTGTAAGCTGGAGACTGATCCACCAGCTGTCCACGTCGGTGCTTCTTCAGAAGAAGTTTCTCTGCGTAGCTGAGTTTGCTGTGGAACATAATGTCTATGTGGTCACGTTGCCGTGGTGATACAACACCCTCTTCTGTTCCGCAGTCCACACTCACTGAAAAAGAAAAATGTAAAAGGTAAGTTTAATATTGCTCTGTGTCCAGCCCATGGGAACGTTCAGAGTTTTGTGCCATTTTTAGGGAAGAATGAACAAATTTGCTCGTACAAATAATTTCTTTGAACTAGTAGATATTCAAATATTATTATTATTATTATAAAGCAGTGTATTTGGGGACGGTCCATTCATTCATGTGTAAAAATAAATTACAAAACAAAAACATAGTCAACTTTTAAAATATAAATTATTATCACAATCATGTACTAAACTGACAATCTGTCTTGTTTGAACAACATAAACATATGCACAATTATTGATAAAACTATTTCTTAAACAAAGTTTAGCAAAGAAAACAATAATGTTTGTAGCAGGCAGATTTAAAGATGTGTCTACAGGTGGTGTGTGTTTATGTACCCACCAGATATACTCTGGTGAATAACAATGATACTGTGATATTGAAAGCTTTGAGCTCAGACAATGAAATATAGTCACACCTAGAGAATTATAATATTTGGAAATGTGGTTGATTAATCAAAATTAAATAATTAATAAAACTATAAAACATAAATTATTTATTTTTTCTGAACATAAAAGTATGTTTTCATGTACCTATTCACAAGTAGAATGACAGTACATACCCATTTCTTGAGGAACCTTAGGTTGAGTTTTGGGTTGACATATTTGAGGTGCCTTTGTGTCCGAGGATGTATCGCCACGCCACGCATTCAGGGCCTGCTGGAAGAAGGCAGCACTGTTAGCCTCGTCATAGTCCCCATCCAGGAGTGAGGCTCCGTTGCTGGTCACCGGCGAGTTGTGGCTATGTCCGGGAGGGTTACTTTGACGAGAAGAACTTCTCTAAAATGCACACACACTGGCCACTGTTAGAACAGCATTATGTGGGATTTCCTGTTATTACTGTAAAAATATAATATAATAAATAAACATAATAAATAATAATAATATACACTAATTGAACGACACTGTTTTATGCATGAATTGCTTCAGAATATTGTATTTAGTGAGTTTACGAGTCCAGTACAACAATCTGAAGCAACGAGTGCATAAACCCATTATCGTTCGATAAGGTACGCATGCGTAATAGTGCAATACCTGTTTTTATTGCACCGGACATCATGCCATGCAGGATAGCGTATGTCACTGTAGACAGTGTGATATCAGTATCAATTACACATGTAATAAATTAGATTTTATGTAGCACAGTTTCCTTAAAAGCTCAATGCATTTGACATAACTTACAAGTGTCATATCGATGTCAACCAACTTACAAATGTCATATCAATGTCAACTAACTTACAAATGTCACATCAATGTCAGCCAACTTCGCTGGACTCTCCATGTGCCTGGGAGGTGGCGCCACTGCCACAGTAGTAACAGATTCACCTTTCTCGGATGGGGCTGGTCCGTTACTGTGGAAAAATAAAAGACAGTTATGGTAAATGTTCTGGAAAATACAGATATTAACTAAATCTGCCTTACTGTGATAAAGAACACTTTATACTTATTTAGTTACCAAAATTACATTATATATTTATACACAAATATCATCGCACACACACCAACGCACAAATAAACATGCACACGCATACGCACGCATGCATGCACGCACAGACAAATATATACAGTCACTTGACAGAGAACAACAACAAAAATTTGTGTTGCCAGACTTCCTACACCTACAATACATCCTCGCTAGCCAGGGGTGGTAGTAGTACTACAGTACCCCTGCCAGACATCCTCGCTAGCCAGGGGTGGTAGTAATACTACAGTACCCCTGGCAGACATCCTCGCTAGCCAGGGGTGGCAGTAGTACTACAGTACCCCTGGCAGACATCCTCGCTAGCCAGGGGTGGTAGTAGTACTACAGTACCCCTGCCAGACATCCTCGCTAGCCAGGGGTGGTAGTAGTACTACAGTACCCCTGGCAGACATCCTCGCTAGCCAGGGGTGGCAGTAGTACTACAGTACCCCTGGCAGACATCCTCGCTAGCCAGGGGTGGTAGTAGTACTACAGTACCCCTGCCAGACATCCTCGCTAGCCAGGGGTGGTAGTAGTACTACAGTACCCCTGGCAGACATCCTCGCTAGCCAGGGGTGGCAGTAGTACTACAGTACCCCTGGCAGACATCCTCGCTAGCCAGGGGTGGTAGTAGTACTACAGTACCCCTGCCAGACATCCTCGCTAGCCAGGGGTGGTAGTAGTACTACAGTACCCCTGGCAGACATCCTCGCTAGCCAGGGGTGGCAGTAGTACTACAGTACCCCTGGCAGACATCCTCGCTAGCCAGGGGTGGTAGTAGTACTACAGTACCCCTGCCAGACATCCTCGCTAGCCAGGGGTGGTAGTAGTACTACAGTACCCCTGGCAGACATCCTCGCTAGCCAGGGGTGGCAGTAGTACTACAGTACCCCTGGCAGACATCCTCGCTAGCCAGGGGTGGTAGTAGTACTACAGTACCCCTGCCAGACATCCTCGCTAGCCAGGGGTGGTAGTAGTACTACAGTACCCCTGGCAGACATCCTCGCTAGCCAGGGGTGGTAGTAGTACTACAGTACCGCAGACATCCTCGCTAGCCAGGGGTGGCAGTAGTACTACAGTACTACAGACATCCTCCCTAGCCAGGGGTGGTAGTAGTACTACAGTACTACAGACATCCTCGCTAGCCAGGGGTGGCAGTAGTACTACAGTACTACAGACATCCTCGCTAGCCAGGGGTGGTAGTAGTACTACAGTACTACAGACATCCTCGCTAGCCAGGGGTGGCAGTAGTACTACAGTACTACAGACATCCTCGCTAGCCAGGGGTGGCAGTAGTACTACAGTACTACAGACATCCTCGCTAGCCAGGGGTGGCAGTAGTACTACAGTACTGCAGACATCCTCGCTAGCCAGGGGTGGCAGTAGTACTACAGTACCCCTGGCAGACATCCTCGCTAGCCAGGGGTGGCAGTAGTACTACAGTACCCCTGGCAGACATCCTCGCTAGCCAGGGGTGATAGTACTACAGTACCCCTGGCAGATCAACCTGTTGAAATGTGGATTTGTCAGTTTATCCCAAACAAAGTTGGGATGTAGGTTGAATAATTTTTACTTCGTCCTACTTCTTGTCTTGGCTGACATGGGAACTAGACGCGCCACGCCGAACTTAAAATGGCCATTATTATCCATCTGACCATTGACAATGGGTCAATTATCAATTAAAGTTAAGTTCCCATATGCGAGCCCTGTCAATCTGAACGAGCAATATTATTGGTTAACACAGCAACTGAAAGTTCCACGTTTCAACAGGTCGATCTGCCAGGGGTACTGATGTACACTGAAGCACCCTGGTGGCGAGGATGGCTCAATACACTGATGTGTGATTTGTTTGATCTTTGCCTTTGATGACATTTTGAAGATTCAATGTAACTGAATAGAATACAATTATGCATGAGACCTAAACACGGTGTGACAGAGAGGTGTAAGCATCTCTTCCAAATAGTGTCCAATCAGAATAGTAAACTCTTGGTGTGTGTCACATGACCAACACATACCTTCTGGTGCTGTTCTGTCTCGGAGTTCTTCTGGCACTCGACTGGAACATTAAAATCAACAGGTATTTTCACCCTCACTGTTCCAATGGAACGTTCTGGGGTCAGCAAACTACCATAGTCTATCGGCTGTGGGAAATCTAAAACTGCACCATTTTGGTCAACATATTTTTATAATTATTACACAAAACTGTTTCCTAATTTTCAGGAATTTAAATATAATAATCATCATTTTTCACACGATTATTTAAGGGACAGCTTCAAAAGTATGCAAATGTAGGGGTACGGATCCTTGGGGGAGCAGAGGTGTGGATCCTTGGGGGAGCAGGGGTAGGGATCCTTGGTGGAGCAGGGGTACGGATCCTTGGGGGAGCAGGGGTGTGGATCCTTGGGGGAGCAGGGGTGTGGATCCTTGGGGGAGCAGGGATGTGGATTCTTGGTAGAGCAGGGGTAGGGATCCTTGGAACCATGGAGGAGCAAAATTAGTTCAAATAGTTTGTCACAGAGTGAGAGGGAAGGTTTTTTAATAGGAGTCTTGAAGTTATAAAAAAAATGTTAACTTATAGAAATTGCAAATATTTGAACTATTATTTGTAAGGTACATTTAGATATTGTTGGTTATGCTTAAATTTGTTTTGCAAAACTGCTGGTGGTAACGATTCAGTTATGATGACAAATATATATATGTATATGTATATGTATATGTATATACATATGTATATATATATACAAATATATATATATATATATATATATATATATATATATATATGTATATATGTATATATGTATATATGTATATATGTATATATATATATATATATATATATATATATATATATATATATATATCTACGTACATTCTGAATATTTTATAAACAAGACTACACATGAATAAAAATGGCCAGATACTGTAACAGTTGCTAACAACATTCTGAAAAAACACTCTGGACTGTGTTTTCTTAAAATGTACATTAACATTATTTCCGATTATCCAAAGAAGGTAAACAAATTGAATGTTTGGCGAACTGCGAAAGTCCTTACCCCGAGGGGAACAGATCGATGTTTCTTCAGCGCCCCCTTCAGGTGAAAGGCAGCGAAACAACCAGCGCAATAGTCTTCTCCACATTCTCGGCAGGTCTGAAATCATGTGATGAACATATGATTAACAGTAACACATTATCCTTGATTATGTAACATCGGTGATGTGACAATAATGGTTGTCACCCTCACTACGTACACCATGGGTGATAAAACATTGATATCTGTTGTTGTGAAATCCACCCCTCCCCATAAGCCCTAGAGTTTCCGTAACCAATCAATATACCTCAAACTATCTCAACAGATATGAGTGAAACATCATAAGTGTATATTAAACATTAAAAAACAGTTTTGCTTTTATTCCACTGACACATAATACACACCAAAATAAGAAGACATTTATATTTAATGCCTTATGGTAAGTTGTGTACAAGGTCCTGCACTTGCACAGGGAGCATGTATTATTTAACTACGTGTTCATAAAAACAAATGGCATATGTCCATATTATATTTTTCAGGGATACGGAATAACATGCAAACATTATTAAAATGGCAAAATTTGCACAGTGTATATAGAAATGTAAGAGTCATACACTTCTAATTACAAATAAGATGAAACTGTATAAACTAAACAATCACTGTTCTATTTAAAAAATCATGACTCAATCCCATTTTATATATCATCTTCATAAATCCCAAGAACATTTCTGTACATCAATTTGGAATATGAAGGAAACAGTGTATGTTTTTTTATTTCATAGCATAATATTTAAAGTGGATCATTAGGAAGGAATAACAAGAATTCAGGCGGAGATAATGTTAACCCTCTACATACCAGATGATGTTAACCATCTAAACTATCTAACTACTATAGCATTAACACCACATGGTGTTAACCCTCCACCTACCACTTGGGCTGCTTTATGCTCACACTGTCCACATCTTGACCCCTTGACCTTGACCCGGTTCTCTTTGCCCCCTTGCTGGGCAATGAACCCCAAGGTGCCTGGGCCCTGTTTGCGGACGGGCATCACTGCAACCAAGATGTTTATGACACAAATATGTTCTAAGGCACGCCTCACACAAATGGCATAGTGTCAATTTAGCATGACAGAGTTAATGTTTTCATATTGAAAAATTTTCATATTTAAAAAATTTCATATTAAAATAATTACATATTGAAAATTTTTTCACACTGGCACAATTTCATTTATCATTTAAAAAAGTTAGAAAAGAAAACTAATTAATAACATTTATTAACTGGATTTTTGCTTAAATAATTTTTTCAATAATTTACCATTCTAAAAGACTCCTGTTGGAAATAATAAACAATATGAAACATTCATTGTACTGCAGGAAAGCAGCATTACACACTAATTAAGTACAGAAAATGTATGCTGTACAGTCATTTTTTGCCATTTTGAAAGAGACGTTATAAATTAAAAAAAAATTACTACAGGTGTAACCACTAAGTGTTTCGTTATACATCCACCTGCCATTTGCCAGTGCACAAGTAAATATATATGACAGCCACACATCAATGAACAACATAACACATGTGACAGCAACACACAAAGGAACAACATAACACATATGACAGCCACACACAAAGGAACAACATAAAACATGACAACCACATGTCAAGGAACAACATAACACATATGACAGCCACACATCAAGGAACAACATGACACATGACAGCCACACATCAAGGAACAACATAAAACATAACACATGACAGCCACACATCATGGAACAACACAACACATATGACATCAAGGAACAACATAACACTGGCACAGCCTCCAACAAAGGAGAACCGACATCCGCCTTGTCATGTTATATAAGACATTACATGGCATAGTCGCCCTGGACCTCTTCCCCCAACTTATACCCCTGGTAAGACCCTCCCGACACACGCATTCTGAAGCTTTTCAACTCCCCGTAATCACTAAGCAATTCATCCAGTATAGCTTTTTACCCCGTACAGTAGCCAATTGGAATAACTTGCCAGCCAATGCAGCTACAGCGCCGAGTTTGGAGATTTTCAGACAGAAGATCTCCAACTTGCAACATTAATTGATATTGCATTTTTTACGCTATAAATTTTTCTTCTCCTCAAATTGCAGTTCTACACGCACACTATCATCTTTTCTCTTTCTTCAAAATATCTCATTACTTTCTCTTACAGCACTTTAGCACGTGGGCACACACACCGAGTCTATAAGCCTTGAAGAGAGGGTTGACTCGTACCCGGAAGAAGAAGAACACGACAGCCACACACCAAGGAACAACATAACACATATGACAGCCACACACCAAGGAACAACATAACACATGACAGCCACACATCAAGGAACAACATAACACATGTGACAGCCACACATCAAGGAACAACATAACACATATGACAGCCACACACCAAGGAACAACATAACACATATGACAGCCACACATCAAGGAACAACATAACACATGAGAACAACATCAGAGAACAACATAACACATGACAGCCAACCACCAGAGAACAACATAACATGTGACAGCCACATGTCAAAGAACAACATAACACATGCCATCCACAATGACACATGCATGCACACACAACTACACGTCATACACATACAACACAGATGTTACCACCTACCAATCGGCTCATCCTTCAGAACTTTCACTTTCTTGGGCTTGGCCCCCTGTAAAATTACACAGTTAAATTATTCGCTAGACATCGCTGGATTAAATTTATTGTTTTATGCCATCTTTTTTTTGGGGGGAAGAATGGAAAAATGTTGAGCTTTTGTGAGATCAGAACATTTATTAGATATTAGTAAAAAGTGAGATCTCCCCAAAAATGGTTGGACTTCAAATGTCAGATGTTAGTGATTCGATATGAAATTGTTTCACCTTTTCCTTTGTCTTGGTGAGGACGTCTTGAGCATACGAAGCCAACACTCCTGTTTGTCCCTTTCCCCAGAATCCCTGACTGTGACGTCTACAGGGAAATGGGAAACAGGGATACAACAACTGAAGAGTCATGAATGAACATAGTTAAGGGGTCATATCAAAATACTGATGCATGACACTACAAAACAAATATTATTAATTTAACCGTTGGAACTTTGAATTATATTGAATTGTAGATATCCATAGAAATGCCCTCGTCCTCCATGTTGAAGGCATCACAGTGTTCTCATTCAGCATAGAATGTTGTATTATGGGTGACCAGTCAGCATGCATTATGGGTGTTCAGAGTTGCATTATAGGTGACTAGTGGGTGTTGCATCATGGATTGCTAACGAATATTGCATTATGGGTGGCCAACGAACAGAGCACCATGCAGTGAGTGTTGCATTTTGGGTGACCACTGAGCGTGCATTATGGGTGACCACTGAGTGTGCATTATGGGTGACCACTGAGTGTGCATTATAGGTGCTCAGGGAGTTGCATTATAGGTGACCAGCGAGTGTTGCATTATGGATGACCAGTGGAGTTGCATTATAGGTGACCAGCGAGTGTTGCATTATGGATGACCAGTGGATGTTGATTATGGATTGCTAATGAATATTGCATTATGGGTTGCTAATGAACATTGCATTATGGATGACTAGTGAGTGTTGCATTATGGGTGACAAGTGAATGTTGCATTACGGATTGCTAACGAATATTGCATTATGGGTGACCAGTGAGTGTTTCAAGCTTGACTGACGTACTCGCGTTCCTCCTTCTCGCGGGTCATGGCCATCTTGAGCTCTGCCAGTCTCTCGTCCATCCTGCGACTTTCTGCCTCCAGCTGTTTTGTCTCTCCCTTCGCATTCCGCATGTTCCTGGAACACAACATACAATGAAAGCGAAAAGACGTTTTCCTCCCAAAAATGAAAATATTCGGTCAACAGATCTGTTAACCAACTAATACAAAATAAAAGGCCTTAGTGTGAACACAGTGTAACAACATGACACATGTAAACATGGTGTAAACACATAACACACATTGTAATTGTGTCTAATTCACAAGTTAGTGACAAGAAGCAGAAACACATCATGTCAAACACACTCATGTACAAGAATGATGCGCCAATTAACTAAAACACAATCACATAACAATGAATGTAAACAATATGTTGTGTCTATAAAGTTGTGCAGACAGTTTACAGAAACTCTGAAACTCTAAAGAAATTATCGTCATATGATTTATATCATACTTACAGTAGATGCATGGGTTTAAATTTGTGAAAACAAATTACATACATGCATTTATTTTGGAGCAATAAAAACAGTGTAGATAAACATATGCTGGGTCTGTTTAGTTCAATTGTGTGGTTAAATATATCAGAAATACCTGTCTGTTTTATTCCATATTCCCACCATTCTGAGAATAAAAAGTATATATTTAAATAATGTGCAAATAAATGTTGTTGGAAAGAATTCTTATTATTATTGAGTAAACAATGCTACTTGAATTATTTTACATTTTTATTTTGAGTGGTGTACTTTGTCTTGGGGAAATCCTGCCTATTTTACTGACATCAAGCTACTAATTTTGCAAAGGGTTATTATGGCTCTAATTGCATTAATTAAATCACTGTTGATTGAACTGTTTATTCAACTAAACATCAAAGTTGAATATATCATGCAAAAGCAAGTAGAGAGAACAGGAAGACATGCAGCAGTGATGGAAATTTCAAAATATTACAACAATAATTACAATACTTACATATGATATTTCCTGCAGGGCAACAGAAATACTTATAACATCAATTAACTCACTTCAATTTGCATTCCTAACTTTAGACTTATGAAGTCACATACAATTCTTACACAATTTCAATATAATACAATAAGTAAAAAAGAGTATAATTACAATTACAATCAGTATTGTAATCCATTACAATTGAGAATGACTAATATTGTAACTGATCCAGCCATGCCAGGACTGAATGTAATGTCAGAGATTGTACAGTGGAACTTCTTAACGGTGCTTAAGAAGCTGGGGGCTTCCACAAAGCATACGTAACTTTGTCATATATACGAAAATACAAAAGATACCGCTAACTACTGTATGTAAATACAAACAATTGCATGTCATGTGAGCAACTGTACATAAATGTAAAATACACAGATTTAGTTAGTTGATTTATGCATGAGAATGTTCATATGAAGACTTGCACACATGAACACTTAGTGAAACTGACTGAGTGTTGTAATGTTTATGTGGCAAGTCTCACACATACTGAGCCCGTAATCTGATCGACACGTCTTCCTTCCGACCAGACACGTTGAAGTTGAACGACATGATGACTCTGCTCTGTCAAGTATGCTGCTACACGGAAGACTCTGGATGAATAAGAAAAGAAATGATAAACAATATAATTAAACATATAATGTTCGACGTATATATTATTTTGTTAAATGGGGTTCATTTTAAACACAATCTAGCAGTCTAGAAGTTAGAATAGATATTGTTTACACTAGGGCCCTATTTAGCATGACTTTAGGATAGATATTGTCTATACTAAGGGCCTATTTAACATGACATTAAAATATATATAGTATATACTAGGGGCCTATTTAACATGACTTTAGAATATATACTGCCTATACTAGGGGCCTATTTAACATGACTTTAACATATATATATATCATATATATATATATATATATATATATATATATATATAGTCTATGCTAGGGGCCCATTTAACGTGACTTTATAATATATATTGTCTATACTATATACTGTCTATACTAGGGGCCTATTTAACATGACTTTAGAATATATATTGTTTATACTAGGGGCATATTTAACATGACTTTACGACACAAACAATCAGAGTGCCTACCTTTAAATGGCAGCCAAATACATATATGAAGTGATCCACCTCTATCCGAGTTGTTTAATTATGTTGTATACATTTGCACTGTAGTGTATATATTTTAAACAGTATCTCAGCATGTTGAGGCTAGGCGGAATATTATATAGGAAGACAAAGTACACATACCATCAGGGTTGAAAAAAATCATGATTTTTATTTTTAAATAAAAAAAATCGGATTTATTTGATTTAAATCGGATTTTTTTTATTTATTTGATTTTTTCGATTTTTTTTAAATCTGGCATACACAATGTCATAAAATATTTTACTATCAGGCTATCTGGTGTCAATACAGCTATACAAGTGTGCGCACTTTGTGCTTTTGTATTAAAAAACACACAAAACTTTGTTGATCTTGATGCTTGTAAACAATTATTTATGTTACATTCATATAAATCAGCGATTAAAAAAACCGGAAGTCAAAAAAATCATAAATCAATGATTTTTTTGGAGCGATTTAAATCATGATTTAAATCAAATGATTTAAATCAAACAACCCTGCATACCATTGATCAAATTGATCTGGTATTTCATGAAAACAAGTTGCAGTAACATCTACTAGATGTAACTGTGCATATTTGGTGTGTATGATCTTCATCTTTTTGTCAAGGGTTAATTTTAAGATGAGTGTGAGGCAATTCCTGTATTGTTGCCTCAGGAGTCAGGGTCATTCTGAGAATCCCACAAATGTCAATTAATGATCTGCCAGAGTGGGAATCATAGATCTGTTCAGTCGCTTGGAAGTAATCGTCGTGGTGTGACATATACTGTCTGAGTTGCACATGCATGTTTATGTCATAACACGGTAAATGTTAACATTGACTTAAGTCTTAACATCTAGAATGACTGGCACTGTCGTCAGTGTCAATCGTGTCATTTTCAAATGGCTTTGTTGTTGTTTGAACCAACACAGCCATAATTCGATATCATTCTGATGATGCAATATATATGTGCACATTGTTCTAAGACCATTGGTTTCTGTTAAGTGTAGGAGTGCCGGCGATTACGTTATATGACAGCCCATGTTTCATATTTTAACTAACTCGCGAATCAGCGGTCGATTCACCCGACTTTTGAGTCGGTGTTAGTGCTTCTACGCTGTCAGCAATGTTAGTAAATATACATCTTTACTAACCTCAAACCCTGCGATTGTTAGTCAATACACTTACGGTCACGTGCAAAGCATGTAAGCTTTATAACATTTCGAAAGAAACATTCGCTGTTTACATATTGTTTACATTATTTACCCGAACAACGACATCTCGTTCATAGTCTCGTTCGCAAATTAAAGATGTAAAGTGGTTTCCGTCGATAATTCATGTCCATGTTTAGACATAAATACTTAATACGAAAGGCGTGTGTGCCACTGAAATTACAAAATGGTAACGGGTGGTTTATGCCAATATATCTGGGGAAGAATATGACGGATTGTCGCCCTCATTGAACATTTGACTTTATACTATAAATCATATCAAAAATAAAAAAGTAGTATAACAATGAGTGTGAATTCATGAAATTGAGAAACTTTGAAATGTGGTTTAGATACGCAACGAAGCACTTAGAAAATACAGTCATAATAATGTCTATGAAACCTTGCCAAAATCACATTTTGGAGTAACATAATTCACACTCGTTGTTATAGTGTCAACTGTACAAAACGAAAATCCACTAGAGAGAAATATACAATACCGTCTTCTTTGTCTGTCTTATATAAGTAACGGAGAATGGGCCACGGCTAGGGCGGTGTGACCCAGCTTTTCTTCAGAGATAACTGCATGTTGGGTATCCCCAAAGTCTGGGTCACTTGAATCATTGGGGCCACACCCACCTTCCTATCGTGGAAATCGACAGAGCGGGATTTACTTGAAGAGTGAATGAACGCCACATTTTACGTGGAAAGAAAATTCTT
Source organism: Lamellibrachia columna (assembly GCA_963662155.1). NCBI lineage: Eukaryota > Metazoa > Annelida > Polychaeta > Sabellida > Siboglinidae > Lamellibrachia > Lamellibrachia columna. Next base: position 43,911,538 of record OY759268.1, on the reverse strand, counting down.
CCCTGAACTTACTGGTGAGGGTGTAAGGGGTGTTTATGCGCTCAACCGTAAAGACACTCAAGTCAACCTCACCTCCCCGTGGTGCACCCTGGTAACCAGTACATTGTGCTGGGCTAACGAGGCTATGGCTAAGGGAAGGAAAACCCCGAAAATAAACCTACTTCGGAGGGCCAACAACCCTCCCAGCTCAAACGATGTTACGGAAACTAGAAGGGAATCTCAAAAGCCAGCTTGTGCTGGAAATGGCTACAAGAAGGCGACGGCCCAGATACCAGCGGATGATGACATCATTTATTTGGACAGTATGACGCTTCCGGATCAAAGCCAAACGGAAGTTCGGAGGCTGACAACGTCGTTAACCAAGCCAAAAGTTAATGTAAATATAGAATGTTGGAATGTGAGAACGTTGTACTCTATAGGGAAATCAGCCCAGCTTGCAAAGTCAAGATGAACACCGGAGAGAGTGTATTTTTTTCAGGGAGAGAAGACAACATACACAGACACGGAGTTGCAATAATGATGACAACGAAAGCAGAACAAGCATTGATGGAATGGAAACCTATCAGCGATATAAATATTTATGCTAGATTCTTCTCCAAGTATGTAAAGCTATCGATCATACAAGTCTATGCACCAACAAATTAAGTGAAACGTCGAAAATAAAGACAATTTCTACGAACAGCTTCAAACACTTGTAGACAGTGTTCATAAGCATGACATACTCCTAGTAATGGGGGATTTAAATGCCAAAGTTGGAGAAGACAACGAAGGATAAGAAAACATAATAGGAAGCCATGGGGTAGGTGAAAGAAATGACAACGGAGAAAGACTTGTTGACTTCTGCGGACTCAATAACCTCGTGGTAACAGGTACCATTTTCCACATAAACTTATACATCAACATACATGGACATCTCCAGGAGGAAAGACAAAGAAACAAATAGACCATGTGTTAGTGAGCAGGCAACACAGGACATCAGTAATGGACACTAGGACCATGAGAGGAGCAGACATTGCGAGCGACCACCAATTAGTGCGATCAAAAATCAAGCTGAAACTAAAGAGAAAACAAAAGAACAAGGCGATCAGAAAGATATTTGATATAATTAAGTTACAGCAACCAGCTATTAAAGCACAATTCTCATTGAAGTTGCGCAAGAAATATGATATATTATAACACTATGACGAAGCAGACGACGAAGAAGTTGAGAAACAATGGCAGGACTTTGAGGATGCATACAAAGAAACATCTCAAGAAGTATTGGGGTACAAAAAGAAAGGGCAAAAACCATGGATCAACAAGGAGTCGTGGGAGCTAGTAGAAGATAGAAGACCAGAACAACATCGAGCAGACAAAGTCAGATAGGATTAAGCAGAATTACATGGATAAATATAAGTGTAAAGATAAAGAAGTGAAGAAGAGCATGAGACAAGACAAGAGGAAGTGGGTCGACCACCTTGCAATGGAAGCAGAGGAAGCAGCACGTAATGGAAGAATAAAAGAAGTGTATGATATTACAAAAACCCTCAGTAATGACAAACGTAAAACAACAAATGCAGTGAAACACAAATGTGGAAATTTAATAACGGAAGGATTGGCCAGAAGGAAGCGATGGAAAGAACACTGAGGAAATCCTTAATAGACCTATACCTGATGACCCTGTAACAGATGTGGGATAGACCCGATCATAAATGAAATCGGCACTGACCCAATGACAAAAGTAGAAATTAGAACAGCGCTAAGGAAGATGAAAAGCGGGAAAGGAGGGGGCAAGGACGAAATTACAGTAGAATTATTAAAAGCAGACATGAATACAACAGAGAAATGGCTTATAAAATTATTCAGAACATTTTTGGGAACAAGAGAAAGTGCCAAAAACATGGAAGCAGGGACTGATAGTTAAAATACCGAAGAAAGGTGACCTTACAGAGTGCGGGAATTGGAGAGGAATTACTTTGACATCTGTTCCTAGTAAAGTATTCGGAAGAATACTCATTGACAGAATAAGAGATGGAGTTAACAGCAAGTTGAGAGACGAGCAAGCAGGTTTCAGAAGTGGGAGAGGCACAGTAGAACAGATACTTATTTTACTAAATATTATAGAACAGGTAGTGGAATGGCATGCAACTCTATACATCACGTTTGTGGACTTTGAAAAAGCGTTTGACTCAGTGCACCGAGAGAGTCTATGGAAAACTATGGAGAGCTGTGGAATTCTACGCAAGATAATCCACATGGTTCAGATGTTATATGAAGATAGTGAATGTGCAGTGTTAGACGAAGGTGAGGAATCTGAGTGGTTCAAGGTCAAAATTGAAGTTAAACAAGGAGATGTGATGTCTGGATTGATCTTCTTGATAGTAGTGGACTGGATAATGAGAAACACAACAGCAGGAAATAAAACAGGGATAAGATGGAACTTCACGTCAAAAGACAAGACAACTGAGTAAATTTGCAGAAAGGACAGGACTAAGAATTAAAAAAAAGAAAAAATTCAAGTATTGAGGATAAACAGCAAGTGCGAAAATAGAATACTAATCGATGATCAAGAGCTAAAGGAAGTGGACAAGTATAACTACCTGGGTGCTGAAGTCAGCAAGCAAGGAGGAGGCGGTGATGACATTGTTAAAAGTATTCACAAAGCTAAGGTATCCTTCATGAAGCTAAAACAAATATGGAGTTAAAATATATACACTTTGAGATCTAAATTGAGGCTTTTTAACACACTTGTTAAACCAGTGTTGTTGTATGGAAGTGAAACATGGAAAATAAACGAAAGAGAACAGAAAGTTAGATACATTTTTTTCAAGTGCTTAAGACGAATCCTACAAATTCGATGGCCATATGTTGCATCAAATCGAGATATTCTTGCAAAAACAAAATTGAAGACAATCAGCCCCGAGGTAAAGTTAAGAAGATGGAAATTCGTAGGACATATCCTACGAATGGACAAGAACAGCAAATGTGAGACGGCATTGAACTGGACGCCTGAAGGTAGAAGAAAGGTTGGTCGACCAAAGACAACATGGCGATCAACTTTTGAAAATGAAAGACGCATACTGGGGTGGAACATCTGGAACGAAGCCAGACGTGTAGCAGGCTAGCAGCTGACAGAGCGAGCTGGATGAGATGCACTTTAGCCTTATGGGCCACTGGGCCCGAATAGGATAGGTGAGGTGAGGTGAGGAACTTTCTGGTGCGATTATTCTTTGAATACCAAAGGTCTAGACTAAGTAAATGGCCTATGTGTCTAAGCAAATACAATTATATATTTTCATGTTAGAAATAGTTGTTTGATTTCAGCTAGAAAAGCAGGTCATTGGGGATTATCCAAAACATCCACCAGGGAGAAGTGGGCCACTAGATCAGAGTGAGCACTGGGCCGGGTCACCACAGTTTGGAAGTCTTTAAATAAATACAGTAAAAGCATCTGAACCCGCGAATTGTTTTTGTAGAATCTCGTATAATTTTATACATATATTGATACGTACCTCATACTCTCAATAGTATATGCATAATGGCGTGTTTATGCATTTTTGGAATGTTCGTCATCAGTGTTCTCGTTGCACAAATAAACTTAACCGCCACAGACCGCGTATGCGGGAAAATTTACAATCTCCCCCCGCCGGTCGTTTGGGGCATATGCGCATAGACATGTGCGGATATGCCCCAGTCGTGTGTGGATATACCCCAGTGCAGTAATTAGTTTATTGACATAGGCATACCATGACGGCATGATGTAGATGTTACGCTTATGTGGATACTCATCAGCTAACCCATGTTTCATCATGGAGGGTGTGACACGAACCCAGGGGGTACTCAAAACATTGCCAGAATACAATCCTTGATAATTTCTCTAACCGAACCTCCCTAAACACATTTTGGACTTCTATAAAAATGATACCCAAATTGAGTGCATTGAAATATACACCATTGAACGTGTAAAATATGCAATATTCCATGATATAGATTAATTCACTAACATATTTGATTCACAGATCAATGGGACCTCTCAGTGTGTACCGTTTGTTGTCTAGCATTTACCCTTGCGTTGTGGGCATTGACATGCGTTGTACACCGAAAATATACCCATAACACGTGGCCTTTGTCTCAATAATGATATACTAGAAATGTGTTGCCCTCTCCACCCACCAAAATGGTGGGAGGTTGGCCTAAAATTAGGTGGGAAGTTGAGGTGGGATGTGTTAAAGACAATAAACTTATAACAAGATAGTTTTGTAGGTTAATTGTTCGTGTATCTTGAATTGTATAATTGTAATGTTGTTTTAAGTCTGTGTCCTTTTAGTTTTCTTCATCGCATGGCTTTCCGCGTGCGCTGTAGTTGAGACAGACCAATATCACATATCCACTTCGCCAAATTTAGGCCATTGTATTATATAAACTACAGTTGGCTATGTTTAAATTACGTATATGGGCGCAATTGACCCCCAAATAATACATAAAAAGCTAAATTGACCCAAAATAGTATTTAACAAACTAAATGATGTTCTGCAGCCTGAAAGTTACCATTGCAGTTTGCATTCTGCTCTGTTGCAAAGGCCTGAAATACGCGATGTATGTTCGTACATAGTTGCGTGGATATGCTTCAGTACCCCGGGGCATACCCGCACACCAGTGATCAATACATATTGATGACATATACGTTTTTCTTAGTGGAGTTGAAGTTTGATAATTGGTAGTAGTAAACTACTAAAATTTAATATACAGACCAATTAGGCGAAATTTTACCCTTCTGACATAAACTGTTTATTAGTTACGACACATTTTACTTTTGGTACGCGGATATGCCCCACTTTCCCTACTGTAGGCATACGCACTTACGCAAGTTCTATAATGATGTTCCCAAAGCCTTACCCATGTGAAGTGGCATGTATATGCACAAGGCCATTTAGTAGCGTCCGCCATTTTGTTCGAACGATCTAGCTGTATTCTCTGCCGTTCTCCAAGAACTCTATACAAGTTGGTTCCTCTCTCTTTTAGCAGTCTTTCTTCGTATTGAATTTGGCCTTCTTCTTTTCCCTTTACTTTCAGGGCCCAGATTAATGCTACTGTTGTGTTGTTTTCTATCTTTCCTAAGTGTATGAACCATCTGCATCGGCTGATTTTGATGACTTCGGGTATTCTCACCACAGAAGAACTGTGGAGGGGGATTACAGGAAATGCAGATCAGCTGGGGTCAGACTGCTAAGCAGGTTGCAAACCAACATAAGTGGGAATGTTTTGTTTCTGCGTCAGGTGGAACGAAAGTGTTTACGTAAGTAATGAGATTGAAGGGTTTGCCTACAGCCCTTCATTCGAACAGTGTATCGTTAGTATTCGTCGTAGACATGTCCTTAGACAACGGTTCAATTTATTCTCGTTTGTTTGTGTAGTTCTCTACGTTTCGGCTCCAGACAAGGTGTGTGTGTGTGTGTGTGTGCAAAAGGCGAATAAAAACGACAACATTTCCAAACTTTATTAAACTCCTGAGGTAGTGATTTGTGCATAAACAATAAACAGCAAAACAGCCCAGATTCCTACGTTTGTTTACCCCTGTGTGTATGGGCTTTGCGAAAATCTGGCTGAGAAACACTGGACTAGTATTATCTATGCCATATTCTGCTATGCTCTGTAGAATAATATATATATATATATATATATATATATATATATATATATATATATATATATATATATATATATATATATATATATATATATATATATATATATACAAAGCTACATAAACATGAAGTAGATATAAACTATTTCTATGGAATCTACATATTTCAATAAATTTCAATAGATTTATGTATATATTTTAATAGTATTTTTTATAGAATTTTTATAGAATTTCTATAGAATGTTTATATAATTTTACATATATTTTTTTGCTAAGGGCCGATTTGATCCAAGGTAGCTTTCGTGATGACGCAGGAAGGGCGGGATCATTGTATTTGTACGCATTTCCACTTCTTTGGTGAAAGCATCCTCATGCTTGGAGCCCTGGGCAGCGCAACGGAAGTCGTTTGGTTTTTCACTGGCATGTACCGGGTTTCAGGGTTATGCTTCATCAGGCGCGTATTGAATCGTTGTGTCCTGATTGATGTTGTTGCTAGGTTTTTTGATTAGAGGAGTGGAACAAGCGGCTTGTAGTCTGTTTCCATTGTAAACTGTAAGTCGATGATGTTTTCAGACAACCGTTCGCACGCCCATGTTGTTGATAGGGTGTCTTTGTATCACAGCGTACCTCTTCTCGGTCTCAGACAGACTTCTTGAAGCCTAGAAGACGCGGGCAGACGAGAACCGTCTTCTTGGGCCTGGATGAATACCGCACCGATTCCTGTCGCTGGTTGCATCTGCCGGGACGCGGTGGCCTAGTGGTTGGAACATCGGACTTTCAATCGAGATAATTCTCTTGCTGCCGTTTCGAGGTTTGGATAGTTCTGTTCAGTTCACCCCACGTTGCCTCAATTCACTCAACTGCATAACTGAGTACCTGGCTACAGACACAGGTGGATATGTGAACGAACAGCCTTCGCGTAGTAATTGCAGCGTGGTTGAATGCTTCACAGAGAAATCGCGATGGCGTTGAGATGAACAGGTCTTCTAGGGGGTGACGTATAAAGCACTTTGAACAAGGACTGTTTCCGCGCTATATAAGAACGTACCTTTACCTGTATGGTTGTCTGGCGGTGTGGATCATAGTGGACAAGGACAAGGACTTCTGTGGAGAGCATAATGTTTTTGAGTTGGAAGCAGGCTGGGTTTTGAACCTCTCTTACGTCCAGACTGTGTTCTTGTGGAGTACTTGACGTTAGTCGTTCAGTGTGGATTTGGGATGGATTTCCCTGGGCTTGGCTGGTTTATTATCCTCAGACGCCGCTGCATGATATGTAGCTCTGGTATTTGATAGTGCTGGAAAATCTTTGAAAGCTGTTGTCTTATTTGGGTCAGCTTTGATTGCCGAATCAAAGCTCAAACCCAGGAACTTATTGGACGTCCGGGAAAACTCACACTTGTTGCTTAGTGAATGACCAACTTCTTGTAGGTGCAGTAGCACTGCACTCTCTCTTTCTGTCGTGTTGTTCCTGGTTTGTCCCGAAGACAAGATGTCATACACGTGACAGACGACTCCATCCACCCTTCTAACACGGAAAACCTCATGTGCCGAACACGTGCCGAATGTTGGCGGTTGAAGACAAAAATGCCAAAGCGAATTATGAAAATGGTCAAAACGTTTGATTCCTTGCATAGAGGCAGCTGTCAGGATCCGCTGTTGACATCCCTATTGGTGCTGTTGACATAGCAATTTGTCCATCCAGCTTGGGAACAACCCGATTCCGGAGCACCATTCAATTGGTGCTGTGACTGAGCTGATTGCTTCCTGCTTCAGCTCCTCCCGTATTTTTGCAGTAAGGGATCGGGATTCATCTCGTGGTAAACAGATCAAGAGGCTCGGCCCCTGGCTGCATATTGGCGTGATAATCTGTGTTGAGTTTACCAAGTCCTTTGAAGAGTTTTGGAAACGTTAGATGATGTGCAGTAGCTACCCCTTTGATGATTTCATCAACACGTGAAACAAATTGTAAGGCTACAGAAACTGACTTTACAAGGATTGAGGTCGGTTGATTTTGTAGAGCGTACAGTGTTTCCTCAATCGTCCGGTTCTTGTAGCCCGGAGTTACTTTCAGGGATCCGATCACTGGAAGTAGTATTCTGCCCGGTCCTCTGAGTTGAAATGGTTGTTTGTCAAGTTGACAGTTGTTTAGTGACGGAGTGTGATGTTTTTTGTTTTTGTGTTGGGTCGGATTGACAACCACTTATTAGCAAGTACGTAGTGTAGCGACACCAGCATATTTAGTGTGTCTACGCTGCTTTGGCCTACCCATTCTATCTAAAAACACACATGAAACGTTAGTATGAGCCATAAAACTATAGTGAAGCCGCATATAATAAAAACGGAGGTAAACGTGTTGACGACTACCATGGAAAACACTGCTTTAAATTATTGTCCTTAAACTTATGGTCACGTCTGTATATGAATCATAGGCAGTACAATTAATTGTTCTGTAGAATGGGTCTGATAAAGACGAAGTAGGCATTAGTATTGAATGTGATGGGTTAAATTTTACAAGCTGCAGCTTTACTATATATAATGACGCAAGTTACTTTACATGCCATAACCGGTTATTGTGGTTGTTGGAACTATAATACATGTTGTAACATAATTATTCATGCCTCGCTGTGCCAAATGCAATCTCCTCCCTAACATATTCACCTATATGGATGATTGTTAATACGCTACAGTGTGTTTGTGCTAAACAGCTGTTTCTGACAGAATGACCCACGTGAACGATTGAAGCATTCACACATACAGACATGACTTTATTTTAACAATAGACAGACATATCAGAAGTAGCGATGTCATTATAACTTTACAAAACTATAAAATTGTCGAAAAATAATACTTATATCAATTGCTCTATTAGGAATAAAACATATAATACAGAATAAAATACAGTATACAATTGTCTTCGCATCATAGACTTTAGTACATCATATATAATGTTTATGTTCATTCATGGCAGGCCGAACGTGAAGCAGTAACTTGATTTTCTTCCCAAACAAATTATAATCAATACAGTCAATTCAACGAAAACCACATCAATACATTTAGTAATAATATAAAAGTAATAATATAACCCTAATAATTTTTTCACCAGAAATATTTACGCATCAAATACATAACTATTCATTACTTTAGCTGAATAACTTGCTTTGAAAAGATGAACATTCTGACAAGAAATTAGTGAGCTATCAAGATAATTCAAGAGTTTTACCTCTTTAATTGTAATCTATGTAATACGTGAGTTGTCATTTTATCGGACCATGTGACCTTTTTAGCGGCTAATTAAACGTTCCCTTATTAAGATTCTACTCAAAGTAAATTCCCCGTTTAGCTTAAATTGTTTATTTTAGTGGCCAAATATTGATTAGGAACAACTTTCTAAACATGTGTTTCAATTCCAATTGTTTTTTTAATGGGCAATGGGTGCATACTTGTTCTCACCTCAACATAATTATTCATGCTTCGTTTTGTCAAATGCATCTCCTCCCGAACATCGTCACCTGTATGGATGACGGCAAATGTCCACGGTGTGTTTGTGCTAAACAGTTGTTTTTAACAGAATGACTCACACATAAATGAAGAATTCACACATACCCAACTGTAATCTAATTAATACGTAAGTTGTTATTTTATGGGAACGTGACCTTTTTAGCCAATAATTAAACTTCTCGGAAATGTTTCCACAGAAAGTAAATTGTTTATTTTTGTGGTGAAGTATTTATTTATTTATCAGGGAACAACTTTCTAAAATATGTTTTGATTCCATACAACGAAATACGTGTTACTAAATAAAAATCTGGATCTATTTCCCATACGTTTTCCAACAGTGTTTTTCAATATCTCATATATTCCACAGCACATAAAAAACTGTCACAAGTAATATAATGTGACCGATCCATCAGGTGTGTTTACCATAGGTGTCAACATCACCGCTTTCGAGCGGGAAATGCCTTGATCCTGCTTTCCCGCTTTTTGGACAAAATGTCGCGGTTTTTGTAATTTTCAAAAACAAACAACATTCACGGTAAAATCTATATATTTTTTGCACACAAGGCAATTCTAAATACATATTATTTCTTTGGTATTACGTGATTTCAAATTTTTCCGCATGTGCGTTCACCGCGAACGTGAGTGACACATCAAAATGGCGACCCGTAAAACAATGAAGAATGAACACAACACGTTAAAAAACGACGAAAAATGGTACAAAAACGACGAAATTTAGTAGATGAGAGTATTTCCTGACTCCCATGAGTTACAATTTAACAATAAAACACGATAACAACTCCAACAAATAACACGCATGACCCAATATTCTAACATACTGCATAAATATATAATTGTCAACGGTAACGATGAATCCTGAATTTGATCAGACAACACAAGAAATAATTACATAATACAAAACGCTATGCATCATTGTCACCAACGTCGTGTTGTGTACTGGTTGTCCTACAAAGAGAACATAGCACATTTTATTAAATGGTTAAATCAAATATTACCTGTATTCTCATTTTTCAATTTCATGAATATACATGTGTGCTCAACTGAACATACATATGTGTACACTGCAGTGTAATGATACCGTTGACTGTTTTAAATATAATAATATTTACGATAAATGTATTTAGTAATTTTGATGTTAATGTTACATGTTTATAAATAACTAGACCAATTCGTTTTGTTCATTAAAAAATGGCGTATGTTGAGAGTTTATGTGGACAAATTGTGGACGATTTAGATATAATGTTTATGTAAATGTTGTTACATTTTATCTCAAAGAGTCAGTCTGACCATGGGTTATGCCGTTGTACTCGAGGGGACTAAATGCCTAGACAACCTAAATCACGACAATCAAAATAAACATCACAATACAATATTAGGACATTTGTCACAACAGTGAACCACAGTGCGAGAGTCTAAAGACCCGTTCACACGAGCGATTAGTTGCCCAACCATTTGGACACATTAGTTCATGAAAGCAACAAGAAAAGATGCGTCCAATTGGTTGGCGACACTGTGTCGCCCGGTCAAACGGACAACTAATCGCTCGCGTGAACGGGCCTTAACGAATGTTTATTCACTCAGACCAGTTAAGTCATTGCCTTGATACGACGTCAGTGTTTTGCAGGTTAATCCTGAGCTGCAATAGTCAATTCCTTCCGAGTGGACTGGGGTGAATAACATTACTCAGACTAAGTCAGTGAATATACGTACCAATTCAATACTGCCACGGAACTTCTTCTCGAGTCGGTCACAAACGTCACGTGACAGACAACAACGTGTCAGACTGAAGACAGTGATTTAATATAAAATATGACTGTCATAATAATTAATTATTTTGTTCCATTATACTAGTGATGACAAGGCACAATTACTATAATTTCATCAACATTACTATTTTAATTGCCAATGTAATTAATTACAAGAAAATATGATTAGTGTAATAAATAAAGGTAATCCCGCTGTGCTATGACAACATTGGCCAATAAACAGGGTCACATTTATTTATCTTCTAAAACGAACACCAGATTAGCAGTTGATATATCAAAGTTGATTAATTTGTAGGTGTGTTTAATGTAGTGAGACACGAACTAACACAGAGTTGTTGAGTGATGTCAAAGAGCACATATAATTATTACTGTATTTCTAAACCTGAGAGTGTCGTCAGTGTCTCAGTAATGTGTCGTTCAATGGCTGACGACAACGTCTTGTTGAACGAACAACTGTAAACATATTTAAGCTGTCATTTGTTTCAGTGTATTGTAATAGCTTACTGAAATTTATGGAAAGAATAAAGGTAAAATATGTCGTATGAAATGTCATTAAGGACAACAAACGGATTATTTGTCGGGTCAAATGTTTTATTCCGACCCGTGGTGAAGATTGTTGTAGAAACTTCAAAGAAACAAAGTACACAACTTTTCTTTATACCGATTGTAACTCGATCAGCATATCTATAACCAATCAGTTTTGGGGTGAATATATTAGGTAAACGGACGTATTTACTTACTCGAACAATGTCATCTGTTGACACTTTGACGTTATTGTCTCACATATCATGATAAATCCATCGTTTGTGAGATGACAGTTCCACAATCTATAAAGACAACAATTTGTTTATTAAGTATTTATTGGCCGATAACAGACCAAAACATCAAAATAGATATATTGACACTTCTTTCAACTATTGTGTGACGTCAACTTATTCAGCGATTGAGCATAGCTGCATGGAATACCAGAACACACATGGACACAAAATGTAGCAATCGCCCTGAACGCTGGACGGCTGTAGTTGTCGTTCAGCTTGATTGCTATGCTATCGATATAGCCTCTTTGAGTGAAGCCATACATATCATGTGCCGATGAAGGTTAATTCAATGAAAAATACTACCTTCTTATGGAAAGGAAAGGCAAAATACAAACCAAGAATAAGTGGCATTGAATTTGTAGTGAGAAGTAATAGAAGACAGTGAGTAATAGTAGACGGTGAGATTTCAAACTGGAAATCGGCTTTGAGTGGGGTACCACAGGGATCAGTATTAGGCCCTATACTGTTTTTAATATATATAAATGATCTAGAAGATGACATATCTAGCAAAGTACTCAAATTTGCAGATGACACAAAAGTATTCAGAAAGGTTACAAATGATACAGATAAACAAAGTTTACAGGATGATATAGATAAATTAGTTAAATGGTCAGAAAAATGGCAAATGTTATTCAATTTTGGGAAGTGCAAATGTATACACATAGGACATGGAAACATGGACGAAGAATATAAAATGGGGGATGCTGTACTAGGTAGAACCACACAAGAAAAGGACTTAGGAGTAACATTTAGTGCTGACATGAAAGTTTCAGAGCAATGTGGGATTGCTGCTTCAAAAGGAAATCAAATTCTAGGGCTAATTAGGAGAACTATCATGTATAAGGAGAAACTGCTAATTGTACCCCTGTACAAAGCAATAGTTAGACCACATTTGGAATATTGTATTGAAGCACGGAGGCCGTATCGTAAAAAGGACATATACAAGCTAGAAAGAATACAACGAAGAGTAACTAAAATGATTCCAGAATTGAGAGACCTTAGTTACGAAAGTCGCTTATTACAATGTGGTTTGACAACACTAGAGACCAGGAGACTAAGAGGAGACCAAATAGAAGTATTTAAAATAGTGAACGGTTATGAGGATGTTGATAGGAATATGTTCTTCAAACTTAAAGAAGGCAGTAGAACCAGAGGACACAAAGCAGCATTAGTTAATAGCATTGTAGGTTGGACATGAGAAAGTACTCTTTCTCACAGAGGGTGATAAATGAATGGAACAAACTGCCAAATGATTGTGTTAATGCTAGTAGTGTGAATATGTTTAAAAATAGAATTGACAGCTATTTGATAAGGGTGGGCTACACATAGATGAGAAAATTGTTGGACTCTCAATAAGCCAATGGCTTCCTTGTCCACCTTGCCATCTGGAACTTGTTGTTTGGGATGGCAATCTTGTTAAAATCTCTCAAAAAAGTTCCATTGCCACCAAACTATTTCAACTACTGAGAGGTTAATCACGCTGCTGCTGCTGCCGCTGCCGCTGCCGCTGCCGCTGCCGCTGCCGCTGCCGCTGCCGCTGCCGCTGCCGCTGCCGCTGCCGCTGCCGCTGCCGCCAGATTATATGGTGCCGTTATACTACCAATAGCAATCTATGGTAGACTCAGAAATGGCATATTTTTTCAACAGAAGCATCTCAACAAGACTGAAATCCACATTATATGGAGCCCTTATACTGCCAATAGCAATCCATGGCTTGGAAGCTACGATCGCAGGAGATACAATATCTTGGGGTTTTTGAGATGCGACACCTGCAAGCTATAAGAGGTGTTACCAGGGCGAACAGACTACAACATATCAAGATCAGAGAGGACCCCTTTACCCCTAAATCTACCACAAATGTCATCAGACACAGAATATTGACTTGTGATTTGGGCTTGTTTGCCATATACAAAGAGGTAACATCGTTAAGCAAGCATACACATAAAACTTCAAAGGACAACGGAAGAGGGGAAATGATACTGGGCTTCCGCTGTTGACTGCAGAATGGCATGCCATACATAGAACACAGTGGAAGGGTGCAATTTCCTGGAGGACAGCGAAGGGTCACTGTGGCTTATGCTGTTACATCAAGTCACACACACGCACACACGCACACACGCACACACGCACACGCACACGCACACACACATATGCATATATAAATATATCAATATATATATATATATATATATATATATATATATATATATATATATATATATATATATATATATATATGCATATATATATATATATATATATATATATATGTATATATATATATATGCATATATATATATATATATATATATATATATATATATATATATATATATATATATATATATATATATATATATATATATATATATATGTATATATATATATGTATATATATATATATATATATATATATATATATATATATATATATATATATATATATATATATATATTGAGAGAGGGAAGAAGAGAAAGAGAGGGAGAAGGCAAAGGAGCGGAAGAGGGAGAAGGCGAGGAGCGGAAGAGGGAGAAGGCAAAGGAGCGGAAGAGGGAGAAGGCGAAGGAGCGGAAGAGGGAGAAGGCGAAGGAGCGGAAGAGGGAGAAGGCGAAGGAGCGGAAGAGGGAGAAGGCGAAGGAGCGGAAGAGGGAGAAGGCGAAGGAGCGGAAGAGGGAGAAGGCGAAGGAGCGGAAGAGGGAGAAGGCGAAGGAGCGGAAGAGGGAGAAGGCGAAGGAGCGGAAGAGGGAGAAGGCGAAGGAGCGGAAGAGGGAGAAGGCGAAGGAGCGGAAGAGGGAGAGAGACGTTTCGTGACACATGTCTGTACATACATTAATTGACGCAGTTGAGGCATTACCGCCAGTCCGCGACATAGGTGCTCAATAGTTTTCTTGTCGCCGAAGGTGTCTACTGGCTTGCCCACGTAGCCACCGAGGCTGTATGACAGAAGTATACATTGTACGAGTGATTCTCGACAAAATACATTATAGGCCTATTCCTCAATCAATACAACACAGAGAGACGAGACGACTGTATGTTTCAAGATTTGTTAATTGCATCACTAGTATTTTGTGCAAATAAAATATTTATAAACACTATAATTTAGAAAGTAATTACCGCGAGATTCATCAACAAAACGCCACCGCCGTAAACTGATAAATAATACAACTCTCATTGCCATTGGTCGATGGATTAAGTAATTGCACTCTTACTCTAATATATATATATATATATATATATATATATATATATATATATATATATATATATATATATATATATATATATATATGTTTAGACAAGCTTGATTTTTTTCTACCTGTGGTTTGCGTCTTGAGGCAGTGGCGTCATCTCGCAAAACTGCTTCTCGTCGTTTGATAAGTAAGATCGTAAGTATTCCACTCAAAAGTAAATGTTCTAAACATTCATTTGCATTCAATCGATGAAATAATTGTAGATAGTTCCCATGTGGACCCGACCTTGCTTCACAAACAAGATATAATAACTAATTAATGTGTTGCGCTATGCATAAGATACGACAATAAATTTAAAAATAATGTAAGTTCTAACCTAATGGCAGATAGAAAAGGCATCTAGTTAAATATATGACAAAATGGAAGTCCCACTGCTTTCACAGTTATTATTTTAAAATATTTGTAATAAAAACAATATTTCAGTGATTGCATTAGCAAATATATTGCAATAATATACTGTTTAAAAGATATTGTGTTGGTGCTTACGTTTAGAAATGGAAAAGTCGCGGTTCGGATGATTTCCTGTTTCTAAAGTGGGTCGTGGTGGCATCAACAACAATGGCTACTTCCAAGATTGATTTCTATGTATGTAATTTCCAACGCTTCACGTAATAAATGCTGGTGTGCAATGTTTACGTTTGTTTGGAAAATAACTACCATTACCGTAGTGCCGTCTCTCGATCATCCAGTTAGAGCACGATGTTGTAATGATGATGAAATAATTGCTCGTGGGAACAGAATGATAAGTTTTAGGATGCTAAGACAATCTCTTTAATATGTGTAAAAATCAATGCCGTGTAATATGTAGACATAGACGATTTAACGTCTTTGCTGTTAACTATTTTTATATGTTACTTAAATGAGTTGTTTATTAGTCCCTACTCACAATAGCACGTGTTTAATTGCGACACGGCAAATACGTCGAATGTCGATAGGACGTTCCATCAAATGCACAAACGTTTTAGGAGCTGTGCGAATACGAATGTTCATCATTGTGTAGAACGTGGTTTATCATTTAAGATTACAAGTCGTGGTATATGTCAATTCGCGAGTGACTGACACAATTTGAATAAATAGAGCAATTGGATACCGAAACAATTCCCGCGATTATTTTGCCGTGCGCCGAAACAATCGGCGCTCGACACATGCTTGATCCCTTTCGAAATTATTCAAACGTCAGTTCAGTTGTTTGTGTTCTTACGTTGGTGTTGTATTGTGATTTCTGTTTACTATCAGTAAGCGTTATTGTTGGCACGATGTAAGTGTTATTGTTGGCACGATGTAAGTGTTATTGTTGGCACGATGTAAGTGTTATTCTTTGTTGACACAATAGTTTGTTAAATATTTGCATTAGTGTCGTTGTCGTCGACACATCATTGTTCTGAATCTCTAATTTAACGTATACCATTACATTTCTACTATTACTGTGACTATGTTTAGGATCAAACAAACTATATTTGGCTGGATATATTTTTAATATTGTTAGAAACCAACCATATTACTCTGGGTATCTGAGGTCAGAAAGCTATAAGCAAATCAAACGAGTAAATTGGGTTATATGTTTAGGCGGTTGATTTTTGTGGTGAATGTATCGGTCGGTACAGATGCACTTAAGGACAACACTTTATCGATAGAAGAAAACTACTAAATGACGTACTCACTCGAGGCTGGTGACGTCAGACGCCGCACTTGACGCGAGTAGATACACCAAGTCATGTACCTGGGCGCTGGTGATGACACAGCTAACGTCCAACTTTCCATTGTTTACGATGTGCTGAGACACGTGTCTCCACAACTCCGGTTGTCTGTACTGTCTCAGAAGTGAGACGACGTGAAGAGCTCGGCGCTTAGAACCGTTTCCGGTTTCCCCTTCCACTGTAAAAATAAAACACATGGCAATAGACAGATTAGATTTTTTTATTTCCAGGGTGGTCGCGAGATGTCTGCACTGAGCCATCAACATGATTATTCTGGAGACCGTGGTGGTCAGGGCTGCCGAAGCACGGAACGTTGAACTCGACGAGAGCACAGACATCACCCCTGTTGTTGAATATGTTTGTGATACATCCACGTGAAGATGCCCTGAATGACGACTGTATTTTGCTGACCCTTGGTAATATTTCGGTAATCAACATTAATTGCCACGACCGAAGGTGTATGGCGTAACAACAGATGGTGCGCCATTTATATAACGGGTGCCACATAAGGGTTTCAAGTCTTACTGAGCGACATTGCTCCATATACCACTGGTCTGCACTGCAGAGAAACTCTTGACGCGAGAACTTTACCTGACGATCTGAAGGCAGTTTTGCAGACTACTACATCAAGGCGAATCCCTTAAATCGCTTCTGTTTGACTTGCAGCGCCATGATATGGGAGCCAAATACAAAATACTTCTCCACACGACAGTGTGCTGCCTTTTACGAGCTCCGAGCTGAGGTATCTCAATACTTGTGCGAGCAGAAGACGATGGAGTTGCTTCCGAACTTCGAGAACGCGACGTGGCTGCTGAAGTTGACGTATTTACTGGACATTGGCTCAACATATTGAATACGTCGCTGCATGGACGAGAGATGTACACCATCGCGGCAACATAGATAGTTCATGGGTCATTTTTTGGGTCACGAAAGTGGAGATTTATGAGCCAAAGCGACGGGGTGGAGGCTGAAAACGTTCAAGAACGGCGCATGGAGTCATGAAGATACGGAAATACAAAAATGCTGCACGAATCAATTGTGAATCTGACCGAGTTCTGACTGAAGATGAGGAAAAATAGTCGCAAATTTGCATGGTATTTACGCAGTGATGTTCCCGGCGACATACTGACATTACTGGCATTTTCAAGGTAAGTGTTTATTAAAACCAAAGCCAGAAACAGGTTGATCGATTCGAGAGCGAGCTGCGATGCTGAGTAAGACTAGACCCCAATTGACCAGTGTGCAAAACGTAAATAAAAATGGCCCAAAATCCAGATTCTTCTTCTTAGCCCTCTATGGTAATGATTTGTGTGCCAAAAAATTACAAAAGCGACCAAAGACCTGGACGCCGGGTGTTTGGGCAAATCAGGCTGAGAAATAATGTGCTAAAGTGTACCTAATATGTCCTTCGCGTCAAGTACAACTAGCACGCGGTTTTGTAAGCCGCTTATTTTGACACGCGAATAGCTGTCTTAATTGATCCATGACACCTACCATAATTACGCACTAAAATATATTTACACATAGCATCTGTGTAAAATGAGGTATCATTATTACACAGTGTAACGAAACACACACGAAATATCAGTCGGATAGCTTAGGAACGTTGAAGTAAACTCCACAAATCACTTTCCGTGCAAAGTCACTATTGCCAAATACCATATAACAACAGTGTTTAAATCCTGGTGGCCTCTCTGTTTCGTGCACCAGCTAACTGACAGGTTCCTGTGTAGCGCATCATGTAAACAGAACGAGTGAGACGAAGACAGACCTGGCTGGGCGGCGGATTCTATACTGAGCCTTTCTGCGGAGAGCGCTGAAACAGACGAGGTCGCGCTGTCACACCGGCACCAATATCCGCACATAATACTCATATTAAAAACTAATGTGGTCTTTTAGTAATAATTGGTATTGGCACATATACAGAAACGTTGTGAATATAAATTGTCTTCGAGAGGTTGTTTTTGACTATAGTGTCTTTCGTGGAATCAGAGGCAGCACACAAGCTGATGATTACACTGACACAATAATAAAATGCTTTGTCATAAATACAACACATGCTGTACATGTAAGGGAACAATTTCACCCACGATGCTATGATTAAGATGACAGTTTGGAAAAGAAACACAACAGTATTTTATACAACCATTCAGTTCAGTCTGAGAGCAATTATGTTTTTACTAAACGTTTGAAAATAA